>JAQPPZ010002703.1:2661928-3327411 GCA_028583015.1 Wollemia nobilis | reverse complement strand
GGTATTTATTATATAGTAAAAATAGGTTCCTTGGCCAACACTCTACCTAGTTGTGCAAGGGACAACTTGCACATATGCAGCTTGCACATTGACACTTGTGTATTTATTACATTGCATGAAGTAACTAGATAACTTCCCTCTAAATTAATATAATTTCCTAAGTATGTACCTTGGAATATACATTTACATGACCAAAATGATGTAATATACTCTATTTTTAACACCCCCTTGTATTACATTATTTGGGTATTGAAGACTTTAGTCTTCAATATGGATCTTTTTCTTCATCATATTAAACTTTGTAATATTCTTCTACATTATTTGTAACCTATTCAAGAAAATAGTTAGTGTCTCTATAATATATTATATTTGTTAATAGATCTTTCACCTCATAGTCTTCTATGGGTTCTTCCAATTATTCAATTTCTTCTATCCTCTGAACTAGGTGTCCTTTATGATTTATATTTTGATATTCCAATTGAGGATAATTGGTTGGTCACTAATATTTTTGTTGATGAGGGTTCCTTTGATATTCTCAAGGTTGAAACGAAATCCCATTATTCATCCGATTTCCTTGGTTTCTATTTTTTGGATTGTATCTACAATAATTGGTACTATGACCTCTCTTTATGCATATCTGAAAATACAATATTTTTTGTCCTCTTGCTTATGAAGTGATGTTTCTCTATGGATTATCTTTTGATGCCAAGGAAGTGTTAATCATCTCATCTTTCATAGTGTTTTCTACTTCATATTCTTGAAGTATATTGACTAAGTCATCAAAAGAAGTATCTTTACTTAAAATCTATAAAGATGTTACCAAATGCTTATAGTTGTCTGGAAGTGCTCTCATGGTTACTTGAGTAAGTATTTCATCCTTAATAATTTCTCATAAGGTAAAAAATTTCCCTTTAATATCTGCTACCTTCCTTATGAACAGTTCTATGCTTTCCCCACTATTCATTTTTAATGAGTGAAGTTGAGTTTGGAGATGAAGAATAGTTACCTTATTCTTTCCTTCAAATATTTTCTCTAGGCTTGTCCATACATATAAATATATTTTTGTTGAACTGATATAAGGTTGAATCTCATCAATGATAGCAAAGGTTATTATCATAAAAAATTGAATCATTTTCCTCAAACTTTAGGATTTCAGTTTCACTTGTGGCAAGTCTCTATGTTTTCCCTTTGATAACACCCCAAAGTTTTTCATATACTAATATTGCTTTCACTTTATTTTTACAAGAGAAAAAATTAGGAACCTTTATTAGTTGAGATTTTTCTAGGAAGAATTTATTTGATTCCATTTAAATCGTCCTAATATCAATCCTTATATTTGTAGGCTTCATTATGTCTCCCTAGTAATGAGAGTATGAATGCCTAATTTTAGGTTTTGAAGAAATATTATATCTTCCCAACTTGATAATATTTGATAGATATTATTATTATCAAGTTTTATAGAATGCCTTATGACTCCCTAATGTTTTTGGAGTATGATATAGTGCTTTTGTAAAGTATAGTTCAATTTTGGTTGATTTTGTACATTTTTTGTAAAGATCAAAAATCAACTTTGCTAACACCTTATTAATCCTATTGAACTAAGCACTTTTCAATTTTGAAAATGTTTTAATGTTGGATTTCTTTTATCCCTTTTGAGAAATTTTGAGACATGAAAAATATAAATTTCCAACCTCAACAAAAAAAATATTAATAATCTCTTTTGTAACCCTTAGGATTTTGTTCAAGTGTTTCTAATTTACAATAACCTAGTTTTATTTTGTAACCCTTATCACTCCCAAATTTGGAAAATTAGAAAATTAATAATATTTGCAAAATATTAAATAATTTAATCCCAAGTAGAATTCTTTATTTCTTCTAGGTTAAATTACAAACATTATTTCAATTTGATAAGTTATCCCTTATGGTTTTTGCTTTCAAAATCTAAGAATTGACCTTAGCTTATAACCATTATATCTCCCTAAAGTGAAAGCAATAATAAATAGGATTTAAACCTTAAATTTTAACATTTTATCACCAAACTGTTCGATGCGTTTTTGGTATAATATAACAACAATTTAATGTCCTCCTTTGGTGCTAGAAACAATGCTTATGCTTTGGAATTTCCTATTTTTAATGTTGAAATGTAGGTACTGCAAATACGAAGAGTTTTTACCTTCAATACCAGGAGATTTTAATGCTTCCTCTCCCTTCCTTCCACACTACACTTTGTTATGCTTTGATGGTGCTTTCCTATGCTTGACTGCTTTGTACTTGAGCACCTTTTTATGGAAGAAAGGTATTGAACTTTGTGACAAGTGTCACATATGTTAAGTATAAGCACTCCACCTTTCTTAATATACCAATTTCCTTATTTAATGATTCTTGGTAACTATGTAATGTATGATCACTTGTGTGGGCACTTGTGTGAGTCTTGTAAAAGATAACAAGTATCACCACTTCCTTGATATTCCTTGTAACTCCTGTGTGAGGTTTCTTGAACATTGAAAGATGAAATGGTACCTTAGAAATTTTATTCCAAGTGGTATTCAAGCTCTCTACATGAATTCCTTTACTATAATGCTTCCAAGTATGATATTATAACTCCTTTCATATGCATTTCCTTAGCTTTATTTAATTCTTGGATAGCAAGTAATCTTTTCTTTTGCAAGTGAATTGATGAGGCACTATGGAGCTTCAAATGGTGATTTTAGTGCTTCCTTTGGTGGAAAATGTTCTCAAAGTTTAAGACCTTGAATGTAGCACCTTTTATCCTTGTCTTCTATGCCTTCAACGTGTTGATTCTTGTGCCTCTTTGTAGTATATATAGCCTCTTGTAATGATGTCCATCCCACATTGGTAGAAGTAGATTTGGATGCCTTATCTTTGTATATGAGCACTCTTTTTGTTCACGTAAATGCATCTTGATAATAGCCTTATGTGGGCTTTGATTTTATAGGTTCATCCATCCAAGATATACGAAGAGTGAGCCCTTTGAGTGGCTCCTTTTGCTATGGAAGAAGAGTGTTACTATTTGGCATTCCTTGGTTGGCTTACCCTATAGATATTGTGTCTTTTAAGGCACCTTCAAATATTCTCTCTTCCTAAATATAATGTATTGTATAAGTGAAATACCATGTAACCTTATATATATATAACCTTCTTTATTGCACCTTTTCTTGCACTCTTTTGCAGGTCTAAAATTCTGGTTTTGTAGAAGATTTTTGAATGCAAATATGGGGGGTTTGAGGATGTCTCTTTGGATAGAATTCTTACCATTTTTGATTGGATAATTTGATGATAAATCCAATCCATTAATGATGTATATATAAGCTTATTTTTAGATATAATTTTTTCCCTTTGTACCATGCAATTAACCCTATAATGCTTTGGATTTGAGACTCACCAAGTCTCAATCTTTGAAGCTTCTATTTCTAGTTTTGGTTAGTTGTATTCTTCTCCAAGTTTTGGAGGATTCTAACCTATTTTGTGGATTCACTTGGCCACTAAGTATTGCATATTTTTGTGCACTAATAGTGTCTTTAGACACTTTGACAATTTTTTATTTTGTGTCCTTCTCAAGAACACAAACAATAATTTTTTAGAGTAACAGAATAGTGCAAATGAATATAATAAACTTTATTTTAATGCACTAAAAATTTCACCTTATCACTCCAATCAACTCTCAAATCAATGCACTTAATCAATTTACTGCAACTAATCAAGAATAATCTAAAATGAATTTTCAAGAGTTATTCTGCAATTTCACTACAATCAATATTGTAGAACTTAGTCTTGTTTTTAATTTTTCCAAAGTAGATTATATGTAGTTGATATATGTAATACTGAAATATAACCAAGTCCTAATTAATTTGCAAATGAACCTTAAAAAAATTCTCCTTTTTCACTTTTTGAAGATTGTAATCCAATTTTTCTTCTTCTTGTAACTTTAATCTAAATTAAGGTGTTATTAAAAATTTGATAAGTAATCCAATTTACAAGTTTATTTGCACCAAAATTTTCTTACCTTTTTAAATATTTTGTAGTTCTTTTACCACTCTTGTAGAGGATGTGAATCTTCGTGTCTAAGATCACCAATTTTCTACTTCGAGTAGGATCTTGTAGCTTTTTGTAGACTATCCTGAATAAATCCTTCACCAAAATATGGTCTCAAATATTATTTCACGATCCTAATAATTGGTGGCTTTTTATCCACTTATGGTCCCCTCCTTATCTTGTATATTTAGAGAAGTATTTGTTTATGAAGTAGTGCCTTCTTGTTGTGAGAGGTAATCTTCAAATCTTCTAGACTTGGTGAGCTTCTTCTGTCTTCAAGTCTTCTTGTCAAATTTTGACTTCAAGTAGGATCTTCTTCTCAAGATTCTGAATATCTTGATGTTTTATCTAGATTCTTCTTCTGGTATTTGGCACTCCTTACCAAATTCTTCTTCTCTTGGGCTTGTTTTTGGATGGTAGTTATTGTCCCAAGTCCTTCACTAGTAGGGGTTTCTCCTTGATAGTATATTTATCCAGTGAGTTCTCCTTTGATGATTTATTTAGTAGAATTTTTTTTAGTCCTCACTTGGGCTATCCCTAATTCTACCACCTAGACTCTTCTAATATTTTTTGACAGTGGCAGTCCAACAACACGTAAGGTTGAAAAAAAACTTAGGCTCAATATTAATGGTGGTTTTCCTATTGACCTACTATGACCAGATCTATCGTGGCTTTGATACCATTGTTAGCTTTTGATGTAATGAGCACTGGGAGATAGCAATCACAAGATGCATACTAATATGAAATAAATTAAATCTACTATATGACTAAAATATGTTGTAAAATAGAAATGATATAAAATAATACAATGTAGCTATGGAGGAAATCAACATTCCATTAATAAAGCTACTAAACTACATTGCACCCATAACTAATGGATGGTGATCTACACAAAACTATACTATGCTCTAAGCTACACTATATAACTATGTCCCCTGACTCTATATTTGTATTATAATGAGGCCTTTCTTATATAGGAAAATAGGTTCCTTGGCCAACACTCTACCTAGTTGTGCAAGGGACAACTTGCACATATACAACTTGCACATTGACACTTGTGCATTTATTACATTGCATGAAGTAACTAGATAACTTCCCCCTAAATTAATCTAATATCCTAAGTATGTACCTTGGAAGATACATTTACATGACCCAAATTATGTAATATACTCTATTTATAACACTAATTTAACCCTTTTAATCTTAGTTGATCCCAAGTCTGAATATGGAATAAAGTTAGAACCTCTAACGGCTAAAGCATCAGCAAAAATATTCAAAATTATAGGAATAGAATGGATATTTAGAGAACTAAAATATTCCATAAAATACCATACTCTATTCCTATATATTTTTAATTAATGGTGTTTGTTGTTGTATTTCTTTGTAACTTGATTAACCACTAGTTCTGAATCACCATATATGTCTAACATTTTGATTCCCATTTTCTCTTCTTACATTAATCCTAAGCATAAAGCCTCATGTTCTATAGCATTATTATTTTAAGACCAAGTCATTCTATATGCAAAATATTTATACCTTCTTAAGGAGATTTCAAAATTATGCCTACACTAGCCCCATTTTTGCACCTTGCTCCATCAAAATGCATTTTCCATGAAGAACACAGGCTTATATTGAGAGGGGGGGTGAACAATATAAGACCAAATTTTACTTTTCTTTCCCAAATAATATTATCCAATATTATCAATGGCAATATCAATAGCAGTAATCAAAGCAATGCACAAATCATCACACACAAGAGAGACACAAATTTAACATGGTTCACCCAATGTGGGCTACTCCACGGAGAAAATATTTCTTCTAAATTTTCTCAACAAATATCTTGGGAATCAATCCCTATTACAATGTTTATGGACCTCTATCCAAAGGAGACACCAATCCCCTATGCTCTAATTTGTGGATCTCTCTCCATAGGAGAACTCTTTCCCCTTTTCTCTGGTTCATGGAACTTGATCTAGGATAACTCTATCTCCTCAACTGGTTTGTGGATCTCTCTCCATAGAAGAACTCTATCTCCCCAGGTTTCCTTTCTTTGGTTCATGGAACTTGATCTAGGATAACTCTATCTCCTCAATTGGGATCTCTCTCCATAGAATAACTCTATCTCCCCAACTGGTTCATGGATCTCACTCCATAGGAGAACTCTTTTCCCTTGCTATTGGTTCATGGATATCTATCCATAGGAGAACTCTTTCCCCTTTGCTCTGGTTCATGGATCTCTCTCCATAGGAGAACTCTATCCCCTCTACTCTAGTTGGTGATCTTCTAGAAGACTTCTACCCCCACTACTCTGGCTTGTGGATCTCTCTCCATAGGAGACCTCTATCCCCACTACACTAGCTGATGGATCTCTATCCACTGGAGACTATTGTCCTCTTTGCTCTATCACCTCCAAAGCTTACTCTCAAATCTATCTCAAATCTACACCAAACTCTATCTCAAGTCTAACACAAATCTATCTCAAATCTGCATCAAAATTTATCCCAAGTCTAGCACAAATCTACTCTATTTCAAATTAAAAAAATCTAGTAAAAATTTATCTCAAATCTGCTCTAGTTTTTCTCATAAATCTACTTTATCTCTATCTCAAATCTATCCTCAAGCCTTAACACAAATCTTGAACAAATATACTCTCAATTATGTCTCAAATCTATCCTCAAGACTTAACACAAAGCTTGAACAAATCTGCCTTCAAGTCTTCTCAAAATACTTGCTCAAATCTACCTTCAATCTTCTCAAAAGACTTGCTCAAATCTACCTTCAAGTCTTCTCAAATATTTCCTCAAGCCTTCTCAAAGACTTGCTCAAATTTATCCTCAAACCAATTACAAAACCTTCTCAAATATTTCCAAAACTTGCATACAAACACAACTTAAATCTTTTCAAGAAACTTTCTTCACACATATAAATTCTACTTAGAATTCATTTAACCTCTAGAACATATAGAGAATGATATGCTCTATCAAAAACTCAAAATGTTCTACTCAATAATTAAGTCTATCACTTTCACATGTCTTACATTTATTGCTCTTTTAAAGATAGATCTAGTCTAGCACATGACACCTATCTTCCTTATTCACACACTTGCTTTCACAAATATAATTTCTAATGTTTGCACATTCACTTTCAATATCACTCAAAACCAATGCTCAAAACCTTCACACATTCATTCAAACAATGAATCACAATTTTCTCACAAACCCTAACATAGGTGTTTCCACTTTCTTTCAACAAAGATGCACAATGTAGGTCTCAAAACCTAACTCAAATATTTCCAACAATGCTTATCAAACAATCCTTTTCACTCCACCTTATATTCCAAAATATTCATTCCAATAAACACCTTAAACAAGGGATGATGTGCCCATACCTCTTAATTTGCTCTTATGGAGATATGTCTTCAAAACCTATCTCACAAATAACTAATTTCTCTAATGCCACTCCAATGGTTAGATTGCAAGATATTTTCTCAACACATCCACATGAATTTTCACTTCAAAAGATATTTCACCATACACATATTACAATAAAATATCAACCACTATAACACCTTATTACTCCTATTCTCTCATGCAAAATAATGCTTCAACAAAACAAACCAAAAATTACACACATGAATTTCACATATACACCTTATACCTCCTTCTTATGAAAACACAATAATGCACTTCAAATTTCAATAAGACCAAAGAAATTATTATTTCATCTCATGTATCCACCAAGCACTAGCAATCTCAAACTTCACCTTTCAACCTTTTCAAAATAAAAAATCAAATCACTTTACTATCCTTATGGCTCCCTAACCATTTCACATCAACATAATAAAAATTAACTAACCCTTATAACTCCCTAACCAAGCTTAAAGTGCATACCTTTTAACAAAATTTAATTCTGCCCTCAAGCGTTACCATTATTATTTGAAATCGTGACCTCATTGGCCCTCGTGCCCTAGCACAAGGGCAAACACCATGTGGGCTAGCCGCCCACACAACCCAAAAGAGCATATGCTCCTTCTTATCCTTTACCATCGATGCCAAGACTTCAACACACAAAAAACCTTTCGTGCGAATCGAATGTTGGACCTACTACCAACTATGCACTCTGCAAGTTGAGCTTGCCATCTAGGCTACCATCCACCATCATATGGAATTTGGATACCCTCTGCATTTATTCTAAGGTGCCTCGAATTTCGTAGAATCTTCTGTGTCTACCTTCACATCTTTGTCGATCAAATATTGCAAGTAATTATTCGAGGTTCAAATTAATTCGAACACTTTGGCTTTGCAATACCTTAGCCCTTTTATACACATTGCCTTTTGACCTTGGATGTCGATGCACTTGAAACAAATACCTCCATGCAATTTCAATTTTTGATTTTTGGTGCCATTAAACCTTTTCAAAAATATTATAATAAATTAAATCTAAGGTAGATTTAATTATTATAATTTTATTTTAACCTTTGGGCCTTTTAATATTTAATTATTATAATTATTTAAATCTTCATAGATTTAAATATTATAATTTTTCTTCTTCTTGGACCTTGTCTTTGGAAAACCTCTTCCTTTTTCTTTTGCAAATGCCACCATGATAAAACATTAAACCTTTATTTTTCTAGTCATAAATGACAACCAATGTCATTAACCTATGCCATTAATTCTTTGACATCAATGACAACAATATACTCAAAATTTCCAACAATCTCCCCCTTTGTCATTGATGGCAACCCTTTTCTAAAAATTCCTTTTTCCTTTTTCCATACCATTTAATTCCAAATCTGCTCCCCCTGAGAAATTGCTCCCCTTGATTGAATGCTCTCCCCCTTACTCAAATCTCTCCCCCTTTGACATCAATGGCAAAGGGACTCCTTTGGGGCTAAATATAAGACTCTTAGCTCAGCCCCCTCCCCACCTCCTCTCCTTGAGGTGATTAATTTTGGGGTGGGAGTATCTCTACTCCCAGCATACAATGCTCTTTTTCTTTGTCAACCTTCTTTCTCAACATACCTTTTTGATCCTTTTGAGTGTCCCTATTTTTGCTTATCTCTGGAAGCTCTGGAAACTCTGTTCTACACCACTTGGCCTTATGCCCAACATTATTGCACTTATAACACTTAATGTTGTAGTTCTTAGAAGGTGCAAATATCTTGAAGTTCCTCTTGGTGAAGCCATACTCATTTCTATCATGAACCCTGCATTGGATTGCTTTATGACCAAATCGATTACAAGAGTAGCAATACCCTTGAAAGAGATGTCCATATTTGAAGTTCCTCTTAGTAAAACCATACTCCTTTCCATGAGTCCTACAATGCATAGCCTTGTGACCAAACCGATTACATGAAAAACAATGTCCTTTGAAGAAATATTATCTTGAACCTATTGGTCTCTTAGTCCTTTCTTCTTTGTGATGATCCATGTTCCTTGTTTGTGCATTGTTTCCTTTCTTAGTGAAGCTTCTATTCTTCAACTTATCCTCATAAGTCTCAATTTCTCCTTCACTCTCTTCCTCTGAAACTTCTTCCTCTTTTGAGCTTGAGCTTGACCCTTCTTCTTGTTTCCCTTGTCCTTCTTCAAAACCAAGTCTTATTTTGATAGATGAAGATCTTTGTGCATTGATAATCTTATCCAAAGTCTTTGAACTTTTCCCAAACCTGTGTAGCTTGTCCTTAGAATATTTCACTTCCATCCTTAGTGAAACTACCTCATGTTCTAATATTTCACATTCTAAGACTTTTACCTCTAACTTTTCTTTAAATCTCCTTGTCTTAGCTATTGAGTTTGTCAGGTCTTGTATAAGCTTTTCTTTTTCTTCCTCACATTCTTGAACTTGAGCCTTGAATCTTGAATTCTGCTTTCTAACCTTTTTCAATTCTTTAAGAGCAATAATTTCTGCTTCTAGATCTACTGTGCCTTCCTCTTCATTTTTTGAATCTTTTTCTACTTCTTGGTCTTCAAGAGCATCTTCATACTTTTCAACTTTACCTTCAATAGGAGCATTTTCTTCTATTGCCAAAAATAGAATTTCTTCTTCTTCACTATCTGAGGGTCTTTCATCACTGTCACTTGAAGCCTTGCTTCCCTTATCAACATAGAAACTCTTCTTGTGCCTTTGAAAGAACTTCTTTTCATGCTTGTTTTGACCATACCTATTTTTCTTTTCATACTTGGATTTTCCTCCTTCCTTTTTCTTATGATCTTGTTTCTCTTCACTGCTATTACTTCTAGCTTCTGGATAATTAGATGCATAGTGACCAAAATTTCCATAATTGAAACATTTCACTATTTTCATACCTTTGTGCTTTCTTGAGTCCTTGTTTCTTCTACCATAGTTAGCTTCTTCATCACTACTTGACTCACCACTTGATTCTGGTTTCTTATCTTTTGTCTTCTTTGATGCTTTGAAAGCTACCTCTTTCTTGGAGTTGGGATCCTTTACTATTCTCATCTCATAAGCTGTGAGAATTCCATGTAACTCATCCATAGTCAATTGATCAATATCTCTCATCTCTTCTATAGCTGAAACTTTTCCATCATACCTTGTAGGAAGTGACCTTAAAACTTTCTGAGCAACAGTGGAGTCTTCAACTTCAAATCCAAGTCCATGCATGGTATTAAAAATCTCATCCACATGAAGTAAGTATGTAGCAATGTCTTCCTCATCTTCCATATTCAAATCTTCAAACCTTTTCTTGTGGTTTTGTAGTTTTGCCATCTTGACCTTTTTATTTCCCTCATAGGTTTGCTTCAATTTTTCCCAAATCTCTTTTTTTGATTTGCAATGCATAACTTTCACAAATTCTACTTCACGTAATCCACTTAAGATTGCATTCATAGCCTTGGCATTATTCACATGTAAGAGCTTACCATATTTATCTATGGGAGGATTAGTTGTAGGTGTGAACCCATCCTCAACTGCTTGCCATGTCTCATATCCTTGTGCCATCAAGTAAGTCCTCATTCTTATGCTCTAGAAAGCATAATTGTTCCCATCAAACAATGGTACCTTATTTTATGAAGATCCATTTTGATATGCCATCTGTGTTCCTGTAATATCTTCCTTCAAGTTGTTAGACTCTTTCAAAGGAACCCACTCTAATACCAATTGAAGAACACATGCTTATACTGAGAGGGGGTGAACAGTATAAGACCAACTTTTACTTTTCTTTCCCAAACAATATTATCCAATATTATCAATGGCAATATCAATAGCAGTAATCAAAGCAATGCATAAATCATCACACACAAGAGAGACACAAATTTAATGTGGTTCACCCAATGTGGGCTACTCCATGAAGAAAATATTTCTTCTAAATTTTCTTAACAAATATCTTGGGAATCAATTCCCTATTACAATATTTATGGACCTCTGTCCAAAGGAGACACCAATCCCCTATGCTCTGATTTGTGGATCTCTCTCCATAGGAGAACTCTTTCCCCTTTTCTCTGTTTGTGGATTTGATCAGAGAATTATCTCTCACTGTTTGTGGATCTCTCTCCATAGGAGAACTTTATCTCCCTTTGTTCATGGATCTCTCTTCATAGGAGAACTCTATCCCCTTGCTCTGGTTTATGGAACTTGATCTAGGAGAACTCTATCTCCTCAACTGGTTCGTGGATCTCTCTCCATAGAATAACTCTATTTCCTGAGAATTTTCCCCTTGCTTTTGGATCTCTATCCATAGGAGAACTCTTTCCCCTTGCTCTAGTTTATGGATATCTCTCCATAGGAGATCTCTATCCCCTCTACTCTGGATGGTGATCTTCTAGAAGACTTCTACCCCCACTACTCTAGCTTGTGGATCTCTCTCCATATGAGACCTCTGTCCCCACTACATTGGCTGATGGATCTCTATCCACTGGATACTATTGTCCTCTTTTCTCTATCACCTTCAAATCCTACTCTCAAATCTATCTCAAATCTACACCAAACTCTATCTCAAATATATACCAAACTCTATCTCAAATCTACAAATTCTCAAATCTAAAATCTATCTCAAATCTGCACAAAACTTTATCTAAGCTACATAAATATGCTCTATCTCTATCTCAAATTTGCACCAAATCTACTCTAAAATTTTTATTTTCTAAATTTCACAAAATTCTCTAGTTTCATAAATTTTCTCTTATATCTATCTCAAATCTATCCTCAAGCCTTAACACAAAGCTTGAACAAATCTTCTCTCAATTCTATCTCAAATATGTCCTCAAGCCTTAACACAAATCTTGAACAAATCTCCTTCAAGTCTTCTCAAAATACTTGCTCAAATATACCTTCAAGTCTTCTCAAAAGACTTGCTCAAATCTACCTTCAAGTCTTCTCAAAGACTTGCTCAAATATTTCCTCAAGCCTTCTCAAAAGACTTGCTCAAATCTATCCTCAAACTACTCACAAAACTTACTCAAATATTTCCACAACTTGCATACAAACACAATTTAAATCTTTTAAAGAATATTTCTTCACATAAATAAATTCTACTTAGAATTTATTTAACCTCTAGAACATATAGAGAATGATATGCTCTATCAAAAACTCAATATGTTCTACTCAATCATTAAGTTTGTCACTTTCACATGTCTCATATTTATTGCTCTTTTAAAGATAGATTTGGTCTAGCACATGACACCTATCTTCCATATTCACACACTTTCTTTCATAAATCTGATTTCTAATGTTTGCACATTCACTTTCAATATCACTCAAAACCAATGCTCAAAACCTTCACACATTCATTCAAAAAATGAATCAAACTTTTCTCACAAACCCTAACATAGGTGTTTCCACTTTCTCTCAACAAAGATGCACAATGTAGGTCTCAAAACCTAACTCAAATATTTCCAACAATGCTTATCAAACAATCCTTTTCACTCCACCTTATGTTCCAAAACATTCATTCCAACAAACACCTTAAACAAGGGATGATGTGCCCATACCTCTTAATTTGCTCTTATGGAGATATGTCTTCAAAACCTGTCTCACAAATAACTAATTTCTCTAATGCCACTCCAATGGTTAGATTGCAAGATATTTTCTCAACACATCCACATGAATTTTCACTTCAAAAGATATTTCACCATACACATATTACAATAAAATATCAACCACTATAACACCTTATTACTCCTATTCTCTCATGCAAAATAATGCTTCAACAAAACAAACAAGAAATTACACACATGAATTTCACATATACACCTTATACCTCCTTCTTATGAAAACACAATAATGCACTTCAAATTTCAATAAGACCAAAGAAATTATTATTTCATCTCATGCATCCACCAAGCACTAGCAATCTGAAACTTCACCTTTCAACCTTTTCAAAAACAAAAAGCAAATCACTTTACTATCCTTATGGCTCCCTAACCATTTCACATCAACATAATAAACATTAACTAACCCTTATAACTCCCTAACCATTTCACAAAATTAACTAACCCTTATAACTCCCTAACCAAGCTTAAAGTGCATACCTTTTAACAAAATTTAATTCTTCCCTCAAGCGTTGCTACCGTTATTCGAAACCGTGACCTCGCTGGCCCCGTGCCCTAGCACAAGGGCAAACACCACGTGGGCTAGCCGCCCACACAACCCAAAAGAGCACGCGCTCCTTCTTATCCTTTACCATCGGTGCCAAGACTTCAACACACAAAAAACCTTCCATGCGAATCGAACGTCGAACCTACTACCAACTATGCACTCCACAAGCCGAGCTTGCCAGCTAGGCTACCATCCACCGTCGGATGGAGTTTGGACACCCTCCACCTTTATCTTTGTGCTGCCTCAAATTTCATAGAATCTTCTATGTCTGCCTTCACACCTTTGTCGAATGAATATTGCAAGTAATAATTCAGGGGTTAATTAATTCGAACACCTTGGCTTTGCAATACCTTAGCCCTTTTATACACATTGCCTTTTGACCTTGGACGTCGGTGCACTTGAAAAAAATACCTCCATGCAATTTTGATTTTTGATTTTTGGCACCATTAAACCTTTTCAAAAATATTATAATAAATTAAATCTAAGGTAGATTTAATTATTATAATTTTATTTTAACCTTTGGGCCTTTTAATATTTAATTATTATAATTATTTAAATCTTCATAGATTTAAATATTATAATTTTCTTCTTCTTGGACCTTGTCTTTGGAAAACCTCTTCCTTTTTCTTTTGCAAATGCCACCATGGTAAAACATTAAACCTTTATTTTTCTGATCATAAATGACAACCAATGTCATTAACCTATGCCATTAATTCTTTGACATCAATGACAACTATATACTCAAAATTTCCAATAGTCCAAATCTCTAACTCTCTTAATTACTGATTAGATATGGTAGGGGTTTTTTTCTTAGCCTCAAAAGAAATTTTGTAAGTGCCCAATCCTATCTCAAATAGACCATGATCCTATCTAAATGGAAACTCATCCTCAACTTCTAAATATTCAAGGATCTCTACTAGTTCAAGTTCCTCCATTATAGAGTGATTATACATATCTTCCTCAATTTTCTCAATATGATAAGCTATAAGTTTTTCAAGAGTTATCCTTATTATTTTACCTTTATACGAAATCATCATGCCATAATATTCCAAATACAGGTAACCTCCTAGCTTGACTATGAATTCCCTAGAAAACAAACCAAAATAAGGCTCTAGGTTTACTACTATAATTTCTTGCACAATAGTGATCTCTGGTACCCTGTGTAATTTCAACGCATTTTTCACAACTCTAATGGTCTTTATTGGTGTCCCATCCAATTAAAAAAATCCTATATGAGATTGATTATACTTCATTCTCATTTCATCACATATGGATTTAAGCATGATTGTAGTGGAAGCTCCTGAATCTATCATGCAATTATGAACAATGCAATCTTCCATTATCAAGGATATATAAAAATATGGGGATTATTTCTTAGGTTTGCTGGAATCCTTTTATCTTGGCCATATGATAGGTTGAAAATGGTAGTATTTTGCTTCTCTTAATAATTTATGTTTAAAGAAGCCTTTAGTAGATTAATATGACAAGGATGAAGAGAGTGTCATAACGACTTGCTCTAGAAGGAGTTATGTTTAGTTATTCTATGTTATATTTTAAGGATATATGTAGTGGGAGATATCTAACATATGCCCTAATAAGATGCAAAAAATATGAGAGAGAGTGATTCTACAATATAACTAAATTATACTATAAATAGAAAGTGATGAAAATACAATGCAGTATGGAGGTAATGGTCACTCCATCAATATAAGCTAAAGAACTACATTGTACTCCATATAGGATTTCTACCACTCTCTACTACTCTCTACTATAATGCACTTGATATATTTATTCTATATCTATGAGGTCCTTTATATAGGAAGATAGGTTCCTTGGCCAACACTCTACCTAGCTATATACGTGTACACCTTGCACATTAAAAGTTATACATTGATACTTGTGCATTTATTACATTGCTTGAAGTAAGCAAATAATTTCCCTTTAAAGTAATATACTACTCTAACTATGTACCAAAGCTGGTACATTTACATAACCCAGATGATGTAATATGATTTAACTCTAACACCCCCCTATATTACATTATTTGGAAATTGAAGATTTCAATCTTCAATATGGATCTTCTTCTTGATATTAGAGATTGTATTCTCCTTCTCTATTTTTGTAACCTATTCAAGCAAGTAGTTAGTATCTTCATAACATGTTTTTCTTACTGAAATATCTTTGACTTCATAACCATATGTAGGTTCTTCTAGTTCTTCAATTTCTTCTATACTTTGAGCTATGTGTCCTTTATGATTCTATTTTTGATACTCCAATTGGGGATAATTGGTTGGATGCTGAAATTGCTACTGATAAGAATTATTTTGATATTGTCATTGTTAAAGTCTAATTCCATTGTTCATCTGATTTCCTTGATTTTGATTTCTTGGATTGAATTTGCAATAGTTAGTGCGATGACCTTTTCTTTTGCATATCTAACAATACTTGTTACTCCATGGTCTTCATCCTTTTGATGATGAAGCAATATTCCCCTATGGATTGTCTTTTGATACCAATTTAGTGTTATTCATTTCATCTTTAAATGTATTCTCTACCTCATATTCTTGAAGAATATTGATTAGATCATCAAACGAAGTATCTTTACTTAGGACTTGTAAATATGTAACCAAATATTTGTAGTTGTTTGGAAGTGTTCTCATGGTTACTTGAGTAAGAAATTCATCTTTAGTCTCTTCTCCTAGGGTTAATAATTTCCCTTTAATATATGCTACCTTCCTCAAGAATATTTCTATGATCTCACCACTGTTCATTTTAGGTAATGTAGTTGAGTTTGAATATGAAGGATAATGGATTTATTTTTCCCTTTGAATATCTTCTCTAACCTTTTCCATGATTTTGTAGATTTCTTTTTTGAACTAATATAAGGTTGTATTTCATAAATGATAGCAAAGGTTATTATAATTAGGAATTTTACATCATTTTCTTCAAACTTCTAAATCTTAGTATCACATGTGCTTTACCTTTTTGTTGTTCCTTGAGCTATCTCCCAAAGTTTTTCATATACTAATATTACTTTTACCGTATTTTTCTAGGAGATAATTTGGACCTTTATGTAATTGGGATTCTGTAAGAAATAATTTGTTTGATGTAATGACGATCCTTGTGGTCCTCTTTTTAAATTCCCTAGTATTGATTTGATGATACCTTTATGTTTTGTAGAATGCCTTATAAATCCCTAGTGTTTTTGGATATGCTATATGATTGATAAAGTGCATTTTTGAGAATAATAGTTCAATTTTGAGTTGATTTTGTAATGTTTTGTAAATAGCAAAAATCAACTTTATTATACCTTGTTACTCCTATTGAACTTTAGCACTTTCTAATTTGATTAGGTCCTAATGGTTAGATTTCTTTTGTCCCTTTATAATGTTTTGATACAAGTATACCAACTAATTTTCAACTCTTGATAATCCTTAATGAATCTCCTTTGATATTTGATATTTAATGTTTCTAAATTCCAATAATTTATTTTGTGTAGTATTCCTTATAACTCCCTAATTTGGAATATTAGAAAACAATGATATTTACAATGCTAAGGTTTTAATCTCCAAGTTGAAAAACCTTATACCTCCTACTTTATTATTTATAAATATAAGTATCCTTGAAATCTACATGATTAATATATTACTAATGTTAAATGGTTGATTGCAATAGTAAATATAATGTACCCTTATAACTTAAATATAACTTTAGCAAGAAATAAATAATATCAAATTTTACCTTAATAACCCTTCTGGATTATCTTGCCTTGATGTTGTTAGGTGGTAGATTTGAAACCTTATAGGGTAGATTTGAAACCTTATATAATATGGTGTGCATGGGCAATCAAAGCCTTCTTTTACCGATGTTGGTTTATCCCTTGAGTAGCGATTCTCTCCTCTATAAATGGTTCTTGGTTTATGATGAATATCCTCCATGAATGAGGCACTAGTATTGTTGGTCTATGATGAATATCCTCCATGAATGAGGCTCTGGTCTTGTTGATCTTATGATAGCTTTTTAAATGTAGGACTATACCTCTAAATCACACACAAGCTTGAATTAGCCTCCTCCCTATGAAAGGGCTTTGCACCATTCAATATTTGACCTTGTTTGACCTCGTTCTATTTTCCTTCTCCAAAGTGGATACCTTAAATAATATTGTTTCCTTGCAAATTATGGATAAGTGTCACTTGAGTGTTACTAAGTAGTTGATATTCCAACATACCTTTGTGCAATTAAGAGTTTGGTGGTAACCTCCCAAAGCTTTGTAACTCTATTTTAGGTCAGCACTAGATTATTCATAAACATTGGTGTGCTTAGGACTCTTGTTCCAAGTGGCACTCAAGGCTTGTGCATGTAAGCCTTTATTCTAACGCTCCATGGATGAGCTTTGTAGTCCTATATTTACCTATATATTTATATTGAATGTTGGCTTGCTATGTTTCTTGGAATGTAAGCATCTCCTCTTATCCTTTTGCATGTTGTCTTGATAAGGATAATTGGTGGCTCGAGTTGTAATGCTCCAGGATTCTATGGTGCTCCTAATGGTGGTCTTTTGGTAGCATTTTTGTGCTACTTTTTGGTGATCATTCTCTCCAAGTAATGGCCTTGGGTATAGAACCTTCTATTATTTTTAGCTTATGTAACAACCCCTTGTGCTTTGGCTTGATACGTAGATAATCTCCAGCTATATGCTACCCTTTTTCTACATATACTCGGATGATAACAGCTCTAATATTATAGGTAAAATTCTTGCTTCCAAGGCTATATTAGACATGGAAAAATGGTGTTTTTAACACCTTTATAGTGTGAGATCCTCGGTGGATCTTTCTTCTTGCTTGATCTCTATCCTAATACCTACTGAGATAATGACTGCACTATTTCCTACAATGAAATATTATTTTTTCCTTTGAAGGAACAAAAGAGGTTCTTTGTAATAGTTAGATTTACACCAATATGGTGGACCTTTTTCTGAAATCCTTTTTTATTTTGATGAGGCAACTCCTTACATTCATTAATATTCTTCCTTGGATAATTTAATAAGAGTTAATACAAGCTAATGATGTTTTTTAGAGTAAGTATTTCTGCAATTTGCACTTAAATAAAACCCTTATATATTCCTTGAATCTTGAGACTCACCAAGTCTTGATTTGAGGTTTTCTTCAAGGTATTTAATGGTGGATTTCTTATCCACCTTTAAAATTGTATTGGTGTCTTCTTTTGGCCATGAAATTTTGTAGATATTATGCTAGTTTTGTGCCTTTAATAATCAACACACTAAATAATTTCTTGATATTAACTAGTTAAAGATCAACTAGTATAATGCTAATGGATTAATAATGCACTTTAATGGTAGCAATAATCTCACATTATTGCTCCTGTAAATAAACTTTCAAATTAATTTCAAATACACTTAATAATATTTACAAATTTTAATAGTAATATGTAAATAATCCTTAATGAATAATATGCAATTTTCACTACAATCAATATTGTAGGATGTAGCCTCCTTTCTTTCTAGATAGATAAAAGGTAGGTGATAATTTTATTTCTTTAAAAAAATATCCAAATCCTATTTAATGTGCAAATATATCTTAAAATGAATTCTTATTTTTGCACTTTCTTGAAGACTATAATATGAGTCCTTATCCTTGCAACTTTAATCCAAATATGGTGCTTAATGGAATTTAATAATGAACACTAATTTGATGTTCAACCTATTACACCCTAGTTGCTTACCTTTAATGGCTTATGTACTAGATGTAAATATTGGTGTTTGATTCACTAGTTTTTTCCTTGTAATAGATGAATTCGCAACTCCTTTTTGGCTATCAAAAATATCTTCTTGCTTCACCAACATGTGGTCTTGAACTTTCTATCTTGAGCCTAGGTTTTGGTGGCTTGATTATTTCAATGATATTCTATTTTTTGTTGTATATTCTAAGAAATATTATCTTTGAACTATGCCTTCTTGTTGTGATAGGTAATATCCAAATCTCTTGGATTTGGTAGGCTTCTTCTGTTTAACTCTTCTTTCAATCTTCTTGTTGAATTTTGACTTCAAACAAGATCTTCTTCTTCTCAAGATTTTGAATGTCTTGAGGTCTTCACTAGATTCTTCTTCTATATTTGGCACTCTTTACCAAATTATTCTTCTCTTTGGCTTGTTGATGGATGGTAACAATTGCCCCAAGTCCTTCACTATCAGGATCATTTCCTTGGTAGTGGATTTCTTCAATGAGTTCTCCTAGCAACTCTTTTGATGATGCTTCTACAAGCTCTGCAACAAGGCTCTTCAAACCTTTTTGTTTTTCCTTCTTGAGACCTCTCCAAGGTCTTCTATATTTCAGCTTCTTTGGTCTTCCAATTGAGACATTTTCTTCAACCTTCTACTTTTGGAAGTGTTCATGATGAAATCTTCTTCTCAAACTACTACTTTTGGATTCTTTAATGGGACCTTGCTGGTCCTTCTTCAATATTCCAAGAATGAAAGTTCTTCAATGAGATCTATGGATATATTCAACTTCTTCTAGAATAAATCTTCAATATTTTGATTCCAATGGGGTCTTTTCTTAGACCTTTTCAATATTCACTAGTTATTCATGAAACTAGTGGTAAAATTTTTATGTTGAGTCCTAGTCTTCATAGTCTTGTGGAAAGACTCTAGCTAATCTACAATTCACAATATTTAATGGAGATCACAAATCTCCTATCTTCTATTTCTCATGGACTCTTCTCTATATTAATCAATAACTCTTCTTCTGAATCAACAACTCTTCTCTAAAATCTTCTTTAGAATTAAGGCTTCTATGGCCCTTTCTTTTGGATCAAGGATTCTCTAGCCTTTTCTTCTATATCAAGGCTTCTATGGCCTTTTCCTTCTGGTAAAATGCTTCTATAGCCTTTTGTTTTACAATATTTAGGTATTCAATATTCTATGAAGATCACCAATCTCCTATCTCCTACTTGAATCAACTTTTGGAGTCTCTTCTTCCTTAAGTTTTCTATAAGGCTATTGTGACCTTTTCTTCACTTTTACAATCTACAATATTTGTAGCTCTTGGGACCTTTCTCTAAGGTCTTTGAAATCTTTAGTCTACTCCTTTTTATTGCAAGTGCTGGAATGATTCTAAAAATATATTATTCCTAACTCTCTTGTAGGAAGCTTCCCAACCTTTTTTTGAATCTCCTTTTTCCTGCAATAAGTTGTTAGAAACTAGAATGAAAGAATTTATAATTTTGGAGATAATAATATTCACTAGTTTATTTTTCAATCTAGTGGTATGAATGTTGAGTCCTAGTCTTCACGAGTTTTTTTGCAACTCAGTGGAAATACTCTAGCCAAATGTAATCTCAGAATTTTTGTAACTAATATTTATTTCAGTCCTTTCAATATTTCATGTGACTCTCCCTAATCCTATCTTGATTCACAATGGCTCTAATACCACTATTAGCTTTTGAATATATATGTAGTGTGAGAGATCTAACATAGGTCCTAATAATCTATAGAAAATATGAGAGAGTGATTCTACAATATGATTGAAATATACTATAAAAAGAAAGAGATAAAAATACAATGTAGTATGGAGGTAATGGTCACTCCATCAATATAAGCTAAAAAACTACATTGTACTCCATACAATACTTCTACCACTCTCTACTACTCTCTACTATAATGCACTTGATATATTTATTTTATATCTATGAGACCCTTTATATAGGAAGATAGGTTCCTTGGCCAACACTCTACCTAGTTGTACAAGTGGACACCTTGCATATTACAATTTGCACATTGATACTTGTGCATTTATTACATTACTTGAAGTAAGTAGCTAACTTCCCCTTAAAGTAATATCCTACTCTAACTATGTGGAACAACCCCCGTTGTCACTACTCAACCACTATTATATATATATATATATATATATATATATATATATATATATATATATATATAAATAATATATATATTCATACATCTTTTATGAGACAAGGAACATAATCATGACTTAAGGTAGAACCATTCTAGTTGGATCGTAACTTATCAAGGAAGATAGCATCATGTGCTATTGAGACTTTATCAGAGTCTCTTTGAGTAGAAGTGATCAGCTTCTATGAAACCCTCATACCCCATTGGTATGATAACACTGGCCAAGCAAAATGTTTCATCCCATATAGAAGGGAAAATCACCCTGGTCCACCAAGACCAGTATATAGGTGATTGCCTTGAATATGGAGATCCACACCAATGGAAAACCATCATAGATGAAATAACCACACCAATGGTTATTCATAGATCTTAGATCCGATCCACATATTTTTGATGGGATCTTTAGGATAACATATCATTGTTCGTGATTTAACTCATAGGATCCATGGAATGTCATCTTAACCTAGATTATGTAATTTTAAACCTCTTAAAACTCATTTGTCCATTATCTCATTTAGGTATCCATTTTGCTATTCATAAGAGTCATTTAAAGACAGTACTTGTCAACATGGAAGTACCCCTCCTCATGCACACTCAACTTCTTAGCTTTAGAATATAAGGTTTGTTTTGGTTTTCAATTCTAAACCAACTTGTCTTCTTGTGGGTTTCATCCCATTCCAAATTCCAATGTGTTCTAAATTAAACCATCATGAGTGTTTAGGAGGTGAATATAAATAAATGATGTCCTTTTATGATAGGATTCATTACATCATAACCTTATATTGAAACAATACATGAGAGGTCTATTTAAGTAGGAAGTTACATCCCATTATAGTTAGATTTATAATTCCACACAACCATTGATTACATAGTAAAACTAGCTAGTTGCATCATTCATAGTTATTCAATTTAATCCAAAAAGTAAATGGAACAATCACATAATATTAAATCAGCAACATTTTAGAAATTTAAGCATACATTCTTAACATCATAAATAAAATTGTTGATTAAATAGTAATCAAGGTAAACATTGCAGTGATCTAAAAATATGCATGGCTATCCCATATAATCATTTAACCATCTCATACATATATCATTTTCATTTTGAAATTAAAGTAACATGAACAAGAAATTACACATCAAACCACAAAATAGAGTGACACAATTATTTATCTTGGGAACCCTCATGGGTAATAAACCCAACCTCCAAAATATAATTTCTCCTCATATTCATAATCTTGATATGTAAAGTGTTACAAATAAAGAAGGGCATCTTTGGATCCCTTTAAATCAATGTACAAATCAACGGATACAATTGTCCCTTTATAGATTCATGATGCAATTAGGAAATTTCCCAATTCCTTTCTCTAAGTCATCATATGTAATATGAAGGTACTATCCATACCCATAAGGAATCCAATTGTTTCTTCAAAATTCATGATGCAATTATGGGATCTAGTAATTCCTTTTCATATTTAATTAAAACATCTCATATGTGTTTATGAAAATCATTGGAGTTATATTTTGGAGAAATCAAATCGATGTTAGGGAAATCCTATAGTTTTCCTTGAGAATGGATGTCCAAATACATTCTTTCTTATTTATTGCAGTCAATTTCTTTTTCAATGAATTTAAAATCCCATACATTTAAATACATATATTAATATTACAAATACTAAACATTCATTTGGAGTTCCTACAATTCGATCATTGGATTAGAAACATTCATAGTCCTCATCATCATATTAATAATTAGTCAATTAAGATCTCATATACACAATTAATCATCTGCTACTCAATATTTATACTATAGTTTCCTAAAGATGATTAATTCATGTAATAATTAGTTACTCCATAAAGGAGGAGATTAATTCATTTAGTCCCCCTTTAGTTTTAAAATAATATATTGACCCCTCCTATCCCTATCTGCTATAAAATATTAAATAATCCTCTTAACCTCATTATTATTTCCTATACCAATTTCAAACCATTCAAGGGTAAACAATACAAAGTCTCGGTGGCCACAATAATCACCGAGAAGTGGTTATCACTCAAGGAAGCTTTTATCCCTTAAAAAATCCTTCACTTTTCCCCCACATGAGAAATGTGGGATAGTCTTTCCCATATACAACAAATAAGGTTTTCAAGTAAATCATACTAGACCACCTGGCACACCTCATACAAACACGTGGTAACATTCTAGAAAGGTTAGTAATTAATGGGTCAAAATTTCAAGGTATGTGTACCACCAACTGACACTAGCTTGACCATCAAGTGGTCAGTCTTCGACCACCACTTGGTTGTTTATTACTTATGGAAGCCTTGCTCCCTTTAAATGCATAAATGTCCCAAGCACCTTCCATGTGGGATAATGCTTGGGGTAGCCTTGTTGTAGGCTTACGTTGGAGCAAACCAGATGCCAACAGGGATGTCTCTAAAGCTTACATCAACTATCTATGAGCCTGAAACCTTACCAAATCACTCTACCTAAGGGTGGATTACTCCTTTTCATAAACTTCAAGGTTGTTGGCCATAGCTTTACTTTCATGCAGTGATCTATCACCTAGGGCATATTATATGTCCATGTACAAAGGGATTGGCATCAAACATTGACTGCACACCCGTGCTATCTTAAAATAATTCTATAAATTCCTATCCAACACTTAAATTTGAGCACTGTGCAGTTTGGGGTTTGTCTACAATTATGCAAACACAAACTCAGGCAATTATAGAACATACAATAATGGGGATTTATAGTATTCCAATCCCAACTATTACAGTGATCTTAAGGAGTCGAATGAATAATAACTCATAGATAGGTAGGGATCGATAATAGGGTTGTGTATAGCTATGCATCATTCAAATGTATGACACATCACAAGCAGTGATATGACCAATCATAGAGAGGTGCAGGTAAAAGAGATAGTTCCTAACAAGCATGAAATTTTAGGTTTCACAAGGTTCTCAAAATTTTAAATGGGATTCACATTTGCGTTTAGAGCACCCATATCAAGCAACCATGAACATTGGGTGATATCAACAAACCATAATTTCATGTGTGGTAACCTTGGTACAGGGTAATGCCATCATTTTCACCATTCGCTGGTGTTAAACCATCCTCCATAGTGGTAGATCGAGAAGGGGGTTTGTATAACCAATGACCTTCCTCTACAAATCACCTACACTTCTATCAATTTTACTCAAGGAAATTTAGGTAATATTTAATCACATCCCACATACATCTCATGATAGATGTACCCATGTTATAAATTTATTCTTGTGCCTGAGATAAGTGACCATCACATGATGGTGGTGGAGTTTTAACTATGTGGTAAAATTTTTGACGATGGTGGTCGATGCTCTACTGGTTTTATAGGTTAGGCGTAGTCTAACCGGTTGGACTTAATTGTGGTCCTTCCCAACTTGTGGTCTTCTAGGCCATTTTCCCCTTTATAAAATTTATTTATTATCAACCCTATTAAGGTTAAACTCTAGTATTTAATTGCTAAAACATCCTAGAGTTAGCAAGATAATCTTTACAAGGTAAGTGAACTTCCTCAAAACTAATCCCTACCAAGAATTAGAGAGATAAGTAAAAATATTCAATTCATACTAATCTAGAATGTAGTCTAATAGAGCTTCAAACAAGCTTATAATTAGAACTACAAAAGAACAATTAAACAAGAAATATCATCTTAATGAAATAACCTCAATAAGAATCCACCAACCTAAACTCCTGCAAGGTTGGTTTCCTCAAGCTCCTCCTTGCTGGCTCCTTCCAATATTCTAAGAATTGTCCTCTTCTTCAACTAATAAAATCTCTTCAACCTTCTAGTTTCTGATCCACCAAGGTGGAGAGCATACTCCCTAGGTTTCCAAGACTTCCTAGCTTCCCTTTCTTCAAAAAATATCCTCTATTTATAGGATACTTCTCCACTCATGGTTCAAATAGTGGCAACATTATAAGACTATGAGATTTTTCATCTTATCATTGCTATTATAGTTAGTTTCTAGTTCTGGCATATTTGTATGCAATAAAAATAAACTGCCTAATAATATTCTATGTTTTTTCCAACCATTTTGTGCTCCAGTTTTCTTTGGAAATAATACCACATGCATGGTGTATTGAGTAGTTTCAAATTTAAATAGTGTAGCACACCTCAATACATACAACCACCACCTAGGTGATCGGGTGGCATACCTTTCTATGGAGTCAAGATACTTAGATTATCAGAGTTGTTTGGTGGAGTTCTCCCCATAGAATTCTATTTCAAGAAAATTATGGAGTTTCTCTAGCCAATATTGTGATAGCTTTCATATGCAAAATATATTGTAACATTGATCAAAAATCAAAACAAAGAAAACATTATTTTGTTTCTCTTGTTCTTAAATTTCTAGTAGTTATTTTTCAATGACTAACTTGTATTCACCCATGGTGATAATTCCCAAACTGAATGTAGTTTTAGTCGTCATGATTTTTTTCCTTTTTGATTTTACCATTGGGTTCTCATATGTAGATATTAATACCACATGCATCACTTCATATCTTGTTTTAGTGTTAAATAGTGTGAAGTACATTTATTAGATTACAACAAGAGGAGTGGCATATCTAACCATGGTAAAGGTTCAGGTTCACAGTTATCTCTGGGTGAACTATTACTAATTGAAATAGTAATTTTCTAGAGTTTTTTGTAGTTGATTTGTTCAGTCTCTTGGCCAAATACCAATTTGTACCAAAAATTAATTAAATAAAATATTCTTTTAATGTGCCCATTTAAATCCAAGGTTGTTCTAGACCGATATCTTTAGTGGCTAAATCTTAACTCACTTGAGTTTAATTCTACATAGTGTTTCAAATTATCTATAATAATTTGATAACCTTAATCTTAAGTGATCCTTCGATTCTTACACACTTGAAAGTAAGAAGTAAGTCAAAAGATATAAATGTTGAGTATTTTCCCAAAAGATTCTAAGGTACATCACTTAAAATCCATGCAGTATGGTTCACTTAGCTCTTCCACTTTTGAAAAATTATGGATCTACTCGTGGGGAATAGGAACTCAGACATCACAATCTCAAGCACTAACCTTGTCCTTACCAAGTGTGCATTGTTTAGAGTTTATGTTTCAAGTTTTTTTCTCATGTTTTGTTTCATGCCCAAATATTTTGCTAACCTAGATCTAACTAGAATCTATTAGTTAGCTTGGGATATGATACCAACTGTAACAACCCCCATTGTCACTACTCAAACATATATATATATATATATATATATATATATATATATATATATATATATAATACATCTTTTATGAGATAAGGAACATAATCATGACTTAAGGTAGAACCATTCCATCTGGAGCGTAACTTATCAAGGCAAATAGAATCATGTTCTATTGAGACTTGATCAAATTCTCTTTGAGTAGAAGTGATAAGCTTCTACGAAACCCTCATACTTCATTGGTATGAGAATTTTTGCCAAGCGAAAGATTTCATCCCATATAGAAGGTAAAATCACCCTGGTCCACCAAGACCAGTATATAGGTGATTTCCTTGAATATGGAGATCCACACCAATGGAAAACCATCATAGATGGAATAACCACACCAATGGTTATTCATAGATATTATATCCAATCCACATATTTTTTATGGGATCTTTAGGATAATATAACATTGTTCGTGATTAAACTCACAGAATCCATGGAATGTCATCTTAAGCTATATTATGTAACTTTAAACCTCTTAAACTTATTTGTCCATTCTCTTATTTAGGTATCTAGTTTGCTATTCATAAGAGTCATTTAAATATAGTACTTGTCAACATGGAAGTACCCCTCCTCATGCACACTCAACTTATTAGCTTTAGAATATAAGGTTTATTTTGGTTTTCAAATCTAAACCAACTTTTCTTCTTGTGGATTTCATCCCATTCCAAATTCCAATGTATTCTAAATTAAACCATCATGAGTGTTTAGGAGGTGAATATAAATCAATGATGTTCTTTTATGATAAGATTCATTATATCATAACATTATATTGAAACAATACATGAGAGGTCTATTTAAGCAAGAATTTACATCCCATTATAGTCAGATTTATAATTCCACACAACCATTGATTACATATTAAAACTAGCTAGTATCATCATTCATAGTTATTCAATTTAATCCAAAAAGTAAATGGCACAATTGCATAATATTAAATCAACAACATTTTAGAAATTTAAGCATACATTATTAACATCATAAATGAAATTGTTGATTAAATAGTAATCAAGGTAAACATTACAGTTATCTAGAAACATGCATGGCTATCCCATCTAATCATTTAACCATCTCATACATATATAATTTTCATTTTGAAAGTAAAGTAACATGAGAAAGAAATTACACATCAAACCACAAAATAGAGTGACACAATGATTTATCCTGGGAACCCTCATGGGGAATAAACCCAACCTCCAAAATATAATTGTTCCTCATATTCATAATCTTGATATATAAAGTGTTAAAAATCAAGAAGGGCATCTTCAGATCCCTTTAAATCAATGTATAAATCAATGGATACAACCGTCCCTTTATAGATTCATGATGCAATTAAGGAATTTCCTAATTCCTTTCTCTAAGTCATCGTATGTAATATGAAGGTACTATCCATACCCATAAGGAATCCAACTATTTCTTCAAAATTCATGATGAAATTAGGGGATCTAGTAATTCCTTTTCATATTGAATTAAAACATATCATATGTGTTTATGAAAATCATTGGAGTTATATTTCGGATAAATCTATGGATGTTAGGGAAATCCTATAGTTTTCCTCGAGAATGGATGTCCAAATACATTCTTTTCGATTGATTGAATTCAATTTTTTGTTCAATTAATTTAAAGTCCCATACCTTTAAATCCATATATTAATATTACAAATACTAAACATTCATTTGGAGTTCCTACAACTTGATCATTGGATTAGAAACCTTCACATACCTTATCATCATCTTAATAATTAGTCATTTAAGGTCTCATATCCATAATTAATCATCTGCTACTCAATATTTACTATAGTTTCCTAAAGATGATTAATTCATGTAATAATTAGTTACTCCATAAAGGAGAATATTAATTCATTTAATACCCTTTTAGTTCTAAAAGAAGGTATTGAACCCTCCTATCCCTATCTGCTACAAAAGATTAATTAATCCTCTTAACCTCATTATTATTTCCTATAGCAATTTCAAAATATTCAAGGGTAAACAATACAAAGTCTCACCAACCACCATAACCACTGAGCGGTGGTTATCACTTAAGGGAGATTTTATCCCTTAAAAACTCCTTCGCTTTTCCTCCACACAAGAAATGTGAGATAGTATTTCCCATATATAACAAAGAATATTTTCAACTAAATCACACTAGACAACCTAGCACACCTCATGTAGACATGTGGTAACATTCTATCAAGGTTAGTAATTAATGGTTCAAAATTTCAAGGTATGCACACCACCAACTGGCGCTAGCTTGACCATCAAGTGGTTGGTCCTCGACCACCACTTGGTGGTTGATTACTTATGGAAGACTTGCTCCATTTAAAGGCATAAATGCTCTGAGTACCTCCCATGTGGGATAATGCTCAGGGTAGCCTCATTGCAGGCTTACACTGGAGTAAAGCAGATGCCAACAGGGATGTCTCTAAAGCTTGTACCAACTATCTACGAGCCCGAAACCTTACCAAATTCTCCAAATCGCTCTACCTAAGTGTGTATTCCTCATTTTTCTAAACTTCAAGGTTATTGGCCATAGATTTATTTTCACACAGTGATTGATCACCTAGGGTATATTATATGTCCATGTACAGAGGTATTGGCATCAAACATCAACTGCACACCCATGCTATCTCAAAATAATTCCCCAAATTTGTATCCAACATTTAAATTTGAGCATTATGCAGTTTGGGTTTTTTCTGCAATGATGCGAACACAAGTGATTGTAGGCATTTACAAAACATACAACAATGGGGCTTTATAATATTACAATCCCAACTATTGTAGCGAGCTTGAGGAGTTGAATGAAGAATAACTTACAAATAGATAGGGCTCAATAATAAGGTTGTGTATAGCTATGCATCACTCAAACGTGCAACACATTACAAGCAGTGATACGACCAATCATAGAGAGTTGTAGGTAAAAGGGATCGTTCCTAACAAGCATGAAATTTTAGTTTTCACAAGGTTCTCAAACCTTTAAATGGGATTAACATTTGCATGTAAAGCACCCATATCAAGCAACCACGAATATTGGGTGGTATCAACAAATCATAATTTCATGTGTGGTAACCTTGGTACAGGGTAATACCATCATTGGCACCATTCGTTGGAGTTAACCCATCATCCACAGTGGCAAATAGAGAAGGGAATTTGTATAACCAATGACCTTCCTCAATAAATCACCTACACTTCTATAAATTTTACTTAAGGAAATTAAGGTAATATTTAATCACATCCCACATACATCTCATGATAGATGTACCCATGTTATAAATTTATTCTCTCACTTGAGATAAGTGACCATTGCATGATGATGGTGTAGGTTTGACTGTGTGGTAAAATTTTTGATCGATGGTGGTCGACGCTCTACTGGTTTCATAGGTCAAGCATAGTCCGATCGGTTGGACTTAATTGTGGTCCTTCCCAACTTGTGGTCTTCTAGGCCATTTTCCCCTTTATAAAATTTATTTATTATCAACCCTATTAGGGTTAAACTTTGGTATTTAATTGCTATAACATCCTAGAGATAGCAAGATAATATTTACAAGGTAAGTGAACTTCCTCAAAACTAATCCCTACCAATAATTATAGAGATAAGCAAAAATATTGAATTCATACTAATTTAGAATGTAGTCTAATAGAGCTTCAAACAAGCTTATAATTAGAACTACAAAAGAACAATTAAACAAGAAATATAATCTTAATGAAATAACCTCAATAAGAATCCACCAGCCTAAACTCCTACAAGGTTGGTTTCCTCAAGCTCCTCCTTGATGGCTCCTTCCAATCTTCTAAGAATTTCTCTCTTCTTCAACTAATAAAATCTCTTCAACCTTCTAGTTTCTGATCCACCAAGGTGGAGAGCATACTCCCTAGGTTTAAAAGACTTCCTAACTTCCCTTTCTTCATAAAATGTCCTCTATTTATAGGACACTTCTCCACTCATGGGTCAAATAGTGGCCACATTATAATAATATTAAAAATATGCCTTGGACCCATTATGACTCATCATGTTTTGTATAGTATGACCAATAGTAGCAAAAGGGTCCTGTTGAGTGGTGTTTTCACCCGATTGTGAAAACACACTCTCCGATAGGATTTGGGTTCCAAATCCCCTCTTGCAAAGAAATTAGACAAGTAATTTCTCCAAGGTCTCCGCTATGTTAGCATTTGTGTAGGTATATTAATATATCTCAAATAAAGATATTCAATTTAAATGCTTGGAACACCTTAGCGGTTGCAAGTAACTGTAAACAATGGGCAATGTTGGTTTATTTTATCGTGAAACTTTAATGATTGTTCGTTGAACCCGAATAAAGCAAATGTGATCTGGCCCTTGTATGACCATGCTGTAACTTCAAAGTGGAAATTGATGAAATGCCATAAAACATAACTCCTTCAATGAAATTGGAATTTTCATGAAGGGAATGTCATCATCGGCTCATGAATGAAAAACAAAACTGAAAAATGAAATTCTGGCCCTGAAATGGAAATTTTCTATTTTCGGATTTTAAAGTCTGCAACAAAACAGCAGCTTCGGTGAAATTTAAACAACTCCAAAAATGAAATTTTAAAATGCGTATTTGAAATCTGCAGTATTACATACGCAATGGTGGAACTATTTTTGGATTTTGAAGTTTTTTAATTTTTTTATTTTAATGCCTGAGAATTAAAAGAAAATTGAACTTTCTGAAACAATAAAGTGCAGAAAATGAAAATAAAATGCAAAAAAGAAAATGAAAAATGCATTCAGTATGATGCTATCCTATTTCGACAAAACCGAAGATATGAGGTTTCTTGCATACAACCTAACCTATTGGACCTGCAAAACATGCACAATCCTAATAAGCTAAGTGCTAGTTCCTAGGGTTTTGAATGGGGTTTTCAGATTTAGACATTCGCTTGGAGCAACCAAGATAACTTGCATTAAACTCCACCTATAAGCCTAAAATCTGAAAAGGGGAAAAATAGACATTAAATCTTGCATGCAGAAAATAACTCCTTCTTTCTTGTCAATGAGGTGCAACTCTCTAAATTTTCTGTATTAAAAATTGATCATTTTACAATAACAAAAGTCTCTAGTTTTCTCAAAACCAGAAAAAGGGGAAGAAAAACACTCCAAAAGCAGGCCCAGAATGGCTTCTCGCCTTCGGCTCTACAACTCTGCTCGCAACGATTTCCGACCCCTGTACCAATCTTTGGCTCTGCTTTTAAAATTTTTGGTATGGTTCTCTGTTTCGCCCTGTGACGCTTCGCTTCATCTCCCAGATCGCTTCGTTTCATCTTCCCCGCCTCTTCGTCATTTTTGACTTTCTGCTCTACGTCGAAACGTTTGATCTTCTCTATGAACTGTAACGCTTCCCATGATTCTTACACCTTTATGCCATGTGTTCAGCGCTGCCCCTGTATGTTCTGTAATGGCCCACCGTGAATCGTGACAAAAATAGCATGTCGTGATATCGTGACATTTTCTATCTACAACTTTGTTCTTCCACCTGTATCGTGAAAACAAGACATGTCGCGATATCGCGACGTTTTTATACCCGCAACTTTATTCACCTTCATGCATCGTGAAAATGAGACATGTCATGATATCATGACATTTTCTCCTTTGGGCCGCGTGGATGCAACCTGTCGTGAAATCGTGATGTTTTTCTCCTTCGCTGTGTTTTGTTGTACTTAGCTACAAAAACGTGACATGTCACGAAATCGTGACACTTTTTCATTTCGTACCATCTCGCTGCTTTTTGTCATGAAATCATGACGCTTTTCTCTTTTGGGCTGTGCAGATGCAATCTATCGCAAAATCATGATGTTTTTCTCTTTAGCTCTATCTTCCTGCCTTTGGTCATGAAAATCCAACATGTCGTGATATCGTGACACTTTTCCTCTATGTTCACTTTGGCTGCTCCAGGTCGTGAAACTTCGACATGTCATGATATCGTGACATTTTTTTTTTTCCCTTCATCTCGTCTTTAGATCATGAAAACATGACATGTCACGATATCGCGACAACTTTAGTGCCTTGCCCTGTTTGACTAGTTTGATCACGATTTTGTGACATGTCGTGATATCGCGACATTTTTTTATTTTGTCTTCTCTCTCCTCTTTGACCCGCGATTTCATGACACGTCACGATATCACGACAATTTTTGGTCAACACTTCTTCCTGCTTGCTTTGACCATGATTTTATGACATGTCGCGATATCGTGACATTTTTCACTTTGTGCTGCATTTTGTTGCTCTTAGCTACGAAAACGTGACATGTCACGAAATCGTGACACTTTTTTGTTCTACTGTACTTCGCTTGTCTGGGCCACGAAAACGTGACATGTCACGATATCGCGACACTTTTCATTCGGTTGTACTTTTGCTATTTTGAACCATGAAAATGTGACATGTCGCGATATCGTGACACCTTTTCATTTCGACGTACTTTGTCGTTTTGAGCCGCAAAAACGTGACATGTCGTGATATCGTGACATTTTTTCATTTTTGCTTTTCTTTGCTCTTTTAACATCTGGGCCACTGCAATCTTCTTGGAAAGCGTGCAAAAAAAGGGGTCCCCAATTTTGGGGTGTGTTGTGGATCAGCCACAACAAATGGTGACTCTGCTGGGAAATGCTCCTGAGCATTTCGGTGAGAACCTAACCTGGAAATATACAAGCTTAGATACAGGCATCAGCACATAAGAGATAAAACAAATGTCGATAGATCAGAAATACATGAAACATTAGAATCATTAAGTATCAGCTCGGTGTGTGCAATGTGCTCCATTTTCTATCGTTTGAAATTGATCAACATTCCATTGTCAGTTTTACATGAATGCATATGTGAGATTGTGAATGATTTATGCATCCTGATAAATATGCTTAGAGATGTAGCAATCTGCTTTAAGATTTCTAGTATCATACACAAACATTTAAAATTATCAAACCCTCTTAGGATCAACTATATATATAATGAATTGCTTTATTAGATCCCAAAGTTGGTTATGAGTCACTACTATCTTGAACCCATGTGCAAGTGAAAGTGAAATCAGAGCTTTGGGGAATCGGATTCCCAACCTAAACGAGATGGGAATTTAACCCTATCCTTACTACTCTGATATGGAATTCATTACCTCACTTTGAGCAAAATGATTTAACCAGTTATGGATGAAATTGTCAAGCTAGTCTATCCGTTTGAGCAATCAGTGGTCTTGCTTTAAACAAGACATGCTGCCACACATGAGCATACTTAACCCCATAATCCATAATTTGGCTTCATTCATTCTTTTTATTTTATTTCTTGGACCTTTGGGATGACTACCCATCCTTGCTAGGGACATGTAGTACGATCCTTCCAATCCAATATTGAGATGAAATGGGAAATATTAGTTTTACTTTTATTGCTTGGACCTTTGGGATGACTACCCATCCTTTGCAGAGGACATGTAGTACGATCCTTCCAATCCAAGATTTATGATGAAATGGGAAAAATGGAAGCTTTGGGGAATCGGATTCTCAACCTAAGCGAGATGAGAATTATGCCCTATCCTTACTACTCCATGTAGGTCAAATCGAGCTTTGGGGAGTTGGATCCTCAACCTAAGTTCGATGAGGATTTAACCCTATCCTTACTACTCCGGTTTTAGGCTTTAAGCTTTTATGGGAGTGGTAAAAACCACTGTTTCAAGGATTATGTTGCATGATAGGATAGACACGAAATACTCCTTTCGCCTCACCTTTTCTTCCAAGTCTGGTTTTGATCATTTTGCTCAAGATCCTCTTTAATATGAATAGAACGTGCTTGGTTCAAGATAGTTCGGGCATCAGTTCCCAACCTTAGGATTTTTTTTTTTTTTATGTTATAGAATAACCCTAAGAGGATTTGACATTTTTCAATGATTGTATTGGAAATGGATATGCAACTAAGATGGAATATATATGCAAAGTGGAATGTAATATGAATGCATTGCTTTTCTGAATTGTGGATGGAGTATACCACCTATGTTGCCATAATTTGTAAAACTGACAACTTCATGCATCACAAGTTTCAAACGATATTATTTAATGTGTTTGTGTTACTTGTGGAGCTTTCTACAATACAATTCCAATGTTTCATATTCTCCTGATCTTAGGCATAAGTTGACATCTCAAATTTTTATTCATTTTTTTTTTTTTTTTAACAAACCAAACATGTCCATAGGACCAACACATAACTTTAAATAAAAACTTATTCAATCCAAAACCAAAATGCACTCCAAAAATGAAATTTTGAAAACACAAACCAAAACCAAAAATCAAAATCTATATACAAATGTACAATATAATACAAGATGGTGCAAAGCTTGGACTATCACTTCCCCGGATCCCAAACATGATTAGAGCACTTCAACAAAAATATAACGTGATACACATGCCAAATGTTATAGGAATCCAACAAAAATAAGATTAGACCGCACCATGCAACAACTTTTAACTTACCTCGCTCACCCCACCAATTAGATTTGATTCCATTAGTACTCTCATAGGTGAGCGTCAAATTACTAAAATGATTAGACAATAAATGATATTCAATTTTATCTTGTCTATTCTTGAAAGTATCCATTTCATAATTCGATTCATGATTTAAAATTAGGCCTTCCTTTTCAAATGTGAGATGTTGCAAACAAGAGCCTATTTCTAAAAGTCTTGAATTCAAATCATTTTCCAGGATTTTAAAGCAATCAAAATAATTCAAGACTTGACAAGCATCAACAAAATTTGACATTTCCCCATTAATGATATTAGCATCCAAAGGGACATCATGTAACCTATCACTTAAAATTTTTGCAGCTACTACCAAAGGTAAAGATTTCACCTTGTCATCCATACTCAACCCATCATGGTTAGAATTTACCACAACTTGATGAGTGTTAGTAGCTTTTTCTTTTTTCTCATTGTCTTCTTCATCATCCAACACCTGTTCAAAAACACCAAAGTTAGGCACCCAATCAAACATGCATCCATCCTTTTCAAAACAAGAGCCTAGTTTTTCAAGATATGTGTCGCGTGACACCTTTCCATGATCAATGGCTTGAGTTGCCTCAAAATCCACATTTTCATTAGGATCATCAATAGTATCAAACCCACACCACTTAGGTTTTGTAATTTCATCATTTTGAGATGGCATAGACATTGTAGAAACAATAGGTGGATCAAGATTTTTGATTTCTTGCCCCTCAAGGGGAACAAAATCAATTGATTCTCCTTCTTCATCCATGGTAGTAGAATCATTATCCTTCTCCAACCTTTGATGAGATTCCAACCCTTCTTCCAAAACATTCTCAGATTGTACAGGACTTGTAATATCCTCATATGAAAAGGCAATTGTATTATCCCGTATATCAATAGGCACACAAAATTCATCAGAAGGTTTGGAGTGAGCATACTCTTCCCAAGAATCATAATGATCATCTTTCAAAATCAAATTGTGATGCTCAACTATTTCTTCATCATCTTTTAATTCATCAACATGTTTCTCATCAAATTTATCTTCACCTTCCTTAGATGGTTCAATTACTTCCAAAATTGGGTTATTGCTTGTATTCAAATTGATAAGGCTATCATAATCCACATGTGTAACCCATGATTCACGTTTAACATAATTTGGAAGGTGTGAATTTTCTGGGCCATTACTTTCAACAATGTCATCCAATGTGTCATCCGAAATAGATTCATCCTCATAGAATTCATCTTTTGGTGAGTCAAGGGTTTCCAATCTATCACATGTTTCAATACTAGTTGGATCTAGTACTCCTCCCTTGCCTAAAATCATATTCTTATGAAAATCATTGAAATTGATTTTAGAAACATCTTTTGAATCAAGATGAGTATTTTGAAGTTGATTCATACTTAAGAAAGATGGTTGATCTTGCATAGTAGGTTGAGGATTTTGAAATTGATTGAAGCTTGGGAATGATTGTTGATTCTGAAATTGATTCACACTTGAACTTGGTTGAGGTGGATAAATCATTGGGTGGGTAAGGGAGGTATTAAATGATTGAAGATTATATGATCCAAAACCCACACCATAATATTGACAACTCAATTGTTGCTCAATTGCCATTGCTTGAGTATAGGCTTGTGACAAAGATGTGATTTGAGGCATCCCTCGCAAATATGTGGAAGTGAGTGGGTCAAGAGCATTGACGTATATTTGGAGAGCCACTTCTTCTGAAAGAGCATAAAATGTCACTAATTGAGTATATAATCCAAAGAACCTTTCGGAGAATGACTTCACATTTTCACTTGGTCCTTTTTTAATAGTGAAAAACTGCTCATACATGCGGATTGGGTCAACTTGCTCTTTGTTGAATTGATTAAGAAATGTTGCCTCTAGTTGAGCCCAAGAAGTGATAGACCCTAAAGGTAGACTTGTAAACCAATCATATGCCACTTTGTCCAAGGTGTAAGGGAACATTTTACAAACAACATCATCATACCAAATTGTTAAGTGATTCACAACAAATTTGAATGCTTGAATATGTTCTTCTACAGTATTTGTCCCATTAGACAAAAATCGAGGAAGACATCTCTCAAAACCAACGGGCAAATAATGTTGAACTCCCGGTATGTTCAATGGGCTACCTGTCATCCACGGTGTAAACATAGCCATTAGTGAATCTTAAAGAATATAACTTTAACAACATTTTTTTTTTTTTTTTAAATCAAATCAAATCACATTATTCTTGTATGAACAATCAAAGCGTTAGAATAGTGCATAGCAATTCATGTCCTCCTTTTAACAGTACAAAGTTGTATTGTTAAGAGAAGGCTAAAGATAATAACCAATAGGGCATGAAATATTCAAAATTGACATCCCTGTAGCACTTAAATCACACTGAAATAAACCAATTCAGGCCCTCCTTCTAGCGCCAATCTGTTGAGTGGTGTTAGAGGAGGCCAAAGATGCTAATCAAATGGACTTGAAATATTTAGCAATATAAAACTCTTAAACAATTATAAACCTGTAGCATCATGATGAAATAAACCATTTCAGGCCCTCCTTCTAGGATTCCCCTCCTTCGAATCGTTGAGTGGTGTTTTCACCCGATTGTGAAAACACACTCTCCGATAGGATTTGGGTTCCAAATCCCCTCTTGCAAAGAAATTAGACAAGTAATTTCTCCAAGGTCTCCGCTATGTTAGCATTTGTGTAGGTATATTAATATATCTCAAATAAAGATATTCAATTTAAATGCTTGGAACACCTTAGCGGTTGCAAGTAACTGTAAACAATGGGCAATGTTGGTTTATTTTATCGTGAAACTTTAATGATTGTTCGTTGAACCCGAATAAAGCAAATGTGATCTGGCCCTTGTATGACCACGCTGTAACTTCAAAGTGGAAATTGATGAAATGCCATAAAATAGAACTCCTTCAATGAAATTGGAATTTTCATGAAGGGAATGTCATCATCGGCTCATGAATGAAAAACAAAACTGAAAAATGAAATTCTGGCCCTGAAATGGAAATTTTCTATTTTTGGATTTTAAAGTCTGCAACAAAACAGCAGCTTCGGTGAAATTTAAACAACTCCGAAAATGAAATTTTAAAATGCGTATTTGAAATCTGCAGTATTACATATGCAATGGTGGAACTATTTTTGGATTTTGAAGTTTTTTAATTTTTTTATTTTAATGCCTGAGAATTAAAAGAAAATTGAACTTTTTGAAACAATAAAGTGCAGAAAATGAAAATAAAATGCAAAAAAGAAAATGAAAAATGCATTCGATATGATGCTATCCTATTTCGACAAAACCGAAGATATGAGGTTTCCTGCATACAACCTAACCTATTGGACCTGCAAAACATGCACAATCCTAATAAGCTAAGTGCTAGTTCCTAGGGTTTTGAATGGGGTTTTCAGATTTAGACATTCGCTTGGAGCAACCAAGATAACTTGCATTAAACTCCACCTATAAGCCTAAAATCTGAAAAGGGGAAAAATAGACATTAAATCTTGCATGCAGAAAATAACTCCTTTCTTGTCAATGAGGTGCAACTCTCTAAATTTTTTGTATTAAAAATTGATCATTTTACAATAACAGAAGTCTCTAGTTTTCTCAAAACCAGAAAAAGGGGAAGAAAAACACTCCAAAAGCAGGCCCAGAATGGCTTCTCACCTTCGGCTCTGCAACTCTGCTCGTAGCGATTTCTGACCCCTGTACCAATCTTTGGCTCCTGCTTTTAAACTTTTTGTTTCGATTCTCTGTTTCACTCTGTGACGCTTCGCTTCATCTCCCAGATCGCTTCGTTTCATCTTCCCCTCTTCGTCATTTTTGACTTTCTGCTCTACGTCGAAATGTTTGATCTTCTCTGTGAACTGTAACGCTTCCCATGATTCTTACACCTTTATGCCATGTGTTCAGCGCTGCCCTTGTATGTTCTATAATGGCCCGTCGTGAATCATGACAAAAATAGCATGTCACGATATCGTGACATTTTCTATCTGTAGCTTTGTTCTTCCACCTGTATCATGAAAACAAGACATGTCGCGATATCATGACGTTTTTATACCCGTAGCTTTATTCGCCTTCATGCATCGCAAAAATGAGACATGTCGCGATATCGCGACGTTTTTCTCCTTCGGGCCGCGTGGATGCAACCTATCGCGAAATCGTGACGTTTTTCTCCTTCACTGTGTTTTGTTGTACTTAGCCATAAAAATGCGACATGTCACAAAATCGTGACACTTTTTCATTTCGTACCATCTCGCTACTTTTTGTCGTGAAATCACGATGCTTTTCTCTTTCGGGCTGTGCAGATGCAATCTGTCGCAAAATCATGACATTTTTCTCTTTAGCTCTATCTTCCTGCCTTTGGTCATGAAAATCCAACATGTCGTGATATCGCGACACTTTTCCTCTATGTTCACTTTGGCTGCTCCAGGTCACGAAACTCCGACATGTCGCGATATCACGACATTTTTTCTGTTTGCCCTTCATCTCATCTTCAGATCGTGAAAACATGACATGTCACGATATCGCGACAACTTTAGTGCCTTGCCCTATTTGACTGGTTTGACCATGATTTTGTGACATGTCGCGATATCACGACATTTTTTTTATTTTGTCTTCTCTCTCCTCTTTGACCCACGATTTCATGACACGTCACGATATCGTGACAATTTTTGGTCAACACTTCTTCCTGCTTGCTTTGACCATGATTTTATGACATGTCACGATATCACGACATTTTTCACTTTGTGTTGCATTCTGTTGCTCTTAGCCATGAAAACGTGACATGTCATGAAATCACGACACTTTTTCGTTCTACTGTACTTCGCTTGTCTGGGCCACGAAAATGCGACATGTCGCGATATCGCGACACTTTTCATTCGACTGTACTTTTGCTATTTTGAACCGCGAAAACGCGACATGTCGCGATATCGCGACACCTTTTCATTTCGACGTACTTTGCCGTTCTGAGCCGCGAAAACGTGACATGTCACGATATCGCGACGTTTTTTCATTTTGGCCGCGACGGAGCAACATGTCGCGATATCGCGACGTTTTTTCATTTTTGCTTTTCTTTGCTCTTTTAACATCTGGGCCACTGCAATCTTCTTGGAAAGCATGCAAAAAAATGGGGTCCCCAATTTTGGGGTGTGTTGTGGATCAGCCACAACAGGTCCAATTAGAGATAAATTGAGTGTCCTTATTTATCTTTTGTGTCCTTTCCAATGGAGATAAATATAAAACTAATATTATTAAGGCAAGGAATGGATACAAAGTTAGAACTATTATTGATAGGGTAAGGGATTCCATTTTAATTTCCACCAATATAGAGAAGCCATATGGGTATTTTCCCAATGGGTAGGATAGTTCATATAATATTTAAAAATCCTATAGTCCTTTTAAGTCACATCTAACTTGGGTCCACTAGGTTTTTTACACATAATTTACTATATTGTTATAATTTTGTAAAAGATAATTCCTGAATTTTATCTTTCACAAGACCTCGAAATAAGATTCTAATTAATTATATTCTCTAAAAGATAATTAATATTTTCCTAAAAATATTTTATTAGAATTTTTGTAGCATTCTTTAGGGTCTATGCCCTTTTTATCAGGCATTAATTGATCCGCAAGATCAATTAATATTCTTTAATTAAGTTAGGAGGGTGACGGGGCATGACACTATGTACCAAAGGTGATACATTTACATGACCCAAATGATGTAATATGCTCTAACTCTACATTTTACAATGTTGAAATCAAAATTTTCTAAAGGATTCTCATATTTTTTGTTAGTTTCACTAAATTTCCTCTTATATTGTTGAGTAGATTCAAACCTTTGTGTTTTAGTGATGGAAGGAAATTTCAACTTCTCATTTACCTCCTCTTTAGAACCTAACTATTCTTTATTCTTCTCCTTTTCTCCCTGCTTTGAAGAGTTTTTATCCTTTTCTTGTTCCTTGGGAATAATATTACTCTTAGTTATTTGTGGAACCAAGAATATATCATTATTTGGTAGGGGTTTTTCCCTTTTATTTTGAGAAGGAACTTGGAATTGACTCATTTTTTGTGTATCTATCTGCAATGTCTTTCCAAATCTTACTACGACAAAAATTGATTCTTCTTCTAAGAAGTTTGTTCCAAACATAACTTGTCTAGGATGCCATAACATATTGAATTTTCTCTTTTGAGTTATCTTAGATTTCTCTATCACTTGTTGCACATGATTTTGATACATTACACAAGTGTTAGAGTCATGATGGTCACATTGTAGACTAGGCACCAAACTGATCTTAAGGACTGATTCATGATCCTCAAAATTTGAATTAACCTTGGGCCCTATATTACTACTAGTACCAGGATTTTGATCTCTATTAACAAAATGGAATCTTATCTATTGATGCATTTCTAGTTACCTCTTATCCATGACATTTATCTTGTTATTTATTGTCTTTAGGGTATTTTGGATATCAAGCAATAGAGTTAATTCTTGGGAATTCTAATATGGGAGAGGAGAAAAAGGAATTGAAGAAGATGATGTTTTGGGAGGAGAAACTAGAGTCATTTGGGGAAGTGATTATTATAGGGGTGGAGGATCCATATACGATGGTGTTGATGTTCTATCTTGATGTGTAAACTAAGTAATTTCATACCAATAGAGCATGACTACTTTGGGTGGAAGCTTTCCTACAATGATCAGAACATTATCTGCATAGATAGTTGCATGGTAAACATGAGGAAAGGAATTTATACCTGATTGTTGAGTTTGTAACCCCAGGTCTAACCTAAGGGCTCTAATGTAATACATAAATGCAAGGGTAGAAGTTTGTCTATTCTTAGGATGAATTATTTTCCATGTTCTACTAAACCTCAAATTAAATTTAGAGACCAACTCTTGTGGTTGTTTTTACATAGTGATGAATTGATTCAAGAGTGATAAGGGATCAACTGACTCATTAAATTCTTCCATAAAAGGTCCAGATAATTCATTCCATGAATGAATATTTTTGTCCTCTAGGGTTCTAAACCAGTGAAGGGTTTTTCCTCTAAAGGATAGGGCTAGAAGCCTAACAATAACATCTTCATTCTTAATATCGTGAATAGTTGTTAAGTTTAATGTCTTGATAGTGCTCATAAGTGACCTTACCTAAACCATCATATGTAGTTATATCTTTGGATGTACCCTAAGGGATATCAATCATCTAAGGCAGTCCTAGAGTACCAGAGGTATTCTATGGAGGTTGATTCTAATTTAGATTTTGTTATTGAGTCATTATTAATGGGTTTTTTAATGGAGTTGGTCTTAGGGGAATCCAATGGTATGATGGTATTGAGATATCTTAAAAATTTGAATCTAGAGATAAAATTCTTGTATGCCTTGATCTTCTATGTGGTAACTCAAAGAAAGATATTGGCTCTTGACTATTCTTAGAAAATGACCTAGTAAACATGAAAAAATGAGCTACTAGAAAGGCTTTTTAGGTTCTTGAATTCAAGGAGTCGCCAAGTGAATTTATTTGACCACTTAGTGAGGTCAAGACAATTCACTAAATCTTGATTCCTATAGGAAAATGAAAGATAATATCTAGTGAGCAAATGAATAATTTTTGAATAGTGTCCCACCAAGCTTACCAAAAAATATTGGGGTCTTAATTGACATCAAGGTAAACTTAAACTGTGACTATCATCTGTAATGGTTTGAAAGGTTAGCACCTGCTAATCACAACCCAAACCCCCATATTGGATGGGTCAAAATGCTCTAACCCAACCTCCAGAGTAGGCTGGTATACCTTGTCAACTTACTAAATGTTGACTCAATTAAGCTTAGTTAAATGTATAAAGATAGGGATAGAAAGGGGAAAGGTTTAATAAAGTAATAAATCAATAGTAGATGGATAAAGCTAATAGCATAGGCATCTATAGAGAACTTCTGATAGATAAATTTCTAGCAAATAATACTTAGGACTAACAACATTCAAAACTAGTCATCTTCATCATTAAGGAACAATGGCATGCTTCAAGAATTATTTCAAACGTCTAGGGTATCAATAATCCAAATTAGTAGAATTAGATTAAAACTCTAACTAAAAAATAAATAAATCCTTTCCAAGCATATGTTTAGACATGAATCATTCCAATTTTCTTTAAGCTAGCAATCCAAATTAGCATAATAGACTAACCATAGTAGTAGTAGTAGAAATGACTTGAAGGGTTTATAATTTATAGAAAATAATATATCAATCTGAGGAAAACATCCAATTAATTCTCCTATTAATTTATAGAGAGTATAAAACAATAGCGCAAGAAAAAACTTTATAGTTGATCCTTTGAAATGAGGGTTTGATCTCTTTTTATAGTTTTGCAATAAATTTGAAAGGTTTGAAATAATTAGGAACATTACAATGATGTTGGAGTGCCATATCAACAAGATTTTGAGGTGGTAGCCTCCTATTTTATTCAATAAAGAAGAGATTATCTAGTCCATCAACCCCCTATAATTTATCCTTCGTTGCTTTAAGCTATAGATATTTAATAGAAGATCAAGGTCATTCCCTATTCTTGCCATCGCTTCTTCTCCATAGATTTAAAATTGAAAGTGCTCGTAGATCTTAGAAATTATCACTTCATCTTCTCATATCACTCACTTTAGCTTAGAACCAGATCAGATAGAAACTTGCAACCTTATACTATGTTGAATCTTATATTTATACATGATTTCTACTAGATTTAATATGGATCATCGATCTATTTTTGAATGATTAAGATTAGAGCTTTACAAAGCTTGGTGTGCTTTTACTGTTCATAGCTTGGAGCATATCATGACCTAAAAATAATTTTAGGATGGAACTACTTTATATAATTACCTTTAGCTCTTTTCATCTCTCACGACGTAGAATATGCTCTAATATAGCATTTGAGTTTCAAATTTTAGTTGTTTGACCACTTTGATCATAGCCTAGGATAATAGTGTGCTAATATGAGATTATAATATGAAACCTTACTCTAGGCCACATGGAATAAAATATTATTCTGATCCACGTTTGGGATTTCTCTTAATGCAATTTGATCAAGTCTAATTGTGGTGTAGATCATTGGTGTGATAGGCTGAAGTCACATCACAAAACCTTGCTCTGGGCCTAACAACATAGAACCATGTTCTAGGATGGGATTTAAATTGCCTTGCAAGTGCTTTGACCAATCTTAACCATGATGAGGAACATGTTGTGTTGAGTGGTATGGTGTAGAACCTATTGCACTGAGTCATTGTAATGGTCCCAAGAACATCTCTACACTTAGACAAATTTTGGAAATTTTGAAAAAATTTCTATGTGGCCTTTTGGGTCTATAGTAGGGTTTTTTGTCTTTTTATTTCTCTCCTTATAATAGTCCTATTAATTTATACTATATGATCCATTATTTTTTTTAATTATGTTGATGAAATAAGGGATCTATAAATTAGTCAAACATTATCCAAAAAATCATACTTAGTTCTATATTTATTATTTTAAATCAATTTAAACATTAATATCATAAATTATGATAATTAGGAACAAAACATGAACTACTTATTAAATAATTTTATTAATAATTATGAGATAAATAAAATCATGATGGCATCCAATTGGTAGATGGAAATGTGTATAATGGCACCCTTGTATCCATTTGATGTTGGGTCTAAGGTGTCGCACATAGAAAATAGGAAACTTTTATGTCTAGTCTACTATCATATGTTTAAGTTTTAAAACACCTACATTTTCCTAAGATATTCCTATTGAATACCTTTCCTTTATCTAACACTATCTAACTACAAAAGCAATGAAGACAAAATGTAGTTGATATATCTAACACCCTTTAATTTTAGAAAAGATTAAAATAAGGAACACAACACACTCAACCTAGTTTGCTATATGCAATTTTTGTTTCTAATGATGATATAATATTGATCTATATGATAGTTAAAGAAATAATAATCCCCTAAGATACTATGATTATACCTTTTTTTCTCTTTTTATTTTTGTTTAATAACTAAAATAATAGAAAACAAAAGTAAATAGATAATAATCGAATGGTATTAGTTCAACCAGTTATATTACTCAACTTTCAAGAAGACCAATGTTTGAAACTTATCAAGCTATATATGAATAATAGTCAAGTTGTAATACAACTATGCAGTCATGATGTAACATGGGTGGGCTCATTACAATCTCATATAATCCATTGAAATATAAATAGATAACAAATAGATGGTATAAATAAAATATTAAGCATAGACTTAATAAAATGATTGAAAGAGATAATCTAACCTAATTTCTCCCTATTCTAGTAGTGTCACTTGTTATAGAAGTGTTATCACTTCTAAAATCTAATTTTTTTTTCTTCTATATCCTTCTACTTTTACAAAAACCTACAAAATAGATATAATAAAAACATGGTTATATGTAGAGGGGTCTACTTGATTTAGTGAATTACTTTCACTCCCTTGGATAGCATAAAATCCCTATTCATAAGAAAATATTAAAACAAATAGCTATAAATGGTGTCTATTAGTCTAGAGAATGCCATTTTGGGTAGAATGATTTTTTTTAGATGGTCCTGCTTTCAATTGTTAGTCTTTAGCCTGGAGGAAGGTTGGGTCAGCTAGAACCCTAGTTGGGGGGCTGGGGGGATGGTTGGGTAGTTGATGGATCCACTTTGACTAGCCATGAATATGGGAGGATGGTTAGTTTTATTCATTCTGGGTTGTAGAGTTCTCTATTTTGGTTGGTTTTTTTCCCTCTTGAGTCCTTACTACTGGTTTCTAGTGATGCATAGTCAGGTTTCTCTCTACAAAATTATTTAGTCTTGCCCCTTCACTGGTTAATTTACAGGAGGATATCTTATGCCCTCAATGTAAGTGGAGACATGTGTGTGCTATCTGGTCACTCTAGCTAGTGGGTGTGTGGTTTTTTAATCTGATAATTTTTTTAGATCTATTGTTATATGTGGATGTCGATCAAAGGGTTCCCTCTTTGTAGTTATTTTTAGTCTTACCCCTTTCTTGACCATATTCTAGGAGGATACCTTGTGCTCTATGGATTTTGAGGAATGAGTTTGCTATTGGCACCTCCATCTGGTAGGGACTCCTAGTTTATTAGGTTTTTGGTAGTGGACCGACTAATAGATCCAACTTCTATGAGAAGTAATTATTAAATTACTCTATTGATTATGGAAAATATTACATGCTTTATAGTTCATGACAAAACTAAAAAATAGACAAGTTTGTTGAGAGATCAAATCCTCTCAAGCTAACAAACTAACTAACCTAGATACTAAGCAACCTAGAATAGTAATAGATCCTAAAGAATAGAACAACAAACATAGTGGACTACAATCCATGAGTTCTAAGTGATTACATAAACTAATAAAGATAGTTGATCAAACATTGACCAAATCTCAATATGCTAATCAAAACATTAAACTAAAACTAAATACTAGGACTTAATACTTAGGACTAAGGAATAATGCTATATATTCCAACATTCTCCCCCTTTATGTTGATGGAACTTCTTCAATAAGTTCATCAGCATCACAACATTGGAAGAAACTCAGTCTTTTTTGTCTCCTCCAGTTTTGTAACAAGAAATCAAAAATTGTAAAATTTTGTCTTGGGCACTCCTTCCACTTTTTGTGTGGGATCTCCTCCATTTTAGTTGCTTCTCCTTCCTACAATCAATTGAGTGTCTCATTTTGATGAGCTACTCCCCCTTCATCAAAAACTATTTCAAATTATGGTATCCTTATAATTCCCAAAGTATTGGTTCTTACTAACCAATTTTGCATATCTTTTACCTTGCTCATGATATGGTCATCAAGATATTATTCAGCTCCTAATACTCTTTCTGAGTATTTACATTGAATAATCTCATGTAGGTGATTTTTCCATACAACAACCTCACATACCTCTACACATATTTTCAAACAAAATATAGCTATGCAATAGCTAGTTACAAATGCAACAACAAATTGTTGCTCCTCACACAATGTTTCACTCTTTACTATGGCTTTACATGATTCCTTCCAAGGAATTTTAAACACAAAATACAACCAACACATATCCATGGTTTTCATCATCATGTTGTCCATGTTATTTGCAAATGAAAGAACTTCATCCAATGATGTCTCTACAAGACAATCATCTCTCAATAATACCTTTTTAAGATATTCTCCTCCTTTATTCAAATACCTATTCACAAAAAACAAATCATTAATCACAAAAATATTACCTCCAATGTGATTAGATTTTGTGCTCTCCATAAAGCTATTTTGTGGCATATCTCTTTCATTGTATGTTAGTTCAAAATCAACCATGAACTCTTTAGGAAGAGTTATCCTCCTTTGTTCAATCCATGTTGGTGTGCTGAAACACCATTCATTCAAACAATACATTGTTGCCTTTTCAATACAACTATTTTCCTTAAATGTAGACACTCCAAGTGAGTGATCTTTATTCATGGGTGATTTTTCCTTTGCCAGTACAATAAGAAAATCAGCAATCTCATTTTCATTTTTTGTTTCTATCTCATTTGCTCTCTCACTTTCCACCTCCCAAATGAGATAATAATTTGTGTTATTTTCTTCACACAAACCATTTTCTTCTTTGATATTCACAAAATATCTCTTCACACAAACTTCTTGGGCTGATGAATAATAAGCATCTCTATTTGTCACTCTCTATGAGTGATCTTCACAATTGATCATGAAGCTTATAGTCTTCATCTCCTCTTCATGAAACTTTTCTTGTGGATCAACATCCCACATCACTTTATTTGCTCTTTCAAGAGAGCACACATCCATTTCAAGTGAATGGTCTTCAATCCAATGATCTTCCATGAACATTGCTTCTCCATCATAATCTTCTTTATTCTCCTCCATGAGAATTGTAGGTGAATTCTCCATAATACACTTTGCATTTGTGATACATTCTCCATCATACACCATCTCATCATCTAGGTGGTCTTCAAGCAAGGAACACTTCAATGTGAGTGTTTCTCTTCCTTCATTTTCAAATTCTTCTTCCACTTTTGAGTGGTCTTCACAACAAGGTCTTTGAGCAATTGTCTCTCCATTGATACATTCATCCTCTTTGCTATCAATGTGAATGCTTTCCAAGCATTCCATTCCTACAAAAAAAACATTAGTATAATTTTCTTTTCATCTTTTTCTCCCCCTAAAATAAATAATTGACTATTAAAATTTTCCATTCCTTTACAAGACATTGCTTCAACTATGGGGGTCTCACAATAATCTATTTCATAACTCTCTCCAATAAGAGTTGTACAAGGCTCCTTCTCCTTCTCATCCTCTTATCCATGAAGGGATTCCTTATCATCTTCTCTCTTCTCTTCAAGAATAATTTCATCATCACTCTCTTCCTCACAAGGTTCTACTTAAAACATGTCTTCCTCTTCAAGGAATAATTCACCATCATAATAATGTATGTCTTCTTCAAAAGATATATCTTCATATGTGTCTTCATAAGAATCTTCAAAAACTCCTTAAAAGAAGCAAGGATGCTCCTCCTTACTCAAATAATCTTCATGATTGTCACACATGGTTTTATGGGTGTCCTCATCAAACCCATAAGTATCCTTCAATACTTACCATGCTATTGTAGCTGATCTACAATTAGCTATGAGAGGGAAATCACTCTTTTCCACTCTTCTTAAATCCATAAGAGCTAAGCAATTTTCATATTGCTTTCCTTTCTTCAATTTCTTCTCCACTTCTCCAAGTGTGCTCCAAGTGGGTTCTCCATATAGCTAATTTTATTTAACAGGTAGACACCTCTGTTTCATAGCTCAAACACATTCTCCATGACTACGATGAAAAACTCAACCTTAGATCTATTGTGTATATTTTTCTGGTGTATTCTTCTTCTACCACTAGCCGAACTTCCGTACTAATTTTTAAGAAATCAAAAATTGCAAGAAATCTCAAACCTTCTCCTATGTCGTGCAAGTTGAAGCAATAAACCTCCCTCATGAACTTGATACATAGTCTCCTTTATTGTGCTCACAATATTGAGCCTCTCAATCTCTGCACTTCTACAACTCGTTTACTGGCCTACACCATGTTTGGGTGCAACATCTCTGGCAGAAGACACATTCTTAACACCTTGATGGTTCACATCATTGTTGTCCTCAAAGCATGTAAAAAAATTAACACAACCTTACAAATGAACTTTATTGCACCACTCCTTTAATACACATAGCAAACCAATAATCTGGCCACACATAGCCATGAAATATAGTTATCACTTTTAATATTACATGATGTTTGTTGTAATTGCACAAAACAACCAGGCTTACGCTATTATATTTTTTATGTAGCGGTCTCTTCTTTTTTTGGATGTCACACACAAGCACGGGGTCCTCCTTTTGCTGTACTTCAACTGTCTTTGTCTTTGTATGCACATGATACATGGGCAACACCTCACTCAACCTTGGTAACTTCCACCTTCTTATTTCAAGGCAATAGACTTTAGATGACAAAGCAGGCTTGTTCAATTCCCATGAGTTCCCCCATGTACAGGACCTTTGCACAATGCACTGTGGGTGTGATCTCTCTTCAATATGAAAAACTACCTCCTCTACACTCGGTGATAAACTTGTGTGAAAAACTTCTATGCACATTATTGGAGGATTTTATAACCTTATAAATAAGGTTAATTTTTTTTATTCTTTCCCAGCGCTGCACGTATCTGTTCTGCGATTACATGATTCAAAACTTGATGGAACGGCTCTTATAAACATTTAAGAAAAAATTATTAGTTCATTTTATTTGATCTAATATGTCGTAAATGTCTCCTCACTTCACCACCAATCCCGTGATCCTTCTGTCACCTCTAAAAATCACTCGATGAAGAAATCAGACTATTTTGCTTCAGCCACGTACAATTTTTTATGCAAGTGCAACAACACCCATGTCTTCATCATTTTGGTTCTAGATTTTATGTGGATCGACCTCCTGTCAATGGGTCCATGCAGACGATCATGGCCAAGGTCTAGCACTGATCTATCATAGAAGTGCATGATGTGATTGGTTGTTTCACCCTTAGCAAATTGATTTTTTTTTCTTAATTTTACTCCATCGAATGCATGTGCAACTCTGTACCTATGCTCTCCTCTTCTGTACATGATATCCTTTCATTTACTACCCAATGAATCAACAACAAATAGGTTGGATCAATATTCTCAATGGATCTCCTTCTATGCACGATGATCGTTTACCACACATAGTATTGCCTTTTGTCATGGGTCTCTTTTACAATAATTGATATTACCTCGCATAGTGTTGCCTTAAGTAGATCGCCTCTCATCATTAGTCCCAACAATCTAGATGAGTTTTATTATTACATATTTATTGTATTCTAAGTATACCATACATCTCCATGTATTCCTTCCTCATAGCATCCACTGATATCTACACGAATCAACTTTTGTCTTCACATACGATCCTCTGCGTGTAACAACCTTACGTAGGCTTCTCTCTATTGGAGAAAATTATAAGGTTCAAATCATGCTCTCCTTATCTTGATAAGTCACGTACGAAACATTAGTAGTGCAAGATCCTCAATGCTTCTCATATGGGTGGTAGGAAAGCAAATCCTTATCATCAACCTCCAAATCATACAACATGAGTATTGTATTTGGAATATAACCCCACTACCTTCACTCAAAAATTCCTCCAATTTTTATAGATCTCTTGTGTTTGTGGATTTGATCGATATGTCTTCGGAGTAAGCATTTTCTTAGCCTCTCTCCTTAGGCTGCACACTACAAATATCAGCTTCATAGATGCTAAGGTCTCTCTCTAGATCCTTCCTCTACACAAATGTGTAGGGCTCAGATTTTTTTAGTATCACCATGTAATACTCAGATACATATCTCATGCAATAAGCACTTCCTTATCTTTGTGCATGCGCTCATCACCTGATCTAGAATGCACAGATAGTTTATTTGATACAAAAAAAATGTTCTAGTATCACTATCCATTCATGAAGTTTAGAATTTTATGAGTGACGAGTCTCCTCCTACGCAACATGCTTCACCTTGTGCAGCTGGCAGATCTTCACACTCACCAAGATCTGGATTCACATATCAGATTAATAATTTCTCACAATTGGTAGGATCAAGCCCCTCCTTAGGCATGATCAATCTTCCACATTGATAGATTTAAAACTCCACAAGTGTTCTTTATCCCGTCAGATAAAATGACTCTGATACCATATGAGAAGTAATTATTAAATTACTCTATTGATTATGGAAAATATTACATGCTTTATAGTTCATGATAGAACTAAAAAATAGACAAGTTTGTTGAGAGATCAAATCATCTTAAGCTAACAAACTAACTAACCTAGATACTAAGAAATCTAGAATAGTAATAGATCCTAATGAATAGAACAACAAACATAGTGGACTACAATCCACGAGTTCTAAGTGATTACGTAAACTAATAAATATAGTTGATCAAACATTGACCAAATTTCAATATGCTAATCAAAACATTAAACTAAAACTATATACTATGACTTAATACTTAGGACTGAGGAATAATGCTAGATATTCCAATAGCTTCTTTGGTTATGATGGACCCCAAGGTTTCAAAGCTCCATTTTTTGATGGATTTTTTGGAAGGCCCGTGTTCTTCATGGACTATTGTAAATATGGGGTTGTTTTCAGGTGAGATCTTTTTTTTTTCATGGTATTTTTGGTGGTTTCAACTATTGTTTGGGCTGCATGTCTCTGGAAGGTTGGGCTCCATGGCTGCTTTCTCCTGTTGGTAAGGATTGTGTTATTTTCTAAGCACTCATAGGGTTTTACAATTTTTTCTTCTTTGAGTGCTCATTTTTATTTCATTTGAATTTTGGGTGTGCTTCGAGGGCTTCATAGCAAGCCAAAAAAATTATTTAATTCCTTTTGCTTTTCCTTCCACTGAGTGAATTAGGTAGTTTCATATTTCAAGAATTTTTTTTGTTTTATCTCTTCTACCAGTATTTTTCAATTCCTCATCCTTGTTATCTGATTGTTTCTCTTCATTCCATATTTGTAGTCCACCGGTGGTTGGTCATGAATCGTTGGATTGTCAGACTCTCAATGGATGGGATTTTTTCATCTTCAATATTTGGCAAAAAAATTATTTGAGTTTGCCTAGTCTTTCGTGAGTGCCTCAAAACTCATGGTGATTTTCTCTTCTGGCACTCTTTTTCAAATTTTAATATTAAATTTGAGTTAAGGCATGATTATTAGATTCATTATTTATTTGATGTTAGATTCTCTTTTAGAATTTGGATTCAATATCATTGATGTATTTATTTTGAGCTTATTTAATATTATTTATCTTTGTAATGGTTTGGGGTCCCTTCCAAAATCCCTTTATAAATATTCAAGGACCCTTTCAAAACCCCTTCATCTACCTAATAAAAAAAAAGTACTAAAAGTAACCAATACTGTCAGTGGTGCTTGTGACTATGGGCAATGCTTTTATTGTTTGTGAATAATTCTAGTGCATTCTGAGTTTTTATTAGAAGACATCCTATGTATGCAATCCAAAGCCTATAGAAAAATTTTAGTGAAGTACAATTCCTAGTAGTGATATTAGGCATTGACATCAATGCCATATATACTATGAGATAGTTTCATTGTGAAGCAACATTATTTGTTGCTTGGATGCCAAGGTTTTAAATTGGTAATACTAGCATATATATACATGATGCATTAGGGCTAGGATGAGGTGGTGGTGGATATGTTAGAGAAACAAATAGTATATCCTTAGGGTCCTATGATTTTATTATTCTTGTACTAATCACTCTATATAGTGGTTTATAGGGATGGGAGAAGTATTTCTTGTTGCACATTACTCCAAGTTTGGGTCTAGGAGCACATAGTAGTGGTATGACCACCATGGATACTAGAACATGTGGAAAAAATGGAGGTACCAATGGCATATTGATGGGTACACCAATTAGATAGGGGTCATGGTAGGCCTCATAGAGGTGTGTTCGATCCTAAAAATCCAACTTGAAAGTTACCTCTAATTTCAAATTTTGATGAGTCTTGCAAAGTCCTAGGTCTAGGTTATTCTTTTTGAGTCAAGGTTATATAGATATCAATTTTTTACAAATAAAAATGGTTGAGAGTGTTGCCTTTGTATATAGTCATGTCCAATAGTCCTTTACAATTATTTATTTTTGTTGAAAGCATGTTTGCTCTTAAAAACCTAAAAATTATATTTTTGTAAAGCCTTGAGTTCACATGTCTTGATCCTTCAATTTTACAATTTTTGGTCCCCAAGGTCACCTTTGAAAATCTTGAACCATTTACCTCCATTTTATTTTTCCTTTCATAGCTCTCCCCTAGCTCTAAGCTTCATCGAATATCATTTTTAAGTCATAAACCGTATGCCACCCATGCGTTTTTTTCCCCTTCCACATCTCATACTCCCATAAAAAATTCATGCTAACAATATCTTCCAAGAAATAATTTTTTCCATCCTCTAAGATTCATAGGTCATCATGATCCCATAGACTCAAAATACTCCCATTTGCTTATTTTTTGCACAATAGGTTTGTGTCTTAAATCCATAAATCACTCAGATTCCAATAAGGTTTAAGGCTACATTTCTTAATTTTTACCTTAGTCTCATATCCTTAATGATAAATCATTTTAAGGTTATAGCCTCATCAGTCAATTCATAAAATAATTAAAATTCTTCCTAAGGTTTTATCAAAATAAAATGAGTGATTCAAATTTGCTCGTCAAAGCACTAGTGCTAGTATCTTATTTAACCAGAAAATAATGGTCCATATTTCATCACCAAAGAAGGGTGGACACTTCTGATTTTCTCATCTAAAGCAAGGCACTCACATCTAATTGGATAGAAATAGGTAGTTCTAATTCACTCACCAAAGTAGAGGTAGACTGTTCTAATTTGAGTAGACTGTTCTAATTTGATCATCCAAGGCAGGGCATCATCATGTGATTAGCCATAGAATGAATGGCCTAAAAAGCCCTACCAAAAAGAAGATTCATGGCTTAGATTCACCCACCTAGTTCAAGTGTTAGCATCCCATTGGCCATAGAATGAATGACTCACAATGCATCACCATGATAAGGGTAGACGACCTTGATTGGCCTATCAAAACCTGGGCATCAATCTCTGATTTGCAGGAGGAAAAATATAAAAGAGTTGCACCACAAAAAACTCTTAAGGTATTTGGCTAGGTAAAAATCTATTCATATCAAGGCACAATAATCATTTCAAAACTCTAATATCCTAAGTCGTAAGGCCCCTTAAACCTTAATATTTCATAAAACAATCCTCTGTTATCCAAAGAAATTTTCAAGGTCCCAAATTATGTCCTTATGATTATGTTCCCTTTGAATAAGTCCCCCCCACCATGGTCAACCTTATATTACATCGTCATTACCAAAAAAATATTTTGTATATAAGGGTCCAGGATACATACACTTAGTTCCCCCTTTCTGCTTGTTTTAATTTTATTACCCATAAATTTAAGTCTACCCTAGGAAATGATTGATTTTTATAATGTTTAAAGGACACCCCATGAAAAGTTATCAATTTTTTCTAAATTCTATAATTCCCATGTCTACGCACCCCCTTCAATTGGAAATTAAATACTTTTTCCATATACATACATAGTCTTAAAAATAAAAATAATATCAAATGGCACCATAAGATTTGGTCACCCAAAGTAGGGCACCTCAACATGATTGGTTGAGAAATAAGCAGCCTAGATCATGGTGCCACAATGAAGGTAGATGGCCTAGATTCAAGCATCATAGCCTTGGTGTTGAGATCTGATTGGAAAAGAATGAGTAGCTCAGATCACGTTGCCAAATAAAGGTGGACAATTTTGATTATCTTATAAGAGGTCAAGCACTAATACCTTATTGGCCCAAATATGGATGGCTCTCACTAGCTCACCAAAACGAAGGTGAATGGCCAAAATTGGCTCATAGAAGCTCGAGATATGCAATCTAATTGGCCAAAATAAAATGACAAAGGACCTATACCTGGTGAAACATTATAAGTTTAAATTTTCTAATTTACTTTAACTAACATCGCTCAGTCCTCTCTTGAAGTATAGACAAATAATTTGTACCACAAGGCTAAAAGGATTTATATGAGAAACACTAAAAAATTTGGTGAAACAATTTATGGTTCCAAAAAATTTCAAGCCTAACAGTCATACATAGTGTTAAATATAAAGGGCCTCCAAATAAAGTGATAAATTAAACTAGCTAGCTAATTGGCACATGTTTTGAAGCAAGTATTGGTAACTTGGATAGATTGATGAATAAAAATTAAAAGCACACAGGCCAAAGTACGATGATGAGCACATAAATTTCTCATATCTTTTTGGGCACGTACCTTAAAGCAACTAAGATTCAGTAGGGATTTAGACAACTATGCAAATCAATGACTAATTACCAATAGGTAATCATAAAAAGACACTCTTATTATAAGTAATATTGTTATAGAGAGTAATGTGGTAGTTGTGGGGTGGTAGTAAAATGAAGATAGTAACTGGAGTTTTAATTATAGAGCATGCAAAAAATACCCCAAAAACACTAAAAATTCCTCCCTAGCTTACTGTAGACACCAAATCGTAGCCACTAAACCTCAATCCTAACCATCCCACCACCCACTTGTCTTCCATTCCACCTTCCCACCAATTATTTGGCCCAAATCCACCTTCCCGTCATTTCCTAGCTTAATTGGGGTTATTTTAATATTATTTTATAATATTTTATATTTTATATAATATTTTATTATATTTTAATATATTTATTATAAAATATATATAAATAAACTCAATTTTTTTTTTTAAGCAAAAAACCCTTTTCAATGCCACCTTGGTCTGAGAGACCACGAACAGGGGGTTCTACACCGTCAAAGTCACTCGAGAGTCGCACCCGACCCTGCCCGCACCAACATTATCAATTGGATTTTGGATACCCAATTCAACTTTTTGGTAGGGTGGAGATTTGAACTTAGGAAATCCCTTGGAGGATTGCCCTCTCCTCTCCAACTCACCTACAACACCTAGGTTATAAATAAACTCAATTAACCTTAGTCGTCCGATTTCATTTAATCTCCACCATCCATTTTTATTAATCCATGTCACATTCAAAAAGTAATCTCAACCCTAGGATATGACTTAATCTTAGCCACACGATAAAAATTGCAAGGCTAAAACCCTAAGAAAACCCTAGGTTGGATTATAAATAGGGTATTTTACAAATGCCTAATCCCTGGAACCTTGAGATTAAGAGATATACTTGGAGAAGCATTTTTTGATTCCTTAGTGAAGCGAAGATAGAGAGAATTGAAGATCTGATGCCCTAGCTAAGCCAACAATACTTCTGCCATTCCATCTATTATCCATTCATCCTCGCTTACCGCCATAGTCATATTCCATCCATCGCCTTTGTCACCATCCTTCCTTATCTATTTCTGTAGATCTACCCTATCTTGCAAGCACTGTGTCGATCTTGGAAGCTTGCTGCAGAGTTTGCCAAGCACCCACTGTAGCTTACCCTGTCTACAAGTGCACACCAGAGCTTTCCAAGCTTGCTATAGAGACTGCCTATCATCTTCGAAAGCCTACGATAGTCCTAGGTGCAAACCAGATCTTTTGAAGCTCGCATCAGAGCTTTCTGCGATACTGAAACGAAGATCTAAATCTACTACACCAAATCTATAAAAATAAAGCAAGGTATATTTAGTATTGTTTTATTTCATTTATTTGTTGGTTTGGCATGCATTTTAAATTGATTATTAAGCTAGGGTTTTGTTAATGTTTGAGGGTCTCACACTGTGGAGCCCTCACAGGAACTACTGATGCTCTTGTGTTTTGTTTTGCATGCAGATCTACGAATTCAACATATTCTTTGATGGCTATTGAAGTTGGAGTGGCCCCACATTGGATATTCAAAGCCCACTCAACCTGTTGGGATCAAGGACACACTCAAATCTGAAGAAACTTCTATTATATATTAGGGTATTGGATAACCCTTGTTTCATTTTAAAGTATTGTATCAAATATCCACATTGGATACTAATTATAACAAAGGAGTCTATTGGCCCCCCCATTGAATACACATTTCTTTTGTGCAATTTTTTTTGTCTCATTGCTTTATTTTATTCTACCATTTTATTTTCAAGTGTCGTGTCTTTGCATCCACAAATGGTGATCGTGGTGGGACCCCACAAGGGTTTCATAATTTGATAGATCTACCTTGCTAATTTTCTATTGTTGATGTTGTTGTAGGTTTTTCAAAAAGTGTAAAAACTACCACATTCGTTGCTAGGGTTTCTGAAGCATTCTACAGTAGTTCCAGGGATCTCGCAGGCACCCTTTCATGCTTCATAGGTGCTCTCCTATGCTTGAGCAGGCGCACATCTATGCTTGGCATTAATTTGAAGCAGAGCTGAGGCTTCCAGGTGAGTTACATAACCCTAGTTTGCCATTCAAAAAATTACGTATTTTGTTTCTTGTTGCTATTTTTTTCACTGTTTCTATGTTCACATCAAGAAATCATGGAAAGAATTAGTAGTAAGTTAGATCTAGGGTTTTTGTGTGATTTAGGATATAAAATACTTCTTGTTCTGAAATTGCAAGTCTAGGTGATTTGTCTACATTTTTGAGTGCATATAAAACGTAAAAGCATCTTAGAGTTGCATTTTAGGGTTAAAAATTATTTCAAACTTGCATATCTAAATAGGAACAACATTTAGAAGCATAAAGTAATCTTGCCCTAGGCTGGCCCCTTTGGTAGAGAGGTGGACGAACCCTCCGATGCTCTTGTGATTTTTATCACTTGTAGGCAGGGGTTTTAAGGGTGTACTCTATGCTCTATCGATGAAATTTACATCTTTATGTTGTATTCTAATTTATATTAGTGAGGTTGGTAATTTTTAATATTGTTTGCACACTATAAAGAACAAGGAACATAAAATTAATCAATCACACACTTGCATGTTGCACTTTTTAATAGTAATAGTTGGAAAAATCACCAACTATTGCTTGAGGTTTGGTGACGGTGGCTTTCATATCCATCCATCAAATATTTGCCCTTAGACACCATAGGAATACCCCCGAGCAAACTTGTTGGAGATCATTACCAACAAGAATCCTGTTGCCTTGGCTAACCATAGTTTTTACCTTTGTTTTTCATTAAACAATATTAGGCTACACCAAAACACACAAACCCAATAATTTAAAAGGAACTTCACATTAAAGGAAGAAAATAATTAATGAACCTAAGGTAAGCCACACAAGGTGAGGATTGGTTGTTTTCTTTACTTTATTTCTTTAGAAAGGAAATTGTTAATTTGTGTGATATAGATTAATCTTCAATTTTTGGTTTAATTTCTTTATGGTGTTAACACGTCAACAAAAGAAGGTAATGAACCAAAATAATTTAATAGAAAATAATTCCCATGAGCCTGCTACTTTGGTAGCCCCATCCACTATGATTCAAACTACTTTGTTTGGATCATCCCATCCATCTCGCTCTCAAGAGGAGTCCATCCACTTAATGTGGAATCTGCCACCACCTACATATACATGGATAGAGTGCAGGCCATCTACAAGGCCTCTAACTATGTCATGGAGCCCCTTAGCCAAGATGATTTTGAAGAACCTGAATTGGCTACCACCTACCTTACCCAAGGATATCCTAATTCAAGATATGAATATGGTATGCCTTCCACTACAAGCCAACCATCGCAAAGCCCAAGTGTTCAAAACACTTACTTCACATCCACCTACACCAACCCCTTGTATGAGGAGCATGTCAATGTCGCCTCGTAAGTCCCCAACCTTCAAGTTGTAACATAAAATGCAACTTGCACCATACCCATGATGTCTCATCTATCATCCACACCTCCATCATCACATTTAGCCAATATGACCATGTCAGCCACACCTCCATCATCACATTTAGCCAACATGACCATGTCATCCACACCTCCATCATCTCATTTAGCCAACATGACCATGTCATCCATCCCTCCATAATCTCACTTAGCCAACATGACCATGCCTAATCTTCCATCATCATTAGCCCAACCATCATCTCATCCAACCTCAATCCCATTATTCGACACATGGTCAAATAAGGAACTCACAAATACATTAGGGCTCATTAATAGATTTCTTTCATAATGAAAAAAAGGAAAGCAACTGGTTAACAAAAACCCTATGACTCAAGGAGTTTCGACTCAACCTCCACTCGTCAATAAAAATTCCTCATGGATCCCTCAATCCTCCATAGTGACCATCCCTAACCCACCACCACTCCACACATCCACCATACCAATCAACATTACCACCAATCAATAATCTAATCCTTTCCTCCATCATCCTCATCAATCATCCCCATCCTTCCATCATCCATCTTCTCCACACACCCAACCCAATTCATTCCACAACACCATGTTGGTCACACCCCAACATCCATCATCAAGCCCATCAACCAACCACCACCTAATCCAGGGTCCTCACATTCCAGTAAAATGCCTTAGACTTCAAGCAATGTAAAAGCAAATCGATCAGTTGATACAAAACTCATCAGGAACAACGATCCAAAAGCTCACATAAAGCCAACTGATCCATCAACCAATTCATCCATCGATATCATCACCACCATATCCAGCAGATTTGACGATATCAAAATTCAACAAGTTCAGGGGAACTGAGGATCCCAAAGAGCATGTGAGCTCATTTTTCCACGTATGTTTTTGTATTAGCGATGATAATGCTCTCTTGCTCTAAAATTTTCCTCAAACGCTAGGGGGTGATAGCATATAATGGTACAATCAATTGACCACACATAGTATATACACTTTTGATCAATTTATAGATCTATTCTTAGAGTGCTTCACCCTAAATATTAAAAAGAATGTATCCTTATCAGATATTTATTATTTGAAACAATGGGATGAGGAACCTATCTATGACTTTGGAAACCATTGGAGGGTAGTCATAACTAAATTGCCATCCTCCCTACCAATGGAAAATATTATAAAGCTTTTCACCAAGAGTTGCTTAAAACCCATCTCTTGGATGCTACAGCTAAACACTTATAGAACATTTGAAGAAGCTTTAGCATAGGCTAGTGTCATTGAGGAGATCAAAATCCAAGAGGGTGTCACTAAGCCTAAAAGGAAAGAATGGTAAAATAAGGTCCAATATCGAAATAACCAATCTAGCCAAAACAAATCCACACAAGCCTCAATGGCTAACATAACAAACCAAGTTAATCAAGTGGTAATGAGCCAGCCTGTAGTGGCTCAAAAATCGGTGCACAAAAAATTTTATATCATGCGGTCCCATCATTTATCCAATAACCAATGGTTCAAAACATAGCGTCAACTATGGAACAACCTATCCACCGCCAATTCAATCACCCCAAAATACAATATACTATGTTAAACAAGTTGTATTCAACCATGTTTAGAAGGTTGTATGAAACCAACAAATTAGCCTTGCCAGACATTAGGCCCCTTGATCCCACCAAAAGGCCTAGGACTTATAGATATCACTTGTTTTATCCATACCATCGACAAAACGGGCATGATATCAATTCATGTAATGTGTTTAAAAATGTAGTGCAAGACCTCATAGACTTAGGGGCCATCAACGTGGATAACCCCTTAGCTCCACAAAATCAAAATTTGAGCATATATCAGATACCTCTACCTAACCATGGGGAGGTTCAACATAATAAAGGAGGTAACAATCAACAACAACCTCCTAATCAAGTAAATCATGTCCAACAATATCAAAACTTTGTCAGAGCAGTCAATGTGGTCACTAGAGAACAAAGGTAAAATCAACAACATGATCAACAACCTTCAAACATACCACTCATCCAAACATCACCAAATCCATGTCCTCCCATAAATCTTTCCAACCCATCCCATCCACCTATCCTTCATTCGATTAGGCCAGTGGTAACCTTAACCAGCTGGTTAACCACTAGTTTGAAGATGGCATCGGCCAAACTTTCTATCTATGAGCTTATTCAACAATCCTCTAGGCATAAAGAAGCTTTTATGTAAATACTCAAGTCAATTGAATTAGAATCCCAAGACTCCAATGCCTTCAATAATGTTTTAGGGAGTGTTAGAACATGCATGGACCCATCAATCACCTTTTATGACTTTGAGATAAAACCAATGAGTTCAGAATCGATGGACCCTCCATTGCATATAATGGCCTTAATAGATAGAAATCCCTTCAAAATAGTGTTAATCGATACTGGCTCATCAATCAACATCATTACTACTACTGCCCTTATCCATCTCAACTTACCGCCATCCCACATTACCAAGTCATCACTCACCCTTAAAGCATTTAACGATGCTTTGTGTACCATAGTTGGCACTATCGTTTTACCTATAAAAGTAGGGTCCAAAATGTTGCACACCACATTTCACATCTTGGAAGGTGCCATGGCGTATAATATACTCCTTGGTAGACCTTGGATGATGGAAATGAAATGTGTCCCATCAATTCTTCATCAATGCTTAAAATATGTTCTTGATGGACAAGTCCATTGCATCCCCATGGATGTTGAACCCTTTAAGTATTGTAACTTCATTTCAAATCCCTATGAATCCATGTTACCTTCCACACATTTGTTCTTGGCACCATCATAAGATCCATAAATGTCATCTTCCAATCCATCTTCTTCCTCTAATCCACCTTCATCTTCTTCTAAGGCTCCCATCATAGAGGAGCTACCCATCACATCATCTTCTCAATCATCCATTTCTTCTTGTACATGTAATTGCGGACAAGCTTTTGTTAGCACATCATACATCACAAAAACTTCTTCCACTACAACCACTTCTTCTAGGCCATCTCATCATTCCACACCACCATATAATCATGCCTCACCACCATCCAATCTAACTCCATTAGCCGATGTGTCACAAGTCAAACTTTTTTATTGTGACATATTTAATTCTTTGCCATCCACAACCAATCCAAAGCCATCCGAGCCTTCACCATCCACCTCATCAACCCAAGTTGAATTCCACATCACAAATCTTGGTATAGGTGAGTATGTGGTCCAAGACATCACCATCACCCCCTTAGCCATTCCAATAACCAAGGATTTTGGACGTCCCAAAGACCATTCTCTATCCATAGGTTCTATCTATGACATGAGTACCACTCCAAATAGCATTAACTTTATTTATGGAGGGTTGGATTGATCAACTGGGGCAAACCCACCCAAATAACTAAAAGAACCTAGGCACAACAATATACCCCAAATGGAAGAGTTTCCAGGTAGATACTTCAACATGTTCCATTGGCAAGGTCAAGGTTTAGGTTCCCATGAACAAGGAATGCATGATATCCTAGATTTCTCATATAGAGGTGCTCATGATCATTCCAAATTAGGTTATACCTCATTTTCCTCCACTGCTTCTCTTGAGCAAGTCTTCAAAAATCTTAGCCTCAATGATGAAGAGCCCTCCATGCATCCATTGCCATAAACATCCTCTCTTGAATAGGCCCTTCATTGATGAAGTAGATGAGGATGATCCCATCAATTTCTCCTATCCAGTATTTTATTCCGATGATGAAATTTATGAATAATTTGAAGTCATGTCAAATGCTTCTGACGATTTTGAAGACAAATCACTCCCCATTGTCCCCATCACCCAACAGGAAGAGTTTTACCTCCAAATTTTTCCCATTCAACATCCCATTTTCCACTTGCTTCTTCCATAAGAGCAATATAATCCACCTGGAAATCCACCTTGAGCCCCACATAAGTCAAGAATTGTAACATATGTACATACAAAAAAAACAACAAAACAAAAACATACAAAAAAAAACAAAAAAACAAAAACATACAAAAAAAAAGAGAAAAATATTGCTTTGATGTTTCATGTTCACTATTATAGGGATACCATGCCTCGACATTTGTTTTGATCCAATTATTCCATACGCACATCCATCCTAGCCAACTTTCATTCACCTAAGTCAATATGAATCCTATTGACTTATTCACCCCGCTCCGCAATCCATATGATTTGGCTAAGCCAATTCCAATTGATAGCAGTTTCATTGAATTGGACCGGATTTCCTCCCCATCCTCACTCTCGGAGTTCATGCTATCTGAGAAATTGTTAAGGGCTTCAGCTTGTTACATTCCTCCTTCACCCTCACCATATTTAGCTAGCAGTCTTGAGTTTTTCTATGCAGAGTTAGACAACGATAAGAAAGAGAGGCTAGATGACATCTTAGATGACTTCAATCTGATTCCAACACCACATCAACTTGAGGAAGGTTCACATATGTCCATTGAAGAAACCATTAATGTGAACCTTATTTCAAATCCTGACAACCCCCAAATTGTCAAGCTTAGAAAAAGTTTAACACCCAATGAACAAGAGCAATTCATTGCTCTCCTCAAGAAGAAGAAAGAGGTGTTTTCATGGTCCTACAAGGATAGGCCTGGCCTTGATCCTAACCTTGTTTTCCATAATCTCACCTTGCGACCTGATGCCAAGCCGATCAAACAAAAGCTTAGAATAATGCATCCTACCATAGCACTCATAGTCAAAGAGGAAATACAAAAATTGTTAGATGTTCACTTTATCATCCCTATTGACTATCCTGAGTGGTTTTAAAATATGGTACCCATTCGCAAGCCCAATGGGTGGATACGAGTTTGCAATGACTTTTGAGACGTAAATAAAGTGTGTCCTAAGGATGATTTCCCTCTATAAAATATTGATACTCTTTTCGACACCTGTGCAGGCCACGAAATGCTTTCCTTCATGGATGGTTTCTTAGGATACAACCAAATTCGAATAAATCCTGATGATCAACATAAAATAGTATTTACAACACCATGGGGAATATTTTTTTTTAGGGTTATGCCCTTTGGCCTCAAAAATATAGGAGCTACTTATCAAAGAACCATGACTTACATCTTTCATGATTACATGCATAAAATCATTGAAGACTATGTAGATGATCTCTTGGTTAAATCTAAAACCCGACAAGAACATATTGATGTTTTGGACAAGATTTTTGATCGGCTGTTAAAATTTAAGGTGAGGTTAAATCCCAAAAAGTGTGTCTTTGGTGTTACCTCTGGTAAACTTTTAGGATTCATTGTCTCCAGGTGAGGCATTGAAGTGGACCCAAATAAGGTTAAGGCCATCATGGAAATACCACCCCCAACTAACATCAAGGAATTGTGTAGCTTGCAAGGTAAAATTCAATCGATCAAATGCTTCATTGCATAACTTTCTGATAAATGTAGGCCATTTAACCACCTGCTACAAAAGGGGTTAGCATTCATATGGACATATGAATGTCAAAAAGTATTTGACGACATCAAGCGTTATCTAACTTCACCACCAGTTTAACTCCTCCTAAGCCGACGGTCCCTTTCCATCTATATGTCTCAACCACAGAGGCTACTTTAGGGATGATGCTTGCATAGAAAAATAAACAAAATCAAGAGCAAGCAATCTATTACATGAGTCGAACGTTGGTAAGATATGAAACAAGATACGCTTATACAAAAAATTTATGCTTAGAGGTGGTTTTAGCCACTAAGAAACATTGACATTATATGCTAAGCCAAACAACCTATGTCATAGCTAGAGAAACTCCTCTACGTTACATGATGTCTCGCACTTATAACAATACCCATACCGCTAAATGGATAATGTTGCTTACAAAATTTGATCTCAAATTCATTAGCCAAAAATCCATTAATGGTCAAGTCATTGTCGATCACCTTGTAGAAGCTCCACTACCTAGTGATCATCCTTTGATTATTTAGCTCCTAGATGATTTGATATTTTTAGTCACTGAAGAAGGAAAAGATATCATTCCCAAGGAGGATGTTGACATCACATTATTCTTTGATGGATCTAAGTGCAAAAAAGGTCAAGGTGCAAGAGTTATCTTTCACACACCACAGGGGATTCCTATCCCTTTATCATTCAAGTTAGACTTCTCATGCACAAACAACACATCAGAGTATGAAGCCTTAATACTGGGTCTTCAATCAACTATAGCTATGGGTATTAAGCGTATCTAAATATTTTGAGATTCTCAACTTCTTGTAAAACAAGTAACAAGAGAATACCAATGAAAATAACCTACCATTAAGCTTTATCATGAAATATCAATGAAATTGCTATCAACATTCGAATGGTATGTAATCAATAACTTACCTTTTTTGACTAACAAATTTGCAGATGCAATGGCCTCTCTGGGATCCTTGATTCCAAATAATAACTTAGGATAGGTACAGCCCCTAATAATCTCAACAATCTCTAAAGTAATCGTGAAGCATGCTAACCCACAGGATCGAAAATATGTTTGCTTTATCCACACAGAATCATGTGAGCCTTGGTCAAACCCCATAATTGCATTTTTAAAATTTGGAACACTCCCATCTGACATATCTCAGTCTGCCAAATGTGCCTTCAAGGAAAGGGTAGACCGTTTCGTTCTCTTGGATGACGTGTTGTATAAATGGGATTATGATGGAATATTTCTTTAATGCCTCGAACCAAAAGAGGCCCAAATGGCTATATAGGAAGCCCATTATGGTACTTGTAGTGGTAATTTTAGTGGAATGGCCATTGCAAAGCATCTTTTATGCATGATTTATTATTGGCCCACCATGGAACGTGACTGTTGCACATATGTCAAAAACTGCAAACAATGTCAATCACATGCCAATTTAACACATGTACCATCACAAGCTTTACAGCCTATATAGAGTCTTTGGCCCTTTTTACAATGGAGCCTCGATCTAATCGGAAAAATTTTGCCCTCCTCTTCAAGACAGCATACTTTCATCATAATTACGACATAATACTTCACAAAGTGGGTTGAGGTAATCCCCACTAACCAGTACGACAGGACCTAGAATTGTGGATTTCATACTCTATCACATCATTTGTCATTTTGGTATCCCCTCTAAAATCATTTTGGATAATGGTAAGTATTTTAAGAACAAGGATGTTAGAACACTTTGCGAGAAATATAATATCCAACATAGTTTCTCAACTCCTTATTACCCACAAGCAAATGGACAAGTTGAAGCTACCAACAAGACCTTAATTGCCATTCTTAAGAAACTTGTCAAATAAAATCATAAATATTGGCATACATAAATCCCTTTGGCACTTTGGGCTTATCGAATAAGCATCCGAATGTTGATGGGAGCAACACCATTTTCTCTGGTCTATGGAGCAGAAGCTATTAGGCCTCTTGAGCTCGAGATTACTTCCTTACAAATTTCCTTGCAAGAATTCATAGATGATGATACAACTAGACAAGCACGACTTGACCAACTCACACTCTTAGATGAAAGGCATGTCAATGCATTAGAACATTTACGAGTTTATCAAGACTAACTCAAGTGTGCTTACAATGCTAAAGTCTATCTTTGGGAATTTCAAGTAGGGGATCTCATACTCAAAGAGAACCAACAAAATACCAATGCATTGCCACATCTTCATGATAAATTTGTGGCAAATTGGTTAGGTCCATATGTGATCACTAAAAATTTGGGTAATGGTACTTATAGGCTTGTCGATTTAGAGGGTAGAGAGGATCCTGAACCACTTAATGCTCTTCATTTAAAAGCATTCCATTTTTAAATGTGACACACTATATGTATATACACATGGCAAAAAATAAAAAATAAAACAAACAAATTGCATGATCTTACATAGGCATTTCCACATTGCATACATTTCATTTGCATTTAGGCATTTACATTCAATCATACATATTCTATTACATTGTACAATTTCCATTTGCATATTAATAGTCATTACACTAGGCATACACATTTGCATTCATCCCATCCCATGCTCAATGATCTGGCATAGTAATGATGATATGGCCACAAACAAAAAGTCAAAGTTATAGAAATTGGGGGTACCTAGTTTGAAACAATCATGCAACTTTCATAAGCCAACAACATCACATGTCAAAATCACAAAAGCCTAAAATTTTCAGTCACTCAGCCATTACTAGTGTCGAAAGCAACCTCCAGGTGGATGTCCAATTTTCTTTAGGACCAAAATCATAATTTACACACTAAGAAAGTCTTGAGCAATGTCAATTGATTCCAAACACAATCTTTAACCAATCACATTCTATCACATCTTAAAAACATTATGAGTCAAGGAGGGTTAGTGCCATACTTGGGTAGTACCTTTAAGAGAAAATGGATAATCCTCACTTCTCCCATCATGCAACATAGTCCAAAGCAAAAATAGTGGTTTTCACCACTACCTCAATTACTCTTCAAATATAAGCATAAAAACATAGAATAGTAAGGATAGGGTCACAATTCTCATCACACTTTGGTTGAGAATCCAATTCCCCAAAGCTCTATGCAAAATTAACAAATAAAACTCCCAAATACCCTTGATCCCTAAAGTCGTAAGGATTCATACTACATACCCCTAAAAAGGATGGGTAGTCATCCCCAAGGCCTAAAATATCAAATCCCAGTGGACTATGGAGTGAATCTTCATCGGGGCTATAGACACCTGACTGGTAGTGGAGTAAGCTCATGCGGGGCGACATGTCTCCTTTGCAAACAAGAAGACCTCTAACCGCACATAAGGGCAAGCTAGCTTTAGGTAATCTTCATAATAGGTCATGACCAATTTACTCATAGTGGGTCAATGAACTTCACATTCACACACACTGGTTCTTGATTGATAGGGTCATTGTCACACTCAAAGATTTGGTAATTGAACATCACTTGCACACATATTGGTCCTAAAGAAAGTTAGACAACCCAAGTGAGTTTGGTTGATAACACTAGTATGTTTGAGTCTTTGAAAATTCTATCGTACTCATTCCATATCAACATCCATATCTTCTTCCATGTCAAATTTCATATTTTCTTCCACATCAACGTCCATATTTTTTGACATTTCCACATTCATGTCTCCATGGTAAGTCGAGTTGCAAAACATAACAAAACTGGGTACTCCCGAATTATCAAACAATGGACAAAAAAAAATGGCCAATAGTATTTCTGAACTATAATAAATCATATGAACAACATGCATTCCTATCATGTAAATCTACATTCATTTAGCATTAACTTGCATTAATCATATCAAATTCTCATAATATTGCATATAGTTTACAGTCGTCATGCATTTACTTACAATAATAACTCATCATTAGCTTGCATTCATCAAATCAAATAAACATTAGGCATATACATCATAGTCATTAGCTTGCATACATCATCATAACATTAAATAAAGCATTGCATAACACATAAAAACATCCACACAAAAAGACAACACGCATATATGAAAAGGCCATGTATATATATAAGCGTCCAATATACAATAGAGTGCCAATAAGGCTACAAAAGGGAGAACCAAGGCTCATATGTACAAAATAGTGCATATAAGCACTACATCAACTATCCTTTAGAAGACCCTTGAGACCTAGTAGGAGCCCTCGACCTAGTACTCTACCTCGACTTTGTCTGCCTCGATGGCTCAAACATAGATGAAGGAGGATCTGGCAAGGTGATGTGATGCTGCATACACACATCCTCCAAGGAATGTGCGTATACCTCACTAGCTTGAAGTCATCGCAAGTCCTTATGATGTCTTCACTCCACAAAAATCTCTACCTATAGCCTCGTAACTGTATCCTGCTCCCAAGCTATAGTCGCCCTGGCCTCCCTCTAATACTCTAGCATAGTCTCTCGCTCCTCCCATAGTTGCTCAAGCTCAATCCATAGCCTAGCCACCTCAAATATCTCACCCATATCCTCATAATCCTCCCTCTCCCTTACTGCCAAACCCACCTTCAAAGCCTATTGGGCCACTACCCTCAACCATATTTTTTCCATCAACCACTGAGTCCTCATCCTCTTCGGAGTTGACCTCAACCCCGCCGCTACCGCATCCTCACCTACCACCTTTGGTACCCATACTAGCTAGGCACCAAACCACTCCACATACTCCGGAGTCACATCGACATCATCCACATCAGCCACCTCCAACTGCTCATCATCCTCCAATGGCACCCACCATAGTTTGGGACAAGGTAGTGTCACCTCATCCTTCACCCGTCGATACAACATCGGCTCATCAAGAACTCCTTGAGGCAAACCAAAATGCCTCAACACCCATGAGTACTAGAAGTACTCCACCTCCTCATCCCTTCGCCCAACTATCCATCAACCCTACCACACCTACCATAGCTATCTCCCATATCCATCCCACCTAACTCCTCGCCATAGCCTCCATCACACATCTGCCCAAGCCAATCCTGGCCACATGTCTCGGTACCACTACCCAATGTGTACCTCTCGACTAGGCTGAACCTCCTCAACCATAATCCATCACCTTGCATATGGCTCATCCATCCACCATGACTCACATGGCAACCTCTCAGGTTGATCTATCACAAAATGCTCCCAAGCCCAGCACTAAAGGAGAAAGTTGCACCCAATCCCCTTTCTCCCCCTTTGCACCACCTCATATAGTTGCATCAATATAGTAGCTACCCATATGTACTCTTGAGGATCCATGCGCAAATAACTCACTAAGCCCAATAGGTTCCAAGGTAACCTACACCCAGTGTTACTAGGTAGCACTATGTTGGCTATCATGAATATGATCAAGGTTGGGAGTGCATCGAATTCCTTTGCTTTGTACATGCTCAGGTATAGTATCCCTTTGTCCCCTATTCAAGCCTCCCGCCACTAATCCCCAAGCATCTTCTCCATCTCCACCTTCTTATCCCTTCCCACCATCACATTCTCTCCCTCTACTGGCACCTTTAGAATGCGATAAACATCCTCAAGAGTGATAGTAACCTCTCCAATTGATAGCTATAAAGTCCCTCTATCTGGGTCCCACCTCTCGATCAAATCCGAGAGGTAGCCCTCATTAGCCCTCACCATATCCAATTGGGCCACGCAATCTAGGCGTACCCTACTTAGTAGCCCCCAATAATCCTCTGAAAGCTTCTTCCTCATCCCCAAAACAAGGGGAGATAAGTGATTTTGAGGCTCAATATCACTCAGCTGCAACAAACAAAAACACTTTGTTAGTTTTAAAAATTCAAAAAAAAAATTAAAAAACAAACTAAAAATATTTTTTTGCACAAAGGAAACAAAGGGTATTACCAAGAAAATGTCACCTTCGCTCCACTAGCAGCACCAAGGCCCTCTGTCGCCATCACCTCCACACACTTATAAGCCTCACTTAGCTCACTAAGTCACTTCCCTCATCAGACGTAACTTCTCAAAGTTTACAGCACACAAATGAGCCTAAAAATTCCTAAGAAAGCTTTGTATAGCTTTAACTAGCGTGTTCAGGCACAGAGTTGTGCTTGAACATTGTGGGTGCATGTAGGCGTACATGGATACCTATAGAACATGTCAGGCACAGGCATGTACATCATAAAAGTTTATTTTGTGAAATTACAAATATTTTTGCATGCATATTTTTCAATAAAAAGCAAAATTCTTCACAAATACATATTGCATTGCAGAAACATGCCAACCAAGGTCACATTTTTGCAAAATCAACATCCCACAATTCTTCATCATCTACGTCATCACATTCTTCCATCATCATTATGCATATATCATTCATCATTTTTATTTTGTCCAAGCCATCCAAGCGAACCTTGTATCTAGTATGTTATTCTATAAACTTGGTGATTGCAACGATGATAATCCATGCAATTCGATAAGATGAATAATGTACAATAAGGACACTTGCTCATGATCATAATCAATTATCTCGTCATAAAAAATCACAATCACATTTGGCACCTCACATTTTGAATGCAACCTTGCCAAGAACAATTTTCTTGCAATCAATCATTGATGTCCTTGTCTGTGGGGCAAGAAAAAATAGATAAATCAAAATCTCAAACACTCATTCATTCAACAACAGTCAAATTATAGGACATGTCGATAGGTTGATTGGTTCCATTATGGAATTGACGAAGAAATTTCTACATTCACTACCCCATCCCTACGATTGACTTGGACATCATGCATCTTTCATACATTGCATACTCAATGACGCCATTGTGGCAACTTATTCAACAAGCATTGAATCATCCCAAAATTTGGGGCAACCACGTTACATTATGATTTTCCCATGACAGGATGCATCTCACGTGATCATAACATCTACACTAGACAAATAACCCTCTCAACCATTGGGGCAAAAATGGTATCACATTTTATATCATTCATATCATCTACATTCACATGGTATCATACACCAACCTCCTTCCCACCATTGGGGAAAAAATGATATCACATTTTACATCATTCACAATCATTTGCATTTCACATCATTCATTCATCAATTGCACAAATTCACTACATCATTCATTTTCAATTGTCTTGTGATATACATTCATAACTCATTCGCCAATTGAGGGGGTAAGCTACAAAAACTCTGAAAAAAATTATTTATTCTTTTTTCTTCAACATCAGTGCGCAAATCCAACAATAGAGAGAAGTTGCTTTTGTGCCCATAGCCCAAGAAGGTGTCTCGTATTTTTGCACCACATTGTATTTCACACAACATGGTACAAAAAGGGGCATCTATAGACACCAAATCGTAGCCACTAAACCTCCATCCTAACCATCCCACTGCCCACTTGTCTTCCATTCCACCTTATCGCCAATTATTTTGCCCAAATCCACCTTCCCGCCATTTTCTAGCCTAATTGGGATTATTTTAATATTATTTTATAATATTTTATTATATTTTAATATATTTATTATAAAATATATATAAATAAACTCAATTAACCTTAGCCATCCAATTTCATTTAATCTCCACCATCCATTTTCATTAATCCATGTCACATTCAAAAAGTAATCTCAACCCTAGGATATGACTTAATCTTAGCCACATGATCAAAAGTGCAAGGCTAAAACCCTAAGAAAACCCTAGGTTGGATTATAAATAGGGTATTTTGCAAATGCCCAAATCCTAGAACCTTTATATTAAGAGATATAATTAGAGAAGCATTTTTTGATGCCCTAGTGAAGCAGAGATAGAGAGAATTGAAGATCTAATACCCTAGCTAAGCCAACAATACTTCTACCATTCCAAGCATCATCCATCCATCCTCACTCACCGCCATAGCCGTATTCCATCTGTTGCCTCTGTCGCCATCCATCCTGATCTATTTTTATAGATCTACCCCACCCTACGAGGGTTGTGCTAAGCTTGTGAAGCTCATTGTAGAGTTTACCAAGCACCCACCAGAGCTTACCTTGTCTGCAAGTGCACAACAGAGCTTGCCAAGCTTGCTGTAGAGCCTGCCTAGTGCCTTCTAGAGCTTGTGATGGTCCCAGGTGTGAACCAAAGCTTGTGAAGCTCATGTCAGAGCTTGAACCGATACTAAAACGAAGATCTGAATCTGCTACACCACAAAATCTATAACAACCAAGCAAGGTATATTTAGTATTATTTTATTTCATTTATTCGTTGGTTTGGCATGCATTTTAAATTTATTCTTAAGCTAGGGTTTTGTTAATGTTTGAGGGTCTCATACTATGGATCCCTCACAGGTATTACTGATGCTCTTGTGTTTTGTTTTACATGCAGATCTACGAATTCAATATATTATTTTATGGTTGTTGAAGCTGGAGTGGCCCCACATTGGATATTCAAAGCCCACTCAACCTATTGGGATCAAGGACACACTCAGATCTGAAGACACTTCGGTTATATCTAACTAGGGTTTTGGAGAACCCTAGTTTTGCTATAAATTATTGTATCAAATATCCGCATTGGATACTGATTGTAGCAAAGGAGTCTATTGGCCCCCCCATTGAATACATATTTCTTTTGTGCAATCTATTTTGTCTCATTTCTTTATTTGATTCTACCATTTTATTTTCAAGTGTCGTGTCTTTGCATCCACACTTACCACTCATGGTCATACCATGAATACATAGAGCTTTGAGAATTATTTTTTATTGTAGAAACTAGGTTGAAAGCTTAACATAGTACAATGGCTTCCTCTAGTGTTGTTCCCTAAATCCTCACCACCATGATAATGGTCAAAGACTTTATCGACACATCGTAAAACCAAAAATTGCGATGCATAGCTTCTAATAGAGAAATGAAGCAATTTTCTAGTCTATCAGGGCCAAACCAACGGTACATAACCAAAAAATAGTGGACAGTAGAATAAATTATAGTTTTTAGTTAGAACCCAACTAAGGAATATTACCAATGTCATCCTACCTTACTCAAGGGACTTCTTAGAAGGGCATACAAATCTCAAAAAAAACTCGACCTGTACAACAACATATGGACATGCAACCTAGGAAGACTAATATATCCCAAGGTCCATTACTCTTCTGACATATTATCCTGGTTGGTAGTGACTTATGGCCTAAAGATAAGGGTGATAAAAGATCATGCAAATCAAACTTTTTTTAGGATTACTCTAGAGAAGATCAGCAAAGTATTAAATCTAATAGAAACTATGACGATTATAGAAAAAAAGGTACTAAATAATCAAACCCAATATATTTTTAGGACTACTTTTTATACTAAATTGTTTGATTATAATTAATAAGTATTATTACAATTCCTTGTATATAAATCTACACTCCATCATTGGGAAAACAATTATGTCTATATAATCAATATACTAATGGAAAACCAAAATTTAAATTGGGTAGAAAAAGTGGTCATGTATTTAATTTTCCAGTGTAATAGAAAAGGATAGCCAACCATATAGAAATGGGAAAATATGCTCAGTGACACCATAGACAAAGAGCTATAGGAACTAGAGAGCCATTAAAGAATAGAAGAAAGTAATGTCCTATTTTTTGCACTATTCTTTTCTCATGCATTTAATAATAGAGCATATAGATAAAAGAGCAATTGTAGAATGGGGAGGAATGTATAAAGAAATTGTTCAAAAAATACTCCAATATATACAAGAGGGTGAGTCCAGTTACACCAATTTGTTTGGTAAATTCCTCTCAATTTGTCTATACCAAGCTCTCTAGTAAGAACCCTCATAGAATTGGTTCAATTATGTCTAGGTTATTACATTAAAATAATGTAGGGGATTACTTTTTCATTGAATATATCACTTACATAAGGATATATGGGTTAAAAATTCTCTCAAAGGCCTTGCCTAGAGTTTATCCTATGTTAGTCGCAGCACTAGAGATTGTCAGGCAAATTGTAGAAGAGACTAAGACAAGGGCAACAAAGAAAGAAGTCAAAATTCCCTAGGTAAGCATCCCTTGCAAAATGGGACATTATGTATATAAAGGGTATCATAACATGTGAGCATATTTAAAAAAATGGATTCATATGGCTTTTTTGAAATCACCTAGAGGCCATATGACCCTCATGGTTATTACAAAAATACTATTATAAATAAAATGCCAAATTGGGTGGTGTTTATGTTTGAAAATGTATGCTTACATCTGCATCAATGCACAACATCAACATGGGAATTTTCCTCTCGATTGGGACTGCCTAAGAGGAAAAAACCTTTGGAGAGAGTCAACTCTCGAACAAAAATAAAAAACCAAACTAATTAAATATTACTATGGGATCACACAAACCAAAATAAAAACTAACTAATAAACTTATGGTCTGGAAAACTTGCGAACAACACAAAAAATAAAAATTACAGAATTAAATAAAAATAAAAACTAAACTTGTGCACACACGCAAAAATAAAATAAAAATTTCACTAAACTAAACTAAACTTACTTGTAGGGGAAATGGAAGAGGGGAAATAAAAATACAACAACCACAAAATAGATGAAAAATAAAAGAAAAAGAGGTGATTGCATCAAACAAAAAAATGACGAGTGATCCACTATAACTGCATGATAAACAAGATGGGAAATGTAACACAGATGCCACAACAAACTATAGGAGGTAAGGTTGGTCAAAATCAATGAAAATCCCTCCCAAGCTAAATATACATAGATGTAGTCATCTCTATATTAAAATCCACCCATGCAGTACAACACACATGAAAAGAACATAGATGCCACAATAGTTGTAGGAGGTAAGGTTGGTTTGAACTCGGGATATTCTTCCAAACTAAATATACACATAATACAACCATTTCTATATTAAATTTGTGGTGTTACAATGCTAGCATGATATTGGTGATGAGTTGGTCCACCAGGGCCAAAATATTGAGCCCAAAAAGGCCTCAGCCAAAAGCTCTCAATCTACAATGTGCACACGGTGCTATTAAATAGAGCATGTGGTTTAAAATTTTAATTTTAAAAAATGGTAGATGGTTGTCTATAGGCTCTGTCGATCTCTAACCACCCAACCATGCAAACTACACATTCTTTCCTTGATGCCAGTAGTCTTAAAGTCTTCATATAGCCAACACTGTATTTTACACTTCAAACCCCTTTAAGATAGTTGGTATTGCACCAACTTGTTGACACTGCCATGCTGCTAGAACTCTTTGTCACCCAGGTCTTTAATTTTTCCACGCGGATTAATCAACATGTAATATTTTTAATGCACAAAAGTCTGGACAACTCATAAAAAGAGAAGGCTAAACAATAATTTTAATAAAAGTGATAGGATATTTAAAATATATATTATAAATTGGCCTTGCCTCTGCCTTTGAAAATTGTGAAGGTCTCTGATCAAAAGTGTCTCCATGTGCTCAAACTGGGATATAGACATTGAAAAATGGGATATAGGCACCTCCAAATACCTAAAACTATGATATAGGCACCTAAAGTTGAGAGACAAACACTTAAAACTAGGAGACAACTACCTAAAACTAGGAGACAGGTGCCTAGAACTAGGAGATAGGCACCATAAATTGGGATATAGATGCCATATGCATTTACTGAACAAATTCACTGGCTATTAACATGAATTTTTCCATCATACATTATCAATTTTTTGTAATTGGTGTTTTGGTCTACCAGTAAGGATGCCACTTACATTATCGGTGATGTGATTTGGGTTCAATCCCTATGGTGGATGTGTACAAGAAGTATTTACTCAAAAAAATAAAAATAAATTAGAGAGGGAGGCTTAAAATTTATTAATAGTTTGGTCACTCACAGGGGATGCATGTTTACAATATGAAAAGAACCTATAAGACTAGGTGGTCTTCATATCCATTAGGCATAGAGTTAGCAATATTGTTAGATTTTTAATAAATCCCAAAAAGCTACACTTAGCAAATTTACCCGAAATCCACAAAACTAAAACACACGACAACAAAGACCGTTCGAAAAATAAAAACAAAAGATGAGGCAAATCCAAATTAGTTCTTTCAGCAGAGTCACTAGGTAATTTAAAAGGTGCTTCAGCAAGCAGATAACAGTTAAGACAACCACAAAATATAGACTGATTTAAAACATAAACAAGATTTGTGTAGATATTCTAGTAAAACTCCATATATATCCCACTAGGTGTGCCAAAATTTTTTATATTTGAGAATGTACACTTACATTTGCACCCATGCACAACTTCAACATGGGAATCTTCCTCTCGAGTGGGACTGCTTGAGAGGGAAAAATATTCGGAGACATTCGGATCTCAAATAAAAATAAAAAAACTAAACTAATTAAATATTACTATGGGCTCACACAAAAAAAAAAAAAAAAACTAATAAACTTATTATTGGGAAAACTCATGAAAAACAAAAAAAATAAAAAATGTAGAACTAAATAAAAATAAAAACTAAACTTGTGGGCACACGCAAAACAAAATAAAAACTAACTAAATTAAAATAAAAATTTCACTAAACTAAACTAAAGGAGAAATAAAAACACAACAACCACAAAATAGATGGAAAATATAAAAAAAATGCAATTGTGTCAACAGAAAAATGATAGAGTGATCCACTGCAACTACATGAGAAACAAGATGGGGAACGTAACACAAATGCCATGATAAATTTTAGGAGGTAAGGTTTGTCAGAATCCATGAAAATCCCTCCCAAGCTAAATATACACAAATGTAGTCATCTTTATATTAAATCTGCCCATGTAGTGCAACATACGAAAAGAACATTGATACCACAACAATTGCAAGAGGTAAGGTTGGTCTGAACTCATAACATTCTCCCAAACTAAATATACATAGAATACAACCATTTATGTATTAAATCCATAATTTTACAATGCTAGCACAATATTGGTGGTGAATCAGTCCACCAGGGCCAAAATTTTGAGCCTAAAAAAGTCCTAGCCAAAATCTCTTTGTCTACAATGTGCACATAGTACTATTAAATAGAGCACATAGCTTACAATTTTAATTTTAAAAAAATGGTAGATAGGAATACTTAAAACTATCTGCAAGCTTTGCCAGACTCTGACCACCCATCCATGCAAACTGCACATTCTTTCCTTGATGCTAGTATTCTTAATTTCTTTGTACAACCAGCACTGAATATTACACTTCAAACCCCTTTAAGACAGTTGGTATTGCACCAAATTGCTGACACTGCAATGCTGCCAAAACTCTCTTTTCCATCTAGGTATTTAATTTTTCCACACATATTAATTAACATGGCAAGACTACAAATATTTTCCTACCTACTTTCTGACTTACAAATATTATCAACTGTCTATCCAGATCCATAAGATTTTCTATGCACAAAAATTTAGACAGCTCACAAAAAGAGAATACTAAACAATAATGTTAATAAAAGTCATGGGATATTTAAAATATATACTTTAAAATAATATTTATTTTGCTTTCAAAATTTGTGAAGGTCTTTGATCAAAAGTGTCTCCATGTGCTCTGACTAGGATATAGGCATTAGAAAATGGGAGATAGGCACCTCTAACCACCTGAAACTAAGAGACAGACACCTAAAACTAGGATATAAGCACCAAAAATTGGGATATAGGCACCATCTACATGTACCAATCAACTCTGCCAGCTTTCAGTATGAATTTTTCCACCATGCACCATCATATTTTTGCAATTGGTGCAGCCATTATTAAATTAGAGTGAGAGGCTCAAAATTTATTAACAGGTGGTAACCCATCAAGGGGATTTATTTGAATATACAATGCATGTAGCCTTGAGGAAAGGTGATTCTCTAGGGCTTATATGGTAGGATTTTTAAAAAGTAGACCACATACTAAAATAGATATGGTGGGAAACTACCCTAACAACCTAAACATGTTAAGGAAGGCTATAGTTGAATTACACGCTCCCTTGATCTAGGAAATACACCCAAAAGAAAATAAAGACCCTATCTCGGAGATCATCAATTGAGAGCCTGAACAAATTTGATGGAAGTAACAAATATGGTAGAAGCAAAAATAGAGGACACTTCAACCACTCAACCTTCCCATAGTACTTCCATAGTCACAACAAAAGGGAAAGAAGATATTACTACTTCCTCAACACAAGCACATCTCACCCCTCACAAGCTTGCTAAGGCATTGATGGATCCCAAGAAAAAGCTTAATCTAGTAGTAGATCTCCCTCAAGTAATTCCTACTAGCATATTGATAGACAAAGAGGAACGAAATATTTCCTCAATAGTGCTCAAGAGGATTTAGTAGGCATGGGGACTATCCAATTTACTCATGGGACATCATATCAAGTTTGCTTCTCCTCCAAGTTCCCCAAGTAGCAAAAATCCAAGACTAGAGGCCCTTCCTTCTTCAAAAACTCATGAAAACCTCACCTTGATGTAGGTAGGAGAAGAAGAAATACATTTTGATGTTGAAGAAGAGAGGCAGATACAGGCCATAGATGAAGGGAAATATCCAAAAAATTCTCAATACATAGTAGAAGATCCAGGTAACTAGAACACTCAAATCTTAATTGATTCCCTTATAATAATAGAAGTGATTATACCAACGGCTAAGGTCACATCCCTTTAAATGGATAAGACAATAGGGGAAGCAATAGTTCAATACCATTAAAATTATTTGGTCTTAGCAAGGGCTCAGGCTCAATCTCATGTGGCCATGGTAGAGAACCTCTATAAAGAAACCAAAGCTTTGACTACCAAAACACACCAGCTACAAACTAAAAATGAGAAATTCTAGGTAGAAGTAAACAACCTAAGATAACATATGTCGAATTCCTAGGCTACAATACAAATGGCTAAGATCACATCCCTTTAATTAGACAAGACAATAGGGGAAGAAATAATTTAATACCATTAAAATCCTTTGGTCTTAGCAAGGGCTCTGGCTCAATCTTATGTGGCCATGGTAGAGAGCCTCTATAAATAAACCAAGCATTGACTACCAAAACACACTAGATACAAACTAAAAATGAGAAATTATAGGTAGAAGGAAACAACCTAAGACAACATATGTCAAATTCCTAGGCTACAGCCTCCAAAATAGAATATTAGATCATTATCAAAAGCATTGAATACTTTGAATTTATATCTAAATACAAAAGAGAAATGCAAAATAAAATTTAGAATAAGTTAGAGTATCTAAGGGGGATATTCTACAACATTGGCTTAGTTAATATTTCTTTAAATAACTTGAAACATATTTTAGAGCAGACAAAAGAAAGGGTGAACAAAGTATATCCCACTTTCTAAATCTTTGAATAATACTAAAGAGAGATAAGTGAAGGACAGATAGTGATAGATGATGACCCCAAAACTTTTTATGCAAAAGAATTTATAAATATCATGATAGTTCTAAGAGATAATCTAGGCTGGCAAAGTTGGGCCAAAAAGGTGTTTGAATGGGAAGATGATATTAATGATGAGCTATTTGAAGCAGGATTCACTCTAGAAGAATGCCTACAAGTGGCCAATGTTTAAGATCTAATCCTAAATAGAATACAAGACTTCTATTGTGATCTTGATAATGAGAAAGAATTGGCCAGGTAGCTAACTTTCTTGTAGAAATAGTTGATCATTTGTGCATCTTTTCTCAAGAAAGCAAAGAATGGTCAAAACTCAAAATATTAATATCATACAAGACTTAAACATGCTAAAGTTTACTATGAATTTTTGTGAAGAAGCCTATGAATATATTGATAGGGATATAAAATACCTCCAATATGAAATAAATAAAGGGAAGTACATCAGAAAAAACAACCTTAAAAAATTCTATGACCAACATCCCAAGAAAAGAACATAGAGGTAGGGTAGAACTCACAAATAGACAAAACTAAAGAAGTCAACACTAGGCCCACCATATAAGGGAATACCAACCAAGGGGCTAGTCAACCATTAAGCATAAAAATAATGTATATATATAATAATAGTTGCATCACATTTTTATCCAAAGTCCCAATAGGAACCAAGGAGCATATTTTTTGGATGAAACAACTCAGACCAGCTATAATTGTATTGTAGCACACTCAACCAATCAAGGGCTGAGGATGATTATAGATGGAGGGCTCAGGTGAAATTTTTTATAACTGGAATAGGGCACCCAAAAGTTATAAAAGGGACTACTACAACCAAGAAAAGGATAAATATTTTGCATAGCAATTTTTTGCTAGATGTATACTAAGAGTGTCCTTGCCTTGTTGATTATATTTTCCTTTTGTGTCTTGTCTTCCACCCCTCATTCCTCACCTTGATTGTGCAATGTTTATTCAAGGTACACCAATTAGATAATATCATTTCCATAAATTGTATTGGAATCTTGGAGATTCTTTATCACTATTCTTAGGATGAAGAATGGAGTTCCTCTATTACATCATTTGAATAGAGAGAACCCTTTGTATTTGTTCATAGAGATCTGAGCACTTTTCCAGACTCTAATTGTAATATCTTTTTCAAGAAATTAATACAAATCCATCTTCCCCCTGGGTATTTCTTTGATTTTATTGTATATCTATTGTCTCTTTTACATATTACATGATTTGAATGTGTAATTGATGCTTTATTTTCTTGATAATTAATTATGGTTGTTACATTATTTGAATGAACATAATTGACTCAACATCTTATTTCTCTTTCTTTCTATTATGTTAATGTGTTTACAATCTTGCTACAATAAATTAAGGCACCAGTCATATGTTAAGGCATAATTACAGAGTTTATGCAAATCTTGGTCCATAAACAACAACTTTTACCATTTTTATCTAGATGAACATGAGCATACAAATAAATATTGTAAGCTCATTTCAAGGGTATCCTATCCAATTTGGTCTATCTAGAGTCCTTTTGATAATATTTTATTGAATTAAAGTGGTATATCCACTAGAGTTTGTGATATTGCTTGTGATCAAGAAGTATTTTATGGTGTAACAACTAAAATTAAGGGACACAAAATAGTTCCACAATAGGGGGCTGCTAACAAGGTCAAGAGGTTGTTTAATGATCTATAGAGAGAGTAGGTGACATGGTGACCATACAAGGGTTATTATAGGTCATACAAGGATTATTATCAATTGGAAAGGGTTAGAAAGAGGTGGATAGTAGAACCATAGGGAGGTCAAGAGATATTCTAGTATGAGCAAATGGTCTAACAATTTGGTATGAGATAGGACATCTTATAAGGTCTAGTGTGTTATCAATAGATGACTTGGAAGCATGGATTCAATACCTTATTAGATCCTAATTATTACCTATATTCAAATATCAATAACCCTATTATACCAAATTTGGGTCTCAATGACCTTAGAGCCAATGAAAACTATTGGTATTGGTACCCACCCTTTCATCCTAGGAGGTTCATAGTCAAGTTTGAGGGTAGGGAAGAGGGTGTGGCCAAGGAGGTAGTTGATGGTAGCATAATGTATGGTCCTATGACTAATCATATGATGGTAGGAGTACTAATAGAGGTAATATAGGAAAGCAAAAGTAATGGCAAGAGGATCTATAGTCATGTTTATGATCGTGATCAATGAGGAAGAACTAAAAATATCACCTTATCTGTCATAGAGGTAAAGCAAGATGCACTACCATAGCAATTTACCATTTTAAAGCTACACTAGCAATAGCCTTAGAAGAGCAATATTTATCATAGGTAGATGTAGCAATGTATAATTATGAGCAAGATCACCTAGGCTAGTAGACTTCAATGGTGTAGTTGATGATTTTTAGTCTAACTATGTAGAGGGACACAACTATGATGAAGGCTATAACAACAATTGGTGCTAATGATAACTGGCTAGCCTAGATATTGTTAGTTCATATGGTTGATGCTCTAAAACTCAATTTAGCTAGTTTGTATATGAATACTTGATAGTAGAGGTCAATAGATTGACCTATTATCACATGGTCTACCATGTAACAGTTCCATGTAATCAACAACTATTATCACCTAGTAGGATGAGAACCACATGGTCCCATTCACAGTCCATGACTCACTAGTCATAGCACTCTATGAGGATGATGCCAATATCAAGATGAGAAGTAGGACCCCAAACATTGACTCGTAGATCTATAGGTAGGCTACCCCTTGAAAGGTTGATTTTATGGCTATTGTTGTATCATATGTATGATATAATAATTATATATATCAACCTTTACTATGATGGTTCCATATTTATGTGACACATGAATTTTTACTTTATGTTATGGTTACATAATATTGAGTATGTTTTATGATCATGTGTATGCTATATATTTAAATTATGAATAATGATGTTAATAACATTATATATTATTTTTTAAGATGCATAAATTTGAATAGGAAAATAGCTTTGGGTTTTGGATGTAAAGGTGATCAAATATAGATGGATGTTTGATGTGGATTGTATGGTATAAATATAATACAACTATGTTACAAATATATATCAAAATTTATGTGCTCAAGGGGACTTTAATTATCACCATAAGGTATTACTATAGTAGAAGATATGGTACAAAAATAGACGTGTCCAAGGAAACTTTAGATAATGCCTAAGAAATCGCTATGATACAATATATAATATAGATAAAGATATTCCCAGGGGTATTTTAGATAATTTCATAAAGCATTACTATGATATAAGAAAGGACATAGATAAAAAGGTTCCCAAAGAGACTTTAAATAATACCATAAGGTATATTTATGAGAGGAGATATGATATAAAAAAATATAGACATGTATTAGGGGATTTTAAATAATGCCATAATAATTTTATATAGTATATAATATGGTATAAAAATAAACATGCCTAGGGGAACTTTAGATCATTCCATAAGGCATTTATATGATACTGATGTAGACACACAATTTTGGCATGCCTAATAACTCTTAACTCTATTCAAAGGAACCAAACATCATATTTTTAGTCAAGCACCTTAACCCAAACAAATAAAACATCAAATTTAGCCTCCTATAAAAAATATCACACTTGTCAAAAGCTCCATAGTGGAACTATTGCAAAATAGTGGTGCTTTTACAAAATTGTCATTTTTTTTTTTTTTCAAAATGCCACTCAGGTTGGTCAACTTTATTTTTTTTCAAAATGCCACTCAGGTAAATCCACCACTAACATTGGTGGCACTTTTGCAACACAAATAGAATCTCTTTTCTTTATTGATTGGAGGAGTGGATTTTGAAAGGGACCAAAACCTTATTTACAAAATGAAGACCAAAATAGATAGGTCAGCAAGACTAAATACATCAAAAGGCATTCGGAGATACCTCCAAGACAACAAAACAAAGAAGAAAAAAAAGTTCATTAAGACCTTAGTCAGCAAAAACCACTTGTGGGTCCACAGAGGTCACCCCATCCAGAAATGGAATGATAGATCAAAAAAATTAACAGTGAATATGACCATAGAGGCCGCATAGACGATCCTAGAAAGGCAAAAGAATCTCTTGGAATGAACCGAAAGCAAGCGAATTCCTCAATCCCACTCCTTGTTTTGATCATGCATGCTCAAACTACTCCTCAAGCTTGTAAAATTCAAATTTGGTCATTGCCCTAATGGCATATTTGACCTTCCTTCCCTCCAATGATGAACCCTCCAAAAATATTTAAATAGACCTATTGGGATGGTTATTGCATAGCATAATTGGAGATAGCAATACTCTTCAAAAAAATTATCTTATTCTTTCTCATCCTTATTTCTCTCATTTCTTGCATTTGGAGTTGTTTAATAAATCATTTGGGGCAAGTAGAGAAAGGCAAAGAGGCAATAGGGCAAGGATATAATATTGATTCCAATAGGAGGTCCTTCTAGGCAATAAAATCCTTAGATCCCTTCTCTTTCCATCTCCTTTGATTTGATTTCATGCATTTTACCTCTTATTCAAGCCTTGCTAATACTTCGATTTCTATTATGCAGTCACTAATATTTATTTTTCTTGTTATTTATGATTTTAATACTTGCTTTTTTCATTATACCAAGTTTTCTTATCCCTCTTTATTTCATTTGTAGCATTTTCTCATTTACTTGCATCGCAATCATTTTATGCAAGGTTATTTGTTTTGTTTTTCTCACTAATTCACTATTCTTTTTTATTTCATGCAATTTCCAGTCATTTGTCTTATTGCCATTTTATTTTCAGTCACATATACTCTTATTTTCTTAACATGGCATTTATTACAGGTTTATTTTATGTTCTAATCATCTTATATGCACTCTAACATCTCATTTGCAATTTTTTGCATCATTTTATAAGATACTTTTACTCCTTTTATGATTGAATAATTAAAATAAATTTGTACTACTCTTATTTGCAGACCCATATAATTATTTTGAATTCATATTAATCTTTATTGTAGGTATAATATCATTCAAAGCATTTGTGTTGTAGCATTACATCTTATTTTGCTTGTTTTTAGCTATTCTTGAGCAACAAAACATCTCTAATCCTTGTTGTAGGCCTCCTTTTGGTTATAGCAGAAACATATAGTCTTAATTAGCATAAAATAATTATCTCTTAGCATTCAATTTGTATTATCTAAAGTCCAATTAGGATTTTTAACCCTTTTAATTTATTTTGTGGTCATTTTAGTGCATGTTCTCATCATTTTAGGCACCTTTGAGCTCTAATTTGAGCCATTTCAAGCACCCAACTATTGTTTCTCAATATTCTTGGCTATTTTAAATTAATTGCATAAGTTTTATGAAATATGGAATCCATTTGATAGATTTTTATAAACCTATTGTTCTACAAGCCTTAGGAATTAAGTTTTTTACGCTTTTGTTAGTTTTCACAGCATTTAGACTTCATTTGCTCCCAAACTTCATCTAAAAACACTTCAAATTATAGTTGCAAGGTCAATGGTGTCACTCAATCTAGACATTGGTGCTTTTGACTCTCTATTTACACATAGCAAATATGTCGATAAAGTATAGTGGCACTTTTGAAATAAAGGTATTTTTGCCAATCTGCTTCCTCCTTCAAAGGTTCAGGCTTAAATTTATTTTTTATCAAGGATAAGGGGTATGATCATCTATAAGAGATAATTAATTCTCCAGAATTATGCAATCCCCCTAAATCTAACACCCAATTTTATTTCCCCTTATTTCTAGGTTCATACTCACCACCAACGTTTAGTGGCTCTTTTTATTCTATGGCATTTTTTACCAACCTTCTAGAAATAGGTAATTCTAAAATTAAAAATATGTATTTACTACTTTATTACTATTTCTATACTCTTATTGCTTATTCTATGTATATTTTGCCTAAATCACACCTATCTTGAAAAAGCCAAAGAATCCCTAGAATAGTTCAAGCTTTATTTCAAAAAAGCAAATAGGAAAGGAATCTAAAGTTATTTAGTTGCATCTTAGGCTAACTTTCTTGTTGCATTATCTCTTGTTTTCCTCAAAAATAATTTTTTTCTCTAGTTAGAAAATCATTTAAATCAAAAAGGTATTCTAAGTTAAGAACCTTTTTTTCTTACATTCTTGATTGATTGCATCTAGCTTACAAATTTAGTGATATTTTTTCTTAAGTTTACATAAGTTTTATCTTAAAATGGATATTAGAGATAGAAATTTAGGTGCTTGTTCATTAACTCAAAAAATACCTCTTTGACTTGAACATAAACATAGCAAAGTAAACTTGAAGTTGGAGGTAGAGCCTACTCGTGTGAAATCAACTTTTAGATCTCATTTGGAAAGAGACTTAGGACCAAGTCATCCCATGTGGAGCAAGGTTTTAAATATACATTTTGGTGAACCAATGTGAATACACATTTTCTTTACAAGATAATTCTATTCAAACTTAAATAACATCACCTAATTTTTTCCGCATAGTATAAATCACATTAATCCAAGATAACAAGAACATAACCAATTGTTAGTCCTATTGGGGGAAGAATAATGACCCCTTTAGTAAACAAACTTAAGAACCTCAAGGGTTATCTATCTTGGCTAGTATATTATAGTGGGATAATAGGAGTTGAAGGGTATAAATTTACACCATACAAATGAACAAAATTCTTAAAGCAATAAAAGTAAATATTGTATTTAGTTTTGTATTTTCAAGGTTATAGAGATATAATGATACGAAATATTACAATAGAGGTGTGATTCCCTTTTTTCTCAACAAATAGGTGAAATCTTAATATTCCCATTCCAACACATTGCTTGGAGATTGGGTTTTTTTGCAACCGTCGTGTAATATGAGATTTGGAACTTTTTTCTATCCTCAAATCCTATCACCTGCACACAAAGGAAATAAAAATAAATCAGTAGCATATGTAGGTTTCATTAGAAGTGGGACCCATATGCTTAAGAAAAATAGGAAATATGATAAATGGAATATAAATATTAATCTAAAATGTAATTAAAACTTGAAAATTGGTCACCTAATTGTGAACGTCTCAGGTTGAGATTATTTATGTCTACGAACCATCTCAGAGTGAGATGATCACTATCGTATATTTGTGTCTGGTCATATTCAGGTCTAGTATGGATTTGGGGCAATGCAAAGGGTCTTTGGGATATCGATTGGTGTGCAAGAAGATGATGAGACTAGTTCCAAAACCTAGTGGAGTGAAGATCAATCAGATGAGGGAGATAAATCCACTATCAATTTTGAATTCTAAATGGCAATCTAGAAATATCACGTTAGCAGTAGGAGGATGACCTAGCATATTCTCATTAGTATTTCATGGTGATAAATATTCAAAATTCATGGATCAGAATGCAGAGAAAGGTGTGCCATTTGATAGGCCTCCTAGCAAGAGGTAAGTGAGGAAATGGTGGAATTCAATGGCAACCTAATTTTTTCCCATTAGGTGATTATAGGTGGTAGGTAAACTACTACCTACAGGCTTACTAGCATTAGTACAAAGTTAGATGTGATGTTTTGGCATGTGTGCAGGTGTTGACAGGTAGTTTAACTACCTATCATATTTTTTTTTTACATGACCATCTTAAGTTGATATGGTGGTGAACATGAGATCATCTCGGATCAAGACGGTTATGCCTCTCATGGAGAAAGTTACCTATTTCTAGAGAAATCCATGGAATTAGCCCAAAGGCTACCCAAAGTGGATTGCATAGGCTAGAAATAAGGCTCTTTGGGAGTCTCCTCAAGATAACAATTTTTAGTTATCTATAGATGCCCCTTTTCGGAATGCTTTATGTGTAAGCACATTGCGAAGCAAAAATAGATGATCTAAAATGGTCGAATTGATGATGAATGATATTGATTGCTAGAAAATGATCTTGAAGAAGAATGGTGCAAGATGGTATAAAATGAAAATCAATGTGAGATACCCCAATCATGGAAAGGATGTATATTTTTGAATCATTGCTTCCAACATATTGATTGATTTGATTTGATATTGGTAAACCTTTTTAGCCATAGGTATACATTGTTAGTCTAAAAGATTTAGGCTTCAGGAAAATCATGTATTTGTTTGATTAAGATTTTTATTTTTGCCCCAACAAGGAGGGTGTATGATAGCTTTTGGCAATTATTCTTGGATGAACATAATTTCTACTTTTGAGTGTTTTATTATTGACTTGATTTAAGACAAATATGTGCATGTGTTTTCTACCCCCTTAAGCGATGATTCGATGGAGGAGAGGTAAAATTATGATAGCAATGAAGTGCTTGAAAAAAAGTGGGATGACCAGGAAATTGGTGAGAAGATGTGGAATTTTGAGACTGTCTCAACCTGAGATAATTCCTTAAAATAGTTTTTTTTCTTTGTTTTTTTTTTTAAATGGGACTATCCCAAATGGTCGCATCATGACACACAATCATCTTAGATGGTTGCACCCATAGAAAACTATAAAAGGTGTATTCCATGGAGAAATTTTCATTTTCACCATGTGATATGAGAGAGAAGCAAGACAAGAAGGAAGAGAGTGATTTTGTGCAATGAAGTGCCGCCAAAATATGATATGATCGATATAATGGATCCAACAGGTGAATCTACGAGTTGTGGAAGGGGTGCGAGAAAGGTAAGGGTATAAATGGGATGGGTAAAAATATGATAGTGATAGGAAATTGAAAATGTGGGATGGGTGATGGGTATATTTTAGTTTTTCTTTTATTTTTGCATCTTTTTTTGCATGTTTCTTTTTATTTATGTACAATGGAGGCCATCTCAACTTGAGACAATCACATGGGACCATATCAGCTTGAGATAGTTAAATTTTTGTGATCATCTCTTGCTAATATGATTTTTCTTTTTTTGTTTTCTTTTGTGATCATTTTTTGTCAATCACTCTAGCTAGTGGGTGGTCTTTTAATCTGACAAATTTTTCAAAGCTATTGCTATATGTGGGTGTCGATTAGAGGGTTCCTTATTTTTAGTTCTTTTTAGTCTTACCACTTCCTTGACCAGATTCTATGGGGAGACCTTGTGCTCGATGAATGTTGAGGAAGGAGTTTGCTATTAGAACCTCCATTTGGTAGGGTCTCCTAGTTTCATTAGGTTGTTGGGGGTGGGCTTACTGATAGATCCAGGTTATTTGGTTATGATGGACCCCAAGGTTTCAAAGCTCTATTTTTTGATGGGTTTTTTGGAAGGCCCCTATTCTTCATGGACTGTTGTAAATATGGTATTATGTTCAGGTAGGATATTCTTTTTTCATGGGATTTTGGTGGTTTCAAAAATTGTTTGGGCCACATGTCTCTGGAAGGCTGGGTTCCATGGCTGGTTTCTCCTATTGGGTAGTATTATGTTATTTTCTAATCACTCCTAGGGTTTTACAATTTTTTCTTCTTTGAGTGCTCAATTTTCTTTCATTTGAATTTTGGGTGTGATTCGAGGGCTTCATAGCAAGCCAAAAAAAATTATTTAATTCCTTTTTCTCTTCTTTCTACTGAGAGAATTAGGGAATTTTATATTTCAAGAAAAAAAAAATTATCTCTCTTACCGGTATTTGTCAATGCCTCATCCTCGTTATCGAACTATTTCTCTTCGTGCCCTATTTGCATTCCATTGGTGGTTGGTCATGGATCGTTGGATTGTCATACTCTCACTGGGTGGGATTTTTTCATCTTCAATCTTTGGCAAAAAAATTATTTGACTTTGCCTAGTCTTTCGTGAGTGCCTCAAAACCAATGGTGGTTTTCTCTTCTGGCACTCTTTTTCAAATTTGAATTTTAAATTGGAGTTAAGGCATGATTTTTGGATTTATTATTTATTTTATGTTATATCCTCTTGTCATAAGTAGGATTCAATCCCATTGATGTATTTATTTTAATCTTATTGATTACTATTTGGCTTTGTAATGGTTTAGGATCTATTTCAAAACCCCTTCATCTACCTAATCAAAAAAAAATTACTAAAGTTAACCAATAGTGTTAGTGGTGCTTATGGCTATGGTCAATGCTTTTATTGTTTGTGAATAGGTCTAGCACATCCTAAAAGTTTTTATTAGATGATATCCTATGTCTACAATCCAAATCCTATAGCAAAATATTAGTGATGTACAATTCCTAGTAGTGATATTAGGCATTTACATCAATGCCATATATACTACGATATAGTTAAATTATGAAGCAACATTATTTGTTGCTTGGATGCCAAGGGTTTAAATTGGTAATACTATCATATACATTATGCATTAGGTCTAGGATGAGGTGGTGGTGGATATGTTAGAGTAACAAATTGTATATCCTTAGGGTCCTATGATTTTATTATGCTTGTACTAATCACTCTATATAGTGGTTTATAGGGATGGGAGAAGTATTTCTTGTTGCACATTACTCCAATTGTGGGTCTAGGAGAACATAGTAGTGGTATGACCACATGGATACTAGAACATGTGGAAAAAATGGAGGTACCAATGGCATATTTATGGGTACACCAAATAGAGAGGGGTCAGGGTAGACCTCATAGAGGGGTGTTCTATCCTCAAAATCCAACTTGAAAGTTACCCCTAATTTTAAATTTTGATGAGTCTTGCAAAGTCCTAGGTCTAGGTTATTTTTTTGAGTCAAGGTTATATAGCTTTCAGCTTTTTGCAAATAAAAATGGTCAAGAGTATTCCCTTTGAATATAGTCATGTCCAATAGTCCTTTACAATTTTTTATTTTTGTTGAAAGCATGTTTGCTCTTAAAAAGCTAAAAATTATATTTTTCTGAAGCCTTGATTTCACATGTCTTGATCCTCCAATTTTACAATTTTTGGTCCCCAAGGTCACCTTTGAAAATCTTGAACAAATGACCTCCATTTTATTTTTCCTTTCATAAAGCCCCCTAGCTCTAAGCTTCATCGAATATCATTTTTAACTCCTAAACCTTATGCCACCCATGCATTTTTACCCCCTTTCACATCTTATAACCGCATAAAAAATCATGCCAACAATGTCTTCCAAGAAATAATTTTTCCCATCCTCTAATATTCTATAAATCACTCCCTTTACACTAAGGTTTAAGGTTGCATTTTTTAATTTTTATCTTAGTCTCATATCCTTAATGATAAATTATTTTAAGGTTATGGCCTCATCAGTCAATTCATAAAATAATTAAAACTCTTCCTAAGTTTTTATCAAAATAAAATGAGTCATTCAGATTTGCTCATCGGGGCACTCATGCTAGTATCTTATTGGTCCAGAAAATAATGGTCCATAGTTCATCACCAAATAAGGGTGGAAACTTATGATTTGCTCACCCAAATTAGGGCACTCACATATAATTATCTAGAAAAAGGTAGTTCTAATTCACTCACCAAAGCATGGGTAGACGGTTCTGATTTTATCATCCAAGGTAGGGCTTCATTATGTGATTAGCCATAGAATAAATGGCCTAAAAATATCTACAAAAAGGAAGATGCATGGCTCAAATTCACCCACCCAAATTAGGTGTTAGCATTCCATTGGCCATAGAATAAATGATTCATAATGCATCACCACGATAAGGGTAGATAACCCTAATTGGCCTATCAAAGCTTGGGCACCAATCTCTGATTGGAGGGAGGAAAAAGACAAAAGAGTTGCACCACAAAAAACTCTTAAGGTATTTGGCTAGGTAAAAATATATTCATATCAAGGCATAATAATCCTGTCAAAACTCTAAGGTCCTAAGTCTTAAGGCTCCTTAAACCTTAATCTTTCATAAAACAATCCTCTGCTATCCAAAGTAATTTTCAAGGTCCCAAATTGTGTCCTTATGATTATGTTCCCTTTGAATAAGTACCCCCACCATGGTCAACCTTATATTACATCGTCATTGCAAAAAATGAATTTCTTATATATAAGGGTCCAGGACACATACACTTAGTTCCCCCTTTCTGCTTGTTTTAATTTCATTACCCATAAATTTAAGTCTACCTTAGGAAATGATTGATTTTTATAATGTTTAAAGGACCCCCATGAAAAATTATCAAATTTTTCTAAACTCTAGAATTCTCATGTCTACATACCCCCTTCAATTGGAAATTAAATAATTTGACCATATATATACCTAAAGTCTTAAAAAGGAAAATAATGCCAAATGGCACCACAAGATTTGGTTGCCTAGAGTAGGGCACCTCAACACGATTGGTTGAGAAATAAGTAGCCTAGATCATGGTGTCACAATTAAGGTAGATGGCCTAGATTCAAGCATCATAGCCTTGGTGTTGAGATCTTATTGGACAAAAGTGAGTAGCTTAGATCATGTTTCCAAATAAATGTGGACAACTTTGATTCTCTCATTAGAGGTCAAGCACTAAGACTTGATTGACCCAAATATGGATGGCTCTCACTAGCTCACCAAAATGAAGGTGAATGGCCAAAATTGGCTCATCGAATCTTGGGTGATGGCATCTAATTGGAAAAAATAAAATGACAAAGGACCTATACCTGGTGAAAATTTGTAATTTTAAATTTTTTAATTTATTTTAACTAACATCGCTCAGTTCTCTCTTGAAGTATAGACAAATAATTTGTACCACAAGGCTAAAAGGGTTTCTATGAGCAACACTCAAAAATTTGGTGAAAGAATATATGGTTCCAAAAAATTTCAAGCCTAACAATCATATATATTGTTAGAGATAAAGGGCCTCCAAATAAAGTGACAAAATTAAATTGGCTAGCTAATTGACACATATTTTGAAGCAAGTATTGGTGACTTGGATAGAATAATGAATAAAAATTAAAAGCATACATGCCAAAGTACAATGATGAGCACATAAATTTCTCATATCTTATTGGGCACGTGCCTTAAAACAACTAATATTCAGTAGGGATTTAGAAAACTATGAAAATCAATGACTAATTACCAACATGTAATCATAAAAAGACACTCTTATTAAAAGTAATATTGTTATAGAGAGCAATGTGGTAGTTGTGGGGTGGCATTAAAATGAAGATAGTAGCTGGAGTTTTAATTATAGAGCATGCAAAAAATGCCCCAAAAACACTATAAATTCTTGCCTAGCTTACCACTCATGGTCATACCATGAATACATAGAGCTTTGAGAATTATTGTTTGTTGTAGAAACCATGTTGAAAGCTTAACATAGTACAATGGCTTCCTCTAGTGTTGTTCCCTAAATCCTCACCACCATGATAAAGGTCAGAGACTTAATCGATGCATCATCATACCAACAATTGTGAGGCATAGCTTCTAATAGAGAAATGAAGCAATTTTCTAATCTATCGGGACCAAACCAACAGTACACAACCAACCAATAGTGGATAGTAGAATAGACTATAGTTTTTAGTTAGCACCCAACTGAGGAAGAATACCAATGTCATCCTACCTTACTCAAGGGACTTCTCAGAAGGTCATACAAATCTCAAAAATGACCCAACCTATACAAAAATAGATGGACATGCAACCTTGGAATACTAATATATCCCAAGTTCTATAACTCTTCAGACCTATTATCCTGGTTGGTAGTGACTTATGACCTAAATATGAGGGTGATAAAATACCATGCAAATCAAACTTTCTTTAGGATTACTCTAGATGATATCAACAAAGTATTAAGGCTAATAGAAGCTATGAGGATTCTAGACAAAAATGTACTAACTACTCAAATCCAATATATGATCGGGACTACTTTTTATACTAAATTATTTGATTATAATGAACAAGTATTATCACAATTTCTTGTATATAAATTTGCACTCCATCCTTGGGAAAAAAATTATCAATATAATCAATATACTAATGGGAAACCAAGATTTAATTTGGGTAGAAAAATAGGTCATTTATTTAATTGTCCAGTGTAATAGAAAAGGATAGTCAACCATGTATAAATGGGAAAATATGCTTAGTGACACCATAGACAAAGAGCTCTAGGAACTACAGATAGTCGTTATAGAATAGAAGGAAGTAATGCCCTATTTTTTGCACTATTCTTTTCTCATGCATTTAATAATAGAGCATATGGATAAAATAGCAATTGTAGAATGTGGAGGAATGTATGAAGAAATTATTCAATAAGGCTCCCATATATACAAGAAGGTGAGTCCAGTTACACCAGATTTTTTGGTAAATTCCTCTCAATCAGGGTTATGCACAAGCACGAAATATCGTAAATTGGCTCTATTTAGGATTTTTAAAATTTTGAAAAGGCTAATTTTGGATCCTTTCACTGGGGCCCATTCGCCCGAAATTTACAGGGTGGAAGTTTTTTTGGGGTAAATTCACCCATCGTTGATAATCATGAACCTAACTTTATTTTAATTCGTCGACCTCAAATTACATATGATTTTGATTTTCTCACCCAATTCGCCTTCAAATTATAAATGATTTTATATTTCCTACCCAAATCGCCTTCAAATTATAAATGATTTTATTTTTCCTGCCCAAATTGCCTCATATACTACCCGTATATATACTATACTGGGTACCGATAAACATACATCAAAAATACTCTAACTCAAAAATAGCTCTGAAACAATGAAAAACTTGAGAAGGTTGCAGAGGAGTGACTATCAAAATAAACCGATCGGTTGTAGAGGAGTGTCGATCGACGCAAGATGATCGGTTGCAGAGCCATGTCTATCGGTATAAGCCGATCGATTGTAGAGTCATGTTAGTTGACATAAGTCGATCGGTTGTAGAGCCATGTCTGTCAATGTAAGTCGATCGGTTGTAAAGTTGTGTCTATCGGCATAAGTGATCGATTGTAGAGTCGTGTCTATTGGTATAAGTCGATCGGTTGTAGGGTCATGTCTATCGGTATAAGGAGATCGGTTGTAGAGCTATGTCTATCGATGTAAGTCGATCAATTGTAGAGTTGTGTCTGTCGATATAAGCTAATTGATTGTAGAGTTATGTTTATCGATATAAGGAGATCGATTGTAGAGTCATGTCTATTGGTATAAGTTGATCAGTTGTAGAGTCGTGTCTATCGACATAAGTTAATTGGTTGTAGTGTCATGTCTATTGGTATAAGTTGATTGGTTGTAGGGTCATGTTTGTCGATATAAGTAGATCGGTTGTAGAGTCATGTCTGTAAATCGATTGTAGAATCATGTCGATCATCATTAGTCGATCGATTGTAGAACCGTGTCGATCATCATTAGTCGATCAGTTGTAGTGGTGTCGATCGACATTCATCTATCGATTGTAGGGACTATCGATCAAAGTTTACCTATCGATTGTAGGGATTGTCTATCGATATTTGTCAGTAGGTTGTAGATGTGTCGATCGACATTAGTCTATCGGTTGTAGGACCGTGTCGATCGATATTAGTCGATCGATTGCAGTGTTGTCGGCATAAGCCTATCGATTGTAGGGATAGTCGATCGATAGTGTTGTCAGTATTTATCTCTCGATTGTAGAGGTTTCAATCGACATCATTTTATCGGTTGTAGGGATGTGTGATCAGCATTTGTCTATCGGTTGTAGGGACTATCGATAGGTATAAGCCGATCGATTGTAGGGAAGTGTCTATCAGTAAAAGCATATCGGTTGTAGAGGATTCATGACTAAAAATCGGTAGAGTATTCTTCTTCCATTGTTCTTTTGTCCAAATATCTTTTTCTACAGTTTCATAGGCATTGTAGGTGAACTATACGCAACTGTGGTAGACAACTATCAATGTCATCTGGTTGTGTGTCAGGATCATTTCTCTTGTTAGAGACTGCTTCTTGTCTCTTAGAGTATGTTTCATACGTAGTGTAGAAGCACTATCTGCAACTATGGTCGATAAGTATTCCCTATCATGTTGTGTGTTAGGATCATATGTTCGTCTTGAGGGATGTCTGCTATTTTCCTTCAAATTCATATACATTTCCTAACATCTGAAGGTTTTTCTTTACAGATACAATGTCACCTACTGAAGATGGAAAGAAGGAAGGCCAATCTTCTTGTAAAAAGACAATTCTAAAATATTTTACACAAATATCAAAATGCAATGAGACATCAATCTCTACAGATTCTACACAACTTGCAGGTACAAACACCTTTTACCATCAGTTTTTTAAAATTTATGTTCTTTTTACCATCAGTTTTTTAAAATTTATGTTCTTCTTAAATGTAAAACCTTTCTCTATTAATAGATAAATGGTTTTCTGCTTATCTACCTCTTTTTAAATGCTTTGTAAAATTGTATTCTGTTAATTCTTTAAAATAGTACCTTTTTTACAACAAAAAATGATAGAGAACACCAAACATTGAATGTAGTAAACATTGTCGAGCCTGATGTGCGTTCACTCAAAGATATTCTAGCAGATGAGATGGGACCACATGATAATTTTTCTAATAACGACATTCAACAACCACTTCAGGAGATTTTAAATTCAGACACATCAACCGAAAAAGAAAAAGATAGTACAATTAAAATTCAGACCTCTGGGGAATCTTGTAGTCAAAAATCTAAACGTCAAAAGATAAGCGAATGGACTATTGGAAGGGATTTTAAAAATGAATGGGCACGGTTATACCCCTTTATTGAGCGAGATGAGAAACTGAATGTGTGTAAATGCATTGTTTGTACATGGAAGCTGGGAAAGGATCATTTATTGCAAAATAAGAAAGACACAATAGAAAAACATTATGGGAAAGTTTACATCAAAGAAATACGAAGTGATGGAACAATTAACAGATCTCATAGGTGGAAGGATGCATCAGAATGTGTGCATGTGAGATATGCACTTGAATATGAAAAAGCAATGAAACAAAAACAAACTCTCATTGAGAAGGGTGGAACAATCGAGGCACAATTTCAAAAAATTAATAATACTGTATTAGCCTCAAAGAAATTGCAGTTTGCTATTGTATACAGTATTCTAAAAAAAGGTCGACCCATGTCTGATTTTGCTGATTTTAAGGAAATACTTCAACTAGCCAATGTACAAAACCTTACCAGTTCACATTGGTCAGATCGAAGTGGTTGGGAAATGGCAAAATGTCTATCACTGGTTGAGAAGGAAGACCTGAGAGAGAATGTGAAACAAGCCAAATTTATTTCACTTTCCATTGATGAGGTAACAATTGTTGACAACACATCTTGGATTTGCATACATGTTTACACATTCAAAAATCATTTGAGACAACCTCATTTACTAGCACTACATAAGATGATTGAAAATTGTAATGCGGAAAACATTTATAATGTTGTTGTAACCAGTTTAAAGGATATTGTCGAAATGGATGAAAAGGAAATTGCCACAAAGTTAATTTGTGTTGGAGTTGATGGTGCGGCTACAATGCAAGGACAAAGGAATGGTCTTTGTGTTAGGCTTCAGACTTCCATTGCCCCATATGTGATTCCTATTCATTGCATGGCTCATCGAATGAATCTTGCATACAAAATTGTGAGCAATTTTGATAATGTAGCTAGAGTGGAAGAACTCATCCATGATATACACTCATACTTTTCATGCAGTCCAAAAAGGTTTGCAGAGTTTCAACAGTTTTCTCTAGGTGTAACTGAAGGCAAAAAAATGTTAAAAGATGTGGAAACCAGGTGGATTTCACTGTTTCTTCCTACAAAAAGGGTATTTTCAGAATATCAATCCTTGGTTGGGTTTATGTATGCACATCGTAGAGATGTTGACAAGGCAAAATATTTGCTTTTTCGTATGATTGACTTGGAAACTCTTCTCACATTATGTGGTATTCTACCAATGTTACAAGAAATGAATACTATGATTAAACTTGCACAGGAAAGGGCAATTTATATTGTCGATTTCATGAGGATGAGAAAACAAATATGTATGGTTATTGACAGGATTTATTTATCCAAAAAATATTTTGATGATCCCAAGTTTGATAGTTGGAATACGTTAATTAATGTCAATGAACCGAACAACTTTTTAAAGTTCAACATCAACGACAATATTTGTATTGCTATCCATGGAAAGTTGATTCTTGTATATCATTTTGAAAAGTGATTAAATACTCTAACAGATGATATTGAACAAGTGCCCGTTACACATTCCGGATTCGATGAGGTTTTGGATAACACTAAGAATAAATTGAAAAGAATTGCAAATGCATTAACAAGTGAAATAAGAGATATTTTTAAGAGAGATGAGACACTTGAGGCCATGGCTGTTGTTAATCCTAATTTTTGGAATCCTTGTGGTGACCAAAGTAGTAGAAGTGAGTTGTTTGTAAAATATATGGGTAATATTATGACACATTTCTCTAAAAGTGTGGAAATAAATGGCTTTGAAATCAATGGTATTCTAAACAAAGATCTTTTGAGATCTCAGTCAACCAATTTTGGAATAACAATGGATAATCAAATTGCACAATTCAAAAATCCACAAGAGACTGGTTCAATCACGCGTTTCTGGCAAAAATTGTATCGAAGTAGTGTCTTGCAAGATACTATGAGTGAATACTTTATTTTATATGAATTATGTCGGACAATGATTTTGGGATCTGTTGAAGATGAAAGGGTTTTCAGTGCATTAACTTTTGTTAAATCAAAAGTTCGTAACAGAGTTGGACAAAAATTTGGAAAATTGTTTGAGAATGTATGTGTCATCGTACGAGGTGGGTAACTTTCCCTATGATAGAGCGTTGACATATTGGAAGTCCCTAGCAGAAAGAAGAGGTCTCTCTAATATGGTTGATAATGACAAAAATGATTCATCTAGGAGTGATGATGAGATTATGGAAACGTAGAATTCACAGATTTTGCGTTCTTGTGGAGAAGTTGATAAAGCTTTGTATTACCTTCCAGAAATATAAAAATTGCAATGATTATATGACAAATTCATATAATCTAAGATTTTTTCGGATTTGAAATCATTTTGTAAAATTTTAGTGATTTGAATAAATTCATATTATCAGTGATTTTCCGGATTTGAAATATTTCATATTATCAAAGATTTTTTGTATTTGATTTGTTGTAAAATCATATAATCATTCAATTTTCAATGATTATGCATGTTTGCTTTTTAATGTTATGGATTGTCTATGTTTTCAAAATTTATGATGTATGCTATAGCTTTGAGTAAGTTGAAAATTTGAAAACCATGTATACGTAATGATGCTATGTTATTGAACTAAATGTATATGTTGACAAAAAATAGTTATTTTTCCTTTGAATTTAAATGTATGTATGTATCATTAGTATCATTAGTTGTATGATATGACAAAATATAGTGATTTTTTATGATTTATGCTTTGTCATTGAGTAAACCTTGTATGCATAGTAAAAATTTCTGTACATATGTATGAAAAATGCATGTAGTATATTACTCTAGATATGGAAAATGAAAATTTAAACCCATTCATAGATATATCCATCGTAAACTCACTTCGAAATATAAAAACAATATAGCATAATACAAATTACCATATTCATTTTTATACAACTATAATGACTAACTATGAATGCACTAAAAATTGAAACCCATGCATAGATATATCCTTCGTAAACTCACTTGAAATATAAAAACAATATAGCTTAATAGAAATGAAAATACTCACTTTTATACTACAACAAGAATGAATATGAATAAACTAAAATTTAAACACATGCATAGATATATCATTCGTAAACTCATTTGAAAATTGAAATATAAAAACAACATAGCATAATATATGGAAATTGAAATTTAACCCTTTCATAAATATCTCCATCATAAACTAACATTGAATATAAAAACAATATAGCATAATAAAAAAGAAAAAACACTTTTCTATACAAGAACAAGAATGAATATAAATAAACTCAAATTTAAACACATGAATAGATATATCATTCGTAAACTCATTTGAAAATTGAAATATAAAAACAACATAGCATATTTGAAACACCATAATACTTAAAAGATGAAAATAACACACAATTATAAAAGTGTATCTCTTAAAAGTAAAATAATAAAAGCAAGTATCTTGTTTTCATACGAAAACATATGAAATGTCATAAAATTGTCTTTCAAAATATCAAATTTTAAAATTCAATTTCTTGCTCTAGAATCTTTTCCCGTTGGTAGTGGACGTAATGCAGTCGTAGGTGGGGGTTGTCAATGATCAGGAGAACTAGATGTTCTAGGTTTCCTTGTTGATCTTCTCCATACAGGTAGTGGTGTTTCCTTTGCATGTGTTTCAGAGTCTCCTGATTCCTCTGGATTATAACCTCTGACAGTAACACCCCGCTTTGAAGAGGAAGAGGATGCCCTTTTTTGTGTATATATAAAATGTCAAAATTACAAAAAGATAAATAATGGAAAAATAAAAAAATTATTTAAATATTGACAAAAAAATTACCTGAACCTGCAGTTCTCTCATGGCTGCATTGTCTAGGATTGAGTGCCAAGATGTTGGTACTGGAGTGTTCTGCAAATTATAAAAATATTCATAAAAAAAATAATAATATAATTGCATGTGCTAACTGTCGATGAGGGTAAAGCATGGGTTATCACGTTCTCTATTTCCAATCTGATCCGATGTGAGACATAGGTGGACCAGTCAAATTTTTGGTGTGAAAGACAACGGACCAAATACGCTAAGGCCCACATCAGAATTTCTGTCGGCCTTCCTTGCAGAATGAGTCTGGCAAGGAAGAATTCACAACATGCCCAAAGAAATTTATTTTCAATCACCAGTACGGTCAAACCCCTTCTAGACTTGGTGGATGAAACTGCAAAAAAAACAAAATCAGTAATACACCAGTGACTAGAATTTAAATTCAATTAAATTAAAAAATAGTTATACCTTGAAAAGATTCCAACTGCACATTGAAGTTGGTCTCCAGGTAGAGTTTGTCTTCATTAGTTAATTGGTATTTGGAAGTGATAGGCTCAACACCAACGTGGGGCAATGTTGTCAATCTGGCGACATCTACGGTTATGAAAGAAAGAACGATGTTTTTGTTGTCGACGACAACATTTACCTTACCCAAATAAATATTATAACCTGCAATGATCTTCTCCAGTAGTTTTGTATCCATGTCAAACTACGGCATTGAAACTAGACCCCGAAGACCAGAGGTCGTGACCCACGACATGTCGTAACCCGATGTTGATAAAATTTTAGAAATCAGGGGGCAAACCAGGTTTTTAAAATTAATTTTACACATTTTAGGGGTGGCAGGGGATGCCATAGGGTGTACGAATATGGATCAGAAGACATAGAGGATGGTACGTGACACTTGATAGAAAAGGATTCAAAATGGAGGAAAAGGGTTAAAACTGGCTTAAAACTTATGGTAAAAGGTTAAAACTAAGATAAAACTGGAGGAAGAGGGTTAAGAATGCATTAAAATGAGAGGAAAATGGGTAAGAATACGTTAAAATAGGAAGAAAATGATTAAGACTATGATAGAATAGGCAAAAAAATGATTGTTAATCCCTTTATATAGACTTCTCTCCATACAATCAACTTCTGGATGGGTGACACATGGCCTCTGCATGCAATCGTTTCATAGATGGTTGACACGTGGCCTCTACATGCAATAATTTCATAGATGGTTGACACGTGGCATAGATGCAATGTTGCTACCATCATCATACCAAGATCGATCATCATGCCTACAATCGATCGACATATCTACAATCGATCGATATGTCTATAGTCGATCATCATGTCTACAATCGATCGATATGTCTGTAGATGATCATCATGCCTACAACTGATCGGTATACCTGCAATCGATCGGCATGTCTACAACGATCGGTATGTCTATAGTCGATCATCATGTCTGCAACCTATCATCATGTCTGCAATCGATCGTCATGCCAGTAGTCGATCATCATACCAGTAGTTGATCATCATGCCTACAATTGATCGACATGTCTGTAGTTGATCATCATACCTACAATCGATCGACATATCTACAATCGATCGGTATGTCTATAGTCGATCGTCATGTCTATAATCAATCGATATGTCTATAATCGATCATCATGTCTACAATCGATCGACATGTTTGTAGTTGATCGGCATGTCTATAGCCGATCGACATGTTTGTAGTCGATCATCATGCCTACAATCGATCGACATGTCTACCATCGATCGACATGTCTACAACTGATCATCATGTCTATAATCGATCGACATGTTTACCATCGATCGACATGTCTACAACCGATCGTCATTGATGATGTGACAAAATATAGAGATTTTTTATGGTTTATGCTTTGTCATTGAGTTAACCTTGTATATATACATAACTACTAAAAAAATTTCTACATATGTATGAAAAAAGCATATAGAATAGTACTCTAGATATGGAAAATGAAAATTTAAACCCATGCATAGATATAACCATTGTAAACTCACTCTGAAATATAAAAACAATATAGCATAATATAAATTACCATATTCAATTTTATACAACTATAATGACTATGAATGCACTGAAAATTGAAACCCATTCATAGATATATCCATTGAATAACATTGAATAACATTCATTGATATATCCATTCATTTTTATATCACAACATGAATAACATTGAATAACATGTAAATCTATAGCTAAGAAATGAAACACCATAATACTTAAGAGATGAAAATAACACACAATTATAAATGTAAATAGTGCAATAGTAAAATAATAAAAGCAAGTATCTTGTTTTCCAATGAAAACATATGAAATGTCTTAAAATTGTTTTTAAAATTCATTTTTTCACTTCAGAATATTTTCCCCCTTCCTCCACTCCTTTTGCCTTCTCAATGGCTTCCACAGTCTCCATAGCAACGACCCCTCCCTCATCTTTCCCTTGTTCAGCTCCTTTTTCCTCATCCACATTCTGCATTTCGATGACTCTTTTCTCGGGCTGGGTAACAGTACTATCAATTGCTCCACAATTGACAAGGATCATCTCAACATTTTGCATTCCATCGAGAAGGGTCTTTTCTTCTTTGCCAACATCTTCAGATGTTGGTCCTTGAACTTCTTTACCCTTCTCCTTAAGCAGAACATCAGGATCCAATCCATTGCGGATAATGATTTTCCGCAAAATGTTGTTTTGTCGAACTGATTCCTGTGCTCTTTTTTTCATTGACATGGAAGCGTTTAAGAACTCCTTTGCCATCCTGAGATAGTCTTGCAGGTTTTAAACCTGCTTCTTGAGATTTTCATACTTTACCTACAAAAAGGAAAAAAAGTTAATCAACATGAAAAGATAATTACATTTTAAAAAAAAGAACAACAAATTTTTGAACACAAAAGTGATTAAGTCAAACCTCAACAACATTCTTTGCAGCTACAACAACAACAACCTTTTTCTTATCACTTGCCCATTCATTGTAATAAGCTTGGGCCTCACCGTTTATGTTCTCCAATTTGTTCATCATAAACTTTAAAATTTCATTCGTGTATGATGTATTCACCTTCAAAATGCCAGATTTTACTTGTTGTAGCAGAGCCTCCATCTTTTCAGGTTCATTTTCAACAACAAAAAAATTTCTTTCTCTTTTTGAAAAATTATTGTATCGGGCATTAATTTCCTTTATCAACACCTTAGCCCGATACTCCCATTTTTTCATTTATGTTATATCTGGAAGTAGCAAATCCTTAATTGTAGATTCAACATTATCAGAAACCAAATATTTTTCTAAAAAAATTATTATTTCATCCTCTTGTCGAGGAGGAGCCTGATGGGTGCTTCTTTCCCTTGGAGGAGATTTGCTTGAACATTCTGCACCTTCATTTACTTTGTCTTGAAGCAATTCTGATAGTTGAAATTGAGTGGGTGTGTTATCTTGCAAAAAGTAATCTTTATCAAGTGGAACATCATCCAACCCAAGTACCAGAAGCTTTCGGTATATCCTTAAAAGTAAAATTATTAACAGAAATACGATCGAAACCGGAAAAAGTCTTTGATGCTTCTCTCTCTGAAATTTGTTGTGTTGCTTCTCTCTATGGCCTAGATGGAAGAAAGTGTTTTCCAACTAGGAAGCATTGACCTCGCATTTGAGTTGGGCATTGTGGAGGAGGTGGCGGCATTTGTTGATTTTGTTGACGAAATTGTTGCAAGGGACCTTAAAACATAAAAAATAAAAATTAGTTATAAATTTTGTGAAGGTAGAAAATAAAAACTAGTTATAAAATTAAATTATGAAAATTGGTTGCAAACTTTGTTATAACACTTACTAGGAGAAGAAAAAACATCTTGCGTAGTTGCTGCTAAAATGGAATGTGGTCATGTTGTACATCTAAAAAAAAAAAAAATTAATTAAAAATAGTAAAAATATTGTAAAAAATTTGTTTCGGTAGTAATTAAAACTTACTCCTAGAAGATGAAACCTCATGCGTAACTACGCCCATTGGCATCGGACGTGCAGCCACAAGTGGAGATTGTCGATGATCAGGAGAAATAGATCTTCTACGTTTCCTTGATGATCTTCTCCTTAGCGGTGGTGTTGCTTCCTCCGTAGGTGTTTCGGAGTCTCCTGATTCCTCTGGATTATAACCTCTGATAGCAACATCCCGCTTTGAAGAGGAAGAGGATGCATTTTTCTGTGTTTGGTATAAAATGTCAAAATTACAAAAAGACAAACAATGGAAAAATAAAAAATTTACTAAAATATAAAAAATAATTACTTGAACCTGTTGTTTTGTCATGGCTAAATTGACAAGGGTTGAGTGCCAAGATGTTGGTACTGAAGTGTTCTACAAATTATGAAAAGATTCATAAAAAAAGAATAATATAATTACATGTGCTAACTATCGATGAGGGTGAAGCATGGGTTTTCACGTTCTCTATTTCCAATCTGATCCGATTTGAAACATAGGTGCACCAGTCGAATTTTTGGTGTCCAATACAACGGACCAAATACGCTAAGGCCCACATCAGAATTTTTGTCGGCCTTCCTTGCAGAATGAGTCTAGCAAGGAAGAATTCGCAACATGCCTAAAGAAATTTATTTTCAATCGTCGGTATGGTCAAACCCCTTCTGGACTTGGTGGACGTAACTGCAAAAAAACTAAAATTAGTAATTGTACGGTCAATCACTGACAAGAATTTAAATTCAATTAAATAAAAAAATAGTTATACCTTGAAAATATTCTGACTGCACTTTGAAGTTGGTCTCCAAGTAGAGTTTGTCATCATCAGTTAACTGGTATTTGGAAGTGACAGGCTCAACACCAGCGTGGGGCAATGTTGTCAATCTAGCGATATCTATGGCTGAGAAATAAAGAACGATGTTTTTGTTGTCGATGACAAGATTTACCTTACCCGAATCCATATTATAAGTTGCAATGATCCTCTCCACTAGTTTAATGTCCGTATCGAAATGGGGCATTGAAACTAGACCCCGAAGACCAGAGTTCGTGACCCAAGACATGTCGTAACCCGGTGTTGATAAAATTTTTGAAATCAAGGGGTAAACCAGGTTCTTATAATTAACTTTAAACATTCCAGGGGTTGTAGGGGATGCCATAGGGTGTACGGGTATGGATAAGAAGATACAGTGGAAAAGGTTTCAAATGAGAGAAAAATGGTTAAAAACCGCTTAAAAATTAAGGTAAATTGTTAAAACCAAGATAAAAGTGGAGGAAGAGGGTTCATATTGCGTTAAAATGAGAGGAAAAGGGGTAAGAAAGTGTTAAAATGAGAGAAAAAGGGGTAAGAAAGCTTTAAAATGGGAGGAAAAAGGTTAAAACGGTGATAGAAAAGGCGAAAAAATGACTGTTAATTCCCTTTATATAGACTTTTCTGCATGCAATCAGCTCTTGGATGGGTGACACATGTCCTCTACATGCAATCATTTAATGGATGGATGACACGTGGTATAGATGCATCACTGCTACCGATGGGAACTCGAGACTATTGTAGCACATCGACACGCATGCAACCGATCGACATGCATCCGATCATCATGGTTGCAATCGATCATCATGGCTAAAATCATGGTAAATGATCATCATGGCTATAACCGATCATCATGGCTGCAATCGATCATCATGGCTACAATTGATCATCATGACTGCAACCGATCGGCATGCCATTGGTCGTCATGTCGGCCTAAAGTCTTTCATATCGGCCTAAAGCTTTTAAGTATGTCGTACATTTTTAGATTTTGCAAACGATATTCATAGCCCCCAACACAGAAAAATTTGCCACGGTTTGAAATTTTTTTGAGACAAATTAATGAAAATCGCCACGGTTTGAAAATTTTTGGAGACAAATAAATGCAATTCGCCATGTATACTTCTACAAATTTCGTCGGGGTTCCAAGACAATTCGCCTTGATTTTATAAATAGATTTCGGGGCCGACCCCTTATGCATAACCCTATTCTCAATTTGTCTATACCAAGCTCTCTCGTAAGAACCCTCATAGAATTGGCTCAATTATGTCTAGGTTCTTACATTAAAATAATGTAAGGGACTACTTTTTCATTGAAGATATCACTTACATAAGGATATATGGGTTAAAATTTCTTCCAAAGGCCTTACCTATAGTTTATCCTATGTCAATCGCAGCACTAGAGATTGTCAGGCAAATTGCAGAAGAGACTAAGACAAGGGCAACAAAGAAAGAAGTCAAAATTCCCTAGGTAAACATCCCTTGCAAAATGGGATATTATTTATATAAAGGGTATCATAACATGCTAGCATATTTACAAAAAATGGATTCATATGGCTTTTTTGAAATCACCTAGTGGCCATACGACCCTCATGGTTATTACAAAAATACTATTATAAATAAAATGCCAAATTGGGTGGTGTTGATGTCTGAAAATGTACGCTTACATCTACACCCATGCACAACATAAACAAGGGATCTTCCTATCGAGTGGGACTGCCTAAGAGGAAAAAAACTTCGGAGAGAGTCAGCTCTTGAACAAAAATAAAAAACCAAACTAATTAAATATTACTACGGGCTCACACAAACCAAAATAAAAATTAACTAATAAACTTAGTGTCAGGAAAACTTGTGAACAACACAAAAAATAAAAATTGTAGAACTAAATAAAAAAAAAACTAAACGTGTGGGCACATTTAAAAATAAATAAAAATTGCACTAAACTAAACTAAACTTACTTGTAGGAGAAAGGGGAGAGGGGAAATAAAAATACAGCAACCAAAAGCTGATGAAAAATAAAATAAAAAAGAGGCGATTACATCAAACAGAAAAATGACAAGAGTGATCCACTACAACTACATGAGAAATGGGATGGGGAACATAACACAGATGCCACAAAAAAATGTAAGAGGTAAGTTTAGTCAAAATTCATTAAAATCCCTCCCAAGGTAAATATACATAGATGTAGTTGTCTCTATATTAAATCCACCCATGTAGTGCAACACACACAAAAATAACATGGATGCCACAATAGTTGTAGGAGGTAAGGTTGGTTTGAACTCGTGACATTCTTCCAAACTAAATATACACATAATACAACCATTTCTATATTAAATTTGTGGTGTTACAATCCTAGCATGAGATTGGCAATGAGTTAGCCCACCAGGGCCAAAATCTCAAGCCCAAAAAAACCTTAGTCAAAAGCTCTCAATCTATAATGTGTACACAGTGCTATTAAATAGAGCACGAAGTTTACAATTTTAATTTTAAAAAATGGTAAATGGTTTTTTGTAGGCTCTACCAATATCTAACCACCTAACCATGCAAACTGCACATTCTTTTACAAAAGATAATTATGAAAAACTTTTATAGAAGGTATCTATGGAATATATCTACAAAAGACACCTACGGAAGATACTTACGGAAAATACTAGCTAGTTACACCATATTTTTTGGTAAATTACTCTCAATTTGTCTATATCAAGCTCTCTCATAAGAACCCTCACAGAATTGGGTCAATTGTGGCTAGGTTCTTACATGAAAATAATGTAGGGGACTAATTTTTCATTGAAGATATCACTTACATAAGGAAATATGGGTTAAAATTTCTTTCGAAGGCCATTCTTTCCTTGATGCCAGCAGTATTAAAGTCTTCATATAGCTAGCATTACAATTTACACTTCAAACCCCTTTAATATAGTTTGTATCGCACCAACTTATTGACACTGCCATGCCGTTAGAACTCTTTGTCACCTAGGTCTTTAATTTTTCCATGTGGATTAATCAACATGGTAAGACTACAAATATTTTCCTACCTACTTGCTGATAAATCTTCTCGGTTATCTATCCAGATCCGTAAGATTTTTTATGCACAAAAGTCTAGACAACTCACAAAAATAGAAGGCTAAACAATAATTTTAATAAAAACCATAGGATATTTGAAATATATATTATAAATTTGTCTTCACTCTGCCTTTGAAAATTGTGAAGGTATCTGATCAAAAGTGTCTCCATGTGCTCTAACTGGAATATAGACATTGAAAAATGGGAGATAGGCACTTCTAGCTACCTAAAACTAGGAGATAGGCAACTAAAGCTGGGAGACAGACACTTAAAACTCGGAGACAACTGCCTGAAACTAGGAGATAGGTGCTTGGAACTAAGAGATAGGCACCATAAATTGGGATATAGGTGCCATCTGTGTGTACTAATCAACTCCACCAACTGTTAACATGAATTTGTGCACCATAGACCATCAAATTTTTTAATTGGTGCAACCATTAATAAATTAGAGTGGGAGGCTCAAAATTTATTAATAGTTTGGTGACTCATAGGGGACACATGCTTACAATGTGAAAATAACCTAGAAGACCAGGTGGCCTTAGCATCCATTGGGCATAGAGTTAGCAATATTGTTATATTTTCAATAGATCCCAAAAAACTACACCCAAAAAAATTACCCAAAACCCACAAAACTAAAACACATGACAACAAAGACTTTTCAAAAAATAAAATAACAAAAGATAAGGTAGATCCAGACTAGTTATTTCAACAGAGTCACCAGGTGATTTAAAAGGTGCTTCAGCAAGCAGATAAAAGTAAATATAACCATAAAATCTAGATTGATTTAAAACATAAACAATATTTGTTTAGATATTTTAGTAAAACTATAGATCTATCCCACTAGGTGTGCCAAAATTATCGATGTCTAAGACTGTACGCTTACATTTGCACCCATGCATAGCATCAACATAGGAATATTCCTCTCGAGTGGGACTTCTTGAGAAGGAAAAACCTCTAGAGAGAGTCGGATCTCGAACAAAAATAAAAAAACTAAACTAACTAAATATTACTATGGCCTCACACAAAAAAAAAATAAAAAATAATAAACTTATTATTGGGAAAACTCACGAACAACACAAAAAATAAAAACTGTAGAACTAAATAAAATAAAAACTAAACTTGTGGGCACACACAAAACAAAATAAAAACTAACTAAATTAAAATAAAAATTTCACTAAACTAAATTAGAGGGGAAATAAAAACACAGCAACCGTAAAATATATGGAAAAAAGGTAATTGTGTCAAACAAAAAAATGGTAGAGTTATCCACTGTAATTGCATGAGAAATTAGATTGGGAATGTAACACAGATGCCACGATAAATTGTAGGAGGTAAGGTTGATAGAAATACATGAAAATCCCTCCCAAGCTAAATATACACAGACGTAGTCATCTCTATATTAAATCTGGCCATGCAGTGCAACACATGAAAAGAACATAGATGCCACAACAACTGCAAGAGGTAAGGTTGGTTTGAACTCATGACATTCTCCTAAACTAAATATACATAGAATACAACCATTTATGTATTAAATCCATGGTGTTACAATGCTAGCACAATATTGGTGGTGAATCAGTCCACCAGGGCTAAAATTTTGAGCCTAAAAATGTCCTAGCCAAAATCTCTTAGTCTCCAATGTGCACATAGCACTATTAAATAGAGCATGTAACTTACAATTTTAATTTTAAAAAAATGGTAGATGGCAACATTTAAAACTATCTGCAAGCTTTCCCAGTCGCTGACCACCCAGCCATGCAAACTACACATTCTTTCCTTGATGCTAGTAGTCTTAAATTCTTTGTACAACCAGCACTGAATATTACACTTCAAACCCCTTTAATATAGTTGGTATTGCACCACCTTGCTGACACTACCATTCTGCCAAAACTCTCTTTGTTATCTAGGTCTATAATTTTTCCACACGGATTAATTAGCATGGCAAGACTACAAATATTTTCCTACCTACTTGCTGATTTACAAATATTGTCGACTTTCTATCCAGATCCATAAGATTTTCTATGAACAAAAATTTAAACAGCTCACAAAAAGAGAAGACAAAACAATAATTTTAATAAAAGTCATGGGATATTTAAAATATATACTTGAAAATAATTTTTATTCTGCCTTCAAAAATTGTGAAGGTTTTTGATCAAAAGTGTCTCCATGTGCTTTGACTAGGATATAGGCATTATAAAATGGGATATAGGCACCTCTAACTACCTAAAACTAGGAGACAGACACCTAAAACTAGGATATAAGCACCAAAAATTGGGATATAGGCACCATCTGCATGTACCAATCAACTCTATCAGCTATCAGGATGAATTTATCCATCATGCACCACCGTATTTTTGCAATTGGTGCAACCATTAATAAATTAGAGTGGGAGGCTAAAAATTTATTAACAAGTGGTAACCCATTGAGGGGATTTATTTTAAGATACAATGCATGTAGCCTTGAGGAAAGGTGATTCTATAGGGCTTATATGGTAGGAGTTTTCAAAAATTAGACCACATACTTAGATAGAGATGGTGGGCAACTACCCTACCAACTTAATCATGTTAAGGAAGGCTACAGTTGAATTAGATGCTCCCTTAATCTAGGTAATACACCCCAAATAAAATAAAGACCCTATATTGGAGATCATCAATTGAGATTCTGAGAAAAATTTATGGAAGTAACAAATATGGTAGAAGCCAAAATAGAGAACACTTCGACCACTCAACCTTCCCATAGAACTACCATAGTTTCAAGAAAAGGGAAAGAATTTATTACTACTTCCTTAGCACAAGCACAGGTCACCCCTCACAAGCTTGCTAAGGCATTGATGGCTCCCAAGAAAAATCTTGAGCTAGTAGTAGATCTCCCTCAAGTAATTCCTACCAGCATAGTGATAGACAAAGAGGAACGAAAGATTTCCTCAATAGTGCTCAAGAGGATTTGCAAGCATGGGTACTATCCAATTTACTCATGGGACATTAGATTAAGTTTTCTTCTCCTCCAAGTTCCCCAAGGAGCGAAAATCAAATACTGGAGGCCCTTCCTTATTCAACAACTCATGAAAACCTCAACTTGATGTAGGTAGGAGAAGAAGCAATACATTTTGATATTGAAGAAGAGAGGAAAATATAGTCCATGGATGAAGAGAAAGATCCAAAAAACTCTCAATACATAGTAGAATATCCAGGTAACTAGAACACTCAAATCTTAATTGATTCCCTTATAATAATAGAAGTGATTGTACCAATTGCTAAGATCACATCCCTTTAATTGGACAAGACAATAGGGGAAGCAGCAGTTCAATACCATTAAAATCCTTTGGTCTTAGCAAGGGCTCAGGCTCAATCTCATGTGGTCCTCATAGAGAGACTATAAATAAACCAATATTTGACTACCAAAACACACCAGCTACAAACTAACAATGAGAAATTACAGGTAGAAGTAAACAACCTAAGACATCATATGTCGAATTCCTAGGCTACAACCTCCATAATAGAATCTTAGATCATCATCAAAAGCATTGAATGCTCTGAATTTATATCTAAATACAAAAGATAAATGCAAAACAAAATTTAGAATAATTTAGAGGATCTAAGGGGGATAGTATACAACATTGGCTTAGTTAATATTTCTTTAAATAACCTGAAACATCTCTTGGAGCAAACAACAGAAAGGGTGAACAAAATATATCCCACTTTCTAAATGTTTGAATAATACTATGAAGAGATAAGTGAAGGACAAAAAGTGATGGATGATGACCCCACAACTTTTTATGTAAAATAATTTATAAATATTTTGATATTTCTAAGAGATAAGATAGGTTGGCAAAGTTGGGCCAGAAAGGTGGTTGAATAGGAAGACGATATTAATGATGAGTTATTTGAAGCAGGATTCACTCTAAAAGAATACCTACAAGTGGCCAATGTTGAATATCTTATCCTAAATAGAATACAAGACTTCTATTGTGATCTTGATAATGAGAAATATTTGGCTAGGTAGCTAACTTTCTTGTAGAAATAGTTGATCATTTATGCACATTTTCTCAAGAAAGCATAGAATGGCCAAAACTCAAAATATTAAGATCATACAAGACTTAAACATGCTAAAGTTTACTATGATTTTTTATGAATAATCCTAGGAATATATTGATAGGGATGTAAAAGACCTCCAAGATGAAATAAATAAAGGGAAGTACATCAAAAAAATTAACCTTACAAAATTTTATGACCAACATCCCAGGAAAAGAACATAGAGGTAGGGTAGAACTCACAAACAGACAAAACTAAAGAAGTCAACACCAGGCCCACCATAGAAGGGAACACCAACCAAAGGTCTAGTCAACCATAAAGCGTAAAAAGAATATATAAAATAATAGTTGCATCACATTTTTTATCTAAAATCCCAATAGGAACCAAGGGGTAGAGTTTTCAAATGAAATAACTCAGGCCAACTATAATTTTCTTGTAGCACACTCAACCAATCAAGGGCTAAGGATGATGATAGACGGAGGGCTCGGGTGAAAGTTTTTATAACTAGAATAGGGCACCCAAAAGTTATAAAAGTGACTACTACAACCAAGAAAAGGATAAATATTTTGCATAGCAATTTTTTGCCAGAGGTATACTAAGAGTGCCCTTGCCTTGTTGATTATAATTTCCTTTTGTGTCTTGTCTTCCACCCCTCATTCCTCCCCTTGATTGTGCAATTTTTATTCAAGGTATACCAATTAGCTAAGATCATTTCCAACGATTGGATTGGAAGCTTGGAGATTCTTTATCACTATTCTTAGGATGAAGAATGGAGTTCCTCTATTACATCATTTGAATAGAGAGAACCCTTTGTATTTGTTCATAAATATCTGAGCACTTTGCTAGACTCTAAATTGTAATATCTTTTTTAAGAAATTAATACAAATCCAGCTTCCCCTTGGGCATTTATTTGGTTTGATTATATATCTATTGTCTCTTTTACATATTACATGATTTGAATGTGTAATTGATGTTTTATTTCATTGATGATTAGTTATGCTTGTTACATTATTTGAATGAACATAATTGACTCAACATCTTATTTCTCTTTCTTTCATTTATATTAATGTGTTTATAATCTTGCTACAATGGATAAGGCACCAGTCATATGTTAAGGCATAATTACAAATTTTATGCAAATATTGATCAATAAACAACCACTTTTATATTTTTTATCTATATGAACATGAGCATACAAATAAACATTGTACGCTCATTTCAAGGGTATCCTAATCCAATTTGGTCTATCTATATTATTTTTGATAATATTTTCTTGAATTAAAGTGGTATATCCACTATATTTTGTGATATTACTTGTGATCAAGAAGTATTTTATGGTGTGACAACTAAAATTAAGGGACATAAAATAGTTCCACAACAGAGGGCTACTAGCAAGGTCAAGAGGTTGTTTAATTATTTATAGAGAGAGCAGGTGACATGGTGACCATACAAGGGTTAGTATAGGCCAGACAAGGATTCTTATTAGTGGGAAAGGGTTAGAAATAGGTGGGTAGTAGAACCATAGGGAGTTCAAGAGATATTCTAGTATGAGCACATGGTCTATCAATTTGATATGAGATAGGACATCTTATAATGTCTAGTGTGGTATAAATAGATTACTTGGAAGCATGGATTCAATGCCTTATCAAATCCTAATTCTTACCTAAATATCAATAACCCTATTATACCAAATTTGGGTCTCAATGACCTTAGAGCCAATGACAACTATTGGTATTGGTACCCACCCTTTCATCCTAGGAGGTTCATAGTCAAGTTTGAGGGTAGGGAAGAGGGTGTGGCCAAGGAGGTAGTTGATGGGAGCATAATGGATGGTCCTATGACTAATCATATGATGGTAGGAGTACTAATAGAGGTAATATAGGAAAGCAAAAGTAATGGCAAGAGGATCTATAGTCATTTTTATGATCGTGATCAATGAGGAAGAACTAAAAATATCACCTTTATCTGTCATAGAGGTAAAGCAAGATGCACTACCATAGCAATTTATCATTTTAAAGTTGCACTAGCAATAGCCTTAGAAGAGCAATATTTATCATAGGTAGAGGTAAAAATATATAATTATGAGCAAGATCACCTAGTCTAGTAGACTTCAATGATGTAGTTGATGATTTTTAGTCTAACTATGGAGAGGGACACAACTATGATGAAGGCTATAACAACAATTGGTGCTAATGATAACTAGCTAGCCTAGACATTTTTAGTTCATATGGTTGATGATCTAAAACTCAATATAGCTAGTTTGTATATGAATACTTGATAGTAGAGGTCAATAGATTGACCTATTATCACATGGTCTACCATGAAACAGTTTCATGTAACCAACAACTATTATCACCTAGTAGGATGAGGACCACATGGTCCCATTCATGGTCCATGACTCACTAGTCATAGCACTCTATGAGGATGATGCCACCATCAAGAGGAGGAGTAAGACCCCAAACATTGACTCATAGATCTATAGGTAGGCTACCCCTTGAAATGTTGATTTTATGGCTATTGTTGTATCATATGTATGATATAATAATTATATATATCAACATTTACTATGATGGCTCCAAATTTATGTGACGCATGATTTTTTTTTTTTTTTAAGCGAAAAACCCCTTGTGGGTCCGCCTTGGTCTGAGAGACCATGAACAGGGGGTTCTACACCATCAAATTCGCCTAGGAGTCGCACCCGACCCTGCCCGCACCAACATTATCAATTGGATTTTGGATACCCAATTTAGCTTTTTGGTAGGGTGAAGATTTGAACCTGGGACCTCTCTTGGAGGATTTCCCTCTCCTCTCCAACTCACCTACAACACCTGGAAAATACCTTAATCTTGAGTATGTTTTATGATCATATTTATGCTATATATTTAAATTATGAATAATGATGTTAATAACATTATAGATTATTTTTTAATATGCATAAAGTTGAATTGTAAAATAGCTTTGGGTTTTGGATGTAAAGGTGATCAAATATAGATGGATGTTTGATGTGGATTGTATGCTATAAATATAATACAACTATGTTACAAATATATATCAAAATTTATGTGCTCAAGGGTACTTTAGTTATCACCATAAGGTATTGCTATAGTATAAGATATGGTACAAAAATAGACGTGTCCAAGGAAACTTTAGATAATGCCTAAGACATTGCTATGATACAAGATATATTATAGATAAAGATATACCCAGGGGGATTTTAGATAATGTCATAAAGCATTACTATGATATAAGAGAGGACATAGATAAAGAGGTTCCCAAAGAGACTTTAAATAATACCATAAGGTATATTTATGAGAGGAGATATGATATAAAACCAAAAAAAAATAGACATGTATTAGGGGATTTTAAATAATGCCATAATAATTTTATATAGTATATAATATGGTATAAAAATAGACATGCACAGGGGAACTTTAGATCATTCCATAAGGTATTTCTATGATGTAGACACCAAATTTTGACATGCCTACTAACTCTTAACTCTAGTCAAAGTAATCAAACATCATATTTGTAGTCAAGCACCTTAACCAAAGAAAATAAAACATCAAATTTAGCCTCCTATAAAAATATCACACTTGTCAAAAGATCCATAGTGGCAGTATCACAAATTAATGGTTCTTTTACAAAATTGTCATTTTTTGGCATTTTTATTGGTCAACTTTATTGATTTTCAAAATGCCACTCAGGTAAATCCACCACTAACATTGGTGGAACTTTTGCAACACAAATAGAATCTCTTTTTTTTTATTGATTGGAGGAGTGGATTTTGAAAGGGCCCAAAACCTTATTTACAAAATGAAGACAAAAATGGATAGGTCATCAAGACTAAATACATCAAAAGGCATTCGGAGATACCTCCAAGAAAATAAAACAAAGAAGAAAAAATAGGTCATTAAGACCTTAATCAGCAAAAACCACTTGCGGGTCCATAGAGGTCACCCCATCCAGAAAGGGAATGATAGATCAGCAAAATTAATAGTGAATATGACTACAAAGGACACATAGATGATACTAGGAAGGCAAAATAATCTCTTGGAATGAACTGGAAGCATGCAATTTTCTCAATCCCACTCCTTGTTTTGATCATGCATGCTCAAACCACTCCAAAGGCTTGTAAAACTTAAATTTGGTCCTTGCCCTAATGGCATCTTTGACCTTCCTTCCCTCCAAGGATGAACCCTCCAAAAATATTTAAATAGACCTAATTTTATGGTTATTTCATAGCATAATTGGTGATAGCAATACTCTTAAAAAATATTATCTCATTCTTTCTCATCCTCATTTCTATCATTTCTTGTATTTGGAGCTCTTTAATAAATCATTTGGGGCAAGTAGAGAAAGGCAAAGAGGCATTAGAGCAATTATGTTATATTTATTCCAATAGGAGGTCCTTCTAGGCAATAAAATCCCTATATCCCTTCTCTTTCCATCTCCTTTGCTTTAATTTCATGCATTTTACCTCCTATTCAAGCCTTGCTAATACTTCGATTTTTATTATGCAGTCACTAATATTTATTTTTCTTGTTATTTATGATTTTAATACTTGCTTTTGGCATTATACCAAGTTTTCTTATTCCTCTTTATTTCATTTGCAACAATTTCTCATTACTTTCATCACAATCACTTTACATAAGGTTATTTTCTTTGTTTTTCTCACTAATTCACTATTCTTTTTTATTTCATGCAATTTCCAATCATTTATCTTATTGCCATTTTATTTTTAGTCACATATACTCTTATTTTCTTAACATAACATTTATTACAGGTTTATTTTATTTTCTAATCATCTTATATGCACTCTGACATCTCATTTGCAATTTTATGCATCATTTTATAAGCTACTTTTACTCCTTTTATGATTGAATAATTAAAATAAATTTATACTACTCTTATTTGCAGACCCATATAATTATTTTGAACTCATATTAATCTTGATTGTAGGTATAATATCATTCATATCATTTGTGTTGTAGCATTACATCTTATTTTGCTTGTTTTTAGCTATTCTTGAGCAACAAAACATCTCTAATACTTGTTGTAGGCCTCCATTTGGTTGTAGCAGAAACATATAGTCTTATTTAGCATAAAATAATTCTCTTAGCATCCAATTTGTATTATCTAAAGTCCAATTAGGATTTTTAACCCTTTTAATTTATTTTGTGGTCATTTTAGTGCATGTTCTCATCATTTTAGGCACCTTTGAGCTCTAATTTGAGCTATTTCAAGCACCCAACTATTGTTTCTCAATATTTTTGGCTATATTAAACTAATTGTGTAAGTTTTATGAAATATGGAATCCATTTGATAGATTTGTATAAACCTATTGGTCTACAAGCCTTAGAAATTAGGATTTTTATGCTTTTATTAGTTTTCGCAACATTTAGACTTCATTTGCTCCCAAAATTCATCTAAAAATACTTCAAATTATAGTTTTTGTTAGAATATCATAATGTGCACTATGCCTTCATCTTGACACTAGTCAGTTTCACTTAAAATTTGTCATGTTATCATATAGGCCTTCTACCTATATATCTAATATCATTTGTTGTATAATACATCTCATCTTTTCTTGTTATTAACATTTGGTATCAGAGCTCCAGGTGTTCCCTACCCTTGTGAGCTTGAGGGGGGATTTCCCTCATGGAAATCCCTCCTCCCCCAATTTATTCCTATTTCTCCCCCATTTCCCATTATTTTCTTAAATTAGAGAGTATGCTCCCCATTGTATACAATGGATCAGAAACCGGACATTTGAGAAAATTCATGGCTGCCAAATCTGATTTTTTTTTAGAATGAAGGATTGAGGAGAAAATGAGAGAAAGAGGTTTTCTTTGCTTTGCATATTATTTTTTTTGCAGGTTTCATATGCTACTGAGTCAAAAGTTTCTTCCCGTAGGAGTGTTGGATTATCGGAGAGGTTTCTTATCGTCGCAAGCTAGTGAGTGACCGCGAGCCACCAAGCTCCTTTTGCTATAATCTACATAGCCACAAACCAACCAAAAAATGCATTAAAAATGAAGGGAGGAGGCACTGCAATGAACCAAATAGATATGTAGTTGAATGTATTCAACAACACCATAAGCATAATTACAATATGTCACTTTCATCGGTTTGAATCTCCTAGCGGTTAGGGCTCGAAGTAGGCCATTGAGAAGTGCAGATTCATTGTGAGAAAAAATAATAACATAACAGCATTGATACTGTGAATAACTACCTGTGTTTGCTTGCAGTGATAACTATCTTTGTCATATTTATTTACATCATATATACTTACAAATGGAAGAGTAGAATAGTCATTTTTTAGCGGTGATTATGGTGTGAGGCGCACATAACTGGAGATACTGAACAATGACCTCCAGTCATTGGGTATATGGAGATGACCACATTGTGATGTATATTAAGGCAAAATCTAAAAAAAAAAGATCACCAAGCCAATTTTGAGATCCATAGAATAGTCCACTCCACAAAACTCGACCTACAGTAAACACTTCCATATGAATAAACAAGAATGAATAATAGTCCAGCAGATAGAAATTATGTGGCACTGTAGCTAATTTTTTGAGTCCAAGTTTCAAGTACAGGAAGGATCGTGTTCTACTTTATATTTCTACACTGTTTGAACCTGCTCTATGTTGCTGCTAGATCCAGATGTGGTTGGGAGTGCACAAAAGTTGTATTGAAACAAGATAACTTTGGTGAACATAGCAGTATTTCCCACTATTTGTTTGGTGAAGCAAGGCCAAATCGGACATATCAGTCTGTGGTGTATTGTGTGTTGACCATTTCATCTCAAACTTTGAGTCTAAAGAAATTTTCTCCACATCAGGTTCGAATAGTTTGAATCTTAGTAAAGGCGAACAATTGAGTGCCTCTCACATATACAACAGCTGGGATCCAATGCCAGAGGAAGATACAAAAATTGCTCACAATGTTGTTGAATATTATAACATGTGGACTGAAGCACATATAAGCCCGAGGAGATTGACCATAAAAGTGTGCCACATTATTTTTGCCTGATCCAAGAGGAATATGGAGAGGCGGTCTGGCTAGAAATAATGCTCCTATTTTTGGCCTGCTGGAGGTCTATATCTTAGGAGAGGGCAAGGAATTATTTGGATTGATAAGTCTAAGATTGTAGAGCCTTCTACACCAAATTATTCTACAGTTGTTACTATGTTATTTCATCTTGCATAAGCAGAAAGTATCTTGTGGTGGTGTCTTTCACATCGCCTGTCTTTCAAACACCACATAATAGAGCTCAGCTCGCTTGCTACTATAGTCTAACAGGCGGTGTAACTCCTAAAACTCACAATATTTGATTTCAAGCCCATCCATGAGCGTGTCATGATTTTTTTAGACTCGAGGAAAGTTGACTAAAAGGATTATTTTTTCCATTGGCCAGCGATTACACCAAATTTGAAGGTGGTGAATGCAACTGATCTCTTCGCAAAATCAGTAGCATTTGGAGGCTTCACAAATCTTGGTAGGAGAAGCTAAGTGCCAGCCAAGCGTTGAAGGGATATACTTTTATTTTATCAAAAAATGCACATATTATATTGCTTTGATGATTGTTTTTTTAATGTCCCTCCTTGGCAATACAAAATCACATGGATGATTGTTTTTCAAATGGAGGAGTAGTCACCCAACTATCTACTATAGATGATAGATGGAAAAATGTTGTTTATTGGTGATATTCCTTCTATTCTTCAATGATCAGATGATCATGTTCACTGTGGTGAGAGTTACGATGACGTGTTTAAGTTTTGGGTGTGCGCATCACTTTGTGTACATTTCAATTTTTTATTTTTGGGTTTGGACCTACCATGTGCTTATTTCATATAGTTCTTTGGTGATGGACCCACGTGCCAAGAACAAAATAAAAGGAGGTCAAGGTTGGGTATAGATCCCATGCTACATTGTTTGGTCGTTTGGCACACGTCTTATCGACACCCATGGAAACAAGATTTTTCTCTACCGTGATATGCTCGAGTGGACCCGTGCTAAAAAATATGGGTTTGTTGCTTGCCAATATACCAATGACCCCTTGCTTATATATTCTATAATACAAGTGCATGCATATTTCTATCATTTTTCTACCATCATCGCTGTTTAGATATGTTGCCTAAATTTTTTGTTGTATTTTAACTTCCTTCTACTGTGTTGTGTGTTTGAGTGGTTTTTCAAAGCGGTTTTAATGAGGCTAGTTGTTTTTCATCATCATGGGGTTTGAAAAGTGAATAGTGGTTTATGTTTGCTGCATTCCTCCTACCTCCATTTGTTTACCGATACGATAGGTAGCATGATAGTTTTTCTGGTGTTTCACTACCGTGACAACCACAAAACACATTTAAAATTCAGGCGGTATTATAATTAACAAACTATTTTTTAGTACACAACAGAGCGAATCAAATGTACCCAATGGATAAGAGAAGCCTACGCACCAAATCTCTGTAATTTTATTCAGAGATCGACATGGGGATTCAATCCATGTCCCCTTGTTTTTGTGCTAGTTGGTGGAACTTCCACGTGGTGTGTGTGAGGCTACTTGAAGGAGGAACCATTACCACAATAAATCATGTAATAAAGGAGGATGATAGGGTTCTTTTAGATAAGTCAACATTAATGTGGAATGTTACCTAATGTTGACTTGTTTTTCTTTTTTATAGTTAGGATAGTGCACATTATGGGGGGATGTTAGAATATCATAATGTGCACTATGCCTTCACCTTGACACTTGTCATGTTATCATATAGGCCTTCTAACTATATATGTAATCTCATTTTTTGTATAATACATCTCATATTTTGTTGTTACTAATAGTTGCAAGGTTAATGGTGTCACTCAATCTAGACATTGGTGCTTTTGAATCTCTATTCACACAACAAATATATCGATGAAATATAGTGGCACTTTTGAAATAAAGGTATTTTTACCAATCTGCTTCCTCCTTCAATGTTTTAGGCATACATTTACTTTTTATCAAGGATAAGGGGTATGATCATCTATAGGAGATAATTAATTCTCCAGAATTAGACAATCCCCCTAAATATAACATCCAATTATTTTCCCCTTTATTTCTAGGTTTTCATATTCACCACCAACGTTTAGTGGCTCTTTTGCTTCTATGGCATTTTTTACCAACCTTCTGTAAATAGGTAATTCTACAATTAAATATGTATATTTACTACTTTGTTACTATTTCTATACTCTTATTGCTTATTCTATGTATCTTTTGCCTAAATCACACCTATCTTGAAAAAGTCAAAGAATCCCTAGAATAGTTCGAACTTTTTATTTCAAAAAAGCAAATAGGAAAGGAATCTAAAATTATTTGGTTGCATCTTAGGCTAACTTGCTTGTTTCATTATCTCTTGTTTTCCTTGAAATTTAAAATTTTCTCTAGTTAGCAAATCATTCAAATCGAAAAAGCATTCTAAGTTAGGAACCTTGTTTTCTTGCATTCTTGATTGATTGCATCTAGCTTACAAATTTAATGATCTTTTTGCTTAAGTTTACATAAGTTTTATCTTGGGCTATTAGATAATTTAGGTGCTTGTTAATTAACTCACAAAACACCTCTTTGACTTGAACATAAACATAGCAAAGTAAAATTGAACATGGAGGTAGAACCTACTCGTGTGAAATCAACTTTTAGATCTCCTTTGGAAAGAGACTTAGGACCAAGTCATCCCATGTGGAGCAAGGTTTTAAATATACATTTTGGTGAACCCAATGTGAATATGCATTTTCTTTACAAGATAAAAATTATTCAAACTTAAATAACATCACCTAATTTTTTCTGCATAGTATAAATCACATTAATCCAAGATAACAAGAACATAACCAATTGTTAGTCCTATTGGGGGAAGAATAATGACCCCTTGAGTAAACAAACTTAATAACCTCAAGGGTTATCTATCTTGGCTAGTATATTATAGTGGACTAATAAGAGTTGAAGGATAGAAATTTACACCATACAAACAAACAAAATTGTTAAAGCAATAAAAGTAAATCTTGTATTTAGTTTTGTATTTTCAAGGTTACAGAGATACAATGATACAAAATATTACAATAGGGATATGATTCCCCTTTTTCTCAAAAAATAGGTGAAATATTGATATTCCTGTGCCAACACGTTGCTTGAAGAGTGGGTTTTTTTGCAACCGTTGTGTAAGATAAGATTTCAAACTTTTTGCTATCCTCAAATCCTATCACCTGCACACAAAGGAAATAACAACAAATCAGTAGAATATGTAGAGTTCATTAGAAGTGAGACCCATATAAAATCAATTTATGCTTAAGAAAAATAGCAAATATGATGCATGGAATATAAATATTAATATAAAATGTAGCAAATATGCAAGATCTAGGCTAAAATATAATTAAGACTTAGAAATTGGTCACCTAATTGTGAACATCTCAGGTTGAGATGATTTCTATTTGTAAACTATCTTAGATTAAGATGGTCACTATCGTAGATCTACACCTGGTCATATCTAGGTCTAGGATGGATTTGGGGCAATGTAGAGGGTTTTTGGGATATCGATTGGTGTGCAAGATGATGATGAGACTAGTTCCAAAACCTGATGGAGTGAAGATCAATCAATTGAAGGAGATAAATGCACTATCAATTTTGAATTATAGATGGTAATCTGGAAACATCTCATTAGTAGTAGGAAGACCTAGTAGATTCTCATTAGTACTTCGTGGTGAGCAATATTCAAAATTCATGGATCAGAATGCAGGGGGGGTGTCATTTTATAGTCTTCCTAGTAAGAGGTAAGTGATGAAATGGTGGGAATCAAGGACAACCTAAGTTTTTACTAGTAGGTGACTGTAGATGGTAGGTAAACTACTACCTATAGGCTGACTAGCATCAGCACAAAGTTAGATGTGATGTTTTGGTCTATGTGCGGGTGTTGATAGGAAATTTAACTATCTATAATTTTTTTGTTTTTTATTTTACGTGACCATCTCAAGTTGATATGGTGGTGAATATGAGATCGTCTCGGATTGATATGGTTATGCCTCTCATGGAGAAAGTTACCTATTGCTAGATAAATCCATGGAAATAGCCCAAATCTACCCAAAGTGGATTTCATAGGCTAGAAAGAAGGCTCTTTGGGAGTCTCCTCAAGATAATGCATTTTAGGTGTCTACAGATGCTCTCTTTTGGAATGCTTTATGTGTAAGCACAATGCGGAGCAAAAATAGATGATCTAAAATGGTCGAATTGATGATGAATGATATTGATTACTGGAAAATGATCTTGAAGAGGAGTGGTGCAAGATGGTCTAAAGTGAAAATCAATGTGGGATACCCCAATCATGGAAAGGATGTCTATTGTTGAATTATTGCTTCAAACATATTGATGGATTTTATTTGATCTTGGTGAACCTTTTTAGCCGTAGGTAGACATTTTTAGTCTACAATATTTAGGCTTCAAGTAAATCAAGTATTTATTTGATTAAGATTTTTACTTTTGCCCCAGCAAGGAGGGTGTATGATAGTTTTTGGCAATGATTCTTGGATGAACATAATTTCCACTTTTGAGTGTTTTATTATTGACTTGATTTAAGATAAATATGTACATATGTTTTCTACCCCCTCAAGCGATGATTAAATGGAGGAGAGGTAAAATGATGATAGCAATGAATTGCTTGACAAAAAGTGGGATGACCAGCAAATTGGTGAGAAGATGTAAAATTTTGAGACCGTATCAACCTGAGACAATTCTTTAAAATAGTTTTTTTTTCCTTTTTTCTTTTTTAAATAGGCCTATCCCAAATGGTCACATCATGCCATGCAATCATCTTAGATGGCTGCACCTGTAGAAAACTATAAAAAGGTGTATTTCATGGATAAATGGTCATTTTCACCATGTGAGATGAGAGAGAAGCAAGACAAGAAGGAAGAGAGTGATTTTGTGCAATGAAGTGCTACCAACAAATGATATGATCAATACAACAGACTCAACAGGTACATCTACAAGTGGTGGAGGGGATGTGAGAAAGGTAAGGGTATAAACCTTAACTTTTTGCTTTATTTAGAATAAAAAATTAAAAAAAAAGAGTGGGTGGGATGGGTAAAAATATGATAGTGATAGGAAATTGAAAATGTCGGATGGTGATGGGTAGATTTTAGTTTTGCTTTTGCTTTTTGCTTATTTTTTTGCATGTTTCTTTTTATTTATGTACAATGGAGGCCATATCAACTTGAGATGATCACATGGGACCATCTCAGCTCAAGAAAGTTTTGTTTTTGTGATCATATCTTGCCAATATGGTTTTGCTTTTGTTGTTTTTTTGTGATCATTTTTGGTCAAGAAAATTTTGCTTGTGACCGTCTCTGGTCAAGACGGTTTTGACTTTCTCTTTTTTTTTTGCTAAATAAAATTTGTGTGGTGGTAGCTTGTTAGATCTTGGTATTGATTTATATGCACGTTCAATATGGTGCATGATGCTTTGTTTTGGGATGATTGGGAGTGAATCAAGCTCATTGGACTACAACACATGATTCGATTGGGGTTGGTGTATGCATATTAGGCCTACTTGATGGCCTTGATAGATATATGGGATAGTTGAACCAACACTTTCAACCTATCAATTGGTGAGATTACCATCACCTTGGAGGATGTAAATTATATTCTATGCATCCTGATAGAGGGAGAGAAAATAGTGATCATAGTAACCGATGATAAGGTTGTGTTACAAAGAGTCCACCAAGAGCACTAGTAGTATATTTATTATGACATAGAGAGTGGTGGGATGAGGGTGAACACCGATATGATACAATTTTGTTATCTACTAGATAGGCAATATTGATGTCACTGATGTCTAACTTCATTCTACCTGACTCATTAGGTATGAGGTTCACATGGAACCTACTTGGTCTAGTAATGGATTTGGTGGAGGAAATTGGGATCATGGCATGGGGCTCCAATTTGTTGATGCAGTTGTATATTGAGCTATACAAGATTTATCAGTGACACCAACTAGACTTAGGTTATAGTTTCCTCCTACAAATATGGGTATGGAAGCACTTTCAGGTGGAGAGGCTAGTTCGGTTACCCTAGGATGCATATAAGGATATGGATAGGGATATCCCTTATGTGATGCAATGGGTCCATGACCAAGATCAGGGTAGGAGTATCTAGTATCAGGGTATCTTCTCACACTACATTGAGGTATGGGTTAGACTATGACCAAGAGATGTCAAATGGAGACCCTAGAGGCAAGGACCAACATAGGAAGAGGACGTCCTTCATCTAACACATGTAAAATATGGTATATGGGTGATTGGATAGCATTGAAGAGAGCATGAGTACTTTTAGTACTTATGACTGACCTAATAATTTAGTGTGAGATAGGGGTGCTTAAGGCTAAAATTGTATACAAGCAAAGAGGCAATGAGACCCAGTTGGCATGGCCATGACTTGAGCCTCTGGGTGAGAAATTAGATGAGGCATTAACCGGTATATATGTCAAGGATATAAGGACTACACCATAGTATTATTCTTGATGGATTTCTCAATAGTTTTAAGGAGGGTTAGTCATCAAATAGGAGTCCAGTGTAATATAGGAGCCACTACAACTGTGAGTGCATCATCGAGTGGATAGAGATATGGGTTGCTTGTATAGAGATATTAAGGATGTGGATGCACCTACAAGGGGTAGTGGGGCTGATTATGGGGATGAGGAGGACCCACAAGAGTAAAAATAGCTTTTTTATAGTAGGTGTGCATTCTTGAGGGTCAACAGATAGAGTAGGACACAACCCATGTCATAAAGCAAAGTTGTTGGAAAATCGATAGGTAGTGCTCGTAGGGTTGGAATGAGGAGAGAGAAACCCTACAAGCCGAGGTTCAAAGTCTCTAGGAGGATATGGATAAGATTATGGTAGAGTTAGATGCTTTTTAAACCTATGTATCAAGTGGATAGGTCACAAAAGAGGTAACTAGGTTATAGGCAGAGGTTGCATGGTTGCAAGCTAGGGTGACCACATACCACACTTGATATCATATAGAGCAGTAGTATGTGATGCAGCTAGAGAATTATGTGAATAGTTTGTATGGGGTTCTACCATCACATTCATCATCATCTTAGTCCCAACAAAGTTGACAGAGTAGGGCATCAAGGGTTTTGTTCGTATCACCACCCGTTTCATGATTTGTACTATCAGGCACATCCTAAATGTTAGGGGTTGATGGAGAGAGGTAGGCTTATTGAGATGAGGATGATATTATAAATAGAGTATATTACATCATTTGGATCATGTAAATGTATCTTCCAAGGAACATACTTAGGACATTAGATTACTTTAGGGTGAAGTTATCTAGTTACTTCATGCCAAGTAATAAATGCACAAGTGTCAATGTGCAAGCTATATATGTACACATTTTCCCTTGCACAACTAGGTAGAGTTTTTTCCAAGGAACCTATTTTCCTATATAATAAAGGCCTCATCATAATATATATATAGAGTAGTGGTACATAGTCATATAGTGTAGCTTAGAGCATAGTTCAGTTCTATGTATATCACCATCCATTGATGTTGGGTATAATTTAGTTTAGTAGCTTTATTAATGGAGTGTGCATTTCCTCCATAGCTATATTGTATTCTTTTATGTTATTTCTATTTATAGCATATTTTAGTCATCTAGTAGATTTAGTTTCTTTTATATTATTATGCATCTTGTGATTTCTATCTCCCAGTGCTTGTTACATCAAAATCTAACAGTGGTATCAAATCCATGGTATATCTAGCCATAGTAGGTCAATAGGAAAACCACCATTATTATTGAGTCTAAGTTTTTTATCAACCTAATGTGTACTTGGACTAGCCACTATCAAAAACTCTCAAAAGAGTCTAGGTGATAGAATTAGGGAGAGCCGAAGTGAGGACTAAAAGAAATATCAGTTCCAAAAATATTGATATTACATTTGACTAGAGTCTTTTCCATAGAGTTACAAGAAAAACTTGTGAAGACTAGGACTCAACATTCAATCCACTAGATTGAAAAATCATCTAGTGAAGATCATCTAGGAAATATGGAATTTTCTAATTATTACCTAAAGTTTCTTTTATTGCAAAAAAATAATTCTCAGAGGATTGGGACTCCTACAATAGAAATCTAGGAGACTCCAACTTTATTACCCAAATTTTAGCATACCTTCATAGTGCAAGTTTTATTTCCTTTTTCAAGATAAGAATACTACAGAAGAATATTGTTGGTGAAGAGTCATGGCAAAGTCATGATACTAAAGATCTTCTTTACTGGATTAAAGAACTGCATAGTTGAAGAATAGGCCATAGAAGCCTTGATACAAAAAAAGGCCATAGAAGCCTTGAATAAAAGGCCATAGAAGCCTTGAATAAGAAGCCACAAAAGTCTTGATACTAAAAATGCCATAGAATCCTTGATATTGAAAATACCATATAAGCCTTGGTACTAAAAAGGCCACAAAAGCCTAAATACTAAAAATTCCACAAAAGAATTGATACTAAAAAGGTCATAGAAGCCTTGATACTGAAATTCTAAAGAAGCCTAGATACTAAAAAAGGCTTTAGAAGCTTTGATATTGAAGAAAATTTTGAAAAGAATATCTGATTTAGAAGCAGATTAATATTTTAGTACTAATATTTTTGTTGTAGGAAAATAAGATTCAGTGAGTTGGAAAACTTTCTACAAAAAAGTTAGGAAGAGTATCTTCTTTAGAATCAACTCAACACCTAAAGAAAAAATGAATAAATCATGAGAATATCTCATTGAATAACTTTCAGTATTGGAAGAAGAAGAAGAAGGACTAGGATAGTCCTACTCACATTCAGAAGTAGCAGAATTAGAGATCCAGAAGAAGATCTCACCACCAACAATTCCAATATCAGAAGGTTGAAGAGAAGGTCTCAAGGAATACCAGCAAAAGTTGCAAGATCAAAGACCTTGGAAAGGTCTCAACAAGCATCCATTAAAAGGCTAGGAGAGTCTTACTAAAGAAATCATAAAAGAATAACTCACTAAAGAAATCCACTACCAAGGAGAAGCCCCTGATAGTGAAGGACTTGTAACAATTGTCACAATCTAACAACAAGCCCAAGAGAAGGAGAATTTTGCAAGGAGTGCAAAACACCAGAAGAAAAATCTAGAAAAGATCTCAAGATAATCAAAATATTGAGAAGAAGATCCTACTTGAAGTTAGAATTCGACAAGAATACTTGAAGACAGAAGAAGCTCACCAAATCTAGGATATTTGAATATTGTCTCTCATAGTAAGAAGGCACCACTTCAAAGATAAATACTTATCCAAATGTATAGCAGAAGGAGAAGACCACAAGAGGAGAACAAGCCACCAAATCTTAGGCTCATGAAATAAAGTTCAAGACCATATTTTGGTGAAGAAGGAGTTTGATGAGCACCTAAAATGCTCATTTTAGATACACTATTAAGGGGCATCATCACTGGTTTAATTAGCATTAGAGATATATTTTTATTTAACTTATGCAAATAATTAATATAAAATCTGGTATTATGCTTAACGGGTGTTTTTAGTGGAAACTATGTATGAATGCAGATTTTGGTACTAATATGGTGTTTTCCCAGTCTACATCCCAAATGGACCTGGCATGCTTCTGCTTAATTGTGTCTAAGGTATATGGAGTAGGTGCCTTACTCCGGTGCCTTACTCCCATACATGGGGAGGTGCCTTACTCTGGCACCTTACTCAAGTAGGCACCAAGCCGGTGCCTTACTCCCACACATTTGAAAGCACTTGCATTGGATACTAAGTCAACATTGACTAGGTTGACCAAGAGGCTAAGGAGGAGGTTGCATGTGAAGACAAAGGAGAACTATTTTAATCATGCATTTATTAAATAGAATAAAGTATTTTTTATTATTATCAATCGATTGGCCAGTTGACCTTGTAAGGCTCTTAAAGCATATTATTTTTAGGATGCATTAATTTAAGGATGTGTTTGTTACGTACACCTAAGGATTTTTATATTTATCCTTTTGGTGAACGAACATGCTTTAAATTAGTAGAATAAAATTTGTGTAGAACCAATTGTAACTAATCACGTCATGTGATTAAATTAGATTGATTTGTTATTGTAACAATATTTGGCTGCACTTTATATAAATACACAGGCCAGATGAACAGGATTAATGATTAATTTTACACAAAAATTATTATCCCATTTAATTATTTGTTTAATTGATTAGGAGTGCAACTCTTCTTATTCGAGCAAGCTCTACGTAGGTAGCCGGGCGGACTATATGTGGGAGCTTGGGCCCACTCCCTGCAGTAGTCCTCCCCTGTTTCATTTCTATTATTTATTTTCATTAGATTAAATTTATTGTTTTATTTCCTACTTTGATTAATTTAGTTTTGTGTGTTTATTTTCTTGCATTTTATTTCCATACTTTATTTTCAGCACTTTAATTTTAAGCTTGATATTTATTTATTTAATTTTCTGCACTTATTTTATTTGGTTTGGCTGAATTTCAAATGCATGAACATCCCCCACAAAACTAAATAAGGTATAGATAGATTTATTCCCCAAAAATGCAGATATATACTGTGCATGACACTTGTAAGTTTATAGACTTACCAGATTGATAATTTATGCGAGAGAAATGATTATTTTTCGAGACATGATTTTTGCTCATCAGAGTTGTTTAGGACTGTCTACAAAAAGTTACAAGATCCTACTCGAAGCAGCAACTTGGTGATCTTAGACACCAATATTCACATCCTCTATAAAAGCAGCAAAAGAACTATAAAATATTTTAAAAAGTAATCAAATTTTGGTGTAAATAAACTTGTTAAATGGATTACTTATCAGATTTGTTATAGCACCTTAATTTAGATTAAAGTTGCAAGAAGAAGAAAATTTGGATTACAGTCTTTAAAAAGTGCAAAAAGAGAAAGTTATTTTTAAGGTTCATTTGCACATTAATTAGGAGTTGATTAGATTTCAGTATTACATCTATCAACTACCTATCATATACTTTGGGAAAATAAAAAAAAGACTATCCTACAATATTGATTATAGTGAAATTGTAGAATAATTATTGAAGGTTCATTTCAAATTGTTCTTGATTAGTTGTAGTATAATTATTAAGTGCATTATCTCAAGATTTTATTGGAGTGATAAGGTGAAATTATTAGTTCATTAAAAGTTAAATATTATTAAATTCATTTACACTATTCTATTGCTCTCAAAAGGATTAGTTTTGTGTACTTGAGAATGGCATAAAATCTGATTTGAATCAAGTGTCTAAAGACACTATTAAAGCACAAAAATATGCAACACATAGCGGCCAAGGGAAGCCACCAAAATAGGTTAGTACAATCCAAATAGTAACTAACTAAAGGTAGAAAAATAATCTTCAAAGATTGAAACTTGGTGAGTCTCAAATCCAAAGCATTACAGGGTTAATTGCATGGTACAAACAACAGAAAATTACAGCTACAAAGAAGCTTTTACCTACATCATTAAGGGCTGGGATTTATCATCAAAGTATCCAAGAAAAAAGGGTAAGGAGTCTAACCAACGAGACATCCTCAAAACCCCCATATTTGCATTCAAAAATCTGCTACAAAATCAAAATTTTAGACCTGCAAAAGAGTGCAATAAAAGGTGCAATAAAGAAGGTTTTATATACATATAAGGTTACATGGTATTGCACTTCTACAATACGTTATATGCAGGAAGAGAGCAGATTTTAAGGTGCCTCAAAAGGCACAATATCTATAGGGTAATCCAGCCAAGGAAGGTCGAACATTAGCACTCTTCTTCCATAGCAAAAGAAGCCACTCAAAGGGCTCACTCTCCGTATATCTTGGACGAAAAACCCTACAAAATCAAAGCCCATATAAGGCTATTATCAAGCTATATTTATATAGAAAAAAATAGTGCTCATCTACAAATATAAGGCATTAAAATATTATTCTACCAATGTGGTATGGACAGCATAACAAGAGGCTCTCTACACTACAAAGAAGCACAGGAATCAGCACGTTGAAGGCATAAAAGACAAGGAGAAAAGGTGTTAAGGTTAATTCTTAGATTATGAAACCAAAAACCATAAGGGATAACTTATCAAATTGAAATAATATTTGCAATTTAACCTACTATAAATAAGGAATTCTACTTGGTATTAAATTCTTTAATATTTTACAAATATTATTAATTTTCTAATTTTCCAAATTTGGGAGTGATAAGGGTTACAACATCAAACTAGGTTATTGGAAATTATAAACACTTGAATAAAATCCTAAGGTTTACAAAATAGGTTATTAAGATTTTTTTTGTTACGATTATAAATTTATAATTTTCTTGTCTCAAAATTTCTCAAAAGAGACAAAATAAATCCAACATTAAATCCTCTTCAAAATTGAAAAGTGCTTAGTTCAATAGGATAAGGTGTTAGCAAAGTTGATTTTTGATCTTCACAAAAAATGTACAAAATCAACCAAAATTGAAACATACTTTACAAAAGCACTATATCATACTCCAAAATCATTATGGAGTCATTAGGTATTCTACATAACTTGATAATGATAATACTATCAAAGATTATCAAGTTGGGAAGATATAAGCTTTCTTCAAAACCTAAAATTAGGTGTTCATACTCTCATTAGTAGGGAGACATAAGGCAGCCTACAAACCTAAGTATTAGTAAATATTTTATCAAATCAAGCTTATATACTTCAATTAGGGATCAAATATCCTAATATAGGGAGCTATAAGAAAGACTATAATTCTATATTATTTCTTCAAATTCAACCTCTTCAAATGGGTAAAGGAATGGCATACAATGAATGTAAAACTTGCTCCAATAGGAACCAATTCACAAAACAAGAAAACATGGTATATTGACTCAGGAGCCAGTCATCATATGACAGGAAATATACAATGGTTTGACTGTCTTGAAGTTGCTAAAGGTTAAAGACTAAAAATTGCATACAACAAAACTTATCCTATACATTGATATGGATGTGTAACACCCAAAAAATCATTTCCAAATATTCTACTACAAAAAGTATTGTATATTTTTGTATTAACATTCCATATCATCTCAGTAAGAAAGCTAGTAGAAAATAAATATATGAATAACTTTGGACATATGGATGGGATAAATACATGTCTCATTATAAATCAAGATGGAATAAAAGGAATAGGTTCAATCCATGAAAATACATACATCCTAGACTCAATGGAAATCTCACAAGATATTATGGTGTTTCAAAATGATACTAACATATTTACAGAGGAATAGGTTGAATAAAATGAAGAAACAGTACACCAAAAAGGAAAGCATAGAAGGATCAAAAATAAAAATATGAGATGACAATTGCACCATGCCCTACTCATTCATCAACAATCAAAACCAAATGAATTTAATTGCAAAGATAACTATAAAGGTGGTTGGATAGAAGATAAGGAAGATGATTTGAACAAGCCAAAGATCATCTAAGGAAAGAAGAATCTTTAGCTTCAGCTATAGCTTACTTTACATCATATGAAGACATAGATTACTATGAACCTGAATACAAAGAATGTAGAAGTTTACAAATTTTAGGATGAAGAAGAAGATCCATATTAAATACTAAAGTCTTCAATACCCAAATAATGTAACATAGGGGGGTGTTAGAAATAGAGTATATTACATCATTTGATATAAATGTATCTTCCAAGGTACATACTTAGGACATTAGATTACTTTAGGGGGAAGTTATCTAATTACTTCATGCAATGTAATAAATGCACAAGTGTCAATGTGCAATCTGTATATGTGCAAGTTGTCCCTTGCATAGCTAGGTAGAGTGTTGGCCAAGGAACTTATTTTCCTATATAAGAAAGGCCTCATTGTAATACAGATACAGATTCAAGGGACATAGTTAGATAGTGTAGCTTAGAGCATAGTACAGTTCTATATAGATCACCATCCATTGATGATGGGTACAATGTAGTTCAATAGCTTTATTAATGGAGTGTTCATTTCCTCCATTGCTATATTGTATTCTTTTATGTCATTTCTATTTATAGAATATTTCATTCATCTAGTAGATTTACTTTATTTCATATTATTTTACATCTTGTGATTATTATATCCAAGTGCTCGTTACATAAAAAGCTAACAAATGAGGGTAGTGAAGAGAATGGAGGTACAGAGCCAATCTAAGATGGAATCATTTTCTTATCTTATTTTTGGATGTGATTTCTGAGGACCCACTATATTATAGCCTACAAGTATTTTTGTACTATGTGATATACTTATCATTTTATATATATATGAGATGGTCTATATTGTGCTTATTGTGGTATTGATTGTACATATGGGTGGATGAATGATTGTAGCGATAGATGAGTATAGATGTATATATAGACTTATAATTATGATGATGCATGTATGTTAGATGAATGAATAGTACGATATGGTAGAGCTATTATGTATGCATATGCATTGATGACACTTACCAAATTAAATAATGCAAAGTGTGAATACATGTTTGAATAATTAAAGATAATGAATGAATGAGATGCAATAAAAAACTAAGTGTAGGTATTAGAGAATGTATAAGAGTCACAACTTAGGATTTAAATAATTTCATTAAATGCATACATTCAAATAGAATCCAATCAGGACAAATGTAAAATGGAAGAGTGTGAAGGTAGCAGATGATGAGCAGCTAGAAATTACAAGTGAACAATAAAGCTTTCAGGAGACTTAAACACCCTAGTTGACCAATCAAAAGTTATACACTGACCATGCAAGAATCTAAAATATAAAAGTCTACTAGAAAGATATATATTCAATGCCCTTGTATGTGCATAATAAAGTTCATTATCCCAATATTGTATGCAGTTGGATGCAAGCCATAAAAAGCTAGTTCAACCACAAACTAACATTGGTCTATACAAAAGGAGATCGCTAATGTGATAGATGTGTCACCACACGTAAGGCTAGTCCATTGCTGTCAAGAATATATAGCCCTGATGGATATTACCCCATGGTTATTTAAAATAGATAATTCCAAGGATTCAAGCTCTATTTTTTTGAGGTGTGTGAGGGGAATTTTGCTCGCTTTGTAGAGGATAAAAGGGGTTTTTTTTATTTTTAGGATTTTGCTCATTTTGTAGAGGAGCAAAGGTTTTTTTTTGGGGGGGGGGATTTGGTTGGTTTTTAGAAAATAAAAGGTTTTTTTTATGGTGGAAGCTTGTCCTTTTATTAATTCTCGGCTTTTTATACCATGTGCATGATTGGAGGAGCAAGGGAAATTGTTTGCTTAAGAGACAAGATCTGCATTGTAGTGTCATATTTCCTTGTTCAAAATTTTAATTAATATTGAGAATGTACTAGGATTTGGAGATAAGAAAAGTACAACCAAAGTGAGACCCTACTACCAGAGATCAATATGGTGTGCAAACAATTCTAAAAAAAAAAATGGGAATGGCTGAGTGATCAAAATACCATATTAGACACCTTACAACAGCTACTTAGGAGTGAGCAAGAGGTGCGTAAACAAACATGAAAAAAGGGGAATGTGGATGAAAAATACAATGGAATGGAGTGTATAACCATGATAAAAGAGATTGCATCAAGACAAGTGACATCATACAAACTAGATGCTACGCGTAGTGCTCTACAAAATAAAATATGAATGCAAGTATAATAGACAAAAATGCTTAATGCAATGTAATGAAACATGTGACTAGACTATATGAGATGCATGAATGAGCGAATATTATCAAATGCGTAGTATATTATATGGTAATATGCAATGTAGAGGTGGTGTGGAATAAAAAATGTGGTAGACTGAAGAATGAAACTGTGTTGTGTTTTTATATTTTTTTATTTTCTTTATGCATAAAATACCTGCAAGTGGAGAATATTAAAGGATTCAATTTCCTCAACACCCTCAATTGTAGCTAAGATATGAGTTCTTAGTACCAGCTTGTATGTGATTATGAATGGACCTATCTAATTTACCACAAATTTTTCATGAAAATGACTAGGTAAGTTAGAAATTTGTTGGTTCTCCTTTAACACGAGATCACCAACTTGAAATTCCCTAAGATGTACCTTAGTATCATAGGCTATTTTAATATGATATTGATAAATGTGAATATGTTCAAGAGTTTTAATGCATCATTCATCAAGAAGAGTGATTTGATCAAGGTGAGTTTGTCATGTTATGTCATCATCTATGAATTCTTGTAATGAGATGCACAATGGAATTTTAAGCTCCAAAGGCATGATGGCCTCAGTGCCATAGACTAATGAAAATTGGGTTTCTCTAGTTGCTATTTGAATGCTTTTTCAATAAGCCCATAGTGCTAGAGGCAATTGCAAATACCAATTCTTATCATGATTGTTAATCATTTTCTTAAGGATTTCGATAATCATCTTGTTCAAGGCCTCAACCTGCCCATTACTCTATAGATAATAAGGAGTCAAAAAGCTATTTTGGATATGATATTTGGTACACAATGCTTGAACATCATATTTTTATAAGGTGGCCCTTTATCTAAAATAATCTTAGATAGAATACCAAAACAGCAAATTATGTAATGAATTAGGAACTACGTGATGTGATGAGGCCCAAAAATGCCTCATTATTGCACAATTTTTGACTACCATATGATAATTTAATTGCAAAATAGTTGACTAAAATATACTATTGTTAAGTGTTTACATGATTTTATGTTAGGAATACTATATCTCCATTTTTTACTATTTTCAGCATTTTGTGACTGATTTTGCTTGATTAAGTAGCAAGTAAGAACATGTATTTAAATTAACCAAATGTGGTATGCTGATATCCATTAACTTCTCAATGGTTTTTGAATGTTTTCCTACCCTTCAACTTGTTTCAAATCCACATTGAAACCAAAAATTTAGGACTGTCATAAATCTGAAAATCTTAAAAAATAGCCATATAAAAATCAGCAAGTTGTTACAGTCGCGATATCACGACGGCTTTTGTGTTTCGGAGACAAAAGGAAAAACCGTCATGATATCACGACAAGTTTTTTCGCCACAGCCTTTGGAAATTTCTCATCGCAATTTCGCGATGCTTTGAGCATGGGCAACAAGGAGGAAAACAGTCACGATATCGCGACGGTTTTTGTGTTTCGGAGACAAGGGGAAAAACCGTCACGATATCGCGACAAGTTTTGTTGCCACGGCCTTTGGAAGGTTCCCGTCATGATTTCACGATGCTTTGAGCGCAGGGGCATCAAGGAGGAAAATAGTCACGATATCGCGATGATTTTTGTGTTTTGGAGACAAGGGGAAAAACCATCGCGATATCGTGACAAGTGTTGTCGCCACGGCCTTTGGAAGGTTCCAGTCACGATTTCGTGATGCTTTGAGAGCAGGGGAAACAAGGAGGATAATAGTCATGATATCGTGATAGTTTTTGTGTTTTGAAGACAAGGGGAAAATTCGTCGTGATATCGCGACATTTTTGATGCCTGGGAGCCAGATAGAACTGTCACGATTTCGTGACACTTTTGGCGAACTGATGACTTCTGGAAAAGACGTCGCGATTTCACGACCATTTTGGAGCTTGTGCCTCATGAGGATAATTCGTCACGATTTCACGACACTTGGGAGGATTGGTTGCAGATTGACAATCTTGTCACGATTTCGCGACACTTCTGGCGTAAAGGGGGCAAACAGAAAATGCGTCGCGATATCGTGACCTTTTTGAGGGATGACTGCTCTGAGGAGAACCCATCGTGATATCGTGACAATGTTGGTGGTCAGGAGTTGCTGGCTATGGCTGTCACGATTTTGTGACATGTCACGATTTCGTGATCGGTTGCCCGGTTGTGGCTTTGGTTTCCTTGACTGTCGCGATATTGCGACATGTCACGATTTTGTGACATGTCACGATTTCGTGCCTGGTTTTCTTCTTGTGCTTAGTGTTGGGAAGTTTTGCCCTCTTGTCCTTTGTGTTGGCTTCTTGCTTCCTGGTTCTTGGTTGGGATGTTTTCGATCCCTCTTGTATATACTCTTTGTATTAATATAATTTTTTCACTTTCTTCAAAAAAAAAAATCAACAAGTTGTTACTTTATAGGAACACCTTGAATTTGTCAAGCAAAGAATGAGGATATGGATGGAATGATTTTAGAAGGACTACAAAAGACATCTAACCTATTTAGAAGCATTTCCACATGGTCTAAATAGGCAGCAACAGGGTATAACAGAGCAGGGACAATTATGCAGCACTGTTGCACTATTTCAGCATTGTTACTTTGTGAATGAAGTGTATAAATTCAGTAGCAACTTGATGTAATCCTTCATGTTGATATTTGAATAATTTTTCCATGTTCTAATTTGTTTTAATTTGCAATAAATGCCAATATTTTACAACTGTGTAGCAGAATTGAAAAATGCAGTAATTTACCATGTAAATTCCAGCAAGCTACAAATAAATGGCAAGGCATGGAATTCACATATGGAGAGGAATGAAGGCTATTGCAATCTGATCCTGAGGGCTAATACACCTGAGAAAAGAAGCTAAAATCACTTGAAGAGCACACAGTTGGTAATTCTGAAGATCTTCGAAATGAGTGGACATCTTCGAAATGAGAAATACAGTCTCTTCGAAATGAGCCACTTATCTTCAGAATGAGAACAGAAAAGTGCTTTTTGAATTTTTGACTATTTTTGACAATGGAAAAAGGAAAAGAAGGTTGAAAAGGTTAAAGTAAAATATCTCCCTCTGACTTTTTCGTCCTTGTCATCCAAAGCCACCGTTCATGGAAAATATCAATTTTGATACTCTTCTAGGATAAACACAGAAATAATTGCAGCATAATAGGAAATTATTTGCAAGATAAAAAGGGCATATTTTGAAGTGAATAAAGATATGTGAGATATTTCTATACTTCTCCCATGTACTCCCACCACTGAAGATGTTTTCTAAGGGCCAATGGCTACTACTGCAATACAAACTGTCCATATTTGCATTTATTTCAGATCTAGAATTATTGGCAAATCATTGTAAAGCAGCACATAGGTTGATTTGAGCATGGGATATGTTGTAAATATTTATATAAATAACACAGCTCCCTCCTTGGTTGAGCCAGTTAGGAATTAGAATAGAGGAGAGTTTTCAATAGCAGTAATTAGGACTGTATAGCAATTTTATGTAACAGTTTTTAGCATGTTCTATCATCAATAAAAGTGTAGTTATTTTATCATTTTGTGTTCTGAGTGTTAATTAGTTAAGGAGTGATTTTTACCTCCTTCTAGATCAGGAAGTATGGGCCCACTTTTATATCTAGGAGGGATTTTATGGCAGGTTTTAATCTGTAATTTTGTTGTAGCAGAATTAATAAATTACTTGCCAAATTTAATTTTCTTGTTTTTATTTTGTGTTATGTGATTTATGTTTTCTATTATGTTTGTGTACAACATTTGTGTGTATGTCAGATGAAAAATTATATTAAGTATTTTTCCTTTGCTTTCTATATTTCCCTTGCTTTTTTGTTTTAACAACTTTTCATTTTTAGCATATTTCATTTTGCTGGCAATTCCTGTAGCAAAAGATTGACGACCTTTTGTGGCAGGGCATTGACAGGTGTTTTATTTCCAAGCATCACTTCCATTATACAAGAGTAAAATAGGTTTGAATTTTGCAAGTGTAATTTAGGATTTTATTTTAGCAACATTTCAATTTAGCAATTTCAATTCTATTATTTCAATTCTGCAAAAGTAGATTAGATTTCAATTCAGCAATTTCAATTCATGCAATTGTAGTTAACTTTAATTTTTTGAAATTAGAATTATTTTTTATTTCTTGCAAGTTTCCATTCTGTAGATTAGGTTAGGTGTGACACCAAAAGGCTAAACAAAATCTATCTCACCTAATAAATGCTTGAAATATGAATGCCTAAATTATACTTTGCCCTAGCCTTCTATCGTAGATAGCCTTGGACACCACCCAGATTGATAAGATATTTGAGATTTAATGATGCGCTTAACGACAATGCATCATTTTGGACTGTTTCCAAGGAACATGGTTTTGTTAGAGGGTAAAAGCAGACAGCTAATTATTATTGTGCTAAGTTATGAAGTTCAGAGTTAAATCTGAATGTAATAGCTGGTATAAATAATAATTATTGATAGTTGCATTTCAGTCCATTTAGAAAACAAGTAACCAGATGGAGGTAATATTCACACTTGGGGGTTAAATTGCTTATGTTTGAAATTCTTGATAAAAATTGAAAGAATTCATCATCCTCATTATCAAGAAACATAAGATATCTTAGAGGAGCCATCTGCTAGTACTGCCATTTTTATATCCATATCATCAGGGTAGTATAAACAAATTTGTACTAGGTGTTTTAAAGATATCATGGTAGATATACAAGACTATCCCTTGAACAATAGCCATATCAGCTACCTGTAGCATTTATTCACAGGGACATATCATTGATGAATTTCATTTACTTCCATAACTAAGAGATGCAAAAAATTTTGCCTAGTCTGAATTCTTCTCAAAGATAGATCCCAACAACAACAAACAGGGCAAGTAAATCAACCACCACCTTCAGCCCAACTTGTGGCCAATATGAATAATACAGGATAGGCAACCCCTGTCTATGTAAGCTGAATCTATTAAAAAAAAATCACAAAATTTTTTGCACAATCAAAATAGGAGTTTACAACTTAATGATGATCCTAGAGTTTTCCATTATTACTTAAATATTGTTAGGATTTTACCACGCTAAACCGCAACCTAGCAATTCTTAGCCTACATAGAAAATAGTTGATCTCATTATAGGTGATCCTACCTGACAAGTAGTTGATCTGCTAAAGTTGTACACTTCTTATCTTATTATGCAAACCAAAAATATTTCTTTTTTTAGCCCAACCTGTGATAAGTTTGAATAATACAGGATAGGCATCCCCTATCTATGTAGCTGGATCTGGTAAAAAAACAAAAAAAACGTAGGAAATGTTATTGACTGCAGCAACATCCAACTATGCTCAAACAAGAACTTACCTGAGCTTGAAGAGATAAAAATAAATGGAGATACATAGAAAACCTTTTGTCTAAACACACAAAAATTAGCCTTGGATAAAGGAGAAAAACTAGAAAAAATGCACATAGAAAAATTACTTCCATTGAACTCCTTAGTAAGAAATTACAAAGGGGTAAATTATGTCCTCCTAGGAATGAAACAAATTGAAGTGCAACCAAGAAAATTCTTGAACATTATTAGCTGGCTGAATTATAAACAAAAATTAAAATTGTTGTTATTTTGAAACAATATTTCAATCCCTTTACATGGAATTACATGGGTATATCAAGATTTTATCTTGATTTAAGAACTTAACATCTTTTGGGAATTGGTATTTAATTGTTTCAAGTATAGATTGACAAGATTTTGCAGACTAGGAGGCATTGACAATGCTTGATTGAAGAAGTTTTTAGATATGGAGCAGTGCTTCTTTCTCCCATTGGTAATTCATGGAGGATGTTAGTGGTGAATGGATATTGCCTTCAAGTATACCATGCACCATTAACTAAGGAGGAGTTCTTGAAGGAGATTCCATTGGATGTACACATAATGGAAGAGAATTTCTCTTCAATATCAGATTCAGAGTGATGATAAAAAGTTTGACAAAAAGAAAAAAAATACAAGAAAAGAAAAAAGAAGAGTAGTCTTGTTTGTGAACTTCCTTCTTGGGTACAAGCAAGACAAGAAAAATTGAAAAAAAAAAAGATGAAAAAAAGAATGAAAAAAATAAAAAAAAATGAATAATTTAGTAGTGAAAACCTTCTTGGAGGCGCTACTGATTTGGCTTGCATGAAAACCAATTTTTTGGCATGCATTGCCTTGTTGATCTACCCATCATTGTTTCACCATTGTACAAATCTCACACTGCACATGTGTTATTTTTGTTTATGTTTTCAGATAGCCTGCTAACAATCATTAAAAGCAGCTTGTAAGGTGCATGACCAATTTTTAGGATAGTAAGGTATGTGTTTCTTGCATTTAATTCATAGTAAACATTTAGCATTTAGTGTATGATAGTCGATATTTGGCATAAACTATGCATACAATATTGACAAGTTGAAAAAGGAACATGTTCAAGATGTCAAGAAACACCCCCTTATGCCCTTAATTGCATGGAAATTCCAAAACTATGTAGAAACCTGATTTTGGGATAGACATGGCAGAAATTCTATTTCAATTTGTAGGGAAAATTTTAGAAGGAGAACTGCAAGTTTATATATCACAATTTTCTGATAAATTGAAGGAGGATAATCAAAAAAATACTCTTGAAGGTTCTATTTTAGTACTACTAGAATAAAACAGCAACATACAAAACAAAGAATAGCATCTAAACAAAAGGATGAAGAAGGGATTTTTGATGTTATGGAAGACTTATACACTCTAGATATGGGTCCACAATAGAATCTGTAGCTAAATTTTGCATAGGAGTTCATTTTTGCATTTTTTTTTAAGATCTTTGGTATGAACAGACATCTTTAGAATGAGAAATACAGTCTCTTCGAAATGAGCAGACATCTTCGGAATGAGAAATATAGTCTCTTCGAAATGAGCAGACATTTGGAATGATAAATACAGTCTCTTCAGAATGAGCAAACATATTCGAAATGAGAAATATAGTCTCTTCAAAATGAGTAGACATCTTCGAAATGAGAAATACAGTCTCTTCAAAATGAGCAGGATATCTTCGGAATGAGCAAAAACTGTACCAAAATTGCTGAAAATGCTACATAATAGCAAAAAGAGTAGGGTACATCAAATATTGAGGTTTATAAGGCTCTACCACAAGTAAGTATATCCCTCAAGCATTTCAAATCCAAAAATTTTATCAATTTTGTTCAAAAGGTGCAAATAACAAAAATAAGCATTCAGGCTGAAATATTGTTAAGAACAAAAAATTTCATTAGTAATAGTGCATCTACCAAATATGGTTCCACAATAAGACTATTGCAAGATGAATCACATGATATCAAGCCTTTAAGAGGTACCTTGCAAAACTAAAACTTGTAGAAAGATAGAAAAAGAGTCATACATGTGCTTAATTGCAAAATACTTGATATAGTGTAGTAAGGAGGAATTTCTCAGTTAGCAGGTAGCAAAGGATGTTGTTCACAAGAATAAAACCTACATATTACTATGGCCTACTAAGATGCATGAGGGCATGCATCAGTTCAATTTGGGGGGGATTATGAGGCCCAAAAATGCCTTGTTATTGCATAATGTTTGACTACCATATGATAAGTTAATTGCCAAATAGTTGACTAAAATATACTATTGTTAAGTGTTTACATGATTTTATGTTAGGAATACTATATCTCTGTTTTTAACTATTTTCAACATTTTGTGACTGATTTTGCTTGATTAAGTAGCAAGTAAGAACATGTATTTAAATTAACCAAATGTGGTATGCTGATATCCATTAACTTCTCAATGGTTTTTGAATGTTTTCCTGCCCTTCAACTTGTTTCAAATCCACATTTAAGCCAAAAGTTTAGGACTGTCATAAATCTAAAAATCTGAAAAAAATAGCCATATAAAAATTAGCAAGCTATTACTTAATAGGAACACCTTGAAGTTGTCAAGCAAAGCATGAGGATATGGATGGAATGAGTTTAGAAGAAATACAGAAGACATCTAACCTATTTAGAAGCATTCCCACATGGTCTAAATAGGCAGCAACAGGGTATAACAGAGCAGGGATAATTGTGTAGCACTGTTGCACTATTTTAGCATTGTTACTTAGTGAATGAAGTGTATAAATTCAATAGCAACTTGATGTAATCCTTCATGTTGATATTTGAATAATTTTTCTATGTTCTAATTTGTTTGAATTTGCAAGAAATGCCAATATTTTACAACTATGCAGCAGAATTGGAAAATGCAATAATTTACCATGTAAATTCCAGCAAGCTACAAATGAATGGCAAGGCATGGAATTCACACATGGATATGAATGAAGGCTATTGCAATCTAATACTAAGGGCTAATACACCTGATAAAAGTAGCTAAAATAACTTTAAGAGCACACAGTTGGTCATTCCGAAGATCTTCGGAGTGAGCGGACATCTTCGAAATGAGAAATACAGTCTCTTCGGAGTGAGCCACTTATCTTCGAAATGAGAACAGAAAAGTGCTTTTTGACTTTTTGACTATTTTTGACGATGGAAAAAGGGAAAGAAGGTTGAAAAGGTTAAAGGAAAATATCCCCCATCTGAATTTGTCGTCCTTGTCGTCCAAAGCCACCATTCATGGAAAAGATCAATTTTGATCCTCTTCTAGGATAAACATAGAAATAATTGCAGCATAATAGGAAATTGTTTGCAAGATAGAAATGGCATATTCTAAAGTGAAGAAATATATGTGAGATATTTCTAGACTTCTCCCATGTACTCCCACCACTGAAGATGCTTTCTAAGGGCCAATGACTACTACTACAACACAAACTATCCAGATTTGCATTTATTTCAAATCCATAATTATTGGCAAATCATTGTAAAGCAGCACATAGGTTGATTTGAGCATGGGATATGTTGTAAATATTTATATAAATAACACATCTCCCTCCTTGGTTGAGCCAGCTAGGAATTAGAATAGAGGAGAGTTTTCAATAGCAGCAATTAGGACTATATAGCAATTTTATGTAACAGTTTTTAGCATGTTCTGTCATCAATAAAAGTGTAGTTATTTTATCATTTTATGTTCTGAGTGTTAATTAGTTAAGGAGTGCTTTTTACCTCCTAGATCAAGAAGTATGGGCCCAATTTCAGATCTAGGAGGGATTTTATGGTAGGTTTTAATCTATAATTTTGCTGCAGTAGAATTAATAGATTGCTTGCCAAATTTAATTTTCTTATTTTTATTTTGTATTATGTGATTTATGTTTTCTATTATGTTTGTGTACAAAATTTATGTGTATGTCAGCTAACAAATTATATTAAGTATTTTTCCTTTGCTTTCTATATTTGCCCTGCTTTTCTATTTTAACAACTTTTCATTTTTAGCATATTTCATTTTGCTATCAATTCCTGTAGCAAAATCTTGACAACCTTTTGTGGCAGGGCATTGACAGGTGTTTTATTTCCAAGCATCACTCCCATTCTGCAAGAGTAAAATATGTTTCAATATTGCAAGTGTAATTTAGGATTTTATTTTAGCAACATTTCAATTTAGCAATTTCAATTCTGTTATTTCAATTCTGCAAAAGTAGATTAGATTTTAATTCAGCAATTTCAATTCATGCAATTGTAGTTAACTTTAATATTTTGAAATTAGAATTAGTTTTTATTTCTTACAATTTTCCATTCTATAGATTAGGTTTAGTGTGACACCAAAAGGCCAAACCAAATATGTCTCACCCAATAAATGCTTGAAATCTGAATGCCTAAATTATACACTACCCTAGCCTTCTATCGTAGATAGCCTTGGACACCACCCCGGATTGATAAGATCTTTGAGATTTAATGATGTGCTTAACGACAACGCATCATGATGCATGATCCTATCATAGTGGTAAGGGGAATATCCTCAAACCATTTGGTGAAGTATTCAATGGCCATGATGATGAATGTGTGGTAGCCTAAATATGGTGGCAAAATTCTACCAATTAAATCAAAACCCTATTGTAAGAAAGACCAAAATGAATGAATTGATTGTAAAGCCTACGAAGGTACATGAGACATATTAGCGTGATGTTGACACTTTATGCACATTTTGACATAAGTACAATAATATTGCTCTATGGTAGGCCAATAATAGCCCATTCAGAGGATACACTTTTCTATAGTCATAACACTAAAATGGCCATTGCAAGTTCCTAAAGTCAACAAAAAATAGGCGTAAAGTCTATTAAATTGTATTAATATTAAAAAGAGGTTACAAATATTCCTTTTCACAAATATATCTTAGAAGACTACAAAACAAGTGTTCAACATGGTGAATGTCCCTTTTCTTGAAGTTAATTATCAACTACATCCTGGATTGGTCTTCTAATGATCCTCAAGGGGTGTGGGCCTAGTGCATGCATGCCAATGTTATTCAAACCATCCTCTAAACCTGTTTGACCTACAAAATAGGGTTAGTGTATTTAGGGACCTTTCATGGAATAGATCCCATAGTAATGAATACAAATTATGCTGAATAAAGCAGTAAAAATCATGTAAGAAGTTATTGTAAATGATTGAAAATGATAAAAATAGTAAAGTATACCTGCAAGGAGGGTTTTATAACTTTTGGTTTGCTAGAAATGCACTCTGACCAGAGTCACACCCTACCTAACGACTGTATTGGATCACTGGGTACCTCATGATTGGGACTATAATAATATTTTTTAGGATTTGTCATAAGATGATGTTTTCCTATGACTGTAGTAGCTCCTGGTCGACGTCAAATGTGCTCCTATACTTGTTAAGACCTATCAAAATGGGATATAAGAGGGTATAAATGGTGGGGTTGTCATGGTGATTTGATGATTGATGGATGATTGATTTATGGGTAGAATTTTGATGTAATTTTGATAGAGTTTTGTTATGTTGAATGAGATGGATGGATTTAGGAGGAAAAGTACTCCTATTTATAGCTTTTGGAGAGCTTAAGGGGGTGAGGTATCCCTTATGAGGTGGAGTGTGGTTAGGGTTAGGTCCTAACCATGGTGAGGTTATAGGAGTGAGGTGGAAGGTGAGTCATCCTCCCACATACATTGAAAAGGAATCTTCTAAATATCTAGAAATATCCCATATGCACACATGTGTGAGCAAATGTTAAGGTTAACCTTGATTAATTAGATCCTAGGTTAGATCATGGTTAAATCAAGCATCTTTAAAATATCTCATGCAAGTCATGGGTGCACACATGTATGAGGATAATATTAATGTTAATATTGATTAATCCTAACTAATCATATGTTTAAATCATAAAGTAACTTTAAATCAAGGTTAGAGTTACCATGGTGAGACTTTTTGAAGGTGGTTGCATGAGAACCATGATTAGGCATAGGAAAGGGCTTAGATGGCCTAAAGGGGCTTATGGAGAGCCCTTTTGATAAATGTAAAGTGTTTTGAGATTAATTAATGCAATTTGGTGGCTTTTGCAAATTAATTAACCATGAAGAATGAATAAGTAACCATGTGCAACTTTTAGGTGTCTACATTTACCTCTTTTTGTACTACAATATGTGAAGACAATGGGCAGTGTAAAATTTTGATGCCTGTTGGGCACCAAATTAAAATCAAGTTTTACTTGATATTGCAACAGTCTATCTTCCAATTTTCTATCCAAAAATGCACCCGATAGTCATAGCTCGGCACTCAAGCATTATATGGACCAAAGACAACTTCAATCCAACCTCCAGAGTAGGTTGGTTCCTTGTCAACTTAAAAATGGTGTTAACATAATTAAAGCTCAAATAGGATTATATATAAGGGTTAGATATATTATGAAAAATAGTGGTCGAATAGGCTAACAGCATCGACAACTACAGCAAAAGGCTCCCACAAGCTATTTTTAGTGTCTCATCACTCAATATTAGCAGCACCCAAACTCATGAAATATTCATACATTAAAACATAAATAGAGATATATTGCATAAAATAATTTCAACATCTAATATTGATAATCCAAATTAGCAAAATAGACCAATAGTTAGATTTAACAGAAATAAAATTTCTAACACAGATCTAACCATGAACATATTTGTTTTTGGTAGATAAGATACTATAGCATTAATATCGGGTTTTACAAGTTGACCCAAAACCTTTTACAAAAATCAGCCCATGACTATTGATGAACATGTCCTTACTAAGGATCCTATATATGTAAAATCTACATATCGTCAAAGCCATTACATCCGGTAAGGCACATAGCTTGTTATCAAAAAGAAACTTCCCATACAACATTTTGGGTATACCCCAAGAAAACAAACCTACATCATAATTACAAAAAATAAATAGACACAGATCCCTTCCTTGAAATAGTGGAGAAACAAAAAGCTGCAGACACACATAACAGAGTATTTAAAAAACTCCCACAAACTTTGTATTGATAGTTACTCTTAATAATTCTTTGGTAATTGCTTTCTTCTGTATATGACATGCTTTGGGACCACATCCTGTCTTGGCCAATCAGCCTTGGAGAAGTGAACCTGCTGGCTAGATTTATGGTGGTGGCTATTTGGTGGTCCACATGGCTCTGGTTCAAAGTCTTATATTGTCATTTCTTTCCTACCTTGTGATTATCAACCAACCTCAAATTACTAAGATGACTAGGAGCCATGTTATCTGACATGTGATTGTCCCCATTATTCTTTGTACAGATTTCAACTACTCTCACAACTAGTAATCCAATAAGCTGGAATGAACTAACCATTAAAGTATTAATAGAAATGCAGCTCAAGGCTTTGAACCTCTTGCACAAGATGATGAAGATGACAAATTTGAGTCAAAAATTAGAGTAATGCTCCTTCCATTAGCTCACAAGAATATTTATAGTAGGGCAAGCAAACGCACTAGAGCCGACCCTAGAAAATGAGGGTTCGACCTCTATTTATAGTTTGTAAATGAAATAATATTGAGGAGACATTACAAATATTACATATTTACAACTCAATAGAGAGTTTTTGCTGGCATTATCTTACTAGTTTATGGCCTCCGGGAAATCCACTGTGAGTAATCCACCATGGCAGCTTAGCGCTCTACAACTTGTTGGTTCATTGATGGCAGTTGGTATTCAGGCTGTTAGAGACCACATCTGATCCATAGACCATTCTTGGAAGCTCACTCCACCATCGATCTACAACTACCTCTAGTTCTTGTTCTTGAAACCCTTCGATGCTTCATCTTCCTACCCTCCAACTGACTAAATTTTGATCCAGTGAGAAATTGCTTTTAAATACTATAATAGTGTTAGCAAACTCTCGATCGTTGATCTTCATCATGAATGGCTATGATTAAAACTCTACAAATTTGTGGGGAAAAACCAAAGCACCATTCCACACTTTTAATTGTTGACATCATCTTTTGTGGCTTCAATTCTATGGAATCGAATTTCGGCATAAAATGTGTTAAAGAGCGAGCGGGATGCATTCTACTGTCAATCCGCTTATTATCTTTCCTTTTCTTTCCTTTGGCTCCAAACAAAATGCAATCCACACAAAAGAGTATGCTGACATCATCATCACCTTGGTCAAAATGTGGAATCACCAATCCACACCTAAGCTAGTGCAAATAATACTTCATCGCCAATCCGCACCCTTTGCAGTGTAAAATCGACTTTATCACCATTCCGCTTCGGAGTTGGTATAAAATACTCTTTGTCACCATTCCACACCTAATGTAGTGCTTTCTACCTTTATGTCACCAATCCACACCAAAATACTCTTGAGACTCGATGGAATTGATCTTACCGACACTTAGTCGCTCGGAGCATGCAAAAACTACACATGATCGCCATTCCGCACTTCTTCTTGCACTGACATCATCATCACCCAAAAATTTTGCGAAATCAGGACTCATCTGGAATCCACTTCCAAATACACTATAAACTGAGTGGAATGGAATTAACTTGCTCAAGGTGAAAAATGCACTAAGTGTTGAGCGGATTGGGAAGCTCTTGTTGTGGATCCACTCCAAAATACACTAGGAAATGTGCGGAATGGAAACTTCATACCTTAGAATAAAATTTTCAATGCTTTCTAAGGATGTGGCCATTTTGGGCCTACATTCTGGCGCCTCCCGGGTGGATTTTCTCGCAAAGCCATAGAACTCAGAGTCTTATCCATTGGGCATCAGGAGTCAAAAATGCTTATCTTCAAGAAAAATGCTTTAAAGAATAATTTCCATATGAACACTACCCTCTGAAAATGAACACCTTAGAGGATAAACGTTCATATCGAGACCATGCTCCATACATCCTAGAGGATAACTGTTCACATGGAGACTATGCCATAAACATTAATATCTGTGCCATTCCAGCAAAACTGCTTCAATGCTCCAAGCAAAACATAACTATGTTCTTCTTATAAAGCCTTCTTACAATACTTGATATGAATGCCTTCACACAAAACTTGCTGTTTTCTGTGTCTCTCTGGACTCATGCTTTTATTGTTTCTTTCTGACCATGTCAGAGTAAAAATGAATCAAACAAAAATACAAAACTTATGACTACATATGTACAAAATAAAAATTGCTAAGCTTGTGCCCCTTCAGGGTCCATAGTAGCTCTATCTAGCTCTTCCTCTTGTTGGACCTCTTCCTCAACATTATCCTCTAGCTCTTGCTCAGCTTCTTCCTCTGGAGAAGATTGCTCTTTATTTTCCTCTTCAGTATTATCACCAAAGAGCTGCACCATCAGTTTCAAAATCTACAGGGCTTGTTTCCATGTTGCTTCAGAGGGGTTGGAAGTCTCCTTCAGCTACTTATAAATGTATTGTAGTTCACCAATATCTTCATAGTTAGCAGCACTTCCTTTGTTTACCAAGTCTTCCATGAGGTCTCTAAGCCTGGTAAAATCAATAATCATTTGTGAAGCTTGCTCTTGGTCAATTGGTTCTTCTAGAGCATCAATTTCAGACTCATCTTGTAAGCTCTCACTAGTACTCTTCTTAATTTCTTCAACTGATAACAAGTTGTGATCTTCCATCCATAACCCTCTGAAACCAATCTGAATCATTTCCTTATTAACATCCACTACATCCTTGATTACTCCTTCAATCTTGTCAAACAATAGCCAAGCCTTTTGGAGTGCTCTGTGCTTCTTCACTATAATTATGGTAGTAACTCTAGTAATGTTCCACTCCTTATTAGGGATTGGCTTAGCAGAATCACTGAGTCTACTATCCACCAGCCTATGAATTTGCTCAGCTAGAATTACCATAGGTTGTAGCTCTCTAGTGAAATTATCTAGATCCTTCTGAATGCTTTGGAGTAGGTGGCTGGCATCATCTAAATAATCAATAATAAGTTGCAACCCTAAGCATTTCTCTAGAACTTCAGAGAGCAATTCCTTTCTCACTTTCTTTAGTCTAGCCTTGGAAAAACTAGAAGATTTAGCCTTTTCAATCTGAAGTTGTTACTTCAAACTTTGTATCTCCTTAGCCTATTCCTCATTATTTTTCTTGTGCTCTTCAATCTGCTCCTTGAGCTTATTAGCTTCCTAAAACTTCTCTTGCCAGCTCTTAGCTTCTTTTCTCAGAGCTTTCTCCACTTCTTTCTGATTGTTAATAGTTTTCTGAAGCTTTTCTATTTGCTTTTCCAACTTACCCACCTTTTCTTTGAATATATCATTTTTTACATAAAAAGTTTCCAAGTGGGCTTTGGCTATGACCAATTCATCTTCTTCAGGCAGCTTCTCAATATCTTCTGTATACTCTTCAATACGATAATCTTGGGCAGTCATCTCAGTTTTAGGCTTGCTCACAAGGGGAATCATGGATCTAGATGTCCTTTGCCTTGAAACTGGATCAACAAACATGCTTCTCCTCTTCATGGCCATCCTATTGGAAGGCTTGGATAACTTTTCTACCCAAAAATCTTGAATTTTCTGTGTAGCTTCCTGTTCCTTCTACAAAATTTCTTGAGTAGGGTAACTTGCAGGGAGAGGAGAAGAGGACACAAGATATGCAAGCACAGAATCAATAGTTGATAATAGCTATGCAGAAGTAGTTACAGTGGAATCTGTGACCATAGTAGAATCTATGACCACTACTGTTGTTGCAATTGGTAGACTCATGGAAATTGAAGTGAGACTCATAGATGGGTGAGTGGGTGTACTTGAAATAGTTTGCTTCTCAGATGAGGGTGGTGGTTGTAATGGTGAGGATGGAACTATGGGAGATGATGAAAGGGGAATCTCAGATGATGAAGGTGGAATTTGAGGTGACCTTGGAGGAGATGGGTTGGTTTGTACCTCAATAGTGATTGATGAAATAGGTGGTGAACTATGAGGTGGAGAAGGTACCTTTGTTACAATTTCTTGCTCAGAAAGGGAGGGAGATTTCCTTGGGGAATTTGGAGGAGGAAGAGGAGAAGAGGGATTAGAGACCATACCTTCACCTACTGATGTAGGGTGTTGTGGAGTTGTCTCTATGATCTATTGTTGTACTTGTTGTATCAATTCTTCCATAGCTAAAATAGTTGTTTCTTTAACAATTTCCTCTTTATCCAACCTCTGTTTCTTTGAAATCTCTTTCTCAGTTCTTTCTAGTGCCCTTTTGGCTTTTCTCTAAAAAACTTGCAAGGTGACTTTCTCACTTTCTGTATCTTCTTCAGATAACCCTTCTTGTACTATTTCCTCCAGTAATATCTATTCAAAAATAGGATTTAATTCCACTATTGCTGTAGTGGTGAAACTCAGAGGTGTAAACCTAAAGTTCTCATCCTTCTCATTCCAGTCTATATCTGTATCTAAAGGTTGTCCACCCAGGGCTAGGTGCTTAGGCCTATTTACTATCTCTATGACTGGTGCACTGACAACCCTCTCATCAGAATAGTGCATCTTACTCATCAACTGTGCTCCTTTTGGAAATTGCTCTATTTTCTCAGTTGAAGGCTGAAAAGTCTTCAGGACTTTAGCAGCAGTCAATGGAGTATCAGGTTCCTCTTCTTGAACTTCTTCTTCTGAAGGTGGGGATGGGGAATCAAACCTAGTTTGTGACTTTTTGTATATTAGCACTATATTCCTTGGGTCTTTGGGCTTCCAAGTTTTGACATTATCATCATACCTTTTAGAAAATTCACCATCAATTTTTAACCCAAACCTAGATTTTTCTTTACCAATCTCAATTCTCATCCTCCACCAGTCTGATATCTTGGCTTCGTTCCATTTCTCCTTTTTCTCTGCTTCATCACCAGTAGGTTCTTGAGACTGAGGGTCCTCTTTCTTTTCTATTTTTTCCTCAATATATTTGATGGTAGACTCCTTCAACCGATGTTTTACATTATTGTCTGGATCAAAATCAATAATTTATTCATAAAAGTCTAACCATGGAGGAAGTTGATCCATATTAGAAACATTCCACTCCAAAAGAGTAGTTTCTTTGTTATTTCTACCTTGTTCAAAATGGGGCCTGGATCTCTTCTCAAATTTATAGGCCTTTTCTCCATTTAAGGCTATATTCCTTTTATAGAATATATCATCTGGATCATAACTCCATCTCTGAGGAATGTAAAATAGACCCAACCTATCCAGGTATTGGTCAATTTGTTCACCCTGTCGCTTCTTAGTAATAGTTATATCATCAACACTTTGGTAGGTCAACATAGATCTCCTCTTTCTCCTAGAGCCATAGTTCAAATCTATAAATTCTGCTTACCTCAAGTATTCTAAGGTGAATAACCTATCTGTAACAAAATGAGGTAGCAGAAAAGGCTTACCCATAAAGCCATACAATCTAATGACTGTGCCCTCTATTAGGAGATACCAATCTCCTTCCTCTGCACCTTCTATTCTCAATATTTTCTTAGCCAAAGGTGGTAGCCTAGGGCATTCTCCATACATTATTTTCAATGTTGGCCCTAAGAATTCCAAGTTGAATTTGTAAAAAGACTCAGTACTTCTCAGATGATTAGTCCAATAATAAACTAGAATGGGGTCTCCTTCATTGGTCTTGTCTTTGATTGGAATCCAGGGCATCATATCTCTTACAGTAGCAAAAAACATCCAGACCAGGCTTGAGCAATGCCTAAAACAAGGTGCATCAGAGCTTCTTTTCATTCTTACTAATTGCTCATGCATTCTCTGAGCAAGGAAATCTAGCTAGTCAAAATAGATAACCCTAATACCCTTCTTCTCTATACCTTCCTCATACATCTTTCCATTTGAAATGCAATATGCAATGGCTATTTTCCAATCATTCACCATTTTATCAGAGTCCAAACCCTCCATACAGGCTAACATAAAAAATAGCTCTGGGTTAGCAAATTCATTGATGGGTATTGGAACTTCAGGTATTTCATCCTCCTCTCTTATCCTTCTAAATTGGAAATGAAGCCATCTTTCTATGACTTTATTTTCTTCTAAATCCATTAATGAGGTATAAACCCTTGCTTGTTTTGCTATATCAAATGGTTTAGGCTCTGAAGGTGGGCCTACCCCTATGACAAACAACTCACGGTAAAAATCTTTGGTAATAGTGAATAGTGGAATACCATCGAGAGTTTTCACCATTCTCTTCTTAGGGTCATAAAGTTTAATCATTGTAGAAACCAACTCAGGGCAATGGTGAACAGAATCATAGATGTAAGAAAATAAGAAAGATTTTATAGCTACGATACCTTGTGGTCGAATTGGTCTCCCTTCAAAGTATCTGAATTCAAAATTCCTTCTCAAGAAGGTTCTCCTTACTTGGGTCATTATTGTGTCTACTAACCACCTGGTCTATTCTACATGGCCATCCAGCTCTGCTCCTATTCTCTGTACTTCTGTAAGTGCTTTCTTTGGAGCCATTTTTCTAACAATAATTTAGATTTTCTCTGGAATTCATAGGTAATGTTTTTAGCTATCGTTCTACTCTTCTTCACTTAGTGAACATTGCTCTTTGTCAAATGAGTGGAATTATATGCTTCGACACTTTTAATTTTTGGTGCATGCACATCCTCCACCATTAATGTGGCTACTGTATGACTTGCCCATTGGCACACTTCTCAAATCACACTCATTCCCTTTGGTGGCTTGGAGGTGGCATTCTAATTTTTGATTGGCCAAAATTCAAATGTGCTTCATACCCTTGTGGTGTCACTTTGTCTTTTCTCCCTTTTGAGCATAGGAAATTTTAGCATTTATTATGGACCTTTTACCTTTTTCCAAGTGGTACGATGTTAATTTGCTACCCCACTCAAAAGTAGGCTTGAAATCGATGGATTGCAACCTTACTTATTCTATACAATAGTAGTCTCGAAATCTGGTGGATTAGCATTCCACGTTATTTCGCTGCCACTTAGTCTTCTTGAGTGTGGAAAATAACACATGTTGCATTTCACTAAAAATGTAGTTCATTTAGGTATGGATTGGAATCTGCTTATCATTCTGTTGGCATTATGGTTCATTTGAATGTGGATTAGAGCTCACTCATCATTCCGCTTCACTCTTAGTGTATTTGAGTGTAGAATAGGAACTTGTTGCATCCTTTGGGAACACTTAGCCAATTTTGCAATTTTTTTTATACACGTTATTAAAAAAAACTTGATACAAAGTGCAAAAAGAGGAAATATGATACAATGTATGTACATATATTACAATGAGCTTATATTTCAATCAAAATAGAGTTTAAGATGAAAACCATTAATTGAAATTGGTTGTATGTTTCCCTCTAGATCTTCAAGTTGGAAAATATTGGTCTCTTTAACCTCTACTATCTTGAAAGGGCCATCCTAGAAGGAGTCAAACTTCTGATGATGTCCTGGTTTTGCTCTTTCGACATTCCACCTGAGAACTGAGTCTCCAACCTAGAATTTTTTGAACCTTACCTTTTTATCGAACCATGCCTTGATGTCCATAGAATGCTTCTAAAATTTCTCATAGGCCTGAGCTCTTTTCTCTTCCAATTGTAGTAGGTGTGTCAGCCTTGTTTCCACTAGATTTTCCTTCGATTCTTCTTCTGTATTTATCAATTTGAGTGCTAGAATTTCCAAATGGATAGGTAACACTACCTCCTTGCCATATACCAAAGCATAAGGAGAAGTCTTGATGGACTTCTTAATAGTAATCTTGTCTACCCACAAAGCTTGCTCCAGTATTAGGTGCCAACTTCTTTTATTCCCTTCTAGTGATCTCCTCAAAATCCTTAATAGGTTTTTGTTGGTAGACTCTGCAAGTCCATTCCCTTGAGGGTAATAATTTGAAGTATTCTTAATGGTGATGCCATACTTTCTGGAAAACTCAATATATTTGGCTCCTATAAAGGCTGGCCCATTGTCACTCACCAAGGCTTTCGGAACACCAAACCTTGAAATCAAACTTTCCATAAAATTGATCACAACTTCCTGGTCTGATTTCTTGGTAGGAATAGCTTCTACCCATCTGGTGAGGTAGTCTATGGTAGTTAGAATATACTTGTGCTCTTCTGAAGAATGAGGGTTGATGACCCCTATAAATTCCAGCCCCCATTGTTGAAAGGGCTCTTCAACTTGTATTGGCTTGAGGGGAAATGAAGCATTCCTTGTCCTCCCTACATGTCATTGATATTTGTCATAGGCTCTAGTGACTTTGAAGGTGTCAACAAATATAGTAGGCCAATAATAGCCTGCTCTTATGATTTTCAAAGTTGTAACTCTACCTAAGAAATGTCCTCCAGATGGCCCTCCATGGAACTCCTCTATGACCTTTTGTTGTTGATCATATTTTAAGCACTTAAGGAGAACTCCATCAAGGTTCCTTTTGTATAGCCCTTCTGGAAATAAGACATACTTCAAATCTTGAAGTCTATATCTTCTTCTTTGTGATGCATTAATATCAGGAGGGCATACCCTAGTTTGAAATTACTTGATCATCTGGTCTACCCAATCAGGGTCACCTGGCTGTACTCCTTCAATCTGATCATCTTCTATTGCCTGACAAGCTATTATTTCAGTTGATACTGCTACCTCTGTTAGACCTTGGCATAGGGCCCTACCTCTCACCAACTTGGTGGGATGTATCTCCACATCATATTCTTGGATCTTGGTGATCCAACTAGCTCTCTTATCTCCTAATTCACCTTGTAAAATAAAGCTTCTTACATCTGGGTGAACAACATATACCAGGGTCTTGCTTTGAACCAAATACTACCTAAACTTCTTCAATGACTTCATCACAACAAATACTTGTTTCTCAATAAAATTATACTTAACTTGGTAATCATGGAGAGTCTGACTCCAAAATAATATGGGGTGCTCCTCACCTTGATCATTCTTTTGGGTGAGCACTGAGGCATAACTTTCTTCAGCTCCATAAGCGTAAAGAATAAAATCCTTACTAAAATCTGGATTTACTAGCACTGGAGCTGTGGCAATGGACTACTTGATTATCTCAAAGGCTTGTTTCCTCACTTCAGTCCATTTGAACTCTACATATTTCTTCAGTAGTTTAGATATAGGCCTTACCTTTTGAGCAAAGTCAGAAATGAATTTCTTGACAAAGTTTATTTGGCCAAAGAAGGATTGCAAGGCTTTCTTGTTTATAGGTAGTGGAAGAGCTAGAATGGATTTGATTCTATCTGGATCTATGGCCATACCTTCTTTTGAGACCACATGACCTAGCAACTTTCCCTCATGTACTACAAAAAATGATTTCTTAGGATTAAGGGAAATGCCAAATTCTCTGCACTTTTGAAAAACTTGCTCAAGGTGTGCTAAGTGGTCATGCTTGTTGTGGGAAAACATAGTCATGTCATCCAAATAGATCAGAATGACCTTATTAATAAGTTCCCCAAAGGCATAGTCCATGGCTCTCTGAAAAGTGGCTCCCGCATTGGACAGCCCAAAAGGCATTCTCTGGTAGGCAAATGTGCCCCATTTTGTGGTGAATGTTGTTTTATATTGATCTTCATTCTTCACCCAAATCTGGTTATATCCAGAGAAGCCATCCAATAGTGAGAACCTTTCTACCCCTACCACTATCTATAATATTTGATCAATCTATGGAAGGGGGTAGTGATCCTTAAGAGATGCTTGGTTAATATTTCTGAAATCTACACACAAGCGAATATCACCATTCTTTTTTCTCACAGGTACCAAGTTGGCTACCTAGGTAGAATGTTTAATTGGATATATGATCTTAGCCTTTAATAACTTCAAGAGCTCTTCCCTCATTATGGCTTCGATCCTTGGATTTACAGGCCTTTTCTTCTTTTCTTTTTCTATTTCAACTTCTTTATATATTTTTTCATTGACTTCCATGGATCTGATCCTTCTCCTATCTTCATTTTCAAACAGGCTCTCTAGAGTGACCAAACCCTCTAGGTATGTGATTATTCCTAAGTTGAATAACATCCTGTTGATCAATTTCCTCTGGATTTTCTTCTTGGACAGTGGAGAGACAAGCTTCTCTTACCAAAAATTCAATGATTTGTTCATCACTCTCAAAAACCTACTAGAAAATCTGCTTATCTGGTACTGTAGGCCTGAAAATCATTTTGATTCCCTTGTCTTTCTTGACTCCTATATCTATAGAAGGGTTGAAGTTAGCTCCCCTTACTTCTAAGGAGTCTACCAAAGTATTCCTTTCTCTGGGAATAAAGTTTATATTTAGGGCATCAAAGGATTCCATCAGATCCCATACCCTATTTTTGTATACTTTTAGGTAATGGTGCTTACTATTGCACCTTTCTCTTACCTGATGGATGATTAACTCAGAGTCACCATATATGTTTAGGACCTTAATACCCATATTTTTTGCTTGCATCAGTCCAAGGCATAGGGCCTCATACTCTACAATATTATTGGTGCATGACCATGTTAATATGTAGGTAAAACTCTTTGTCCCTTCTGATTGGGACTGTAGTACCACACCAACACCAACACCATTTCTACATCTAGCACCATCAAAGTGCATGGTCCATACCTCTGTCTCTCTCAGATATTGATTAGATATAGCAAGAATTTTCTTCTCTAATTCTATAGAAATACTATATGTGCCCATGCCTATCCCAAACTGATTGTAATCCTCTCTAAAAGGTAATTCATCTTCTAGTTCCAGTTCTTCAAATTTATCCACAATTTCAAATTCTTCAAGAGGAGTGAGGTTGCACATGTCTTCTTCAATTTTTTCTATGTGGTAAGACACAAGCTTTTCAGGTGTTATCCTTATCCTCTTTCCTTTGAAGGGAATGACCATGCTAGAATAATCCATATACATGCATCCACCTAATTTTGTAGTGAACTCCCTTGAGAGGCATAAGCCAAAGTAGGGCTCTAGATCAACCACTACTATTTCTTGTACTATTGTCACCTCAGGGGCTCTATGTAACCTCATTAAAACATCCTTTATTACTCCTACTATTTTTATAGGTGTTCCATCCAATTGTAGTACTCTAGGGCAGGATCGGGTATACTCCATACCCATCTCTTCACATACTGCTTTAGGCATAACTATAGTTGATGCTCTTGAGTCTATCATACAATTTTGGACTACCCAACCTTCCATCCTCAAAGAGATATAGAAAGGAGGGGGTTTATTATTTAAAATAGTAGGGGATATTTCTTTCTTTTCTGAGGGTATACTAAGGATTGTGGTGGCCTGCCTATCCTGTGGATACTTGTTGAGAGAAGCTTTAAGCAAGTCTATCTGGCCAGGAATGAAAAGAGTATCATATAAACTAGCTTTTGATGGTATCCTCTTCATCTCTTCCACAATGTTGTATTCAGACTTAGCCAAAGTGGTCCTCTCAGGCCTCCTTTCTATCTCACCATATTTTCTCTTATATTGTTGAGTGGCTTCTATTCTTTATATTTTGGTAATAGAAGGGAATCTAAGCCTCTCTTGAGCCTCATCCTTAGACTTCATTCTGTCTCCCTCAGTTTCTTTCTCAAATATCTTGGGGAGACTATCTGTCTTCTCTTTCCCTTTAGCCTAGGGAATAGGAAAAGTATCACTGCTTTGGGGAGGTGGGTCATTATTTTTTTGAGAAGGAACCTGGAATTGTCCCATATTCTATGGATCTACTTGCAGGGTTTTCTTCCCTGACCTTGTCATAATAACAATTGGGCCATCCTCATCTAGCTCTTTCCCAACCATGATTTGGTCAGGTTGCCATAGCATGTTTACCCTTCCTTTTTGGTTCCTTTCTACTTGATCCATAGCTTTTTGAACATGGTGTTGGTACATAACACAAGATTGTGAATCATGAGGGTCATTACATACCAAACACTAGATATTTACTAGACTTGTTTCTGAAGAACATTCAGGCTCTTCATATGTTGCATTTACTCTGATCCCAATACTGTTACTAGGACTAGGTCTTTGATATTTTTTCACATATGGAAATCTCCTCTATTGAGACCTCTCCATATCTCTCTTCTCCATTGAATTCATTCTGTTTCTAAGAGTTTTCAAAGTGTTATGTATATCAAGAATGATAGAAAACTCTTGAGAGGTCTGAGAAGGAAGGGGAGGGAAAGGAACTACATAAGATGGTGCTTTTGGCTGAGGAATGGGATTCATTTGTGGATATGGGGATGATAAGGAAAGGGGGTCCATATAAGATGAAGTAGTAGCTTGGCTTTGGATATTTGTGGTTTCTAGATTGTAAGGTAGTACAACTTTGGGAGGTAATCTCCCCACATTGATTAGCATATTTTTTGCATGAACTACTGCATTATAAACTTGTGGAAAGGTTTCCACCCTAGATTGTTGGGTTTGTAAGCCTAGATCTGATATAATACATATAAGCAAGGCATGCAACTGGTCTAGCTATAGGGGGAATTCTTTTCCAGGTTCTGCTAAACCTTAAATTAAAATCTGAGACAGTTTCTTGTTGATGCTTCTGCATAGATGTGAACTGGTTAAGCAAGGAGAAAGGGTCAATAGATTCATTAAATTCTTCCACAAAAGGCTCAGCCAATGTTGCCCATGAAGTGATGGTGTTATCCTCAAGAGTCCTAAACCAATGTAAAATATTTCCTCTAAAGGACAGGGCTAGGATTCTCACAATAACATCCTCATACTTTATGTTATGGATTGCTACTAGATTCAAAATATCCTGATAGTGCTCATATGTAGTCTTTCTAGATCCATCATAAGTGGGAATAGCTTTGGACACAACTTGAGGAATGTCATTCATATGGGCTAATCTAAGGGGGCCAATTGTGTTCCAGCTGGGGTACTTCTGTAAAGGCTGAATTGGGGGTACATTTCCCTGATTAGGTGTTGCATTTCCAACCATATTTCTAGGTGTAGGTCCTACTGGAGGAGTTTTTGGATTAACTATAGGATTTTCCTCAGGAAGCTCTTCTTCTGAATGAAAATATTGATTCAAATTCCTTATAACAATGGACCCTCTATAAGGTAGCTCACAATAAAAATATGAGTCAGGGTTATTCCTTTTGAATGACCTGGTATACATGAAAGGACACTGGTCTATAGGGATAATTCTTTTCTGGGTTTAAAGACTAGGGAGTCACTAGGTGAATTTGCTATTCTTCGCTTAGCAAGGTCAAGATAATTCACCAAATCTTGATTCCTCTAGGTAGAGATAAAAAAATAACTCATATGATGGGTTTTCATGTTCCTTGTGAATTGGTCCCACCGGGCATGCCAAAAATTATTGGGCATCGAATTGACATCAAGTTTTACTCAATATTGCAACTATCTATCTTCCAATTTTTTATCCAGGCATGCACTTGATAGTCATAGCTCGACACTCAAGCATTGGATGGACCAAAGACAACTTCAATCCAACCTCCAGAGTAGGTTGGTTCCTTGTCAACTTAAAATGGTGTTGACACAATTAAAGCTCAAATAGGGTTTTGAGATAAGGGTTAGAAAAGGTTTAGGGTTAGAGATATTATGAAAAATAGTGGTCGGATAGGCTAACAACATAGGCAACTACAACAAAAGGCTCCCACAAGCTATTTCCAGTGTCCCATCACTCAAGATTAGCAACACCCAAACCCATGAAATCTTCATACATTAAAACATAAATAGAGATATATTACAAAAAGCAATTCCAACATCTAATATTGATAATCCAAATTAGCAGAATAGACCAATAGTTAGATTTAATAGAAATAAACTTTCTAACAACACAGATCTAACCATGAACAGATTTCAACTACTCTCACAACTAGTAATCCAATAAGCTGGAATGAACTAACCATTAAAGTATTAATAGAAATGTAGCTCAAGGCTTCGAACCTCTTGCACAAGATGATGAAGATGACAAATTTGAGTCAAAAATTAGAGTAATGCTCCTTCCATTAGCTCACAGGAATATTTATAGTAGGGCAAGCAAACGCACTAGAGTCGACCCTAAAAAATGAGGGTTCAACCTCTATTTATAGTTTGTAAATGAAATAATATTGAGGAGACATTACAAATATTACATATTTATAGCTCAACAGAGAGTTTTTGCTGGCATTATCTTACTGTTTGAGCCTCCTAGGAAATCCACTGTGAGTAATCCACCATGGCAGCTTGGCTCTCTGCAACTTGCTGGTTCGTTGATGGCAGTTGGTATTCAGGCTGTTAGAGACCACATCTGATCCATAGATCATTCTTGGAAGCTCACTCCACCATCGATCTACAACTGCCTCTAGTTCTTGTTCTTGAAACCCTTCCGACGCTTCATCTTCCTACCCTCCAACTGACTGCATTCTGATCTAACGAGAAATTGCTTTTAAATACTGCAATAATGTTAGCAAACTCTCGACCATCGATCTTCATCATGAATGACTATGATTAAAACTCTATAAATTGGTGGGGAAAAACCAAAGCACCATTCTGCACTTTTAATTGTTGACATCATATTTTGTGGCTTCAATTCTACGAAATCAAATTTTGGCATAAAATGCATTAAAGAGCGAGCGGGATGCATTCCACTATCAATCCACTTATTATCTTTCCTTTTCTTTCCTTTAGCTCCAAACAAAATGCAATCCACACAAAAGAGTATGCTGACATCATCATCACCTTGGTCAAAATGCGGAATCACCAATCCACACCGAAGCTAGTGCAAATAATACTTCATCGCCAATCCGCACCCTTTGTAGTGTAAAACCAACTTTATCACCATTTCGCTCCGGAGTTGGTGTAAAATACTCTTTGTCACCATTCCACACCTAATGTAGTGCTTTCTACCTTTATGTCACCAATCCACACCAAAATACTCTTGAGACTCGGTGGAATTGATCTTACCGACACTTAGTCGCTCGGAGCATGCAAAAACCACACACGATCGCCATTCCACACTTCTTCTTGCTGACGTCATCATCACCCAAAATTTTTGCAAAATCGGGACTCATCTAGAATCCGCTTCCAAATACACTATAAACTGAGCGGAATGGAATTAACTTGCTCAAGGCAAAAATGCACTAAGTGTTGAGCGGATTAGGAAACTCTTGTTGCGGATCCGCTCCAAAATACACTAGGAAATGTGCGGAATGGAAACTTCATACCTTAGAATAAAATTTTCAATGCTTTCTAAGGATGTGGCCATTTTGGGCCTACAATGACACCAAAAGATGATTTGGTTTTGGAAAGAAAAGAAGAATTGGTGATGGAATATTGTGGGTGATTGTGGCTTTCATCATGCCATAGTGATTGTTGAAAGAGTAGATGTAATATTACCTTACTATCATGATCAATGTGAGATGCCCCAATTGTGGAGGGAGTGAATGTCCTTGAAATTTTACCTTTGATACTTCATTGAGCTTGATTATGACTTGATAAATTGTCTACCCTAGGTAGGTTTTTCTCAACTGCTTCATCTTTGAGTGGTCTTACAGCTACCAATCTTGGAGAAGGAAATCTATGATAAACCTAAAGACTCAAGTATTATGGTTCATCAAATTTTTATTTGAGAAGAGAAAATTTGCTTTTGTGCTTCCCCAGTGAAGGGCATAAAATGATCTTTGGCAAATTTTCTTGGATAAACATAATTTCCAATATTATTTTTTTTGTTACTGATCATCCATAAAGTGGGTTTTGTGAGATGTCTACCCCCTCAAGCAATGAGGCAATGAGAGGTGAAAATGAAGTGGTGATGAAATTCTTGATAAAGTGATTAATGAAGTGAGAAGAGTGATGAAATAGGATGAAAATGAGAGAAGTATGTTGCAAGAATATGTTGGAGAGGTGGAGAATCACCTAGGGGATTGTGGGAAAATTTTGTATGTAGTTTAGACTCGATCACTGGGTACCTAGAAACTAGAATGGGTCCTTGGGTACCTAGCGATCGAAATGAGTCATTGGGTACCTAACAACCAAAAATTTTAAGTATAAAAGAGGTGATCATGAGGTGCGTGTGTTATTTGTGCACCTACGAATTACCAATAGAGAGTGAGAGGAGAGTGAGTTGAGAAGAATTTGATATGAAGTGCTATTGAAATATTGATGTGAGAGGTGAAATGGTGGGTCAAGTTGGACACGGTGGTGCACAGGTGGTACAGGTAAGTTTACTTCCCATATAATGTGAGTTTTAAAAAATTTAAAAAGAACTTGTAGAAACCTAAAACATGTCATGTTTAGGAGACTACTCTTATGGGCACCTTTGTAGACCATATAAATAAGCTTGGACCTTTCCAAGATCCAAAAGTGATTCTAATCACTCATTTAGGGCATTCTAGGCCTATGAAACCTTAGTCATTGACATCACCAGTAGCTAAGATCCCAACTACTAACGATCAGAGTGACTAAGTGCTAGCCATGACTATCAATAGAAGTTAAGGGTAGCCTACCCCTAGCCACACTGAGTGAGAGTGGTGAAGCCCTATAACCAACTCGAGCTCCCCAAGCCAAGAAAAATCAATTACAACTAACCAATTTGCAATGGTTCTTGGGTGTTTTTGGTAACGAAGCTTCCAGAGGTTTCCTCCTAACTACTCAGGCCAATTGATTCTTTATCTTGGCTTCCTTGAGAAGCCAAGATGAGAACTTGGTAAATTCTATTTAAAGGCCTCCCAAAGATACATATGCATCACAAATTGACTACAGTTAAGCCCTACCGAATTGGAGAGCCATTTTTCAATCCTTTAGGAGTAGTTAAATGTTGTCCAATTAGAGAATGATAATTATGCATACTTTCATAGAGATTCCATAGTCTTGAAGAATAAATCTACTTTCTCCCACCAATTCATCATGAGTTTACAAAAATCTATTACTAAATTCATGTTTGAGACACATGTGACCCTTGATCATTAATTTTTCAAGGAAATTGAGCATCATCGATATGATATTTAAGGAGTAGAACACCTTCTTCATGGTTTTTGTTTTCAAAAGTGGCCTACAGGCTTAGCTACTGACATTGACAATGGCTAGAAGAGCCAATTGCTATGAGCGATAGCAGTTAGGATTTGACATGCAATTTTCCTTGTTATTAGCCATATATTTCTTGTTTTAGCATGTAATTAGCTTTGTTTAGCATAGATTAGTTATCTTTATAGCCTTTCCATGGTTCATTCTCAGTTTTATAAGCATATTCACCTTCCTTTTATGTATTTCATGAATTTTATATTATCTTCAATTTTTATCTTCCTTTCTCGCTATTACTTGGAAACTAGCCTCATCTTAAGAGGTTTCATGTGCTTTTGAAATGTTTTCTAGTTTTCTTGTGTGCAAGTGATAGCGATAAGAAAGGATTCAAAGTTATTCAATATCATTCCTCTTGAAACTAGATAAGGAGGCAACTAATAAGCCCTCAAGAAAAGTGGTGGAGATCTAAAGAGCCTATAGAATACATCACCCCCATTTTGGGGCTCAAAACAATTGTATTCATGTATCAAATTTGGTATCCCTAAGAGGGATGAATATGTAACCGAGCTTCACAATTGTTAATACAAAGGAGGCATTATTTATTGCAAATTCATTTGGATATACATGTTCTTTGCTTTAAATTTTTTATCATGTTGCAATTAGCTTAGATGTATGATTTTTATAGTTTTACAAGTGGTGATCACGACTGGACCAACCCATTTTATCGGTTGTTTACTTATGTTTTTTTATTTTTTCTTATTGTAGGTATAGCCGATATGAGTGACAATGACTAGAATTCCTAGCCACCAATAGCATCAACGACTAGTGTTGCAGCCACCCTGATTGATAGTGGCTATAGGTAAAATCAACAAAAATAATTTACAACCTGTTCCTTCATCATATGAGGATCTACAGGTAAGTAATCCTCTGTATTCTGGTTCATACCTACTTTCTATATGTTTTAAGCATAAATTTAGTAATAATGAAACCACATAGTGAAACTATAAAGGTATATTTTAGAAAATCTTGTGTATGTTGCTAGTTGTTGCTAGGAATAGTGGCTACCTCTACTAGTTGTCCCATAAGATAGTGGCTAGGATTTTAAGTTGCTACTATTTATAGCGGCCAAGACTGTGCACCACTATTTACAACAATGGCTACTATTTAGGCTAATTAATAGGTGTGCCTGCTTGAAGCGTGTGTAAAGTCTATTTCATATTGTTTTTTTTTTTTTTAAAGCGAAAAACCCCTTGTGGGACCGCCTTGGTCTGAGAGACCATGAACAGGGTGTTCTACACCGTCAAAGTCACACGGGAGTCACACCCGACCCTGCTCGCACCAACATTATCAATTGGATTTTGGGTACCCAATTCAGCTTTTTGGTAGGGTGGAGATTCGAACCTGGGACCTCCCTTGGAGGATTGCCCTCTCCTCTCCAACTCACCTACAACACCTGGGTGTCTATTTCATATTTTAATTTGCATTCTCTAAAATGTATTTTCATTCTACATTTTTTGAATATAAAATGTAAATTATATGCATGTAGATGAAAAGAGCATTGTATGTTGATTGATGCATTTCTTTTTATGCAAATTAAAATGAACCAATCACACACCATAATTCAATGATAAACATCAATGGTGTTGGGCTCTCACATCCAACCCACTAATCAAGACCAATGGTGGAAGTAATTACCACTCGGTTTGCTTATTTGACATTGTATATGTTGGAGATATTGAGTTGTCTTTAATATTTAGTTGTCATTGATGTCAAAGGTAAAAATATCTCCAAAGATAAATGTCAATGTCAAAGGGAGATATCTTCAAGGATGTTTAATATTTAAAAATATTAAATATTAAAGACGAAGATTTATATTTAAATCATAGGATTTAAATATAGTTTAATAGTTTAAAAGTTTAAATATTTAAAACCTTGGGTGACCTCCTTGAAACCTTGGGTGACCTCCTTGCAAAATATTTAAAATTTGAAAAATCAAAATTTAAATGTTTTTGCACCAAAGGAAAAAGTGCATAATGGTGGAGCCAACTTCATTGGAAAACAAAGGACAAAGCATATAAATATATGCTTTAATTAATTTAGACAAGCTAAGGTTGGCAAGAGAAAAATCAATCGAGCATAATAGTGGTGAATAGGCGGTGGTGAAGGAGGAGAGTGGAGAAGTTTCAGTGGTAGCAAAAAATTGAAGGATAAATCTATTATAGTGCAATTCGTGTTTCAACCACCGGTGTAGCCCAACTAGTTGTAAAACTCACAGGGAGTACTACCTAGTAGGAGGTTGAGGGGTCAAAACCCTTCGACATCATATTTTTTGAAGATAAAGCAATGGAAGAAATAAATTTATTTTTTCGCATTAAGGTTCCAAGTGTTGTGATAGCGTAGCCAATTAAAGGGCCCGTGATAGGGCACTGCACCTCGCAAGGTGAGGGGATAAAATCCCGTTGGTGGCAGTGAGAGGTATTTAATATTTTCTTAATTAAAATTTATATTTGAGGAGCTATAAGGTATGGTTTGAAATTTAATTTTTCAAATACTAAAAGGGAGCTATAAGGTATAGTTTTGTGATTTAAATTTTACAAATGATAAAAGGGAGCTACAAGGTATAGTTTTGAAATTTAATTTTTTTCAAATGACAAATGGGAATGAATTTTTGCAAATGATAAATGTGATTTAATTTTTGAAAAAGGAGAAATAAGGGTTATTTTTGTTAATAAATATTTATATTGTGAGTTTCAAAAGGGAGACATAAGGAGTTATTTTTAAGCCTTATTGTGTATGTTTTGATAAGGGTTTCTAAAGTGGTTGATTTCATATTTGATAAAAAAAGGGAAAAAGAAAATTGCTAACCATATTTCAAAGGAACAAACAAAGAGAAGATTATTTTTGTCAAAACAGGTTTGGAAATATCATCATCATCATTGAGGTAGATTTGGAGGTATGGTGATTTAATTCCTTTCTCAAAGTGATTTTGTTTGAGGAAAATAATTTTGTTGTCATATGGTTGGAGGTATAAGGAATTATTGGTTGTGCATTGGTTTTTCTTGAAATTGGGAATAAATGTGCAAAGGTTATAGATCAGATTTATGAGAAAACATGGCATTGATTATGATTAAAATTGGAAGTAAATGTGCAAAGATTATAGATCAGATTTATAAGCAAACTTGTGAATTGGTTATGCTTAAAATTGGAAGTAAATGTGCAAGGATTATATATCAGATTTGAGAGAAAATTTGTGCATTGTTCATAATTTATTTTGGGAGTAGATGAGAAGGATAGACTTGTGCATTGTGATTGGTTTTGAAGTGAAGTTGGAAATCAGCAATTACCAAGTCAGTTATCTACTGTTAGACTAAAGCTACCTTTTGATGTAATAAATGTGTGACATGTGAAAGTGATAAACTTAATGAATGTGAATAACATATTGGGTATTTTTTTAATGCATATCATACTCTGTATGTTCATGAAGATAAAACAATTCTACGTAGAATATGTCTAAATTGCTTTAGTTGAGGAAAGCACATTGAAGAATAGGTGAAGAACTTGATGACATCATTATGCAATATTTGGGAATAGATGAGCATTGTTTTGTATGCAATATTTGGGAATATATGAGCATTGTTTTGTATGCAATATTTGGGAATAGATGAGCATTGTTTGGATCAGATTTGAGTAGTATCTAGAGTAGATTTGAGCAATGTTTTATGAGCAGGTTTTGTAAGCATATTTGAACAAGATTTTGTAAGCAGTTTTGAACAAGTTTTTTAAGCAAATTTCAGCAGGTGTTGTGAGTAAATTTATGAGCAGATTATGGAGCTAATTTGAGTAGGATTTATGAGCATATTTGAGAGAATACTTGAGTAGATTTTGGACCAGATTTGTGAGTAGAGGGGATTGGTGTCTCCTATGGATTGGTTTCAATGAACTAGAAGAGGAGATTGGTGTCTCTTGTATATTGGTGTCCATGAACTTGAGAGGGTATTGGTGTCTCCTATGGATTAATATCCACAAAATTGAGATGGGATTGGTGTATCTTGTGGATTGGTGTCCACAAATATTGTAACAGGGGATTTGTGTCTCCTGTGGGTTGGTGCCCATGAAATTATTTGAGAAATTTATAAGCAATATTTGTTCATGGATGTAGCCCACATTGGGTGAACCATGTAAAATTTGTGTCTCTTATGTGTGTGGTTATTTGTGCATTGTTTCATTACTGCATTGATATTATTGTTGTTATCATTTGGATTGAAAAGTAAAAAAATTATCTTATATTGTTCAACCCCCTCTCAGTATAAGCTTGTGTTCTTCAATTGGTATCAGATCCAAGTTCCTTCATGAAAGCCTAACAACTTGAAATAAGATCTTAAAGGAACACAAATGGCTCACTAGGAAGGGTTTTCATCAAATAGAGCTCCATTGTTTGATGGGATTAACTATGCTTTCTAGAGCATAAGGATGAAGACTTATTTGATGGCACATGGATATGATATATGGTAATATATTGAGAATGGGTTCACTCCACCTACAAATCCTCCCACAGATACAAATGGTAAGAAACCATATGAAAATAATGCCAAGGCAATGAATGTAACCTTATGTGGATTATGTGAATCAGATTTTGTGAATGTCATGCAATGCACTTCAACAAAATAAATATGGGATAAATTACAGAGAACATATGAAGGAGACGATAAGGTGAAGATGGCAAAAATTCAAACCCATAGGAGAAATTTTGATCAATTAAATATGAAAGAAGAGGAAGATATTGCTAGGTTTCTACTCCATGTTGATGAGTGTCAACAAAATTCATGGACTCAGAGAAAGTATTGAAGACTCTAAGATTGTTCAAAATTTATTAAGGTCACTTCCCATGAGATTTGATGCAAAGGTTCCAGCAATTGAAGAAATGAAGGATCTCAAAACTTTGAGCATGGATGAGCTACATGGGATTCTCACAGCCTATGATATGAGGATAGAAAAAAATCAAACATCCAAAAGAAAGGCAAAATTCAAAGCTTCAAAGAAGGCAAATAATAAAGAACCAGAATCAAGTGAAGAATCAAGCAATGGAGAAGAAGCTAATTTTGTAAGAAGGAATAACAAGGGTCCAAGAAAACACAAAGGTATGCATTCTGTGAAATGTTTCAATTGTGGTAACCTTGGTCATTATGCATCTAATTATCCACAAGCTAGAATTAGTAGCAGTGAAGAAGAAAAGGAATATGAGAAAAAGAAAGAAAGAAGATTTTATCATGAAAATAAAAACAGGCATGGTCAAAATAGGCATGAGAAGAAGATCTTTCAAAAACATAAGAAAAGTTCTTATGTTGAGGAAGCAAGCAATTCCTCTAGCAGTAGTGATGAAATTTTCTTTGATAGTGAAAAGGAAGAGATCATATTTTTGGCCAAAGAAGAGAATGAAGATGCTCCTATTTTTGAAGACCAAGAAGAAGAGGAAGATTCAAAACATGAAAAGGAAGCCACGGTTGACATGGAAGAGGAACTCGTAGTTGCTCTTGAAGAGTTGAAGAGGGTTAGAAGGAAGAACTTAAAATTGAAGGCTCAAGTACAAGAGGATGGGAAAACAAATGCAAAGCTTCTACAATATCTCACCGACTTAAAACTTAAAGTTGAAGAGGCAAGGAGAATTGAAGAAGGTATGGCTAAACAATTAAAGGTAAAATAACTAGAGTGTGAAAGACTAGAACATGAAGTTGTCATTATAAGAAAGGGACTTGAATAATTTAATGATAAGATATATTAGTTTAGGAAAAGCTCAAAAACTTTGGATGATATTATCAAAGCACGAAGATCTCCATTTATCAGGATTGGACTTGATTTTTAATAAGGTCAAGAGAAAGAGTCAAGCTCAAAAGATATGGAAGCATCAAATAAAGTAATTGAAGAAGAAGAATCCAAGACCTATGATGATATGTTGAAAAGTGGAAGCATAAATAATGAATAAAACAATGCACCATCAAGGAACAGGGAAAATCACAAAAAAATAAGAACCATGCGACCATATCCTCCAAGGCAAGATACATGTTTATTCCAGGGTTATTTTTTCTCATGTAATCATTTTGGTCACAAAATTGTACATTACAAGGTTACAAAGATGAAGGTTCATATTTAAATCAGAGGATTTAAAAAATTTTAATAGTTTAAAAGTTTAAATATTTAAAACCTTGGGTGACCTTGCAAAATATTTAAAATTTGAAAAATCAAAATTGAAATGTTTTTGCACCAAAGGACAAAGCGCATAATGGTGGAGCCGACTTCATTGGAAAACAAAGGACAAATCTGATATAGTGCAATTTCTACGATGAAGGAGGAGAGTGGAGAAGTTTTTGTGGAAGAAAAAAATGAAGGATAAATTCGATATAGTGCAGTTTGTATTTTAGCCACTGGGGTAGCCCAGCTAGTTACGAAGCTCGCAAGGAGCATTGCCTAGTAGGAGGTTGAGGGATAAAAACCCTTCAACACCAATTTTTTTGAAGATAAAGTAGGAGAACAAATATAAAAAAAAAATTGTGCATTAAAGTTCCAAGTGCTACAATAGTGCAAAAGGTTAAAGGGCCTATGATAGGGCATTACACCTCACAAGGTGAGGGAATTGAATCCCATCAATGGTAGTGAGAGGTATTTAATTTTTGCTTTATTAAAATTGATATTTGATGAGCTATAAGGTATGGTTTGAAATTTAATTTTACAAATAATAAAATGCAGCTATAAGGTATAGTTTTGTGATTTAAATTTTGCAAATGATAAAATGGAGCTATAAGGTATAGTTTTGAAATTTAATTTTTGCAAATGACAAATGGGAATGAATTTTTGCAAATGATAAATGTGATTTAATTTTTGCAAAAGGATAAATAAGGGTTCTTGTTGTTAATAAAGCTTTATATTGTGAGTTTCAAAAAGGAGACATAAGGAGTTATTTTTAAGCCTTGTTGTGTATGTTTTTATAAAGGTATCTAAAGTGGATGATTTGATGTTTGATCAAAAAGGGAAAAAGAAAATTGCTAACCATATTTTGAAGGAACAAACAAAGAGAAGATTATTTTTGTCAAAAAAAGTTTGGAAATCTCATCATAATCATTGAGGTAGATTTGGAGGTATGGTGATTTAATTCCTTTCTCAAGTGATTTTGTTTGAGAAAATAAGTATTTTGTCATATGGTTGGAGGTATAAGGAATTATTGGTTGTGCATTGGTTTTGCTTTAAATTGGGAATAAATGTGCAAAGGTTATAGATCAGATTTTTGAGCAAACTTGTGCATTGGTTATGCTTGAAATTGGAAGTAAATGTGCAAAGGTTATAGATCAAATTTATGAGAAAACTTGTGCATTGGTTATGCTTGAAATTGGGAGTAAATGTGCAAGGGTTATAGATCAAATTTGAGAGAAAATTTGTGCATTGTTCATAATTGATTTTGGGAGTAGATGAGAAGGATAGACTTGTGCATTGTGATTGGTTTTGAAGTGAAGGTGGAAATCAAAAATTACCAGGTCATTTATCTAGTGCTAGACTAAAGCTACCTTTTGATGTAATAAATGTGAGACATGTGAAAGCAATAGACTTAATGAATGTGAAGAACATATTGGGCATTTGTTTAGTGCATATCATTCTCTATATGTTCATGAAGATAAAACAATTATGGGTAGAATATGTCTGAATTTCTTTAGTTGAGGAAAGAACATTGAAGAATAGGTGAAGAACTTGATGACATCATTATGCAATACTGGGGAATAGATGAGAATTTTTTGTATGCAATATTTGGAAATAGATGATAAATTTTTTGATCATATTTGAGCAGTATCTAGAGCAAAATTTGAGCAGGATTTTGTGAGCAAGTTTGAGCAATTTTTGTAAGCAGATTTGAGCAAGGTTTTGTGAGCAAGTTTAAGCATTTTTTGTAAGCAAATTTGAATAGGTGTTGTGAGCATATTTGTGAGCAGGCTATGGAGCTAATTTGAGCAGGATTTGTGATAAAATTTGAGAGAAGACTTAAGAAAATTTTAGACCAAATTTGTGAGCAAAGGGTATTGGTGTCTCCTATGGAGTGGTGTCCATAAAACTAGAACAGAGTGGAGTGGTGTCCACAAAACTAGAGCAAAGAGGATTGGTGTCTCCAATGGAGTGGTGTCCATAAAACCAAAATAGAGTGGAGTGGTGTCCACATAACTAGAGAAAAGGGGATTGGTGTCTCCTGTGGAGTGGTGTCCACAAAACTAGAACAAAGTGGATTTGTGTCCACAGAACCAAAGTAGAGGGGATTGGTGTCTCCTATAGAGAGGTGTCCATAAAACTAGAATAGAGTGGAGTGGTGTCCACAAAACTATAATAGAGTGGAGTGGTGTCCATGAACGAGAGTAGATGGGATTGGTGTCTCCTTTGGATTGATGTCCATGAATCGCAAAGGGGATTGGTGTCTCCTAGGGATTGGTGTCCACAAACTTGAGAGGGTATTGGTGTCTCCTATGGATTGGTGTCCATAAAATTGAAATGGTATTGGTGTCTCCTATGGATTGGTATCCATGAATACTGTAATAGAGGATTGGTATCTCCTGTGGGTTGGTGCCCACAAATTTTTTTCATAAATTTATAAGTAATATTTCTCAATGGATTTAGCCCACATTGGGTTAACCACATTAAATCTATGGCTATTATGTGTGTGGTGATTTATACATAGTTCCATTACTATATTAATATTATTTTTGTTATCATTTAGATTAAAAAGTAAAAAATTTTATCTTATATTGTTCATCCCCCTCTCAGTATAAACTTGTGTTCATTAGTATCATCAGGACCCATCTGTGGCTAAGGTTGATTCAAGAACTATCCTATCCATGGAAAATTGTAGGTATTCCTATTTTGATGGGTGTATCATTGACCACAGTGTGCTAGGTGAGGATCTGTAGTACCTATGCTCCCTAATCAGGTATAGATTTCATCTCCATATTTTGGTGGGTATACATCCTGGATGTCATTACTGGGTTTTTCGTTGTGAGTATAGGTGAAATTTATTAACAATATAATTACATAAACTACTACATAACATAATAAGATTTTATATTGTAATCATAATAAATCAAAAACACATGAGACACATTCTTAGGAAACACATTAATCTTTAAACAAGATAATATTTTTTTCTATTTTGTGTGTTTCTTTATTGTTTTTGTAATAAACCTAAGATCCTTGATCTGAGACCAAACCCTAAACCTAAAAAATAAATCCAGCTACTTTTTAATTTTGCCTCCAATAAATCAAAAATCATGCAAATCTGATTACTGAGTGATTTTTAAGCTAGAAATAGGGAGAAACTACATTCAAAAAGTCCTAAATAGCCCTAGACAACCCAAAAAATCACCAAATTTGTTTTTATGTCTTAGTTATCCCCTTTTGCACCTCTCATAGAATTTTTGAGGCTTGGCTCCTCATTTTCCCTAACTTCCTCAAATTGGTCATTTTTCCACAAATCTCGATAGGCCAAATATTCCAAAAATACAAATTTCGATCCGAAAGTTACTTTTTGGAGGTCTAGCCCATTTTGATCAGCTCATTGTACTGATCATGCTGGTATTTAACACCCATGACCTTTTTTTATAATTCAAATTTTTCTTCAGTGTGGGTTTCCTTCGGTCTAGTTTTAGGAAACACAAAGAAAACTTAAATGAGATAATCACCTTATATACTTTGTCTATATTAAAACTTACATAAGAGATAATTCATAATTTTATGGTCACTACATGGGGCCACCCTTTGTCCATGACCGAGGTGGTGCCCAATTCACCATAGGGCCCAGATCACCCTAGAGGTAATACACCTACCCAAAACATACCTGATCGAACTTTAGGTAGTCTCAAAGGAGACAACACCACTCGTGGTGAATATCACCAAGATACCCCACCCAAGAGAACTAGCATTGAATTTTCTCATGATCCAAATGAGATAATTTCTAGACTTACTCATCTCATCACATTGATAAATCAAATTTACCCAATAACAAGAAGGGAAAAGGATTTCAACTATTCACATGCCCATAGCAATACCAAATTATTTTGAACATCCTACCATAGTATTGCTGAAAGAGGTATGCCTGTTTCTAAACCTTGGAAATCCATCACCTTCACTTCTTATATCAATGTGCTAGAAGATCAGAACATGGGATAGTTTAGCATGGAATAATATATGACGATCGTACCCCTCGTGGAACTATCGAGTCCACTAAATAATACATCATGGAAGAAGGAATTGTAACCTAATTGTATATTATCCATACATATGGTGAACATCCTATGTGAACACATGGCACCTCTATAACATCCTTAAATAAGGATCATATCCTTAGGGAAGAGCTTAATGTCAAAGTAACCTTGAGGAATCGAGGGAAGCGAGTTGCAAACCTCGTTGCACAATATGAGGTAAACAAAGACCCTTGCATGGAGTTGCAAATTTAGAGGCCTCATATAGAAAATCAATTAGATTAGTCACATATATCATATGCAATTCAAATATAATAGATGCTCCAAGATCAATTGAAGTATTTGTGCATCGAGCGTAAGCATTTGGAGAACTTAGAACGTGAAAGTGCAAAACAATTATGGTTGCACCAAAAATGATTACATGAATACCACATAGAATAACAACACCTCCTTGATCATAAGGAATGTGAAGAGCAATCAAAAAAATTAGCTTTACTAGAATTACCTCTCCATAGTGAGTATATATAGCCATGAAATGATGGGTATGCTACGTCTTATCCTGAGATGCATACTAGGCGAGTAGATGATTATATTCGCCATACTTCTCAACATGCTTCTCGATCGTATAAGAATTTAGTTCCAAACCATCCAGAGCATAGTCAGTATGAAGAGTCAAAATGATATGACCAAGATTAGTAGTATCTTGAACCATATTCTATAGATGTGGTTGATGAATACAATCAACCTCCTCAAACTCAAAGAAACTTACCTCCACTTGCACCTTGAATAGCCCTTCAGGAGGAAGAGATCATATCTTTTCAAGCCTACAAAGTGCTTATAGAGAGAGTCAAAAATCTCAAGAAACAAGAAGTGGCTGGTCAAAATCCCACTTTAAGCAATATACATAATCAACCATTGTGTCCATCAGTGCCAAGCCCTGTTTATCCTAAGCATTTTAAAATTCCTAGATTGGATAATTTTAAAGGTGATGAAGATGCATAGGAACATATAACAAGCTTTATGAATTCATGTTTCCAACTATAGCACAACCATACCTTGGTGTTAAGAACTTGTATTATCACCCTCTCAAGTGCAACCATCAAATGGTATAATCAATTACCTAGGCATAGCATCACCAACTTCAAATAGTTTGTGAATGCTTTTCTTGAACACTTCTTATTTGGTGCCAAGAAGAAAGCTAATCTATCTGACTTGGTGAATCTATGATAATATGATGATAATCCAATCATGGATTATGGGAATCAATGGAGAAAGCTAATGGTAAAACTACCATTCTCCATCCCCACTATAGAACTCACCCGAATTTTCATGAAAAGTTGTGCAAAACACATATCATTGTTGCTCCAACTACAACAATATACAATATTCAAGGAGGCTTTGGCACAAGCCAAAGTAATTGAAGATATCAAGTTGCAATAAGGAGATCTAAAAATTTGTACAAAGAAATATTAGAACAACAATAACACATGACATCAATAGTATCAGGGCAAACCTACGCTTGTAAATCAAGTTGTGTTAAATACTCCAAAAGTACCACAGAGCCAACAACTCTAGAATTATTAGGCTCACCCTCCTCCTATGCATTACAACCAGTGTAATAGGAACCAAGGCAAGGACAAATAGATATGTCCACCTCACAACTATATGACATTACTTGAACCTTTGGCATCTATTTTCAACCACCTATGTGAGGCCAAGGCTCTAAATTTTCTTGAGATATAGGAATATCTCTATTGTGTTTATCCTCAATAAAATAGCCATGATATATAGGATTGTGTTGCATTCAATAATTTAGTATAGAATATGTAGGATAAGAATGAATTATATAGTCCTTTGGCTATCGATAATCAAAACATCGACATATTTAGAAAACATCTTCCCAATCATGGGGCCAACAAAAATCAAGTTTAGCATTTCAATGAGGTTTACATAGAGCCACCTGAGGAGGGCTTTATTGGTAGGATCAATACTACAATAGGAAGCAAACTATGCCTTGATCAACCCAATGTATTAGAAAATTCAACTAAATATGATCATTTATCAAGGTCCATACCAACAATGAATTCGATTAACTTAAAAATTAGCCCTATGATTGCCTTTTGCAAGTAGGATATTAATCCAATCTCTAGCAATGAACCTGATCTACATCTGCACATCATAGGGAGCATCAATCAGATTCAATACAAGATATTCTTGATTAACATCAAGTCATCGATCAACATCATCATGATAGCAACTTTGAAATATTTAAATCTACCATCCTCACACATTAAGGACTCAACATTCACATTGAGAGCCTTCAATGATGCCACCTTTCCAAAAATCAGCACAATATTCCTACCTATACAAGTTGGGATGAATACAATACATATATTGTGTCATATCCTGGGGGTGAGAGGTAATATAACATATTGTTAGGTAGACTATGGATGAGGGACATGGAATGCATACCTTCCATAGTGCACCAAAGCCTAAAATTCATACACCAAGTACAAGTGTACGTGGTCCCCAATGATCCTAAACCATTCAAATATTACAAGAAGTTCAAGGAGCCTTAAGACACTCTAGCAACATGTGAGCCTCAAAATTTCCATTCGAATGAACTCATAAAACATATGACTAGAGCTTGCATCAAGAAATCATCACCTTCTCCCATCATAAAAACATAGGGTATCATATTACCTGAGGATAAGAAGAAAATATAAGTTGATATAACTAATACAGAAGCATCTTGGATAGTTTATGATCCACAACTGGTCTAAAAGACAAAACACCTTCTCACAAGTTTGTGGGAATGGTCAACATCAAGATAGAGAGCCCAGTAACTCTAAAGTAGTTAAAAAAACAATTGATGCTATTATATGTTGCTTCCAAATTGAAGGGGCCAAAACAATTGAAATTAGTCACCCTTGATTCATTTCTCATGGTGCCTTCTAATGAGCAAGAACATATGACTCCCCCACATTAAACTAGGGGTACTCAAGCTTACACAATTCAACACTACAAAGTTAAATCTGAATCGAGTAATAAACCAGAGCATGTGGATACCACTATCAAAGTGGATCATCAAGAAGCATCCACAACATCTCAAATAATATAATTTGGTGATTTGAATTTACCTCAAGATTATTTAGCACCCACTCTTCCACCTCCTTTAGTCGATGATGGTATTCCAAGCCATTCACTAGCAATACACCTGAGAGCCTTGTCAGTCTTGGAATGTATACAAGATTGCTTGACTAATCTAGAGGTATAGATGGAGCAATAGAATGAGGTATTGCAATTTATCATGATCTAGCTTGAGAGCTATAAAATACAAAGGCAACCCTCATCTGAGGTTGAACCATCTCCTGTACAATCACAGGAAAAGCCTCAAAAAGAGCAAGCACCAGTTCAACCACCCTAGCAACCTAGAAAGTATCCCTCATTGCTTGAGCCTATGGTATCAGTTTTCAATCAATTATGTGCCACAAATACCATCACCTTACCTAAGGTTTACCAGTTAAATCTAAATCATCTAAAACCCTAAATATATGATGAATATTTGCACATTGTCTATATCATAGACAAAATGATCATGATATTCAATCATGTCAAGGTTTTAGAGCCACAATATACAACATGCTTGAAAATAAGTAGCTTTGGGTTGTCAACCAAAAAATAATCATAGTCAACAATATTTCCCTTGAACTAAAAAAGCAAGAGGAGCCTCCTAAGTAAGAAACTAACATATCTAGGGCTCAATTTGGTCATAAAAATAAGCTAGATCATGCTACAAACTCAAAACACCAGTAGTGCATTTAGAATCCTTTAAAAGAGCCTATGTCAATCATTTTTTAGAAGTTGTAGGAAGCTAAGGTCATTACCTTTCCCACTATACACCCTTTAGATCCAAATAAAACTAAACCTAAGGGTTATAGGTAGGATCACTTCTACCTCCATCATCGAATAGAGGGCCATGGCATTTACAATTGTTATGGGTTCAGACATGTGGTCCAAGATCTTATTGATAGTAAGGTTTTATCCATAGATGGGTCACCCATAGCACCTCAGTCTACCCCATTTCATGCTACATCACCCCATATGCAATCCCAAGTTTAGTCACATCCTTGTAGGCCCAAAAATCCACCCTAGTGAGTATTTACATTTGAGATGACTACTGTGACCTTATTGTAAAAGCTCTATGTGGCAAATGCATTCACATTTTTAGATGTCAATCCAAGAGCACCCAAGCCTAGGTTACCTGATGAGAGCCTCTATTGTGTCTACCATCACATGCATGGGTATGACATCTATAGTTTTCATTCATTCAAAAAAGTGGTCAAAAACCTGCTAGAACGCGATGAGCTTTGTGTAGACGATTTGCTCATTTTATTCCACCAAAATGCTAGCACCTTGTAAAGTTCCACAACTCAACAAGGATAGTTAATTGCAGTCACTCTTCCTAAGTAAGCTAATTACATTGTGGTGCATGACATACACAATGGGGGTCCTCAAGGTAGCAAAACTTTCCCACCATACACATCAAGATCAATGAGGCAAAGTAAGAAATCCAAAGGTATTGCACCTTCCTCACTTTCATTGAGTGGCACACACACTGGGGGTACCTAAGGTAGTGTACCTTCCCTCCTAAAAATAATAAAATCCAAAAAAATCATAAAACATCAAAATCCAAAAAAATCATAAATCATTAAAATTCACAAACAATTGAAAATTCAAAAAATCTAAAAACATTTTAAAACATCAAAAACACAAAAATATTTGCATTTATATTTTGCACATGCATCCATTTAATTGTATTGAATTAGGTATGTTCATCCATTGCACTTGCATTAGTATATGTTGTGTTTACAATGTTACAAATGACACCATATTTGTATGCTAATCATGCATCTTTAATTCATCATCATCCATCATCCCCTGTGAGAAATTGTGTTTTTCAATGCAACCCATCTAGATGCTATAAGGAATATACTAGGGTTTTTTGGTCATTCATCCATACCTAGTGATCTTCTCAAATTTTATAGAAAGCTATCTTCACTTTCAAAGATGAGGTCTAGTTTTGATAGTACATTGCATATTTCAAAATTCTATCACAATTTAAACATTAACAATCCTAGTTTGAACAATGAAATATGAACACTACAAAGTGGTTCTAGTCACCTTAAGCGAAATATTTTTACTTGATCACCTTGTGATGCACATGTTCTAGGATTTTGATCATTTAAAAAAGATAAGCTCCCCCCTACCCAAAGAAATCCCTTGCTTTCATAGAAAATAATCAAATTCCCAAATCAAAGCAAAGCAAAATAAATAGTGATTATCATCACTGAGAAAATCCCTTGCTCCAAAAAAAATGCAAAATAAACAGTGATTTTCATCACTAAGCATGAGCAAGTATCCCAAACAATGAAAATAAAATAAGGGGGTGAAGAGCTTGAATCCCTGGAATGGTCAGTATTTGAAAGTCATTGAGTGATCCCCATTATAGCAATGGGTTGAATGAATCCCACCTGGCAATGGGGTAGTTCTAAGCAATGTACATATGAGATAGCTTTAGGTGGCTTGTATTACCTAGTAGTCTAATCCAACTGCATTAGAATGAGGCATTCATTTCATTTCTTCTATGAAATTTTAGCAAATCATCAAATATAGTGATTCATCACATGCTTAATTGAATTAATATCATCTTGACTTCCTAAGAAAGCCATTGCGGTCAAAATAATCCATGGAATAGATATGTACAATTACTATTAATGGTTGAAATCACAATTATAATAGGACTTGCCATGTAACAAAATGTAAACATCTTGAGCAATCCAAATCAATCATCTTGATCAAATGACTCGTCACTTTAATCACTTGTCATTTTCCTCATCAAATCATCGCTTGAGGAGGTAGTCATAATCAACAAATTCATAATAAAAATAAAAAATTGAACACTTAATCATGTGAATCATGTTTGTCTTATGAATCATTGCTAAAAACTATCATAAGCTTCCCCATTTGTAGGGGCAAAAAGCAAATATGATGAGATAAGCCTTTATCGTTCCGCCTATCGGGCCTATTGTAGCTTGTATGCTACTAGATTATGATTGGATACGTTAGAGAACCATTTTGAGCCTTCCATGTCATTGGAAGTAATGATTTTGAGATGTATGTCCTTTCTAGGATTGGGGCATCTAGCATTGACCAGATCAAACATTAGCAAACCTATGATATGGCTTTATATTATCTATTTTTGCTCAGCATTGTTTTTCCCACAATGCATTCTAAAAAGGATATATGTAGATACCTAAAACACATCATGTTTAGGAGACTACTCATATGGGCACCTTTTTAGACCATATGAATGATCTTGGATCTTTCCAAGACCCAACAGTGATTCTAATCACTCATTTAGGGTATTCTAGGCCTATGCAACCTTAGCCACTGAAATCAATAGAAACTAAGATCCTAGCCACTAACGATCAGAGAAACTAAGCGCTAGCCACAACTATTGATAGATGCTAAGGATAGCCTACCCCTAGCCACAATGAGTGAGAGTGGTGAAGCCTTGTAACCAACTCAATATCCCTGAGCTAAGCAAAATCAGTTGTAACTAACCAATTTGCAATGGTTATTGGGAATTTTTAGTTGTGAAGCTTCTAGAGGTTTTCTCCTAACAACTCAGACCAACTGATTCTTGATCTTGGCTTCCTTGAGAAGCCAAGATGAGGACTTGGGAAAGTCTATTTAAAGGCCTCCCAAAGAGACATATGCATCATGAATTGACTGCAGTGAAGCCCTACCATATTGGAGAGCCATTTTGCAACCCTTTAGGAGTAGTGAAATGATTTCCAATTAGAGAATGAAAACTATGCATACTTTCATGGAGCTTCCACAATATTGAAAAACAAATATGCTTTCTCCCACCAATTCATCACTAGTTTACAACAATATGCCACCAAATCCATGTTTGAGACATAAGCGACCCTTAATCATCAATTTATAAAATAAATTGAGCATCATCAAGTTGAGATTTAAGTAATAGAACACCTTCCTTATGACCACTATTTTCAATAGCAGCCCGCAGGTTTTATGATGTGGCATGTTTTATGATGTGCATTTGTAAGAGTGTGTTTTACATGTGTGGGGATTGAGTTTTTGGAAATTTTTGTCATGGGGATGCAAAATAGGCAAATGGGTATCCAAAAATACCCTTAACTCTCTAGTTGTTAGGTACCCTGCAGCTCGATTCGATCATTGGGTACCCTGTGACCACAAGGTTGTGCTAAAATTCAATGTTTTTGAGATAACACTATGATGAGGGCATAAATTGCATGATTTTATGTATTAATTGAATGTTTATTTGTTCTGATTTTTATGATTTTGTCCTAATGCAAAGATGTGTGTGTGAAACAAGCACCAATAGAGATTGATTTATGACACCAATTTCATCCAATGTTGGAGGGTCTAAGGGAGAAAATTGAGGATGTAGATCTTTAGTGGGTGCGAAATGTGGTGTTACATGGATTATCAGATAAAGGTAATACAATGGGATCATACCTATGTGGAGGCATTGTGTAAGCATTGGAATCCTGACTGTAGCACCTTCCATATCCCAATAGGAGAGATGACAATGACACTGAAGGATGTGTACATGATATATAGGTTACCTATGGAGGGCTTGACTATGATCACCATGGAGCATAAGCAGTGAGAGGTGATGTTGCAATGATTATTGGGAGACAGGTGGTAGGAGGTGTGGGTATCTAGCAAAGAAGTGTACTATGAGAAGTGTTTGCTGGAGGGGAGGATCACTCTGGGGCACTTGTTGGTGATGACCTTGATAGCCAACCATGTAATGCCAGATGTATCGATATATCAATTCTCATAGATTCTTATGGGTGTGTTATGTGATATGGTGGACCATGGTAATTGGTATGCATGGGTGCTATATTTATTGGTGTAGACCTACAAGGAGTTGCACGGAGTGAGGCAATTTGATTGATAGACTATGGGAGTGGGTGTGCTCCTCCAGGTGTGGGGATGGAAGCACATTACAGTACAGTGACCTGAGGGGCTACCATATAGAGTGTATGATTTTATGGGTATAGATGTGCCCTATGCACTATGATGGTAGATGAATATGGAGGAGCGACTACATAGGCCACATGATGGGTAAGGCTTATACTACAGGGATGTGTTCAGTCAATTAATACTGAGAACATCTAATAGTGATCATGAAGGGGGGTACCTTATTGGGATGAGATAGGGTGGGAGTTGATATGAGTGAGATGGGGTTGTTGGGTGATTGGATGGGAGGTCTCAAGAAAAGTGGTTCCTATTTAGCCATGTATTATGGTAGCTTGATTTGTAGTAGTAGGTGTCGAAGGCTCTTGTCATGATTAAGTGAGTGAAGGGAGAGCTTGCATAGGTACCAGTAGTGATGTCCCATTATATGACTATGGATGCAAATATAGATATCCTTGATGTAGGTGATGCAAGTACCATCGCAAGATATGATCCATAGTGGGTGACTCAGAGCTAGGAGCCAAGAGTAGGTGTGATAGATAAATATGCAGAGGCTATAGTAGCTAGGCCAAGTGGTGGCTTAGGATGGATTTGAGGGGATACCAAAAGTGGGGTAGGTAGCCCTATAGGATATCCTATGGTAGGGGCAAGTAGTCCTCAAAAAACTATGATGATATTACTTGATGTGAGGGGTGTGGGATCTAGTAGTCGTCATCATGCAGTGATGGATCTTTATGATGGAGAGGATGGAGAGAGTGAGGAGGATTTATATGGAGAGTTTCTCGATAGGTAAATAAATACATGAAGAGAGGTGGTGTCCCTACAAGGATATGGAAGGATATGATCATTGGCCTAGAAGGGTGAGGTGCACTTACCCCAGGTGGGATAGAATTATCTATTTGTCCATGCAACATAATGCATGCCTATGAGGATAATGATATGTTGTGATATAGGGTGTAATATATGGAGAGTGAATTAACCCATTGGAAGATATCTTGGTTATAGGAGCAGGCCACCCTAGTAGGTGAGAGGGATGGCATAGTGATGGGGTACCTAGAGGTTGAGAGAGAGGTAGCCCATGTGAGAGGGTATATGAAGACTATGGAGGTCTATGTGGGGCTATTGTAGAAGGAGGTCACACAAGAGCAAGCTTCGAGGGAGGCCATCATGGCTGAGGTTGAAGAACACAAGCTTATACTAAGAGGGGGGGTGAACAGTATAAGATAAAACTTTTTACTTTTCTTTCCAAAGTAGTATTATCCAATATTATCAATTACAATAATAAAATAATGCATAGATCATCACACACATAAGAGACATAGATTTAACATGGTTCACCCAATGTGGGCTACATCCATAGAGAAAATATTTCTTATAAAGTTTCTCAATAAATATCTTGGGAACCAATTCCCTATTACAATATTTATGGGCACCAACCCAAAGGAGACACTTATCCCCTATGCTCAAGTTTTTGGACCTCTATCCATAGGATACACCAATCCCCTCTTGATCTAGTTTTTGGTCCTCTATCCACAAGACACACCAATCCTCTTTGCTCTATTTCAATGACATCTATCCATAGGAGACACCAATCCCCTTTGTTCTACTTCATGATTCAAATCCTTCTCACAAATTTGCTCAAATATTCTCCACAATATATTCATAACTTTGCTCAAATATTATCCAAAACTACTCACAACTTTGTGCAAATCTTCTCACAAAACTTGCTCAAATTTTCTCACAATACCTGCTCACATAACCTACTCAATCATACTAAAATATGCTCACTAACACTGCTCAAACCCTCTCACAATCCCACTTATAATCCTACTCAAATCTTCTCATAATCCTACTCAAATATTTCTCAATATTACTCATAAACCTACTCAAATTTTTTCACTAACACTTCTCAAAATGCCTACTCAAATCTACTCCAAAACCTACTCAACTATGCTCACAACTCTGCTCACAACTTGCTCAATCCTACCCACAAATTCTTCTCAATATTACTCATATCTTTCATATAAACAATGCTCATATCTTTCCCAAATATCACATTTAAACAATGCTCATATCTTTCACAAATATCGTATACAAACAATGCTTATAACTTTTTAAATAAGCTTTTCTCTACTATAGCAATTCAGACATATTCTACCCAAAATTGTTTTTCTTCATGAACATATAGAAAATGATATGCATTACAAATACCTAATATATTCTTTCACATTCATTAAGTTTATCACTTTCTTATGTCTCACATTCATTACATTGAAGGATAGCTTTTAATATTAGCACTTGACAAATGATCTTGTAATGTCCTTTTCTTCAATGAATCCTTTCATACTATCTTTGCACTAGATGACACTTTGACTTGCTTTAAAACAACCCTTCTATTTGTGTGATACTATACTTATTTTTCTTATTTCCACATTCACTTAAAAATCAATCATATCCAATGCACAAATTTGCTTCACAAAACTGATCTATAACTCTTGCACTTTCATTTCCAATATCACTCAAAACCAATGCACAAATTTTCTTCACAAAACTAATCTATAACTCTTGCACTTTCATTTCCAATATCACTCTAAACCAATGCACAAATTTTCTTCACAAAACTAATCTATAACTCTTGCACTTTCATTTCCAATATCACTCTAAACCAATGCACAAATTTGCTTTAGAAATATTATCTATAACTCTTGCACTTTCAATCCCAATATCACTCAAAACCAATTTCAATCAACACTAATGCACATCAAATCAATCCTTATACCTCCAATCATATGACATCAAAATATTTCCTTCAAACAGAAACCACCCTTGAGAAAGGAATTAAATCACCATACCTCCAAATCTGCCTTGATGATGATGAGCTTCCCAAATTTGTCTTGACAAGTAATTTTCTTTTCTAGCACCACTTCAAAAACTGGTTAGAAAATCTCCTTTTCAAATCATCCACATTAAAAACCCTTTTCAACAATGTTCACAATAAGTCTTGAAAATAATATCTTATATTTTCTTCATAATATAAAGCTTCATCAATAACACAAACTCTTTTAACCCCTTTCTATATGTCAAAACACAAATAACAATAATCACAAATACACCTTATTTATCCTTTCTACAATATGCAAAAATACAAATAACAATAATCATAGATACACCTTATCTCTCCTTTCTAAAAATGTAAAAATACAAATTTCAAATAATACCCAAATCACCTTATGTCTATTTTCCTCATGCAAACATTACAATATCAAATAATCATTATTACATCTTATGACTCCCTTTTTAAATCAAATGTAAAATAGAATATTTTACCCCCTTTATATTCAATATGCCCAATGAATGATTTACCTTTGTAAATTAATTTTAATCAAAAAAAATTATGCATACCTTTCACCAAGCACACGATTTCCTCTCTCTGCTTTACAAAATAGTACTTGCAAGAATTGCCCCTGCGACAACCTGCTCCAAAACACCTTAGCGCTAGCTAGGTATCTAGTTGTGCTACCCCAAAGGGTAACAAAAATAATGCATGATGTAAATTTAAACCTTCCTCTTTTTTGCTGCTCAAACAATATTTCTGCCACCAAAACAATGCTTGCGTGAATCAAACCTATGACCTTATCCCTTGTAGTGCCTTAGCATTAGCCAAGAGATCAACTGCGCTAGCTACCGAGTTGAAACCTATAGCATAGCACCCTGTCCTTATTCTCACTTTGCCTCCTACCAAAATTTGCATTCCCTTCTTATTGTGATTCACAGTTTCAATGCACGGAAGGATTTCGAATTGCACTACACAAAAACCATAGCCAAATAAATATTTTAGTGCATTATTTATATGCATATTGCCTCCTTTCACAATGACATCGCCGCTCATGTTTTTATTTTTTATTTTTGAATTTCATATAGCCTCTAATAATTTTTTGCGCTCTTTATTTTTAAACCTTATTTTGATTATAATATTTTAAATCTAATAGATTTAAATATCATAATCTTTAAACCTTTGGCCTTTGGAAAAATAATTTTTTATCTTTAAAACTTTGCCTCCTCTTGTGGTTTTTAAATATTTTTCAAGAAATTATAATAAAACATTTTAAACCTTTTCCTTCTTCATAATATTTAAATTTAGCATTTAAATATTATTAATCCTTCTCTTAGAAAAATACTTTGGAGATATACCTTACCTTGAATTTTGTCCATAGTACCTTGCCTTGAATTTTTCCCATATACCTTGCTTTTGAATTTTATCCATTTCTTTTTATTCATCAAACCCATGGGGAATATTTTTACCTTGAATACCATGCAACTTTGACATAAATGACAACTCAATATTTCCAAAAATCTCCCACTTTGTCATTTATGGCAACCCTTCAAAAAAAATCTTCGTTTACTACAACTGGATTCCAATACTGCTACCCCTGAGAAGCTACTCCCCCTCACTAAATTCTTCCCCTTTGACATCAATGGAAAACGGCTCCTTGGGGCTCAATATAAGACACTTTAGCATAGCCCCCTCACCACCTCCTTTTCTTGAGGTGATCAATTTTAGTATGGGAGTGAAATTCCCAAATTACTATGATCCTCATCTTCTTTTATTTTCTTTCTCCAAAATTTTGTTGTCATACCTCTTTGAACATTTTGAGCATCATTTTTCTTGTCTATCTTTGGAAGATCTGGAAACATTGTTATACACCATTTAGCTTTATGCCTAAAATTATTGCAATTTTAACACATGATGTTATAGTCCATGAAAGGTGCAAATGAATTGTAGTTCCTCTTGGTGTAGCCATAATCATTCTTATTATGAACCCTGCAATGTACAACTTTGTGATAAAATTTATGATAGGAAAAAAAATGACCTTGGAAGAAATATTCATCTTGCCTTGGAGTATATGATCGCATGGTTCTCTCATTGCTTTTTATATGATGGTCCCTTTTCCTTGATGATTTTTTGTTTGCTTCCTCTTTGATACTATCACCTCTCAACACATCAGCATAGGTCTTAGGCTCTTCTTCAATTTCTTTCTTTGATTTCTTTATTCTTTTTTATCTTGACTCCTCTTTTTGTCTCTCTTGACCTTCTTCAAAACCAATTCCAGTCTTTATAAATGGATATCTCTATACTTTGATAATATCATCCAAGGTTTTTGAGCTTTTCTTAAACTGAGATATATTGTCATTAAATTTTTCAAGTCCCTTCCTTAGAGAGATAACCTCATATTCTAGTATTTCATATTCTAGCTCTTTTATATTTAACTACTCAACCATACCTTCTTAAATTTTCCTTACCTCTATAACTTTAAATTTTAAATCGATGAGATCTTGTAGAAGCTTTACTTTTGTTTTCTCACCCTCTTGTACTTGACACTTCAATCTGAAGTTCTCCCTTTTTAACTCTTTAATATCAACATCAAGTTCCTCTTTTATATCAATTGTGGCTTCCTCTTACTTTTCTAAATATTTCTCTTTTTCTTGGTCTTCAACTACAGGATCATCTTCTTTCTCTTCTTCTTGGTCTTTGAAAATAGGAGCATCTTCATTCTCTTGTACTTGAGCCTTCAATCTTGAGTTCTTCTTTCTAGCCCTCTTCAACTCTTCAAGAACAACAATAAGTTTCTTTTTTATGTCAATTGTGCCTTCTTCTTCATTTTCTAAACCTTTTTCTTCTTTTTCACTATCGGAGAGGCTTTCATCATTGCTACTATACCCAGCTTCTAGACAATGAGCTACATAGTGACCAAGGTTACCATACTTAAAACACTTATGTTTTCTTAGATCCTTCTTATTTTTTCTCACAAAGTCAGCTTCTTCTTCACTGCTACTACTTCCATATTATGGACAATAAGTTCCATAGTGACCAAGATTACCAAATCAAAATATTTGTGTTTTCTTATATCCTTCTTATTCCTCCTTACAAAGTTATATTCTTCTCCACTGCTTGATTCATCACTTGATTCTATTTCTTTATTTTTTGCCTTCTTTTATGTTTTGAATATTGCCTCTTTTGAATGTTTGATCTTTCTCTGTCCTCATCTCATAGGTTATGATAATTCCATGTAACTCATCCATGTGTGTTCTTGTAAGATCTTCCTTCAAGTTGTTAGGCTTTCATGAAGTAACTCACTTTGATACCAATTGAAGAACACAAGCTTATACTGAGAGAGGGGTTGAACAGTATAAGATAAAAAAATTTACTTTTTTTCCAAAGTAGTATTATCTAATATTATCAATTACAATAATGAAACAATGCACAGACCATATGACGTGTTTTAGATGTCTACAGATGCCCATTTTTGGGATGTATTGTGTGAAAGCACAACACAGAGCAAAAATAGATGACCTAAATTAAAATTGAGGGTTGATGGTGTTCGTTGATCTAATCAATGTTAGATGCCTCAATCATGGAAAGAGCATGTATCTTTGAATCATTGCTTCTAGTGAATTGAAGAATTTAATTCAAGTAAACCTTTAAAATGAGGCACATGAGGAAGGGTCTATAGGCTTGAGGTATACTTGATCTTGGCACACTTTTTAGCCATGGGCAGACACAAGGGTCTATAGGCCTTCATGTTTCAAGAATACCAAGTATTTTTTTGGTTGAAATTTTTTATTTTTGTCTGCCCCAAGCAAGGTCATGATTATATTTGGTAATGATTCTTGGATGAACACAATTTGCATGATTGAGTATTTGAATATTGATTTTTATAAATTGTGTGATTATATGACTACAACTGAAGTATGCTAAAAATATCATACACCCCTAAAATAAAAGATAAGATTGAAATGTAGCAAATCTAAATGTAACCATACAAATAAAGAACAAGATAAAGAAATGATTGGATGGTGCCCTTTTATTAATAATGCTTTGTTCTTTCCAAGAATATTACAAGAAAATCCCTCTTAGGGATTGCTACCAATATTGATACAATGAAATACAATTATAACCATTTTGGATGTACTTCGTAGGATCTTTTTTGCATCCTCACAAACTGATTATTGATAGGTTTTTGGTGACTATCACGATGTAGGATGGTGAGGTGTGAATCTTTATGCCATTTTCTCCATGTAAAGACCTGTAATCTGCACACAAAGAAACTTAAAAGGCATCAATAGCATATGAAGAGCCTTTCAAGATAAGGCCCATATCCATGATAAAGAAAATGATAAAGAAGCTAAAATACAACTGATAAATGCATGAAAATTGAAATCTAACTATGCTAAGAAGTAATTGAAATGTTGCTAAATTTAATGAAAGCAAGAAAATAGGGAAAATAGATCTCTATTAAGAGGCCATCTCTATGTGGGATGGTCTTGCCTATTGGCCATCTTGGGGTGAGATGGTTGTGCCTTTAGGTCATCTCAGGGTGAGATGACTATTAAATTATGAGTGAATTCCTTGTGGTCGATGCGAGGTGATGTTGGGTTTGATCCATGGGATTGATGTTCAAGGGTGCACTCATGAAGAATGACTTAATGGTAGGATTTGACATGAAGCAAGAGTGTTGGATGGTGCAAGAAGTATGAATTCGATCTTCAACCTTTGAGATGGTCCATTGTCATGCTTGGAAGCTCCATGGTTGAATTTTGATAGCACTTCATTGCTTGAAACTTTGAAGACTCTTTGATCTCCAATTTGATAACACTTCGATGCTTAAAAATTGGACTATTTTTAATGAAGGCTAGGTACTTTTAAATAGACTTCCTAATGGGAGTCTAAAGCTTCCTTGAGAAGCCAAGAAATAGTTGAATATCAAGAAATGTAATTACTTCTTGATAATCATTGTATCGTTTCCAATAACTGGTAATTGTAACTACTTGAACCATTGCTCATGATTTGGGATCTTGTTGCTTTAGGTGTGACCATCTTGGGGTGGGATGGTCATGACTATTGATCATCTCATGGTGGGATGATCTTTGGAGGTCATCTCTTGGTAGGATGGTCCTAGTTACAAAGGGAAATTCCTCCTTGTTTGAGTGGTGAGAACCATTGTTAAGCCCTAGGGCTGCCCAAGGTGGGTCATATGGCCTTAAAAGGTGTCCATATAGGTAGTCTCCTCAATATGATGTGTTTTAGGTGTCTATAGATGCCCCTTTTTGGGATGCATTGTGTGAAAGCACAATATAAAGCAAAAATAGATGACCTAAAGTCAAATTGAGGGTTGATGGTGTTCATTGATCTAATCAATGTTAGATGCCCCAATCATGGAAAGAGCATGCATCTTTGAATCATTGCTTTTAATAAATTGAAGAACTTGATTTTGGTAAACCTTTTAGTCAGGTACAGAGGAAGTCTACATGCTTGAGGTATATTGATTGGAATTTTTAGAGGTAGACACATGGGTCTATAGGCTATGTTTCAAGAATACCAAGTATTTGTTTGGTTGAAATTTTTGCTTGTTGTCTACCCCAAGCAAGGGCATGATTGTCTTTGGCAATGATTCTTGGATGAATGCAATTTGCATGATTGAGTGTTTGATTATTGATTTTGATTATGAATTTTATGATGTATGACTACCCCCTCAAGCGATGAGTCGATGAGGAGATGGAAAGTGATGAAAGCGATGAGTCGCTTGACCAAGATGACTTGTTTTGGATTTTGTAGGACTTTTATAAATGTGGAAGGGGGAAAATCCTATTACAACTATGATTTCAACCATTATTGGTAATTGTACATCTCTATCCCTTGGAGCAGTCCAACCACATGGCTTTCTTAGGGAATTGAGATGATAACAATTCAATTTGTTCTAGAGGTAAATCATTGTATTCGATGATCTCTTGAGGTTGAATGGAAGAATGAAATGTATATCTCTATCCCTTGGAGTAGTCCAACCACATGGCCTTCTTAGGGAATTGAGATGATACCATTTCAATTCATTTGTGAGCTATTTTTGTTCAAGTGGCCTTATGGTAACCTACCCATCCGATCGGATTGCATGGATAATTAGTCATTGCAACCACCAGGTGTATAGGGTAAATCACTAGGTATGAGGTTCACTTGAGAATTTTTGATTTGATGGTTTTTAGGTATTTTTGGAGTTTTATATTATTTTTGTGGTTTGATGTTTGTTGATTTTTATTTTGTATTTTTGAGGTCATCCCGTAGAATGGTTGCATTTTAAAATTTTGGGGTCATCTCATGGTAGGACGGTCACATTAAATGTGATCATTTGGCACATAGGGATGGTCTCAGAATTTGAAAAATATAAAAGCAAAATTTTCAAAATTTTGATATCATTTTCACTATTGGTAGTTGGAGAAAATGAGAGGTGAGGAGGAGAGAATTTTTTGATGTGGAGTATTGCTAGATTATCTACTCATTTCTACCATGGACCAACTTGAGGCTTCAATTAGTGGAGGAGCTAGAGCGAGGAAGGTAGGCACTTTGTTTCCTCTTGTTATTTTGTAATTTTAAAATGAACCTCATTAATTAATGTGGAAAATGAACCTCACTAAAATTTAAGGTAATGAACCTCATTTTAGATGTAGGATGTAGTGTAGGTTGTTTGGTTTTTTTTGTTTGTTTGTTTTTTTGTTTTTTATTTTTGAATGTTGCTCCTATTTTGGGGTCATCTCGGGTAGAGATGGTTCCTCTTTGGGGTTTTGGGGTCATCCTAGGGTGGGATGACTACATTTTGAAAATAATGGTCAAATTTGGATCATTGCAGCGGCCATCTTGGGGTGAGACAGTCTCACCTATGGATCATCTCAGCCCAAGACGGTGACATCATTTATGATTTTTTTTATTTTAATTTCCTAATTGGTTTATTATTTGTATTCAGATTATAAAGGCCCATTATAGAGTTCCCATAATTTTTGATACAATGTGAGTACTCCTCACTAATGATGAGTGGAGATGGATTGAGGTGATTGGCCTCAAGAAAGTGACTCGACTAGAGGCGGTAATGGTAGGCCTATCTAACTATCTTAGTTGATTGATGGGATAGCTGAACTAACACTTTTCACCTCCCAACTAGTGAGATGATAGTCACCTTGGAGGATGTGTACCAGATTTTGTGTTTCAATTAAGGGATGCCCGATCACCTCCACTCCCCTTCTTCAATAGGGTAGAGTACTACAAAGGGTATTTTTTGAAGAGATAAATATTTCTAGGCATCACATGGATAGTGATGGAGTTTTGGTCGAGGCATGGTATACCACATAGATGTTTACTCATAGGCAAGTAGTATTGATGTCCATTATGTCAAAAATCTTACTACATGACTCCTCAAGAGCGAGGTTCCCATGGAAATTTCTTGATTTGGTATAGGATCTAGTAGAGCACAGGATTAAGGATCCAGTTATCATGGCATGGGAAGCACTTTACTTGCTCATATATAATTAGTTATATGATATTGGGTAGTGAGGTCAATGCGGATTAGGCTACAAATTCCTTATTCATGTGTGGGTATGGGAGCATGTTCGAGTGGACCAACTAGAGGGAATTCCATGATCACCATGAGTAGATATGGATGATTTTGACATAGGATATGTGTCTTTATGGAGGTGAGATCAGGAGATAGGTCATATTTTACCTCATTCAGGTAGGCTTACCCATTATGTAGGGTCTCTTGAGGGACTAAGATTAGGGTACATGATTTGGAGACCCTATATGGATTATCCACCTTGGGTAGAGGCTATAGCACAACTGGCATGCATAAGGTATGAATAGTGGTTGATTGGGTAGCATGGTACAGAGTGATCCCATTATTTACTATCATCGAGGGGTAGATATGTAGTTGAAGTGGCCTCAAGTGGAGTCACTGGGGGATGAGGAGGATGAACCACTAGTCTTTCCAAGTTTGGAGGACCCAATTATGATAGCAAAGTACAACACATGGTTATATACTTAGCTATGGCAAGGAGGTGGGCCTATGGATAGGCCAGCTAGGGTTGAGGCAAGTGAGGGATTTGGAGATAATACATGCAAGGGAGGGTGATGAGTGCATCATTATATGGAGGGATAGTGGAGCTAACCTATAAAAGGGGTGGAGGAGCCACAAGATGAGGGCAGATACGAGGAGGATCTCAAAGATGAGGTTGCTCAGTTTATGTCATAGGTGTAGACTCTCCAGGGATAGTTAGTAGAGCAAGATGCTACCATAGTAGTATTATAGATCCAGATGGTCGAAGAGTAGTATAGGGGGAAGGGCTTCTCTAATGATAAGGTCCTTCTAACTACATAGTTGGATAGCTTCCAAGCGATAGTGGATAGGGTGATAATAGAGAGGGACAAGATGATCATAGAGAAGGATGCTCTACATATGTATATGACTACCTGGATAGTAGAGTACAATGCTCTATAGGCATAGGTAGCAGCCAAGATAGTAGAGTAGAATGCTTTGTAGGCTTAGTTAGAAAATTATACCATAGATCAAGGATAGGTAGGAGCAGATAGCCAGGATATAGGGGATGTTGTAGGGTTATAGGTTGAGGTGGCTAGATTATGAACCCTCTTAAGTGACTATGATGCTCGGCATCGATCTTATCGAGATTATATCATGGATTTGTAGGGTCAAGTGGGGCTACTTGGTAGTCATCTACCTAAGTAATCCTTGATAGGAGGATCCTAGTGGATCTAATATAGTGAGTTGAGATAGAATCATAGATAATTAGCAAGGCTAGAGATATTAGGGTCTAGTGGATCTACTTAGCCTCATAGAGATGAGGTGAGGGTGGAGGTGAGAGCAGGGGTGTAGGACTAGCATACTTGTATGTATGTCTATTTTTGGGTGTAAGGTTTGAGGACCTACACGATTGTAGCCTATGAGTAATTTTGTATCATGATGTACTGGATTTCCATATATATGATATATATTTTATTATGGCCTATCATGTGTTTATGTTATGATTTTATTTTATGTATGGATGCAATTATGGATGATGGATGTGTATCTAGATATTGTAGTATAGATGCATAGATGTATGCCTAGATATGTGTATGTATGGATGCAATATCTAATGTTAGATGTATGTTTTAGATTTGTTTATTTGATTATGAATGTGAATTCATGTTATTGTTATGACAAATCTAGTGTGTATGAGATGCATTAAATTTTATATGGATGTTCTAATGCAAATTGTGGATGTATGTTTTAATTTCTTAAAACATAATGAATGAATCTAAATGTGTTTAACAAACTAATGGTAGACACCACAGAATGTATAAAAATCATGAATTAAAATGTTAACCTTATCACAAAAGTTATACATTTGGATGTGAATGTGTGAGATGAGATATGTGAGATGTGGGGGTTTTCCCTATAAGCTTTTGCAAACTAAAAGGTGTGCATAAAATAGTTAGTGGCCATCTAAATATCATTTTTGATATTCATCCGGTATCTATCCTATCTTATGAGGACCCCTTAATAAGAAAAATCTCATAAGGAAAACTACAAATGATGATGAGATAGTTAAGTGCTATGAGGGAATTTTAAGGTTTTCCATGGGACTCAAACACCCTAGTTGATTGATCAAAAGTTGTATACTGGCTACACAAGACTCTGAAAGCTATAAGTCTATTATGAAGACCTAGATATTCAATATCCCTGTGTGTGCAAAGTGAATGTATTAGATGATGCATAAGACTACCTCATTGCTAGGCGGGTTTCATGCAACCCATTGTTGTAATGAGGATCACCCTATGGTCATCTTATCTTGAGTTTGGATGTAGTTGGACTAGACTACTAGGCAATACAAGCCACCAAAAGCTAGCTCAACCATAAGCCGACATTGGTCTGTACAAAATAAGGTCGCTAATGTGATAGACATATCACCATGCATAAGGCTACTCCATTTCTAGGTGGGTTTCATTCAACCCATTGTTGTAATGGAGATTGCCCCATGGCTTTTGAATAACTAAGGATTCCAAGGATTCAAGCTCATTACCCCCTTCTTTTATTTTGATTTCTTGGGATACTTGCTCATTTATTTTTTTTATTAGTGGTGAAAACCACTCTTTTTGGAGCAAGGGATTTTATTAGTGGTGAAAACCACTATTTCTTTTTTGGGGAAACTTGCTCATTTTGTGGAAGAGCAAAGGGGATTGCTTGGGTAGGGAGGAGCTTGTCCTTTTGTCAATTCTCAGCATCCTAGACCATGCACATAATAGGATGAGCAAGGGAAACCTTTCACTCAAGGTGGCAAGGACTACATTGTAGTATCATCCTTCCTTGTTCAAACTTAGATTTTAAATGTGTAAAATTGTGTTGGGATTTTGACATATGCAAGGTACTATCAAAGCAAGACCTTACTTTCTAAAAGCCAAGATAGCTTTCTACAAAATCTAAAAAGAAAACTAGGGATGGTTGAATGACCAAAAACCCTAGTGAACACCCTATAGCAACTTATTGGTTGTGTTGAAAAATATAGTTACTCACAAAGGGGAATGTGGATGGTAGTGATATGTGTTATGTGGGGGTTTTCCCTATGCTCTTTTGCAAACTAAAAGGTGTGCATAAAATAGTCAGTGGCCATCTAAATATCATTGTTGATATTCATCCAGATATCTAACCTATCTTATGAGGACCCCTTAATAAGCAAAATCTCATAAGGAAAACTACAAATGATGATGATGGATAAGGTTGATTTAAGACTCATGACTGGCATACAAACATGGTGTCATTCATAAGAATGCAAACACAACTTGTCCTAGTGCAAGTGTAATGGATGAATATGCCTAATGCAACTAATCAATGAATGCAATGAAATGCATGATGATGTAATGCAAATGTTTTTGTATTTTTGATGTTTTGTATTGTTTTTGTGTTTTTATGATTTTTGATTTTTTTGAAAATTTTGATGATTTTTGTTGTTTTTGTAATTTTGTTTTTGATGCATTATGTGTTATGCATGAAATTCTCATAGATGGAGAATGTTAAGAGGTTTAGGTTCCTCAACACCCTCAAGAGAAGTAATATGGTAAGTCCCTGGCCCTATCTTCTGTGTGATGATAAAAGGGCCTAACTAGTTTATCATGAATTTGTCTCGTAAGTGCGGTGGTAAGTTGGAGTTTTGTTGATTTTCTTTGAGCACAAGGTCTCCAAATTTGAATTCCCTTAGGTGGAATTTCATATTGTAAGCTTGTTTAAGGTGATCTTGATAAATGTGAAGGTGCTCGAGAGCATTAACTCATCATTCATCAAGAAGGGTCAATTGGTCAAGGTGAGCTTGTCGCATGGTGTCATCATCGATGAACTCTTGCAATGATATGTACAATGAAGGGATTTCCAACTCTAAGGGTATAATGGCCTCAATGCCATAGACTAGAAAAAATGGGGTTGCCCTAGTGGGTGTCTGAATGCTAGTGTGATAAGCCCATAATGCTAGAGGTAGTTGAAGATGCCAATATTTGTGGTTTTCCTTGATGGTTTTCTTAAGGATGGCAACTATAATTTTATTGGATGCCTCTACTTGTCCATTTGCTTATGGATAATAGGGTGTGGAAAAATAGTGTTGTTTGAAGTTAAAGCATGCACATATTTATTTTTGAATGGAGTCCCATTATCTAAGATAATTTTGGATGGAATACCAAAATGACATATGATATTATGGAGTATGAACTCCATAATGTGAGATCCAGTTGTAGTGGTAAGAGGGATAGCTTCCACCCACTTGGTGAAGTACTCTATGGCCGTTAATATAAATGTGTGATGGCCTGAATATGGGGGTGATATTTTCCTAATTAAATCAAAGCCCCATTATAAAAAGGCCATACCGATTGAATCGATTGTAAGGCCTGAGAAGGTAAGTGTAAAATATTAGCATGATGTTAGCATTTGATGCACTTCCTAATGTAAGCACAATAGTCCTTCTCCATAGTGGGCCAATAATAACCCATTCAAAGGATGCACTTAGCGATGGCCATGCCACTAAAATGGCCACCACAAGTACCATCGTGAGCTTGTGAAATTGCCCAAGCAGATTCTTGGGGCTCTAGACAATGAAGGAGAAGACCATCATAGCTTCGATGATAAAGGATATCTCCTAACAAGACATATTTGGTCACTTTTTTCTTGAATATTCATTTTGTAATCCTAAGGGATACTACCAAGTTTTAGGAAATATTTTAGTTGAGTGAGCCAATCTTGATAAGCTTGGGTTTTGATTGAATGAACAACTTGCTCCCATTGTGACTCATCATGCATGAATGTATATTGGGAGATAACCTTAATATGAATGGTCATGCCATTATCATAAGGACCCTATGGGATTAAGGACCCCTAGGATGCTTGTTTCAGAAAGTCATGTACTTGAGAGAACCGATCTTGGTTCGGTTCAATCTGGATCATGTGGATAACTTCTTCATCATTTGAAGCTTCATATAAAATCATTGATTGTAAAAGCATTTTGACATGGATGGTTGTGATATCTTCAGAAGGGTTCTATGAAATTAAAGACCCCAAAGAGGCCATTGTATCTACAAAATGATTAGATGATCGAGGGATTACCTCGATGTTGTACCATTCTAATTTGGCCAATAGCTTATCCACAAGATCTTTGTACGATTTCAAGATTGAACATCGACATTGATAGATTTCCTTGACTTGGTTGACTATGAGCAAGGAGTCACCAAAGATATTAAGCTTTTTGATCTTCATGGTGATAGTTGTTTGGAGACCCAAAAGGAGAGCCTCATATTCAATATTATTATTGGTGCATGGGAAGTCAAGTTTAAATGATAGGGGTATAGGAGCCCCTTGTGGTGTGAAAAACATGACTCCTACACCACCCCCTTGCTCACATTTAGAACCATCAAAGAACAAAGTCATGTCAGCTTTATTTTTAGGTTCTTCGGGTTTTGGTGAGTTGGATAATGCAAATATTGCATCATCAAGCAACTCGATAGTGAGAGGCTTATCATCCTAGAGAGGAGCCTCTGCTAGCTGATCTATAATAACTTGACCTTTAATAGATTTTTGACTTATAAATTCAAGGTCAAATTTGATTAGTAACATAATCCATTTTGTGGTACATATTATGGTATGTGTGACTCATCATGTACCACAAAGGATTCTCTTTGGAAATGACATACATTGTATGATTCAACATGTAATGTCAAAGCTTCTTGGTGGTGAATACCATTGCTAGGCAAAGCTTCTCAATGTATGCATATTTGAGCTCATAGCTCACCAAGGTGTGACTAATGTAATATATAGCTTATTCCTTATTTACCTCATTCTTTTGGGCCAACATGGTCCCTAAGGCAAAGTCGATGGCTGAAATGTATAGCAAGAATGACACACCTGGTCGAGGTGGAGCTAAAACTAGTGGTGATGCTAGGTATTATTTTATCTCATCGAAGGCCTTTTGGCACTCCTCATCCCAATGGAATGGGACCCCCTTTTGTAGTAGTCGATTCATGGGTTGACATTTATCCAAGAGTTGTGCTATGAAGCATCGGATAGATGCTACCTTTCCTTGTAAGTTGTGAAGCTGCTTAAGGTTGGTAGGGGGGAGCATTTCAAGTATTGCTTTGACCTTGGTGGGATCAACTTTGATCCCTCACTTGGAGACTATAAAGCCCAAAATTTTTCTAGATGTGACTCCAAAGACACACTTTTTGGGATTAAGTCTGACATTATGCTCAATGAGGTGATCAAAGACCTTCCTTAGAACATCAACATGCTCATGATGCAATAGATATTTGGCTAGAAAATCATCTATGTAATCCTCAAGGATTTTATGCATGTAGTCATGGAATATATATGTCATGGCCCATTGATATGTTGCACCAACATTTTTAAGGCCAAATGGCATTACCTTGTAGTAGAAAGTTCCCCAAGGGGTGGTAAAGGTTATCTTTGGTTGATCTTCGGGTTTGACCTAGATTTGATTATAGCCTAAAAAACCATCCATGAGGGACAACATCTCATGACCTATGGTGGCATCAACTAGCGCATCAATGCTTGGAAGGGGGAATTCATCCTTTGGAGTCACTTTGTTAAGATCTTAAAAGTCTATACATATGTGAATCCTCCCATCAAGTTTTCCTATGGGTACCATGTTGGACACCCATTTAGGATAGTCGATAGGTTGGATGAATCCTACATCCAACAATTTTTGTAATTCATATTTTACCATTAAGGCGATTGTTGGATGCATTTTATAAAGTTTTTGCTTGATCGGTTTTATGTTTGGATCTAGCGTAAGGTTGTGCATGACCAATTTTGGATCAAGACCCGACATGTCTTTGTATGACCAAGCAAAAATTTCTATCTTCTCTATCAATAGAGATGTGTAAATGGCTCGCTCTTCTAGGGATAAACTTTCTCCCAATTTTATATTTTTGGGAGCCTTAGGATCATTGCCAATGTTAACATCAATGGTTTCCTCTATTGACATGTGAGATCCCTCCTCAAGCTGATGAGGTGTAGGGATCAAGTGGATGTCATCAGCTAGGTTTGGAGAATCGATCATATCTAGTTTGACCTCAACTTGACAAACATCTTCGGATGGCCCTTGAGAGAAATGAAATGGTTGTAACATTTCCTCACAAGGGAAGAACTCTTTCGATGATGGTGGTGATGTGGCATGATCAAAATCGATGGCCTCATGGTTGAGGTGCAAAGGTTTTGAAGGGTCACTAGGATTGTGGAGTGGTGTGGTTAAATCAATGGAAACCATGTTGATGGATGGATAGTTTCCATTTATGGATGGAGAAAATGTGTCAAAAATGGATGGCCCTAGATATGTTGGAGGTGGCTGAGGTGGTAGTGGGATGAATGGATGAAGCCTATGAGGAGCTAGGATGATTGGGTCTTCTAGAGGTATAAGGTCCCTCTAGGTGGGCTATCATGGAGGAAAAGCCCTATGATAGAGCTCATCTAGGTTTATGAGGTTAAATTCTATTCTCTCATTGTTAGTTCATCGAAGGTGGTGAGGACCTAGATATGCTAGTTTGGTTTTATCCTCATATTCTTTGGGTGCCTCATTGACTGGGTTAGGAGGCTATCGCATATGGTGAGGATCAAGGTAAGTAAGTTCTATCTCATCCTCGTATTCATGATGACCTCATGATGAAGTGGAGTGTTGACTATGGTGAGGATCGAGGTATGCTAGTTTATCTCATCCTCATGCTCTTCTGATGTCTCATTAAGGGAGTTAGAAGGTTTAATAGAAACTATCGTAATGGGGAGATGATCTCTCAATAGATGAAAATAGCCTGGGTTAGCATAATCATTCTCATCAATTTCTTCCCCAAAGCCTATGGTCAAGCATTGGAGGGAATCTATGAGGAGTTCATCTGGCATACGTATGGAATACCCTAAGCCAAATTTATCTATTGAAAGTTGGTATTGTGGTTGGTAGGGTGTTTGAAGACCTTGCTCATATTAGCCTAAGCCATTGTCATGCCAATGGTAATGGTAAAAGTATCATAAGGTGAACTCTAGGTTTGACATATACCCAATGTTTCTTGAGAAAGGTTCATCATCATGTCTTATCATGGGAAATTGATCGTAGAGTCATCAAAGCCCCCATAAATGAAGTTTATTTGATTTAGGGGGACCCCCAAGGGTACAATGGTACCAATGGGTAAATATGGCACATGAGGTCTACCCATGTCTTGAATGGACTCGATGAGTGGTGTGAATGTGACATTCTGTACCAAGTACTCAGTGAGACTAGGGTTAGCCAAGTGGATCATGACTTATGGTGAAGATGGTGGGGAGGATGGAGGTGAAGGAGGTGTGGCATGAGGTGGTTCATCTATTGTAGTAGATAATTCTTCTTCCTCCATGGGAATTGGAATCTCTATTATGGAGATAGTGGGGATGAATGATTGGGTTTCCTCGATTGGTACCTTCAACTCCTTCTCATTTGGAGGACCTGATGATGAGGAAGGGATGTCAAGTGAGGCCAATGATGAGGGCTGATATGGAGGTGATGATGTGGATGGATCGATGTATGGGGATGATGGTTTTGATGAGGGTTCTAGATGTTTAATAGGGCCATTAGGCTGAATGTCCAGATGTGTGGATGGTAAGATTAATTCTTGTAGATTATTGACTAGATTAATGTATTTAAAAGGTTTAAAGTTCAAAGGGACTACATGAACTTATCCCTCATGGATATATTTGATGCACTAGTGTAGTATAGATGGGATGCACTTCATGTTTCTAATCCAGGGTCATCCAAGCAATATGTTGTATTGCATCACACCTTCTATAATATGGCATAATACTAGAATTATCTTTAGTCCAACCTGGATAGGAAGGACTATTGTGCCAATTATAGAGCAAAGAGTATCATTGAATGCTTGCAGAGTGAAGGTGGATGCCATAATATGTGATGATGGAAGACTAAGATGGTTTAGTGTGGTATGGTGATGATGTTTATGGAGGAACCCATGTCAATCAACACCCGCTTATAAGGAATCCTATTTATGCATGCAATGATGTGCAATGGAGGATCAACTATGTTGGTAGGTACTAGTTTGATCTCATGATCTTGGAAGGTTATAATGGGATCCTTACATGTTTGAATATGCCCCATAAAATTGGTAAAAGCATTAGGATCTTGGGGTTGTAATTCAATTGATCTCAAAATCTCCATCAGAGCTTCTCTATGTCTTGGAGATTGTTGTATTAGCTCATAGATGGACATTTTGGTCGATGTCGTACGTAGGCTTTGAGTAAGCCTACTTCTGATTGTTACCACTAGTTGAGGTGGTGGACCTTGGATAGGATTTTGAGATGGCAAGGGTTGTGATGTAGAAGGAATGTTAATGAGAGTTGTAGGTGGTGCAACTTGATCATATCTTCGATTCCTCATCACAATGTTAATCATTCCTATGAACCCTTGATCAGGTGGGGTCGTATGGACTTCATTTACTTATCTTATTTGATCCTCCTTAACCTCATGTGTAGGTAAGGGATCTTTGAAGATGCCCATTTGTTGGTTATCGAGGGCAAGAGGATTATCAATTTGTAATTGATTTTTATCTAGCATGTCTTGTACTATGTTTTTGAATGCATAATATGCTTGGATATCATGGCCATTCTATCGATGATATATATAGTATAAGTCCTCTCTATGCCCCTTAGATTTTGGGTGATTTGGATCTAGGGGGTGAATCTCTGGTAATGTGATAGCCTTTGCTTCACATAATTGATTAAAGAGCATTGCCAAAGACTCAAGCAATGGTGTATAAGTGTGAGGTAGGCATTATCAATTTTGTGCTTGATTTAACTATTGTTGGTTTTGTATTGTATGAGAGGGGTTGAGCCTGATAATTAGGTTGTTGGGGTATTGCTTGCTTTTTAGGCCTAGGAACACTTAGGATAACTTGGTTGATCGAAGTTGATCTTTGTTGTGTGTTGTTGCCTCTAGGGTTTTTGTTCCACTCCTTTTAGAGTTTAATGTCCCCCTCTTGGAATTTAATGTCCTCTATGACTTTGGCCTTGTGCCAAAGCCTCCTCGAATGTTTGATATTATTGTAATTGTAGGAGAAGAAAAATTTTCTTTGAACAACTTCTCGTGAACATTCAAGTTAATTCTATTATAGGTAGAGTGAAAGGTAATTTGGACATCACCTTTCTCCATCTATTGCCATAGTCTGTGATTGGCTCATCATCAAATTGTCTAAGGTTAGACAAGTCAGTCAGATTGGATTTCTTCTTAATATCGAATGAAAAATGTTCTAGGAAGGTATTTGTGAGCTGCTCAAAACTATAGATGCTATGCCTTGGTAAATGGTTGTACCACTCTAAGGCTAGGCTAGAGAGTGTTATCAAGAAAGTCCTTAACAATAAGGCATCATCTTCTTGAAGTTGGAAATAAAGGTTCATGAAGCTAGTCACGTGTTCTTGTGCATCCTCATCCCCTTTGAATTTATCTAATCTTGGCATTTCAAAATGCTCAGGATATGGAGGACATGGTACTGAAGGATGGGTTGCACAAGTAACAATGGGATTTTGATAACCCATCCCTTGTTTTTCCAATGATTTTATGCGCTCTATGAGCACCTTGTAGGCTTGAGATGATATTATCTCATTTTCTTGTATTGGTGCTCATAGAGGGGGAGGTAGAAGGTTTCTATTAGGATGGTATGTTTGAACATAATCATCATCTATTCCCTCATAGAGTGTCTCAGGATACCCTTGGTCTTGATATTCTGGTTCTAGGTCTTCATAGACCTCGTACTCGGGTTGACGATTTTGATATTGTTGAGACCTATGAGTTTGTGTGGGCACATGAGGAGGGTGATTAGGCCTAGGAGGTAGGTCATGGTGTTGCACAATGTACCTTTGGTAGGTTTCCTACCTATAGGTGCTAGGCATGAGAACTTCCTCATGAGATTATTTTTGTAATCTTTCTTGGTGTAAATGTTGTTGATGCAACCATTGTTGATGCACCCTATGTTGTTCTAATTTGGCATGATCTAGGTGTTCTTGATTCTTTTGCAACCTATCCAATCATAGTTGGTTTGTGTTTGGCCTAGGTAGTGGATCAATCATGTGAGGCCTATGAGCCCTTGCATCAATGTGAAGGGACTTTGCTTGTTCTATGGGCCCAATAGGGTTGGCTACCCATTTCTCCTGATCGAGGGAAGTTATGTTAACTTGGTGTTTAGGTTTGAAGGTCAAGTATTCATACTTATATGGTGTAGAGGCACAATGTGCTTGCATGGAATAATCTCCATGGTGAAAAGTAGGATGACTTGGGCCTTCCTCTTCCTCATATTCAAGATAAAGGTGAGCGGATGAGGCTATGTTCCTATCTTGATGATGAGGGTCGTATCTATCTAGGTGAGAAAATTTTGGCTCATCCATGGTCGATCAAGTGGAGTGTCCCACTCATCTAGGCTAGTCCTTGGTGTATAATCTCACTCATACTCAGCATGGTGTATGGATCAGGTCAGGATGTGAATCTATGACACTACCCTACTAGGCCCCTCGATGGGTAGGTTATGTCTAGTAGTGGTATGAGATCAACTTTGACCAAGAAGTTCATCTTCTTGATCATCTCGAAGATCTAAAGATACCTCCTGGATTGGGATATCTTGAAGGTCTGATTCCCTATAGGTGGTGTTAACATTTTGATGGATACCAGGATGCCATCTGGGAATGACCAAGTCCTCGGGACTAAATCGAAGGTGTTCTGTGCCTCCTTGTAATTTTTTGCATCGTCAGCTCATGATTGAGCTCGACTGCATGTAGTTACCATGATCTTTGATTATATAAATAGAAAGGAAACAAATAAAGTATACAATGTGATTATCTCTTTTAAATTTTCTTTGTGAATCCCTATACTATTTTGTGTATTTTGATGTTGAAAAACCCTATTCCTATAAAACTAAGGGTAAATAAAATAGAAAACACTAAAAGGTAATTTGAGCACACCCCCTATTGGAGAATGTACCCAAATGGAAAATAGTGGTTTCCTATTGGATTTCGGATCAAGGTAACCTAAGGAATTAAAATCACCCCACTAGGGAGGTTGCACTATCTGAGTCTTGCTACTAGCCCAACAAGGAGTTCACTTCAACACTCGGGCATGTCTTGGACAAAAATGATAGTTGTGTTCCACTGATTATTTCACCCCATGGTAAAAGGGCACTACTAATCCTTCCTACTCTAGGTGCACCCAAGAGTAGGGGACCTTCTGGTGATGAAGTCTAAAAAAGCCACTCGCTTTGGCCAACTAGGTTGCTAGGGTGTGAGCCAATGGATGGAGATGAAGCCCACCATCGTTGGTCTCGATTAATGGTTGGGGATGAAGTCCAACTCGTTAATGTTAAAGTAGTATGTGGTGTGTGGGGTTCTTTTTATTTTATGCAAAAGAAAGTAAAAGCATAGAGCATTTGATGTTCTTTCACTAATGCATAGAAATAATATTTCAAATTTAGATTTCTAAATAAATGAACATTTTAATTTTAGAAACCTATCAGATATAGAACCCTACATGAATAGCCTTTAAGTAGGCAATAAGCAATCAGACCACATGATAATTAAATAGAGGTCATCTCTGTGAGGGATGGTCTATAGAAGAGATCATAACATAGGGATGATTAAAAATAAGGGTCATCTGGGATAGGGATGACCACAGATAGAGGTCATCTAACCTAAGGATGGTCATAGATAGATTATTTTAAAACTGAAATATCTTCTGTAATTCCTCTACTTAAGCATGAAAATTTTAATTTTCTTTACTAGAAAGTAGGAAAGGAATGATAGAATAACTCATAGGTGTAGCCTAAGTCTATTGTAGATGTTGTTTCTAACTTTTTTTGACTTCTACTCTGAGGTCATCTCTGGGAGGGATGGTGGTGCTTATTGGCCATCTTGGGGTGAGATGGTTGCACCTATTGACCATCTCTATCAAGGATGATGGTACCTACAATTCAAAAACACCAAGAAATATAGTAATTAGCAATGAATTTATGAAATGTGGACAAATTCTGATCGTGATCACCACTAAAGTATGCTAAAAATATCATACATCCATAAAATAAAATATAATATTGAAATGTAGAAAATCTAAATGTAACCATACAAATAAAGAACAAGATAAATAAATGATTGGATGGTGCCCTTTTATTAATAATGCTTTGTTCTTTCCAAGAAGATTACAATAAAATCCCTCTTAGGGATTGCTACCAATCTTGATACAATGAAATACAATTATAGCCATTTTGGATGTACTTCATAGGATCTCTTTTGCATCCTCACAAATTGATTATTGATAGGTTTTTGGTGACTTTCATGATGTATGATGATGATGTGTGAATCTTTATGCCATTTTCTCCATGTAAAGACCTGTAATCTGCACACAAAGAAACTTAAAAGGCATCAATAGCATATGAAGAGCCTTCCAAGATAAGGCCCATATCCATGATAAAGAAAGTGATAAAGAAGCTGAAATACGATAAATAAATGCATGAAAATTGAAATCTAACTATGCTAAGAAGTAATTGAAATGCTGCTAAATCTAATGAAAGCAAGAAAATAGGGAAAATAGATCTCTATCGAGAGGTCATCTCTGTGCGGGATGGTCTTGCCTGCTGGCCATCTTGGGGTGAGACGGTCATGCACCTATGGGCCATCTCTAGGTGAGATGACCACTGAACTATGAGTGAATTCCTTGTGGTCGATGCGAGGCGACACTGGGTTTTGATCTATGGGATTGATGTTCAAGGGTGCGCTCATGAAGAATGACTTAATGGTAGGATTTGACATGAAGCAAGAGCATTGGATGGTGCAAGAAGTATGAATTCGATCTTCAACCTTTGAGATGGTCCATTGGCATGCTTGGAAGCTCCATGGTTGAATTTTGATAGCACTTCATTGCTTGGATATTGAAAGACTCTTTGATCTCCAATTTGACAGCACTTCAATGCATAAAACTTGGATATTTTTAATGAAGGCTAAGTGCCTTTAAATAGACTTCCCAATGGGAGTCCAAAGCTTGCTAGAGAAGCCAAGAAATAGTTGAATATCAATGTAACTACTTGATAATCATCGCTATCCATAACTGGCAATTGTAACTTCTTGAAATTTTTCTTAGGATTTGAGGTCTCATTGTTTCAAGTGTGGTCCTCATAGCCATGACTTCTAACCATATCATGGTGGGATGGTCATGATTGGGGGCCATCTCTTGGTGAGATGGTCCTAGCTGCAAAGGGAAATTCCTCCCTGTTTGAGTGGTGAGAACCACTGTTAAGCCCTAGGGCTGCCCAAGGTGGGTCATATGGCCTAAAAAGGTGTCCATATAGGTAGTCTCCTCAATATGACGTGTTTTAGGTGTCTACACAATCTAATCATATTATTTAATAATTTGATAATATTCTAAAAGCTTTCACTTACTCCTAAGGTTGCGAGCCATTAGGAGGAAGAGAAAGGATATAGGAGAAAACTAACAAAAGACACATAAGAAGGCTTTTAAGATGTTTTTAATGTTTTCTAATTCTAATAAAATAAACTTAGTGATCTTTATTAATGCTTTCAAATAAAAAACAAAATGAAGAGGCTTCCTATCTTACCCACTAAGATGTGCCTTCACATTTTATTCACCAAATATGTAGAGGGGGAAACCTACCCTACCATGTATGATTCTCAGTTGGATTTGTTGGGAGTCGAGGTGATCATGGGGGTGTGTTATATTCTCTACACTCAAGGGCTTAGGGATCGAGGGGTTCACCAGGAAAGGTTTAAGGACTCACTCCAAGTTTGGTATGGATGTTTTTGATATGTATATTGAATAAACACCTATGTTTGGCTTTTCTAGAATCTAAGCTAAGTAAAATAACAATGCAAGACAACCAAAGATTCAAGAAGATAAGAAACTAACCCTAGAATGATTCTTGATTTACAATGATAACTAAACCCTAATATACAACAAAATAGATCTTTCTCTTTTTGAGAAATTTTTTAAGAGAATACACAAACAAAGTTAACCCTAGGATGCAAACTACATGCTTTTACTCTTTCAAATACCTAGAAATAAAAGTCAAATATTTTATTTTTTCTTTTATGATCAAAATCTAAAATAGAAAAGAACAAAGACACTCAAAAAATAACCTAAATATATACTAGGGAACTTACCTAATTTTATGGTTGATCCTAGCTTTAACTTATGTCCATAATATCCACATAGCTTCAAACCTGCAAAACAACTTACAAACCCTAGAAATTTTGATTAGCGTTTGGGGGCTTGCTTAGGTTGCTATATGACTAAGCATGAAGGTGCAAAATTCAAGCCTCTTTGGTCCTTTTAGCTAACCATTTGAAAATAAAATGATATTTGACCTTTGGAACAAGAAAAAACAAGATGAAATGGACATGCAATAATAGAAAGAAATGAAACATAATGCAGGTGATAAAAAAGTTAAAATGCAAGTAGTGAACTAGGGTTTTGGGAAGAAAAACTTTACCTCCAAGCCCTAATTGAATAAATACACACCCTATAATGTGTGGGAATTAATATGCTTTCCAAATTTACACCCTATATGAGCAGGGCATAAATTTGGTTTAGATGCACTTTTTGGGTCCCAAAACATCAAAAAATGTGATGCAAAATAATAAAAAAATAGACCTAATAACCAATAATGTAAGTTAAGAACCTATTTAGCTAATGTATGAAATAAGAAGCAATTAGAATATGAAGGAAACACTCCAATATGGTAGACCTTTCCAATCATAAATACTCATCCACTTGATCCCCAAGGGCACCCAACACCAAAGCAAAAAAATAACAAAATAGGAATCCCACAGCAGAAGAGCATTTTTTAGCATAAGCAATGAGAAAGTCAAGATTATGATTCTCAAGAAAATTCATTGGATATCTATCTAGAAAAAATAGAGAATCCAATCCCTTATTTATAAGAGGTGTGGAGGGCTAATAGAGTAAAAAATGAAAGTTCACCGTAGGCAAGGGCCGACACCAAATGGACCAACGAGGGGATGGTTTTTGAGAGAAAAACCCCTAGAACACCAAATTCATGTCCAATAATTACAAGGTATGAATTTGGCAAGCTAAATTTATACCCCGTATGGATTGAGCATAAATTTGGTAAGGCTAGGGAAAAGAACAAAGGAAGAGGGGAAAAGGGGCCCAAATTTGCACTTGGAAAGTTTGGATGGCTTCCTAAGGATCTAAGGAAATATTGACTCATTTTAATGGGTCAATTTTCCATGTCTACAATTAAATTATAATATTTGTTATATTAAGTGGCCCCACTTGTTTAGGTGCCTCAAATGCCACATACACATTACATGTAATTACATAATATTATGAAGAAGGGATACCCATGTTAGGAAGGGGGTAATTACATAATAAAGTTAGGATGGGGTCCTAACATGCCCCTCCCTTTCAAAATACTTTGTCCTCAAAGCTAGAGATGAGGAAACTGTTACTGTAACTATTGGAAAGGATCCCATGTAGCATCTTCTAGTTGTAAACCCTACCACTAGACCAAAACTTTAGTGATGGTGTAGTTACGAATAGTGTGGGTTCTTTGGTCCTAAATGCTATTAGGCTCCAAGAGGATTTATCCTTAATTATCTACCTCAAGGAGTATTAACTAAACTTGAATGTGATTTTCAAGTACCTTCTTGAGATAAGATACATGGAATATTGGATGGATCTTGGAAGAAAAGTGGTAACACAAGCTTATAGGCCACTTTTCCAATCCACTACAATATTTGATAGGGTCCATAAATTTGTGCTTCCAATATTTTGAGCTCAAATTTGCATGAAAGGTTATTTATAGAGTTAGATTCAAAGAAATACCATATCATCTACATTAAAAATATGCTTAAAATGGTGTTGGTCAGTCTATTGTCACATCCAGTTTTGAGCCATAACCAAGTTCTCCTTCAAATAAAAAATTTGGGCATGCTCCTGAAGAGTGGCATCCACTACCTAAACTTTGGAGTGTCCAAGAACATAGGAAGAAAGAAATGGAGGTGGGTACTCATATACTACCTCAAGAAGAGTCATTTTGGAAGTTGTTTGGAATGAATTTTTGTACAACCAATCAACCAAAGGTATCCACTTAGCCCATTGTGTTGGGTGATAAAAGGTAAAATAGTGAAGGTAGGTTTACAAGCATTTGTTGATCATTTTAGTTTTCTTATCTATATATGGATGATGGTAGGCTAAGCTCATTCGTAGTTGTATTCCTTGTAGTTTAAATAGTTCTTGCTAAAATCAAATAGTAAAAGTGGGTTCATGGTTAGACACAATAGATTTAGGTATACCATGGATTTTGAAAATGGATTCCATGAAAATTTGAGCAATGGCGGAGATATGGTAAGGATGGAAAAGGGAACAGAAATGAGCATAATTTTGAGGATGGAAAAGGGAACAGAAATGAGCATACTTTTGAGGATGGAAAAGGGAACAGATTTAGGAAGCCTTTTTTTCCAAGAAATATTAAATAAATGTTTCAAAATCTAGTATTAAAGTAGATGCTCTCTCCATATTAAATAAATATTAGGTAGCTATCCTTTTTTCCAATAAATATTTCAAATTCTAGTGGTCTATTTTTCTATATTTTTTAAATCAATACATTATACTTCTTATACACGTCCATCGTGGGGCTTGAACCTGGGTCTCACCAAGAATGCAAGTGGTATCCTTATAGGTAGACCAGATGCATGTGGATTTAAGTGGTCTATTTTAATAGATAAATGTCTCCCAATGAGATATGGTCACAAATTATTAATAGCATGGAGTATGGCTATCATTTATTTTTTATAAGTAGATTTTTCCAAAAACAATTCCTAATAGTGCCTTACTAGTGAAATCTAAGGGTCATCCTTCTTACATTAATATAGCCCCAATGCCATATCCCAAAGTATCACTTTTAATTATAAATGGTTTGTAAAAATAAAGTGTAGCCAACACCGAGGTCAAAATAATAGTCTTCTTAATATCTACAAATGTTTGTTATGTTGGAGCTAACCACATAAATGAATTCTTTTTCAACATGGCCATTAAGGGATGGCTATTTTTCCATAATTTTATACAAATTGGTAGTAATAGCCCATGAGCCCCAAAAACCCATGAAGTGCCTTGATATTTTGTGGCTTAGGCCAATTCTAGATAGCTTCAATTTTCTTGGGGTCAACCTTGACTCCCTCCTATGAAATAATATGCCCCAAGTATTCAACCTCCTGCATGCCAAAGGAATATTTGTATCATTTGACAAATAACGAATGGCCTCACAATAATTTCAAAGTTTGATCCAAATATTATAATTGCTTAGGCCAAGTGTGGTTGTATATGAGAATGTCATAAAAGAAAACCAAAATAATCTTATGAAGAAATGGGTGGAAGACATTATTCATGAGGCTCTAAAATGTTTATGGTGCAAGTTATGCCAATTGGAATAATAAAAATTTTGTAACAACCCTCATGATTTTAGAATACTATTTTAGGGATATCTTCTTCGAGCCTTATCTGTTTATAGCAAAAGTGGAGATCCAACATGGAGAAAAAATTTATGCCATGTAACTCATCCAGCAATTCATCAATCATAGGGATAGGAAATTTATCCTTAATAGTGCACTTATTGAGCTCATGAAATTCCATACATAGCCACAATGACCCATATTTCTTTCCAAACAATGGTATGGAAGAAGAATAAGAACTATTACTAGGTCAAATTACCCCTTTTTTTAGCAACTCTTAAACCAACTATTCAATTTTTGACTTAAGCACATAGGGATATATTTAGGATATAATATTATATGGCACTCTACCTAGTACCAATGGTATTACATGATTATAGGAATTATATGGAGGTATTATATTGGTTCTACAAAAATTGCATTATGTTTAGTCAAAATGAGCTACAAATCCCCTTGGGGTTTGTTGGAACCGATTCTTGCATCCATAGGATTTCGATTGTCATGCTACAAGAATATGTTTGAAACCAATGAGCCATTTCAGGATCTGGTCAACCTGCCTCATGTTCTGCTAAACACGAATATTTCTAAAGAAGACTGTAGAATGGGTAAGGAAACCCTAGCAGTAATTTTTTTATTAAACTTCTAATTACATGCTTTAAATTTATATTAAGCTATAAGTATTCTTTTTAAAATGACCAAGCATGAAAACAACCAACTGGTATACCTTATGTAGACCAGTGCCTAGATTCATTGGGTTGTTATAGAAATTTAACAACAATTTTTAATTATGAACAAAGAGAATGGGGAAAATAAAATTGGTGTTCAAAGATTCATTTGAATATCGTAATAAAACCAAGAGTTAACCAATGAGAGAAATGTATATAATGCATTAAAGTAATGTAACCCATTATACAATGACACACAGTACTGAGACAAAGATATAATAAAAATGAAACTCAGAATTGTATTGATTTCAAGAATTTTTACATGCAGAGTGGGCAGGATGCCTTTTAACTCGGTTTTCAAGAAAAATATATCAATACAATGAAAATATCTCATTCAAATAATGTAACATATCTCTCCTACTCTACGTGTTCCAATATGGTAACAGCAAAATCTCTAAATCTCAGGCTCAATAAGATAGGAAATAATCTCATCTTCTTGAGCACTTTTCTATTACAATCCTGCACAGCAAAGGGAAGAATAATAATGAGAAGTAAAATAGACACAAAAGGGGATACAACAGCACAACTAACAGGGCACTTAAGTATACCTCTTAGAAAAAATGCTATTCTCTAATTGCTTGATGTTGAATCAGAACCTGTCTGCCTCTTATTATAGCCTCTAGTTCTTGATTATGTTATTTTTGGTTGATTTTTGGCCTTACACTTGTCAGCATCTGGTTGAGCTTCAAAAATTGGTATAGTTGGCTTCTATTGTCTTTTCCATTTTGACTGTGTTCTCTTCTTTGACTCTTTCAAACATAACTTTATCAACCGGTGATTAAGGTATGAGGGAAACCTTTATCTTCTTTTGCTACTTCCTTGTGCATTTAGTTGTCTTTTGGACTGGCCTCTTTTGGGTTGTCCCCCTTTGATTACTTGGCTCTCTAACTATGCCAGAAATATTCCCTATTGTTGTTGTTGTCTGTTGTGTTGAACTTACTTTCTACTACTGACTGCGGGTATTAACCTTTTTCCCTTTTTGACTTTGTTGCAGTTGTTTTATATGTTCATCAATCAATTTCCAAACTCTTGTATCAAATGTGGTTGCAATCCTTAGCATGTTTATTTCTTGCAAGATTTTGTTTTTTTGTACAACAATAACAGGCATGCTCCTGTCATATTGAAACAATAACATTTCCACAACATTTACCATAAGTGTGGTTTGCCTAATCATCTCTTCCTCATCACCTGGTTCACAGTCGAATCTTTCAAGGATTTCTTTAAATACCTCTTCTATATCTAAGGCTTCTAAGCATTGGTCTAGGGATAGGCCAATATCTGCTAGTTTCACTATAGCATATTTTATTAGGTCATTCATTTCAGTTATAGAATTTATCCATCTCTCTTGGTTTGCTCCAAACAGGGCTACTTTTAAGAACTCAAAATTGATCTGGATCTTATTGTCGTCAGGTGTCATTACTTCTTGTCCTTGTAACTCTTCAAAATGATCTCCTACAAATTCTAGGGTAGGGTGGATGATTCCAAAATCCTCTTCTCTTTCCTGCATCAAGGTCATAATTTCTTGAGCAGTTATTTGGATTACCCTTATTTTCTTGAACATTTCAGAAAAACCTTTGGCATGAGCTCTTATTCTCCTTAACATGTCCTTTTTCATTACATTCAGATAGTATACATGATCTTGAACCTTTGTCACTGATGGGGGTTGTGCACTTGGAGTGTCTCTTCGAGTCAATTCTTCCTGTTGCTTACTTATTACTACTTTTAACTTTACCTTTTCCTCCTCCTCTTTGCTCAGTTGTTTTCTTAGTTTATAAATTGTTTCAAAAAATTAGTTTATGACTTGGACCTGCACTTCTTTAGCAACTTCTGCCATCTCTCCTTATTTTCCTAGCACTGATGAACCCCATGTTTCCTCATTAACTCTGAATACTAGTGGATTTTGCAGAGGAGGAAGATTGATTTCTACCATATCTGATATAGGTGCCTCTGATTTACCTTCTTCAGTGAGTTGTTCTCCTATATTCCCCATCCCTGCTACTAACTGCAATTCTTGTTCATTTGCGGCAGTGAAGGTGGTCTGCTCATCTGTTCTTTCCAAAACAACTTGGGTAGTAGGCAAAGACAATTTGGGTCTCTTCATTTCCACAGGATTTACCTCTTTTTTATTCTTCACTAGGTGGCTTCATAAAAGGCCACCTAATCCACGAGTTCTCCTAGGATTCATTTGTATCACTGATGGAATTTTAATCTCCTGTCCCTTTATTTTTATAGAGGTAGGGATGGCCATGGGTGCCAATTTCTTCACACTATTTATAGCTAATACATTATCAAAATTGGGAACTACAGCTTTCTTTGTGGGTAACACTTCTTGAGTAGATGCAGTTACCATTTCCTTTCCTTTGTCTGCACTGGTTTGTTGAGAAGCTCCTTGAGGAATGTTTGGTGTTGCTTCTATTCTGAATTGAGCATTCTCAAGGGGCTTGACATGTTTTTCTATTACATCAGCAGCTTTAACAGTGACCTCCATTAGATTGATACCATGTTCTTCTATTAATTCTAATAAGGGGTCTTCCTTGATTGTTGGGCTTGTCCTTGGTATAACAGGTGCTACAACATCCATTGAATTTTCTCGAAGAATTCTTAGTTTTGTAGGGTAATCATAGGCTTCATAAACCTGTGTGCTACCTCTTTTTTCTAGAGGGAATTTATTCCATACTACCTACAAATCTAATCCTTTCTCCATGGCTTCTACCAATATTTCTTCGAAAGCATCTTCCCGATGTCTTATTCAAGCATATTCTCTCTTTTCCATCATTTTGTTGTATGTTCCTTTGGGGTCATAGAATCTCCAAGATATTTCATCTAACCCCATGTTGTCCAATTCAAACATTCCCTTGAGTAGGGAAGGGTAACCAACAAATACAAAATCTCCAAAATAATAGGGAACATCGAGCCAGGGGACCTTACCATGTTTCTTTACCAGTCTTATCTTAGCCTCTTCTACTACTTGTCTACATAATTCCAAGGCTGCTATGGACAGCGGGCAGTACTGTGGTAGCATCTTAGGAGGGATTTTAGCTCCATATAATCTGATGTAAGTAAAACCCTCCATGAAGAAGAAGTCCCCAATTTCTTTCTCTTTGATAAAGGTTTTTACCCCTAGCCCTAATCTCTCAGGAACTAGCCCAGTTAATGCCCAATGAATTTCTACTAAGAAATGGTCACAGAACCAGCTTATGTGAGTTCGTCCTTCATGTAATCTCCAAAAGCTATTCTAAACATAGGGGCTATCAATGGCTCTTACTCTTCTATGGGCTTCTTCACCCAGTTGACCCGCTATCAGATGGATAAAAAATGAGTATTGTGAAAAATGGGGCATTTCTTGCCTCTGTTCGAAAACTGCTTTTCTCAACTCTATCATTTCTCTATGTATCTGGGTACTTAATTCTAATTCCCAGGCATAAATTGGAGTGTTATACACCCTATTGCATTGAGTAGCTAAGTATAAAACTCTTTTAGTTATCCTACTAAGATCATGTACTCCTAGAATTATGTTTATCATATCATAGAAATCCTACATAATTCCAAGGCTGCTATGGACAGCAGGCAGTACTGTGGTAGCATCTTAGGAGGGATTTTAGCTCCATATAATCTGATGTAATTAAAACCCTCCATTAAGAAGTCCCCAATTTCTTTCTCTTTGATAAAGGTTTTTACCCCTGGCCCTAATCTCTCAGGAACTAGCCCAGTTAAAGCCCAATGAATTTCTACTAAGAAATGGTCATAGAACCAGCTTATGTGAGTTCGTCCTTCATGTAATATCCAAAAGCTATTCTGAACATAGGGGATGTGAATGGATCTTACTCTTCTATAGGCTTCTTCACCCAGTTGACCCATTATTAGATGGATAAAAATGAGTATTGTGAAAATGGGGTATTTCTTGCCTCTGTTCGAAAACTGCTTTTCTCAACTCTATCATTTCTCTATGTATCTGGGTACTTAATTCTAATTCCCATATGTAAATTGGAGTGTTATACACCCTATTGCATTGAGAAGCTAAGTATAAAACTCTTTTAGTTATCCTACTAAGATCCTGTACTCCCAGAATTATGTTTATCATATCACAGAAATCCTGAACCCATGGCTTAAAAGCACTTTTATTAATTGGGAATTCTTTTTCTATTTTTTCTTGCGTATCGAACAAGGTTTTAAAAACTTCCATATCTGTAAACATACGAGATTGGTGTTCGATTACCTGGTCTCCTAGGAAGGTGGTATGTTTCACCAAGTTGAAAACTTCTCGGATATGCTCAACTTTGATGTTGAATACCGGCCAATTTTTGTTGTCTCAAAAGGTCTTCGTTCTCTCGTCATATGCCACCGCCATCCATGCCATCAAATCTAAGAAGTGTACTTTCAGACATATCAACTTCCCAATGTTACTGTTCCATCTATTATTTTTGGGAAAACCCTTGTACTATAACCTGTGGGCTTTGTGAAACAAATTAGCCATTATCCATGGGGTCCTGTTATCATTTTCCATCACCTAGGTGAAGCTCTTGATGCAAGCATTATCTATCTCGTATTGTTGAGCTAGATTAGGTCTTTTGTCTGCTCCACATCTCTGAGAAAACTCGTACATGGTGCTATCGGGGATAGGTGGTCCAAGAATTGCAGAGTAGGGTGACCTATCTGTGATGAATTTCATAGCTTCCCTAGTGTCTTCAGGTACAAAAATGTCTCCCCATGATGCCATTGATCTCTTGATAATAGGCCGAGTCTTTCTACGGCTGTGAAGCTCAAAAATCCTCCTTTCTCTGTACTTCTGATGTATCAACTTCTACTCTTTAGCTTACCAGGGTAGTGGCCTTGACTAGTTTCGTGAGTTCATATATAGGGTGGTGGAATGGGTTCGATAAATTTACATGTTTTGTCATCAAACCGATGCCACCTACTATTGTTTAAAATTGGCCAAAGAAAATTTGCCACCGCATATTTTTCCTGGAGTTGAGCATTTATGAAAGGTAATGTCTTTTATCTTACGTGCCCCGGGCCCTTTTGATTTGTGTGCCTGTAATCATTTATGAACTTCCACTATTGGTCACTGGGAACCTTTTTATCATACGTGGAACTGATATGTGCCACTAGGATGACTTTATTTTTTAATATTGTGCCATGTCAGGTTCAAATGGCAACTAAATCCTTGGGATCAATTATATTTCATTTAGGCAGCGATCTCCCTCGAGATTCTTATAAGATCTAGTTCTTGGTGTGAGTGACAGCTTTTATTTCCTAGAAGGTCTCCCTTTTTCCTTAAGTCAAACGTGATCAATTGCAGTCGTTGGATGTGCTCCTTTTGTTATTGAAACCAATATTTTTTAAACTTGCAAGTTAATTAATCAAAAGAAATATGCTTCGAACCCCTTCGATTTACCTTTGGATTGAGTGCTATCATCGGATCTGAGTGTAGGTGAGCCCATTCATTTGATTCATCAAAGATGCTTGTTCATTAAACCCTTGGTATTTTCTTTGTATTTACTCTGATTCATGTGTGACAGTTGGATTTCTTTTATCTCAATGAAGCTCTATCATTATATCTTGGTAGTTGATTCATCGCTTAACTCTTTGGCTCGTGTGTTATCGTCAAATTGATTTGATATGAAGCACATTCCTTGTTGTCCCAGGACCTACACAATAGTTAGTCTTCCTGCGTCTTATTGGGTTAATCATGCTTGTATTGTCAAAAACCTTTGGTTTGGTAATAATTTATAAGACATTATTTAAAGGTTAGAAATCATACCTTCATTGATTTAATTTTCTAATAACGTGGTATATTAATCTTCTTCTAATCATAATTATCCAATGTTAACCCCATGATTTTTTAGGTAGCATATTACACATTTACCTTTCCTTGTGATCGTCGTTAGATCTTACCATGGTGAAGGCGCGACCGTTGGATCTTCCAACCATGTGCTTGGTTTAACATAAGATAGAAGGGACAAATTATAAAGTATTTAATTAACTAAAATAAAACCTTTAGGTTAAACCTTGATCACTTTTAACGATGCGCACCATCAAATTTGAGCGGTGATGAGCGCAACCGTCGGATCTCTTGTAGCTGCACACTTTAATAACTAGGGGGTGCATCTTTTAATTTTGATTAATCTTGATTAAGCCAAAAGGGGGAGATTAGCTGACATGTTAGACCCTTGCTAATTACTTGATTAACTTTACCTTTATCTTTGTCCTCATCCGATATCTTACCATCCATGATTTTTGGCGCGGTCATTGGATCTTAGATGGCTATTGGCACAGTCATAGATTTTAATCAACTTGCAAGTTAGTTACCAAAGGACGTATGGTTTAAATTATGATTAAGTTGAAATGGGGGATTATCCAATGTGCTTAGACCCTTGTTAATTCATTTTAACCCACTTAATTAATCTTATGAGATTTTACCTTTTTAATGCTTCTTTTATTCGCGTGCCACCATAGGATTAGATCTGGATCGAGCGTTGTCATCCGATCTTCCTAACTTGCTCGATGATTATTCCAAAGGGGGCATAGACTCTTAATGCTAATTTTAATACATGATTTACTTGAATTTTGTGTTACCGTTAGATCAAATATTGTTTGGGCGCTACCATCTGATTGGTCGGACTTGCTCACTATTTAATTTAAAGCTTGACCCATGTTGACTTCTTTTAAATTTTTGACTCTTCGATAAGCGTGCAACCATTGGATTGGATTTTAAAGATGCGCTACCATCCGATTAAGCCTAAGACGTGATCTATTTACTTTTGACCATGGTTTTGACTTTTGACTTATCTCTTGGTTGATCTTATTAATGCGCCATTGTCTGATTACCTCTGGATCAAGCATGGCCCTTGGATTAAATCTAAGGTGCTCATTTGTTAGTCTATTGGGGTGCATACCCTTAGGTTTTAATTAAATTTTATGCTTTGGACTTAATATTTTTGGGTTTTTAGACCACGATGGACAATTAGAACACTTTTTAATACCTTAGGACTCGAAGGTTTGTTTGTTGGTTTAGGCCCAAGGAAAATTATTACATGAAGGTTGGGTCTTGGCTTTAGATACTTTGATTAATAGAAATTTACCCTATCCATTTTGAGGTACTTGATTAACAACAAGAGGCATACATTATTAACACCCAGGGTTAGATTTCATCAAACCAACCAATGAAAACTTAAGAAACTCATACCGACTGAAAAAGTGACCAGCATTATTAACAATTTGATTGGAACCAAAAATTTAAATTTGGGGGTTTCATATTTGAGTCAAATTTAACTCCAACAGGATTCATATACTTTTGATATCTATGTTTGAATTTTAAATAATTGGGCTACTTCCCCATGTAAGTATTTTTTAATAACTTCTCCATACAACTTGAACTGATAACCTATAGAGATCTTATCGATGAACCATGGAGAGTGTAGGACTTCTCATTCAATGATAATTGCATTCATAACTTGATAAAATTCTAAGTTATTATTCCCAAGATACATAGCCATTGTGCTCCTAGCACAACATCACATCCTCTAGACTCAAGTGGAAGAACAAATATATTAGTTTTGAGTTCATAATCCCCTATCTTCAACTTAACATTATGGAATTTACCCTTACAAGGTAATGTTCCTCCATTTGCCACCATGACTTCAAAAGAGTTGCATGTATGCATGTAACAATTCACTTTCTTAGCTACTCGAGGGTCAATTAAATTATGTATTACCTAAGTCAATAAGAATTGTAATTCATTTCCCTTTGAATAATCCTACTACCTTTATCATCTAAGGGATAAATATTCCTACAAGTACATGGATAGAAATATCTAGATGTATTTCTTCCTATGTTTCAACCTCATCATGAGGCTCTTCCTCCATTGTTCTATTTCATCAAGTATTTCATTCACTGTTGATTCATCCACATCCAACAAAAACATCTTTTATTGTATGCATTTATACCCCAATGAATATTTATCCTCTCAATTATAATGTAAACCCTATGCTCTAAAAGCATCCATTTCCTCCCTAGTCAATCACTTGATTGGTGAAGATTTATTGCTAGTATTTGATGTGAACTTGGATGGAAATATGATTTTGGTTTATGGGAATTTAGATGACCACCTCTAGTTTGAACATTTTTACTTTTGCCTTGATATCATCTTTCAACCCACTAATAAAATAGCTCTAGAAAAATCCTTCATTCAAATCCTTTGTCCTATTAGTCAACTTCTCAAATTGAGTCTGATTTTCCAAAACACTAGAGGTTTATTTCAATTTTTTTAAGGCTCCTGTAAATCCCTCATACTCATTAGTAACAAAAAGAGTGCATAATTGGGACTCAAAGTATTCCCAAGAAGGGTCAAAAGTCATGTTCTGTAACCACTAATACTATTGTAGGGCCTCAGATTCAAACTTAAAGGATGTCATGGTGACCCATAAATATCAGGAAATATTATGGAGTTTAAATAATTGATCTACCCAACACAACCAACCATCAACATCCTTTCCATTAAACCTGGAAAAATCTAATTTGGACATTTTAAACAAGGTATTAGTGTCAAAAAACACTTGATGGGTTTCTTCATCTCTATTTACTAAACTTCCACTCGGTCCTTCAATATTAATCTATTGGTATAATATTGGTCCTTCCTTTAACTGCTCTTCAACCTCAAGGAATTTTACCTCAATCCTTGTTTTGACTAGTTGGCCATATTTGAAGACTTGCATGTAATCTTTCATTTGTTTCATTTTTGTTTCAATGTGTGATATTTGGCTCTATAGGTTACTAAGTGTTTGACTTAATTTTTCCATAACATGAATTTTTTCTAACTCCATTTTTCCTCTAGTCCTTCCATCCATATACATGTGATTTAGACCACCCCAACTAACTTACTAAAAATAGAAGTATTGTTTTAGGAGTTACTATTTTTAGTAATGGCCCAAAAAAAGTGTTTGGGTGCTATATATCAAAATGATCAACATGAAGTCTCCTCATCTTAAGTAAGTAAAGATCAAAAATTCACCCTCAAAGGTGATGATTGAGGTTAATCTTCCCAGATTGAAGTTCTTCGATCCCTTGGGTGAGTTTACCATTAATTTATTTTAGAAGATTGACATAGACCCTCTTTCTAGAATCATGGTGACCTTATCTACCACTATGAATGCAATAAAAACTTCTTGGATGTTGTATAACCAGGTTGGCAAGGTGCTATATGAACTCCTCCACTAGCTAAGGCACCTTCATAAGAACGAGGATGTGAACCTTGCCAATAGCACTAATTTTGAGTGAGGTGGTGGTCTTCTTCTACTTCTCGGGATCGTCTTTATGGCTTTCAAGATCATCCTACTTATTTTTATCATTTTTTTTGTTCCATATTTCTGGGTTGGCCTTTGTGGTCCCAGTTTCTAATTTTATTGTAAAGGTCTGAGTGACCTTGTTTCTTTTTTGGTCTTGCCTTGTTGGTATCTTCATTTGTATTTTAATTTTTCTACTCTTGCTGACCTACTGATTTTAATATTTGCATTGTAATAAGGTTTTGGTATCCTTTCAAAAGCCCTCCTCTAATCAATCAAAAAAAATGATCAAAATGAAAATATGAATACAATGGGCTAGGGCTCATAATGATGTTTTTTAGCACCCCATACTTTTTTAAGTGGTCTTCAAGTCTTGTTTGTTTTTCTCCTAAAGCTTTCCTTCACCTAAAAAAATGAATTTTTTCTCTAGTCCTCAACAACAGCCATATCAGTTAAGTGGTCTTCAAGTCTTGTTTGTTTTTCTCCTAAAGCTTCCCTTCACCTAAAAAAATGAATTTTTTCTCTGGTCCTCAACAACAGCCATATCAGTTACTATTCATTTTTTTACCCCTAAGTGTCTAATAAAATTCTATTACTAACACCACCCTATCTAACACTATTACTAACAATTGTCCTAGAAAAATCTATTTTGACTGTTACTAAAAACTACCTGTCTGACACTATTTTCATCTATTACTGATAACTACCTTGAAAATTACCCTAATGACTACCTTTTATAGCTTTATTCTTGACTGTTAGTATCTCCAACAGTTCCTTCTTCAAAAAGAAATTTTTATAGTATGTCAAATTTTTGCTAGTCTCTACAGTATGCTCAAATCTATGGTTAGGGTTTTAGAGGTGTAACATATGACTATAACAAGGTAACACTAGGCCAAGGTTTGATAACTTTCCATAGCCCTCTATTATACCATAGTGATGAACAATAATTCTTAGATCAATATTTTAGGCCACTACTCAAGGAGGGTTTCACACATATCCTTGAGTGCACTATCTACCTCTCTTACAGTACGGGAGGGTAATCTTCTCGAGTGTTATGCTCAATGCACTATGGATAGATACAATGTCAAAAATATTCCTATGACTAAATATTTCTCTTAATCCTAGGGGGTCTCTCGATATACCCAAATATATATGGGAGCTCAAGTTCGTATACAGGTATTATTTGAGGCCTGGTCATAGGAGCCTAATACCTCCTCACTTGACTAGATTTTTTATGGGTAATCTAGCTTAGCCAATAATGATAGCTCCTCCATGATATTTTGAAACCCCTGACATAGGTTTTCTAACCTATTAAATTAAAAAACTAGAGGACTTTATTTTTTCCTCTTTTTTATTTATAGGAAAATAAGCAATAAAATGAAAACAGGGAAAATTTATACCTAATAAGTCGAAATGGCAGAACATGAATTGTTTGCACTACAAAAAAATGTGGCCCTATAAAGCACTTTGATACCACTTGTTATGAACCTTGTAGTAAAACAAAATCACATCCATACAATATTACAATAATAATATAAAATAAGCTTGAAATTAAAAATATTGCAAGATGAAATGGAAATGCAGTAGATTATATTGCAAAAAAATAATAATGCATTACAAAATCATAGGCCTCTTCAAGGGGGCAACCTCCTTAGAGATAGAGCTTCCATACAATAAAATATTTGATGCCTTCATCTATGCTCCATTTCCTTTTTAAAGACTCTTCGTAATCCTAATTATAATGCTCAAGGGTTGGCTTCACATGCAAGTAACCACCCAAACTAGAATATTCTACCAAACAAGCAGTTACATTCTTTATAATGGTTACATTAAATGGCCCTACTTGTCTAGGTGTCTCAAATACCACATACATATTATAAAGTATTACATAATATTATTAATATGGGATCCCCTCATTAGGAATGGGGTAATTACATAATGAGGTTGGAATGAGGTCCTAACAAAATAAATGGTATTTAAAATATAGAAATATATGGCTTAAGTAAGGCAATAAAAAAACCAAATTATTTCACAAGAAAGCAACAAAGGAATATGTATAACACCATAATGAAGCTCAAAATACAATATGGTATAATATCAAGTTATATCCAGCAAATGAAAAAATAATTTTTTTATTGCTTCAAATATTTTTGAGCAAAGATAGAGAAATCAATGCATCCAGTCAGCAAATATTTTTAAAATCTAATTTCCTATTCTTTTAAGCAAGAGAAAAATGAACAATTGATCCAACCTATCACCATGGAGGAGCTCAAGGGAGTGGTATTCTCTATGCAACACAATAAAGCAAGAGGACCTGATGGTTTCAATGTAACTTTTTATCAAGCCTTTTGGAATATCATCAAAGTAGATCTTCTAAGGATAGTTGAAGAAAACATGAACAAATAGCAAATACATGGAGAAATAAACTCCACCTTTTTTGATATTATCCCCAAATAAAATCATATCGATTCACTACAAATATTCAAGCCAATATCGCTTAGTAGCACATCATATAAAATAATATTCAAAATTATAAAAAATAGAATACTTCCATTGCTAGATACAATCATCTCCCCCAACCAAATTGGGTTTATGAAAGGATAAAGGATTCATGAAGGATACTGGTTCAAGAAGCAATGCACTTTAGTATGGATGAAAAATCCAATGACATGGATCTCAAAGTAGATATAACAAATAATTTTGATAGAATTGATCATGACATGATCTTGAAAATTCTAAGAAAGTTGAAATTCCATGAACAATTTAAAAAATAGATAGCAAAATGTATTTCAAGACCTTGTATTGCTCCTTTGCATAATGGTAGACCCATTTCCTTCTTCTAGGCTTCTAGAGGAGTTAAATAGGGTTGTTCCCTCTCCCCATATTTGTTCTTTCTAGAAAAAAAAGGTCTATCTCGACTACTAGAACAACAAATGGGTTTATAAAACTTATAGGACTTCTAATCTATCAAAATGTTCAAATAATTAATAATACCCAATTTGTAGATTATCTAATCTTATTGAGTAAAGCCACAAAATTGGGTACCATAAGAATCAAAAAGGTTCTCAAAATATATTAGGAAGCAACAAGAAACAAGATAAACCATAGTAATTCTACAATATATTTCTCTAGAAAATATTTTAGATAAGTGAAAGAGATAGAAATAATATTGGGTTATCAAAGCAATACTAATGTCACTTTCAAATATTTAGGAATTCCTATCAACTTCAGCAATCTTAAGAGTAACCAATGGAATAAAATTATTAAAAAAATAAAGAAGATAATTGAAGGATGGTCAAATTTTTAGTTCACACACCATGTAAGAAGAACCCTAATCAAGGTTTTTATCAATTATTTACCTATCTACCACTTCTCTATTAGCCATGCACCAAATTCCTTTCTTAATGAGTTGGAGAAAATTTTAGAAGATTTTTATGGGCAAGGGGTAAAGAGGATGGCAAAAGGAAATAAAGCTTGATCAAGTGGGATATCATCACTCAATAAATGAGTAAAGGAGTATTGGGTATTAAATGAATAAGTAAGAAAAATTTGGCATTAAAAGCAAAATTGGTCTGGGAAATGATTACTCAACCCTCAAAATGATGAGTGCAAGTGTTGGTGCACAAATATTATGATGGGAAAATTGGACTAGAGACCTTTTTCAATCCAAAAAATATAAAATATGGAAAGGAATTCAAGAAGCCAAAGACATTATTATAGAAGAATTATCATGGAATCCCACCTCTAGTAAAGAAGTATTTCTCTCTCATAAGATTCTAAGAAATTTTAGACTACAAATAGAGATTTCACTACATGTGTGGTTAAATAACAATAATTTTAAAACTCTCAATTCCATCATGCATAATCATAAGCTGAAAATGAAGAACAACTTGGAATTTCTAAAATTTTATAGCGTCATTGGCAGATGTTAAATCTAAAGTGATTAAAAGATTGCCATATTATGCTAAAAATATAGATTTAGTCATATGGAGATGTCTTATTGGATATGGAAGATATAATATAAACAAGGGATATAAATCTATGATAAATCTTAGTTCTATAGGTAGCATTACTTGTAATCTGATTGGGCTCCTTATTCAATCCAAAAGGTTAACTTGTTTCTCTGGACTTCTTGCCATAATCATCAACTTACTCAAGATAACCTAAAAAAAAAGGATTTTTTGATCCATGTATATGCCCCGTATGCTATAATAAGGAAGAAAGTGTAGTTCATATAGTGTTTTCATGACCTTTCTCTAGAGTAGTATGGACCAAGCTTCATGAAGGTCTTCTTGGTTGGAGTGAAGCCTCCAAGCTCTCTTCAATAACTGATTTTATTTCTCCTATAAATCCCTTCCTACCTATAGAAATTAAAAATGATAAATTCATCCTCTAAACTTGGAAAAATATTTCTAGATATTTCTCTAAATAATATGGAATAGTAGGAATAAGAAAAAATTTCAAAGAAGAATCTCCCAATATAGATAGAACCATGGTCAAAATCCAATGTCTAACTCGGGATATTATCAAAGCCTATCCATAAAAAATACTCAAAATTGCTTCCTCAAGAAAAAATAGGTACAAAATACCTTTTAAAGTTTGGTAGGGCCTCCAAATGCAACCCTACCATTTTCAATGTAGGGGGAGCAATTTCCAATGAATATGTCAAGGACGTATGGTTTAACTTTCAATTAACTAGTTATAATACTAATAATTTTACATAAAATTATGCCCTCAAGATAGGAATGAAGATAGCAATAGAAATAGAAATCAAATAGCTTATAGTGTGGGGGGACTCTCAATTGGTTATTAAGAGCTTGAACAATAAATCTAAGTCAAAATATATTTGGCTTCAAAGAGTGTATCAGGAAGTGAAGGAAATCAGCCTTAATTTTGACCATATCCAATTTGAACACATCCCCAAGAATATAAATAAAAGAGTATATCAATTGACCAATAAAGAAACCTAGTTAGAGGAAGGAGTACTCATGATATGTAAACCATATGATCTACAGAACAAGGACTAGTAGCAAGTAAAAATATAGTGATAGGTGAAAATGTAGCACCATAAATATGTGCAGCATAAGCTAAATACCCAATGCTAATTGAACTTCTCATGATAGGACATGTAGTACCAGTAGGGTAGGCAATGCCAACTGAATTTATAGCATTAGCAGTGCAAGTAGCACCAATTAAATTTGTAATACCAAGTGAATATGCATGAACAAGTGAATATACAATAATGGCAAATATGTAGTGCCAATGGAATATGTAGCACTAGATGAATGACTAGATTCATTAGAACATGCAGTGCTTGAGAAACATGTAACAATAGTCGAATACAAAGTGATAATGGATTATGAAATGACATCCAAACATGCAACACTAATAGAGCATATATAGCCACAGGAAATACAACTAGAACAAACAATGTATACAACAAATGTGGATCAAGCAGAACATACAGGAGGAACTATAGGAAAAGAAGGAAGAAGACCCTATCATAGTCAAGAAAATCATGATCTGGGATAATTGGTTACCTAACCCTTGATCCTATCTAATGTGGATGTGTATGCATATTCTATAATTATTCATCCCACTTGTAATACAAATTTATTTTCCTTTAAAAAACATCATCTAGAGCAAGGCAAAGCTACAAATGATAAGTCTCATTATGAATAGTATGGAAAAATCAAAGAGATTTATGAAGATGAAAGTGATGATGGGAATAAAAAAGGAGAGGAAGGCCTAAGAAGTAAAAAAATGAGAAAATAAAACTCATAGAAGTATTCATATGGAAAAACAAAGGCAAATATCACAAGTGTGAGCAAGAAGTGGGGCTAAGCCCATAAATAAAAATAAAATAAATGATGATGAAAATGGTATCTTAAAATTTAAGAGTGAGTGCAAGCCAATAGCAAGCCCCACTAGGTAGCATAGAAGGAAAGTTATATCTAAAGGCCCTAATGGAAATTTAAGATACCCTACCTAAACGTATGGATTCCTAAGTTAGAGATAAGAAGAAAAGAGAATATATGGCAAGTTTAATCTAGGGAACAAATGTTACACTAGAAGTTATTATTAAGTATGATATGATCAAGCATGATATAATGGTTCTTAAAAGTAGAGGTTTAATTCGAAGTTCCATGGATACTGGTCAAGCTTTTTAGAGATAGTGGAAGTGGGGATTGAATTCAACTTATGCTATGAATTTTCTTCCTAAATTTTTTTCCTCATCCTATTTTCTAGTTCAAAAATTAGAGTTAAAATAATGAGTGGTGGACCATTATTTAGGGGGAGATATGCCTTTTATTTAATACCATGAAGATAATTTTTTTGTCAAGACATAAACTATTAAAAAATTTCTACTATGGGTTAAGATTTTTAAACTTCCATATTAGCTTATCAAGAAGGATGTTTTGAAGAATATTAGAAATGTCGTAGGGGAATTCATCAAGAAGGGGCCAACTAATAAGGAGTGAAATCATGTTATATATACTTGGATATGTTTTGTTATTGATATTTCAAATTCTTTGACATAATCCATTAAGATTAAATCTGAAACAAGAGAATCGGATCAACAAGTGGATTATGAAAACATTACATTTTGATGTCACAATTTATATTAGACTGGACACATGGCATGAGGTTCTAAATTGAAAATAATGAAGAAAGAAAGCAAATTTTGGTCATGAGACAAATTTCAAGATGAAGCAAGGAAATCATAGTGTAATAGAAGTTTGGATTAGATAAAGGATGTTCCACTTCAAACAAAGATGCAAATAAATAAGAAACAAAGAAGGATACAAGGGATGAGAAAGTACAATGTACCATTTCAAATTCAGAAGGAATTAAAGGTGCAAAGAAAGATATGGAGGAAAATTTTAAAGTAAAGACAACATAAGAAATCAATTTTATTCCAACTAAACTGTCTTTATTTTTTTCTAGTATAGAATCCTATCCTAGAAATAGAAGAGGCTATCCCTTGCACTTTAGGGTTTTAAGAGCAACATAATAAGAAAATGAGGATGTTGGAAGTTCATAGTAATTTAGTATTTTTAGGATATCATAAGAATGTTATTGCGATGGATAAGTGTGCATCCTTGCCCTTTAGGGTTTTTAAGGTAAAATAGAGAAGAAAGTATTTTTCAAGTTATTTCTTGCATTTTGAATCCTTCAAAGCAAGACAAACCTATACATGATAAGTCTCACTATGAGCAATGTGAAAAATTGAAGAGATTGATGAAGATGAAAGTGTTGGTGGGAATGAAAAAATAGAGGAAGACCCAAGAAGCAAAAACAAAGAGAAAAATAGAGGAAGACCCCTAAAAAAATATTTATTAAGGAATTAAAAGGTTGTTATAGCCCTGAGTTTATTTTTATACAAGAAATAAAATTAAGTAGTGAAGAAAGTAAGGATGATTATAAGAAGATTTGGAAGATAGATGATTGTTTAGCAATTTCTTCTATAGAAGCTTCAGGTGGTATTACAATAATATGGGATAAATGCATATGGGATGGACAACTACTAGAGAAAAAAGTAATTAGGTTTCTAGATTATTTTGCAAGAAAGAGGAAAACATTAAAGTTGGGGTTATAAATGTATATGATCCAAATATAGTTACTCCTTGTGAAAGATGTTGGAAGTACCTTAGCATATTATTGTCAAATACAATAATGATTCATTGTGTTCTATGGATTCTTAGGGGTGATTTTAATAATGTTCTATCTCCTTTGGGAAATAATGGTGGCATTCTCCCAGCATTCTCTTGGGGGTGATTTTAATATTGTTCACCATCTATTACTAGATGTAATCTCCTGGCAATGTGAGCATATTTATAGAGAAAGAAATTGGGTAGTAGATAAATTAGTGAATTATGGTGTTGATCTTCATCTCGGTGAAATTCAAATTTTAGAAGGCAATTGGCCAAGTGAGATTTTATGTCTTAATCAAAATGATGTCAAGGAGCTTATTGTGGAAACATAGCACTTCGAGGAAGTTGAAGAATATATTTAAGAGAAAAAATAAATGAAAATTTGTGATAAAAAGGTATGTTGCAGCAAATGTAATATTTTGGTATTTTTATGGGAGTGGACCCCAATAGAAGCCACATATAACCTATTAAAAAAAACAAAGAGAAAAATAAATCAAAGGGATATTGATATGGAAAAACAAAAACAAATATTGCAAGTGCTAACAAGAAGTGAGGCTAAAACCATAAATAAAAAAGGATATATTGGAATATTAGGGGCATGAATAAGACCCCTAAAAAAGAGGTATTAGAGAATTTATGGGTTGTTATAGACACATATTTATATAAATGGAATTGCAAATATTTTAGCCATTTGCAGTGTTAATTTTCATCTTGGAAAAATTAAAATTTTAAAAGGCAAGATAATGAGTGAGACTTTATCTCTTAATAAAAATGATATCAAGGAATTTATTGAAGAAACATAACAATTTGAGGAAGATAAAAAATATCTTTGATAGAAAGACAAATGAAGATATCTAATAAAAATACAAGTTTAATATGCTTTAATTAACATGATAGCAGTGTAATCAGAACAATGTATTGTTATATTAATATGAGTAGCCCCCAAGAGAAGCCACATATAGCTTTCAAAAAGTTTGGTATTTTGGAATATTTTGAGGCATGAATAAGACCCTAAAGAAAGAGGCATTAGAATATTATTCAGTTGTCATAGTTAGCATATTTATAGAAAAGAAAAATGGATAACAAATATTTAGCCAATTATAGTTTTGATATTCATCTTGGCAAAATTTAAATTTTAAAAATAAATTGATCAAATGAGATTTTATCTCTAAATGAAAATGGTCTAAAAGAGAGGAAGTGAAGAAAACCTTTGATAGAAATGCAAATGAAGAATATCTTAGATAAAAATACAATTTGGATATGATCTAATTGACCTCATAGCAAGGTACTATTTTGTTATTTTGATGGGAGTGGCCCCCAATGGAAGCCACACATAGCATATTAAAAATTATAACAATGATAATTTTTTGTTGTTGAGAATATAATCCAAAAGCAATAATAAAGAAGGGGAAAAAACTTTATGAAATACTTGCTTTTAATTTTCAATGATTTGTGATCCATCCGTTTATTGTTGTGAAATCCAATAATTACCCAATAAAATTACAAATTTATCATCCTTAAAATTTCAATATCATGATCAAAACATTTAGATAACATTGGCAAATTATTAGGATACTATAAATAAATCTCTCTATCATGATCAAGATATTTAGATAACACTGGAAAATTATTAGGATACTAAAAACAAATTTATGTCTCTTACTCTCTGAAGGCTACAATACATTCAAAGTAATGAACTACCTTATTTCAAATCTTTATGGATTTCCATTTACCAGATTCTTTACATTCATATCTTTGAATATTCTTCAAAAAATGGAACCCTCAATAGATAACATTGGTAAATTATTAGGATACTATAAACAAATTTATCTCTATCATGATCAAGATATTTATATAAAAATGGAAAATTATTAGGATATTATAAACAAATCTCTCTCTCTCTCTAAAGGCTACAGTACATTCAAAGTAATGAACTATCTTGTTTCAAATATTTATGGATTTCCATTCCTTACCAGACTCTTCACATTCATATCTTTGAAGAGTATCCAAAAAATGGAACCCTTAATAGACAAGCCCATAGATATTCAAAAAATGGATCCCTCAGTATACAAATCCATAATTCTTCAAAAAATGGAATCATAAGCAGAGAAATCCTTAGATATCCAAAAAATGGAGCCCTTCTACTACAAAGTCACAAGTCCACACATCTCTAGAAAATGACCCTTAGTAGCAGGTCCACATATTACCAAACTTTGGAACCTTTAGTAGGAAAGTCCATAGATCTCCAAAATATGGAGCCCGTAGATAAATATATAGCTCTTCAAAAAAAAATAGCCCTTAGCAAATGAATTCATAGATCTCCAAGAAATGGATCCATCCATAGATGTCACTATCTAAAAAATAGACCCCTTAGTAGACAAAATACTCAAAATTATTATAACTACAAGATGATAAATCCTAAAGATCTCCAAAAGAGAGGGCCCTGCAACATGTAATTCCATAAATTTATATAAAAAAAACAATTTACTATGGGCATTCTAAAGATTGGAACTTTCACCCATTGGCTTAACTTTATAACCGTCCTCCATCCTTTACCACTAAATGGAGTACATATGGATGTATCCATATTTTATCTTCCCCTAAGAGAGATTTCCAATTGGCTATCCAATCAACCATCCCATTTCCTTCTCTATAGTTGTGTATCACTTGAAATTATTCCAGTGAATTTAAGTATATTAGTATATTTGTTTCTATATCTTCTACTCTCCAACTCTCAACTGGTCTTTTATTGAGACAATTTACAATATTTAGTGAGTCTCTATCAATTATTAATCTCTTATCTCCTAGTTGAACCACTATCTTTACTCCTACTAACACTGTTCTAGCTTCAACTTGATGACTAGTCATAATGCCCAAGTACTCACTCAGAGCTTCGATCACCATTCCTTGGCTATCCCTTAGACAACTCCTCCTCCAGTCTTCCTTAAATTTTCTTTGGAAGCCCCATCAAAATTTAGTTTTAGCCATCCTTATTTTGGTGGCTACCACTTGATCATGCTCCTCAATCCTCCTTGGGCATTGTCAATCACCCCAACTGGACTAAGGTTTCAATTCACACATAATTTAGCCTCCTCCAGTGACTAAAATTTCATGCACTTTTAATGCTTTAATATTCTCCACTATTGCCACTATGATATATTCTCTATTCCTAGATGTAAATTTCTTCTCCCCTCTAAAAATCCTTATATTTCTCTCCAACCAAACTCTCCACACATAATGAAAATGAATCATATTCCAAATTTGATTCAATCTTGGGCTTTTAAAAGGCTTCTCCCATTGTTCTATCAATTTTTCCATGTTATTAGGCATCACCCACACCACCCCCATATTATTTATTATATCATACAATATTTTGAGGAAGTAATTACATTCTAAGAAAATATGATTCATTGATTCCTCATTATTTCACAAAGGTGACATTTGTTAAGGAATCGAAAACCCCTCTTATGAAGGTTATCTATTGTTAAAAACTTGTTTTAGACTATTAGCCACAAGAAAATTGCTAACTTTGGAATGGATTTCCTTTCCCATAATAGATCCCATTGAAAACCCCCCTCAGGAACTATAGGTGAAATATCATATGTCAATTTAATAGTGAACGACCCTTCTTGAGTAGCTCCCCATACTATTGTATCCTCAACCAAATTGGGGCTTACATAATATGCTCTTAATTTAGTTGTTAGATTTTGGAGCTCATCCTCATATTGATTATGGATTTTTATCTTCGTCCATATCACCTCTCCTTTTGTATCTAAATAATCATTCACCATATTCCCATAATTTTTTCTAGCTCTACTTTGATACTTGCTAACTCCTCATCCTTCACTAATGGGTATTTTTCTAGCCATGCATCTTTCCAAAAGTAGATAGATATTTCCATTGGTGCCTTTGCATAGTAGTTATATACCCTTTACTATATGGTTCCATAGTGTAAATCCTTAGCAAGGATCTAGTGTGGTCAAAAATCTACTATCCTCTTAGTTGTCAAGGTATTTATCTCTTATAATTCTTACCCATAAAGCTTGACCCTCCTTCACTAGCCTCTATCTCATCTTTGATACCAAGGCCTTGTTAATATCCCTTATTCTTCTAAGCCCAATTCCTCTCCTTGATTTATCATTGCATACTTTCTCCCAATCTACAAGCAAAATTATACTCTTCTCCTCTATTCCTAACCATAGGAAATTTTTCTAAATACCTTCTACTATATTAGCTGCTTCGACTAAAATTTGAAATATTGATAACAAATATACAGTGAGAGCTTGGAGAGTACTCTTAAGAATTTGTAACTTACCTGCTTGACTCTCCAAATTCTCCTTTGAACCAGTTATTTACCCTAGACCTTGTTAATCAACACATTTCATATTTAATCCTTGCATTCTCCAGTGAACAATGGCATGCCCAAGTAAATAGAAGGGATATTTGAAGCACTACACTCAGGCTCCATTGCTATTCTTCTTTATCGATTTTCTATAGTTTTTATAAAAAACACCTTACTTTTTTCCATGTTTATCATTTGTTGGGATGTTTTTTCATAGATATTTAGTATCCTCCTAAACTCCTTTATCTTAGCTATAGAAGGCATCCCCAATAAAATTGTGTCATCCATAAATTGTTGGTGAATAATACCTTCTATGGATATATATGGTTTCAACCCACTTAAGTCTCCTACCTAATTTTCTACTCCAATGCACCTTTCTAGCACTTCTATCATAATTAAGAAGAGATATAGGGATAGAGTGTCCCATTTCCTTAAGACCCTATTGCTACTAAATAATCTAGCTAAAGTATTTCTCATTATAACTAAGAATTTAGGTCCTCTATAGCAATTATTCACCCATAGTATCCAACATATATTGAATTCAAACTTCTCTAGGACTCTATCTAGGAAATGCCATGAGACACGATCATAGGCTTAATTCATATCAAACTTTAATAGCATTTCCTCTCTTTTACTAATGCTAACATAATGCATGGTCTTATAGAATGTGATTACTCCATCCAAAATTTGCCTACCTTTCACAAAGTTCCCTTGTTGCTTTGTAATGATCTCTAAGAGAACAAAATTTAGTCTTAACAAGATCACTTTTGATATTATATTATAAATGGTATTACACAGACTAATTGACCTAAAGTCTTTAAATCCCTTCAATCCAGGCTTCTTTGGGATGACCATTAAGAAAATATTATTGTATTATTTTAACACTTTGCTTGAATGGTGTGATTCTCTTACTACTACCACTACATCCTTTCTCACTATGTTCTAGAAGGCTTGGAAGAAACCCACTTGAAATCCATTAGGCCCTAGAGCTTTATATTTTCCCAATGTGAAGATTGCTTTCCCAACCTCCTCCTCACTCACCTCATTGACAAGTTATGTATTCATATCTCTATATAGAATCCTTGGGATATGTTGAATCAATTCCAACATAGCTTTTTGATCATCCTCATTGTCCTTTGTTAGCAAAAATATGAAGAAGTCCCCCACCCTTTGTCTAATTTGATCTTTATCTCTTATTATTTTCCATCCTCTTTTTGGATTTTAGCTATTCTTGTTGCACTTTTATGTCTTATGGTAGAGATATAAAAGAATTTGATGTTCTTGTCTCCTTTTATTAACCATTGGATCCTTTATTTTTGTCTCCAGTATGTCTCTTCCCATGCCATTGTTGTATGTAATTCTACGTAGATAACTTTCTCTCTATTAAAAAGGACCTAGTCCATCTTATTTCTGCTAATTTCCTCTTCAATTTGACTCAATTCTTGCCTTAATCACTCCTTTTGCAAGAAGATATTTCCAAAGACCTCCTTGTTCCACTTTTTTACTTCCCTCTTCACATGTTTCAATTTCCCAACAACCACATACATCTTGGATCCTTGGATCGGATGCATCCACCATATTTCTATTTCCTCATAAATGCTTGGGTGTTGTAGCCACATGAATTCAAATTTGAAGGGTTTATTTTTATTTCTATCCTCCATACTATACTAAAAGACAAGAGGGTTATGGTCTAGCCTTATTCTTGGAAATTAAAAATATTAATGTAATATGACTTGAATCCAATTTAAAATATCAACCAAAAATGTAAACATCATTGTAATAAACTTATAAAAAAACATATATTTGAATGTCTAATTGAAGTTAAGGATACCTTAGTTGGAGACAAGAGGAATAGAGAATGTATGGTAAGTACAAGAAATAGATGTTACACTAAAAGTGATTATCAAGGATGAGATGATCAAGCATGATATAATGGTTCTTAAAAACATAGGGTTAATACGTAAATTCAATGGACATTGGTCAAGGTTTTCAAAGATTCAAAATTGGATCAAGTGGGAGTGGAAATTGAATTCAAATTACTCTAATTTTTTTCCTAAATGTTAATTCCTCATTGTATTTTTTATTTTGGAAATCAAGGACAAAGTAATGGGTGATGGGCTATGGCTTAGGGGGGGAGACTCTCTATATTTAAGACAATGGAGTAAGATTTTTTTGTCAAGACATAAAGTATTAAAAGGATTTCAAAGTGGATTTGTATTTTCGGACTTCCATATCATCTTATCAATAAGAATGTTTTCAATAAAATTAGAAATATCCTAGGAAAATTCATCCAAGAGGGATCGCCTACTAAGTGAAGCCATGTTCTATATACTTAGAATATGTTACTATGGATAGTCCAAAACCTTTACCACAATTCATTAAGATTAAATCTGAATGAAGATAATGGGATCAATAAGTGTATTATGAAAATATTACATTCCAATGTTGCAAATATTATCAGACTAGATACATGGAAAGAGATTGAAAAGTGAAAACAATGGAGAAGAGATAAAATTATGGTCATAAGATAAAATTCAAGATATTAAAAATGAGATCATACTATAGTAGAAGTTGGATTAGAGCAATGATATTTCACTCCCATAAAAAAGGCAAAGAAATTCTATTTATAGAATCAAATGACAAAGGTCATCATTATTCACTCGAATCAATTGTTAGAAGAAACAAGGGATAAGAAATTACAATGTAAAATTTTAAAATCAAGAGGAATTAAAGATGCAAAGAAAGACATGGAGGAAAATTTAAAAAAAAAACAAGAAAAAGAGGTCAAGTTCATTCAATGTAAATAGTCTTTATTTTTCTCAAGTAGTATAAAATCCTCTCCTTGGAATAGAAATAAAATTAGTGTATAGGTTATCCCTTGCACTTTAGGGTTTCAAAAGAAACATAATAAAGAAATGAGGATGAAGGATACTAATAACAATTTAGAATTTTTATGGCAGCATAAGAAGTTAATTACTATGGAGAAACATAGTTGCACTTTAGGGTTTCCATGGTAACATAAAGAAAAATGTGTTTTTGAGGTTGTTCCTCACTCTTCTGATCCTTTAGAGAAAGATAAACTTATATATGGTAAGTCTCACAATGAAAAATATAAAAAATTCAAAGAGATTGATGAAAATTAAATTTTTGGTGTGATTAAAAAAAGGAGAGGAAGACCCAAGAAGCAAAAACAAAGATACAAATAAACCTAAAGGGAAGGGATTGATGAAAATAGAAGTTTTTGTGGGATTGAAAAAAAGGAGAGGAAGACCCAAGAAGCAAAAATAAAAATAAGAGAAAACTCAATGGGATATTGATATGGAAAAATAAAAGTGAATATCACATGTTAACAACAAGTGGGACTAAACCCACAAAAAAAAATTAATGATATCTTGGAACATTATGGGGCATGAATAAATCCCTAAGAAAGAGATATTAGGAAATTTATAGGTTTCTATAACCAACATATATATAGAGAAGGAAACCAAGTAACATATATTTTAGTCTTTTGTGGTGTTGATCTTTGTCTTGGCAAGATTCAAATTTTAGAATGTGAAAAACAAAGATAAAAGGTTCCTCAAGTAGTATAGAATCCTCTCCAAGTAAGAGTGAAAGGGATAAAGATGTTATCACTTTAACTTCAAGGTTTCAATATTAGCATAATAAATAAATAAGGATGGAGGAAAGCCATAACGATTTAGGTCTTTTAGTGCAAAATAAGAAGGTAATTTCTACATAAGAGCATCCTTGCACTTTAGGGTTTCTAGAGAAACATAAAGAAGATTGTGCTTTTGAGGTTATTCCTTGCACTTTAGATACTTCAAAATAAGGCCAACCTAAATATGATAAGTCTTACTATCAGCACTGTGAGAATATTGAAGAGATTAATGAAGATGAAAGTATTGTTGAAAATGAAAAAAAAAAAGAGGAAGACCAAAGAAGCAAAAACAAAGAGAAAAAGAAACCCATAGGGATATTGATATGAGAAAAAAAAAGCAAATATCACAAGTGATGATAAGAAGGGGAGCTAAACCCACAAATAAAATCAAAAAATAACAATAACAATAATATATTGGAATATTAGGGGAATGGATAAGAACCCTAAAAAAATGTATTAATAAATTGTGAGGTTGGTATAGAGAAGACATTTATAGATATAGAAGTTAGGCAGCAAATATTTTAACCATTACCGATATTGAATTTCATCTTGCCAAAATTTAAATTTTAGAAGGCGTCTCATATAAAATGAGTTGATTGTGGAAACTTAGCAGTTTGAGGAAGATGAATATTGATAGAAAGGCAAATGAAGAATATCTTTGATCAAAAGGTAAAGTTGAATATGCTTTAATTAACTTGTTAGAAATGTAATGAGAGAAATGGTCCCCAATAGAAGCCACACATAGCTTATTAAAAAAAACAAAGATAAAAGGAAACTCAAAGAGATATTGATATGGGAAAACAAAAGGGAATATCACATGTTAATTAAGCATGGGGATGGCCCATGGGGTTTAGGGAAAATGGTTGGAATAAATAATTCCATGCCATAGACCAAGGTTCAAATATCATGGGCGGACCTTAACATTTGGCCCATGAGGTTCATATTAATTGGTAGGGAATAAAAGTTTCACACCCTTAACCAAGGTTGAAATCTCATGGGTGAACCTTAACATTTTAATCAAATGGCATACAAATGGCATTAGCTAAACCAATTATATTTATCAACTTTCAAGGAGTAGACCTAGGTTTGAATCTTGCCAAACAATACATGCATAATGTGGTCATGATGTAATATGGGTGGGGCCCATTTAAATCCCATATAATAAATTTAAGAAAAACATGGAGTGGGGCATGAATAAACCCCTAAAAAGCAATGATATATAAAAATAAAAAGCAATGATATCTTGGAACATTATGGGGCATGAATAAACCCCTAAAAAGAGGTATTAGAAAAATTGATAGGTTGTTATAGCCAACATATTTATAGAGAAGGAAACCAAGTAACATATATTTTATTTATTTATGATGTTGACCGTTGTCTTGGTAAAATTTAAGTTTTAAAAAGTAGTTAGTTGGGTGAGATTATATCTTGATAAAAATGATATTTAATTAATTATAAAAACATAGAACTTTGAAAGAGATGAAGAATATCTTTGATATAAAGACATAAAAATCAAATTGAATATGATTTTATTTAATTTACATCAATGTAATATTTTGTTATTTTGATGGGAATAATGATCCCTAAAAAAGCCATAAAGATTTTTAAATTTAAAATTTAAAAAAAAAACATAATCATAATCATAACGCATATACACATACATATTATAAGGTTGTGAACGAAAAGTGAGTGTGAACCAGGAGTGAGTTCCACTAGGTAGCATGGAAGAAAAGTCATTTTTGAAAGCCCTAATGAGAAGTAAGGATGCCCTAGCTAGAAGTATGGATGCCAAAGTTGGAGAAAAGAGGAAGAGCAAATATATGGAAAGTTCAACCCAAGGAGCAGATGTTATATTAGAAGTGATTATCAAGGATGAAATGATCAAGCATGATATAATGGTTCTTAAAAGTAAATGGTCAATATGTAAGTTCCATGGATATTTTTCAAGGTTTTCAAATATTTAAAATTACGTTAAGTGGAAGTGAGGATTGAACTCAAAATACTGAATTTTCTTCCTAAAGGTTTTCTCTCATCATATTTTCCAATTCAAAAAACAAGGATAAAATTAGCCCATGGTTTAAGAGGAGAGATGTCCTTTATTTAAGACCATGGAGTGAGAATTTTTATCGAGACATTATTAAAAAAACTTCTAGGGTGGCTTACGTTTTTTGGACTTTCATATTAGCTCCTTAATAATGATGTTTTAAATAATAATAGAAATACCTAAGGGAATTCATCAAGGAAGGACCAACTAATAAGGAGTGAAAGCATGCTATAAATACCCAAATACGTATTATTATGGATATTTAAAATCCTTTGCCACGATGCATTAAGATTAAATTTGAATCAAGAGAATGGAATCAACAAGTGGATTATGAAAATATTGCATTCGGATGTCGTAATTGTTATGATATTGGACAAATGAAAAGAGATTGAAAAGTGAAAATAATGAATCTGCTTGTTGTGGTGCAGTGGTAAATGCCCTGGGTGCTGGTAGAGGCCAACCCAGGTTCCATTCCCCTTATCTCCATCCTACAGATATATGGTATATTTAGGAATGACCTATGTGTTGGTAGAGGCCGACAAGGCTCCATTCCTCCTATGCCCAACCTGTTGAAAGTGGCACCTTGAAAGGGGTGTTTTCCATTATAAATTAGTTTATCTGCTTGTTGTGGTGAAGTGGTAAATACCCTGGGTGCTGGTAGAGGCTGACCCAGGTTCCATTCCCCTTGTATCCATCCTACAGATATATGGTATAGTTAGGAATGTCCTATGTGCTGGTAGAGGCCGACAAGGCTTCATTCCTCCTATGCCCAACTTGTTGAAAGTGGCACCTCGAAAGGGGTGTTTTCCACTATAAATTAGTTTTACCCAAGTGTTGTAGGTGAGTTGGAGAGGAGAGGGCAATCCTCCAAGGGAGGTCCCAGGTTCAAATCTCCACCCTACCAAAAATCTGAATTGGGTATCCAAAATCCAATTGATAATGTTGGTACGGGCAGGGTCGGGTGCGACTCCCGGGTGACTTTGACTGTGTAGAACCCCCTGTTCATGGTCTCTCAGACCAAGGCGGCCCCACAAGGGGTTTTTTGCTTAAAAAAAAAAAAAGGTGAAAATAATGAAGAAAGAGAAATTTGTGGTCATGATACAAACTTCAAGATAAAGCAAGGAACTCGTATTGTAATAGAAGCTACACTAGATCAAGGATATTCCACTCCAAACAAGAAGCAAAGAAAGTCTATCAACAACTGTTGAAAGAAACAAAGAAGGATATAATGAAAGAGAAAGTAAAATGTGCAAGTTCAAATTTAAAAGGAATTAAAGGTGCAAAGAAAGATGTTGAGAAAAAAGGAAGATGTGAAAAATAGAATAAGTGCATTGCAATGAAAAATAAAAGAAAAGGGAGAGCGATGGCGAGCAAAACTCTATTTTTTAATCAATTTCAAGTGAGAAGCAGAGAAGTAGCGTTCTAGGAGTAGGCAATGGTACGAGTGTACGTAGAAACAAGACCAAGCGTAGACCCGACATCCAGGGAAATGGGAATGAGGCCCTAGATAGATCTAACCCTATGGCTTCTAATGATGGAAATGATGGTTTCAGGGGGAAAGAACCCCTAAACAAAATAGCAGCGGGCAACAAGAAATTCCAAGTAGCGTCATTTGCAAAAACTCTCAAGGGAAGACAACTTATTCCTTCGTAAGTGGGTTGTGGACTTCGATATAGAAACCCAGAGTATCAACACATCTCCCATATGGGTCCGCCTTATAAATTTACCCTCTCACTTTTGGCACGAGTATGTCCTATAAGGGATAGCCTGAGTGATTGGAGAGCTTGTCTCCATAGACTCTACTACACGAGTGCGATCAAGAATGACACAGGCCCATATTTGTGTTAATGCAAATTTAGAATCCTAGCTTTTGACCCATGTGAATTTGATTTATGGGTCCTACCATCGATTCCAAGTGGTGGAGTATGAGAAAAAACCCTCCTTTTGCATAGAGTGCCACACCCAGGGGCACCTTCGAAGCTAGTGTCCGAATCTGAGACCTATTTAGAATGATCACCAAGAAATGCAATGCCCACTCAAGGGAGATATTTAGAGAATGAGAGCTAAAGTGGGACCGTGTTATGAGCCCAAAGGCAAGCAACCTACTCCCCCATCTCCGAATGATGACAAGACAAAGGCAAGTTCACTATTTGCTTTTTCCAATAGGTTTATTTTGTTCAAAAATTTAGATTCCAATACAAATAATGATAATGAGGAGACTCCCGAAGAAGAACTCCCTAGCCCAATTCACCCTGATCAATCCCTAGAGAAGTCTAACCCTCCCTTGCAACCTCCTCATTCATTCCCTAACTCACATACAAAACCCCTATTGGGCATGACTATTTCTTCCCTAGCCCCCACCGACCAATCCCCCACCACCACCTAATCCCCCACCTAGCTCCCCCCATCCTCCAATAGGTTTGGTCCTTCTCACCCCCCACCCGATCCCCATGGTGACAAGATTGAGAGCCCTAAATCGTCTCATGATTCTCCTGAATATTGGAGCCCTAAACAAACCAAAATCTTTAAAAAATCCCTAATTGATGTCAAAAGTGATAAAAATAAGGGTAGACCCTCACTTGCAGAGCAAATAAATAGAGATGTAGCGGAAGACATAGCCAATGGCACTCAAAGTACTCTCTTTCAGGAATTAGGAATTTCCAATAGGGATGAACCAAAGAGAACCAAACCTCTTGTGTAGCAAGGCAAAGGAGGTAGAAAACCCTCCAAAAATTCCAAATGAGAATCCTCTCCTAGAACGCGAGAGGGTTAAATGGAGCAACAAAATAAAGACTTGTTGCTTCGATGCGAAAGGATTCAAATCCTACAATTTTTCTAATTCAAGAAACCAAATTAGGCGTGCAGTCCTCATTGAAAGTTGCCAAAATTATATGGAGAAAGTGTGAATTTTCCTTTAGCCCAGCCTCTAGAACCTCTGGTGGTCTCCTCTACCTTTGGGACCCAACCAAGGTGGAAGGAAGAGTGATTTCTAGTGAGGGGTAAATTTCCAACATTTTTTTCCATGATTCTATTTCTAAGCACTCTTGGGTATTGACGAACGTCTATGCCCCGAATATTCCTTAGGATAGGCTGAACCTTTGGCATACTCTCACTCAGATGCGTGAGGCTTTCAATAACATCCCTTAGATCCTGGTCAGAGATTTCAATACCTTGTTGCACCTCTAAGAAAAAATGAGGGAAAGAGATCACTACCAGGATCACAGTTTATTTCAACAACTTTTTGGATGTTAATGAGTTAATGGATGTTCAACTAAGGGGATCTCATTTTACCTAGAGCAATATAAAGGTTGGGGGTTATCTCATTCACGAAAGGCTTGACCATTTTTTTCTTTCTCAGGATGCACTACTTTTGTTTGGAGATGCCAGTTTATAGGCCTTGTCAAATATTGGGTCTGATCAAAACCACCTTATATTTGAAACTACCAATAGACCTTCTTTCAAAACTCCCTTTTGATTTGAGGCAATGTGGACCTAACACCCTGACCTTAAGGCTCGCATTATTGAATGGTGGGGAGAGAGTTTCTTTGGATCAACCACCAATCAAGTTACTCAGAAGTTGTGGTCTATAAAAGCCAAACTGAAGATATGGAATAAAGAAGTTTTTGGAAATATTTTTGAAAATAAGTAGAACATCAGGGATAGACTCCAAATTATTGAAAATCAGTTTCAGTAGGGTCAAGGGGATGCCTATTTGAGAGCTGAAGAAAAGCAACTGCTTTCATATTTCCATAACATTTTGAAGAAGGAAGAGATGTTTTGGCGATAAAAATAAAGATATTTGTGGTTGAAAGAAGGAGATTCCAACTCAAAGTTTTTTCACATTTCTACACTCAAGCACAGAGGGGCAAATAGGATCAAGGGTCTAATCAGAAATGATGGCACCTTCACCTCCAATATTCATGAAATTCATGACAAAGCGGTTCTTCACTTTGATTCCCTCCTGGGTTCCTGCCCTCCCCGCTCTACCCAGGCCATGGATTCCCTTCTCATGCACATCCCCAAAATCATCACTGATAGCATGAATACCTATCTACTCAGCCCTTTAAGTTATGAGGAGATCCACCAGGGCCCTTTTCTCCATGCAGCCTGATAAAGCCCCAGGTCCCGATGGATTCTCCCCAAGGTTCTTCCAAGCCTTCTAGGAAATCACCGGCCCTGACCTGTGCCAAGCCATCAAATAAATGTAGAGATCCAGAGTCATTCCTAGATATGTGAATTCTACTTTTTTGGCCCTCATCCCTAAAGGTCCTAATTCCAATTCCCTATCTGATTATCATCCCATCAACCTATGTAACATGGTCTACAAAATATTTTCAAAGGCTATGGCCAATATATTAAAAGGTATTCTCCCATATTTAATTGATCCCTATCAAGGAAGCTCGATTAAAGGCAGGAATATTGTGGATGGGATCATAACCATCCATGAGCTAATCCACTCATCCCATAAATCCAAAAATTTAGCTTTCTTCCTAAATCTTGACATGAACAAGGCCTTTGACAAAGTGGATAGTGAGTTTCTATCTAAAGTACTCCAAAATTTTAGGTTCCATGACAATTGGGTTCATCTGATTATGCAATGCATCTCAACTTCATGGATTTTTGTACTTGTGAATGGATCTATTGTAGGGTACTTCCCTAGTACTAGAGGACTGAGACAAGGGGATCCTTTATCCCCCATCCTCTTCATTATTCTTGCTGAGAGCCTGGGAAGAGCCATAAAAGTTACCTGTTCCATGGGCCTGATTTTTGGCATCAAAGTAGCATCTAATATTCAAACCTCCACCCATCAAACTTTTGTGGATGACACACTATTGGCAATAGTTGCATCTGTTTCTAAGGCTAGAGTCATCAAAGTTATCCTCAACCTCTACGAAGAAGTCGTAGAGCAAAAAATCAACTTCACCAAGAGTAATATTTATTTTATTAACACTCCAGTGGCCCGCCAAGCAAAAATTATGAACATTCTAGGATGTTCTACTGTAGCTTTTATAGCTACTTATCTTGGCCTCCCAATGTTTTAGGGGAATCCTACCAAGACAATGTGAAACAATGTTATTGAGAGATTTCATAAGAAACTTGTAGGGTGGAAAGGCACCCTTCTATCTTAGGTAGGTAAAGCTACCCTGGTCATTTCAGTTATTCAAAGAATTCTTGTGTATTTTCTGTCAATCTTCAAAATCCCTGCAGCAGTCGGGACCACGATTGAGCAAATCCAAAAATACTTCTTATGTGCTGGAGCTGACAATCAAAAAAATTTCCACCTAGTGGCCTAGGACAAAGTCTGCTCCCCAAAAAATAAAGGTGGGTTTGGTTTTTATAGAATCAACAAAATGAACCAGGCCCTCTTAGCTAAGCAGGATTAGAAATGTTTCACTAGCGAAAAGTTGGAATGGATTTCAATCATTAAAATAAAATATCTACAGCATCACTCTTTTAGAGATGAAGATATCCCCTAAATAGGGTCCCATTTTTGGTGGTCTATCATCCAAACCAGATCCCTGCTCCAAAGAGGAACCAGATGGTAGCTCGAAGATGGAAGAGCCATCGATTTATGGCATGACCCGTGGGCCAAGGATGAACCCCTTATCAATGACCCAGAAATCACTACCATTAAACTACTAAAAGATCATAGGTTTGTAATGAGAGTTTCTAACTTTATTGCACAAGTCCAAGACTGCCCCAAGTGGAAGTGACTTCAGTTCAGAATAAGCAATGCTATCATTTATAGCCATCACATATTTGTAGGTGATATTCAGAGCAAACTTCATTCTCAGGACCCAAAAAATACAAACCAGTATGGAAAGGTTCTGATGATGGCTCCTTCTTGGTCAAGTCTGCATTTGTCTTGTTGGATTCCTCTCACGACCTGCACAAGAACCAAGTTGCCCCAACTGTCATCAAGAGAATCTGGCTAAAACACCTCATCCTGAAAGTCACCCACTTCTCTTGGTTAGCTTACCAAAATAGAATTCTCACTATAGAAAATTTGATCAAAAGGGATGTCATAGTTCCCAATAGATGTTACCTCTACCTACAAGTGTGGGAGTCCACTCAGCACCTGTTGATTGAGTGTCCCTTCGCGTACACTTATTTCTCAACACTAGTAAATATGTTCTAGGTCAAGTGGGTTTGGCCCCAGTAAATCACTAATATTTTTACCCAATGGCCCCAAGTGTTTTGTAACCCCAGGCTCAAGTTTCTGTGGGAAGTAGTGCTACACCATACATTATGGTAAATATGGCTTGAGCGCAATAGTATAATCTTCAATGACCGTTCTAGGGACCCAAAAGTGGTGGCTAATAAAGCATTATGTTTTGCCATTGAAAATGCTAAATTTGGTCCCTTGTTCGATGATCCCAGCATCTGGGTTGGAAGAATCCCTGTTCAAATCCCTTGGCATCTCTTCTGAGTGCACCAGATCCCAGACTCAAACCAGTTGTAGGTCCACCATCAAGTGGACCCCTCCCCCCTAGGATGGCTCAAGGTGAATTTTGATGGATCGTCTAAAGGCAACCCCAGAGATGCTAGGGCTGGAGGAGTCATTCGGGACCATGAGGGAAAAGTCATCAGGGCCTTCATCAAAAACCTGGGAGTCCAGTCCAACAACTATGCCGAAGCTCGTGCCCTTTGGAGGAGCCTTGATCTCAGCAAAGGTCTAACTAAACCAATAATATTTGAAGGGGATTCCCTAAATGTGGTCAACCATATTAAGAATAATTCCAAGGTTGGGTGGAATATTCAAAGTATCATCCAAGAGAGTCAATCCATCCTCAAGAAGCGCCTGTTCAACACTATCTAGCATGTTTTTAGAGAGGCCAATGTGGTGGTAGATTTGTTGGCTAATAGAGCAGCCAATCAGAACGATCTCACTATATGGGAAGACTCTTTCCCTCAAGACATCTTAGACACTGCCAAACATGATGTCGAACGCAGTTCCAATTAACAACAAGCATCATCCCAAAGGTGTTTTTATCAACACCAAGGGTGTTCTTATTAACACCATGGTTTTTTTTCCCTTCCCATATTTTCATTATCTTTTGAAGTATCGAGGGTACTTTTTTCATGTGATTCGATCAGGTCATGGCAAAGCTTCAGGACCCTTCTGTCATATTTCACCCACCCCGTGCCTCCGCTTCATTTTTATTTTTTCTCATCTCTCATTGTCCACCTCACCTGTCTTCCATTTCCTTAACTCGTCTGCCTTCTACGCCGTCTACCCCATCTTGTTAACTGGTGTCTTCCACCCTGTCACCCTCCCTCTCCTCTTGCTTTGCAGTTTTGTTTTTGTTTCTCGTGCAGGTGTTGATGTGGCCCAATTTTATTGTCCTACGGTTGAAGTTCCAACATGCTTTGGAAAGGCCTCTCCATCTCATACTTATTTCAATTGCAACCCTAAGCTCTCTTTATTAGTCTACCTTCTTCTAGAGCAAACTCACTTGTTGCTTAGCTTCCTTGCTTTTGCACTTCTATCCTGGTGCTTTTACAGCTATAGCCTACCTGATATTATGGCTATTCTTGAATCGTCAGTGTTACAGCTCGAACCTATAGCTGAAGTTCTGCTCGGAGCCAAGGGACTCATCCCCTTCTTCAATATTTTTAGGGGCGTTAATTAAGGCATCACCAGCGAGTTTGTAAGGTTGTGGAACAACGGAGCGGTTTAAATTTGAGGGATCCACATTGAGGTAAACATCCATATTTTAGCTAAAATCTCTGGTTTATCTCCCAAGAGTAGGGCGGTGCATTGGGACAAACACAATTTCAAAGAAGAAACTAAACACTTTCCTACAAAAGGCAAAGAGCTAACCTGGGTAAATGGGGGAGTCCTTCAGTCCTCTCTTCCTCGACCTTGGGACTCTGTCATTGTTCCTATCATCCAGTATATCACTTTTGATGATGTCAACAGTCCTCTCCATTCTTTTCACCTTGCCTTCAACCATCTACGTGACATCAAGCCGATCAACATTCTTGACTTTATGATTCGGTTTATAAGCCTTACCATCAAAAAATTTAGGGATAAGAAGTCTTCCAAACATGTATCGCACCAAGGACTATTTCTCATCATCTACAAGCATACCCTTTTGTCCCAACCCGTTGTTGGACCTTTGGCTCCCCCTGGTCTCTAAGCCCTCCCCTGAGCTTGCTCATGGTCTTGAGCCCTGTGACCCTAATCCTTTGACTGATTTCCTTGGTGTTGTGCCCCTCTCTCATAGCCCCTCTATGGAAGTGCCCCTATAATCCTCTTCTCCTTTCGATGGACTTTCAAAAGTAGCCAAGCCCATTCAGTCGAGTAGAAAAGATGAAGAAAGTCCTCCCCCCAATCCTAAGGAGTCAACCCATGTGGAGTCTCGAGCTACTATAGCCAAAAGTAAACCTCTGAGGAGAAAAATGAAAGAGATCTGACCCTCTCCGAGTAGAAGTTTGTGGAGCTTAAAACAAAAGAGTGTAAAATATTCTCGTCCCTCACCTAAGATCATTTTTGACGATGAGGAAGATACGAAGCACAATGTTGATGATGCACTTTAAAATAGTACCATCAATCACGTATCTAGAGAGGTGGAGCAACTTCAAGTAGTAGCTAACATGATAAGGGAGGCGGGTGTCATCTTTTCTCACACCATCAAAGACCTCCAGGAAATCCTGACGGCCCTCAGTGTCCTCCTTGCAAAAGATCAGAACGGAATGCTGGCGCCAATCAGGAGGATGAAGATAATTCTAGTAGGTCTAGGAGTGGAGCAGTGAGCAGGTGGCTCATCAATGGTTTTTTTACTTACATAATTTTGTTGTTTCCCCTGTTCAGGGTTTCTAGTCTGTGGGTTTATTTTAATTTTCCTGTTCAGATTTCGAATCTAGTTAGTATCAGGTTTTTGCAGACTATTGGATGTCTTTATGTCCATCCCTATGATAGTGGGATGCATCAAATTTCGTAATATTGGTATTCCAAATGCCCTTTGTAATAGGGATTGGGTCCCTTCAACCCGAAAATTAATAAAAAAAATTACCTACCAAAAAAAAAGATGTTGAAAAAAAATTAAATTTAAAAGACAAGAGGTTAAGTTTTATCTAGGTAAATTGTCTTTATTTTCATCTAGTACGATATTATCTCATGACAATATAAATGAAATTAATGCAAAGATTATTCCTTGCACTTTAGGGTTTCAAGAGCAACATAATAAGGAAATAAGTATTGAGAAAATTCATAGCAATTTAGGATTTTTAGGGCAGCATAAGAAGGTAATTGCTATGGAGTGTCCTTGCACTTTAGGATTCAAGGGAACCATAAAGAAGAAAGTGCTTTTAAGATTATTCCTTGCACTTCAAATCTTTTAGAGCAAGATAAACCTATATGTGGTAAGTCTCACTATGAGCAGTATGAAAAAATCAAAGAGATCGATGAAGATAAAAGTGTTGGTGGGAATGAAAAAGAGAGAGGAAGATCCAAGAAGCAAAAACAAAGAGTAAAACAAACTCAAAGGAATATGATATGGAAAAACGAAAACAAATATTACAAATGTTAACAAAAGTGGGGCTAAACCCACAAATAAAAACGTAATGATGAAAATGACATCTTGAAATATTAGGGGCATGAATAAGACCCTTGAAAAAATGGGAATTTACAAGTTGTTATAAACAACATTTTTATAGATATAGAAACTAGGTAGCAAATATTTTAACCATTCACAATGGTGATTTTCATCTCAACAAAATTCACATTTTAAAAGGCAATTGGATGTGTGATATTTTAGCTCTTAATAAAAATAATATCAAGTAGTTCATTGAGAACTTTGATGATTTTCATCTTCGAAAAATTCAAATTTAAAAGGCAATTGGATGAGTGAGATTTTAACTCTTAATAAAATTAATACCAAGTAGTTCATTGCAAAAACTTAGGAGTTTAACAAATATCTTTAATAAAAATATAAACCAAGAATATCTTTGATAAAATGAAATTTGAATATGAGTTAATTAACCAATGTAATGGGGAGGGAGTGCGAGACAAGAGGGAGTGAGAGTCGGGATTCAATCATGGTAGAAGAGCAGTGGGTTCATCGGAGTGCATCAATGCTTCAAACCCTTGCCACAAATGCGTAGAACATTGTTTTCAAAAAATCATCGAAGTAAAGGAACGTTGGAAGAAAGAAGATACAAGAGCAAGTGCAATCCAAGAGGAAGTGCAATTCGAGAGCGAGTGCAAAGCAGAATGGAGTGCAAGCCAAGAGCAAGTGCAAAGCAAAATGGAATGCAAGTTGAGAGCGAGTACCATCCAAGAGGGAGTGCAAGTCGAGGGCGAGTACAAGCCAAGGGGGAGTACAAGCAAAGAGCAAACCCCACTAGCTAGTATCGAAGGAAAGTCATATATGAAATCCCTAATGGGAAGCCAGGATACCCCAGCTAGAAATCAAGATGCCCTAGATGGAAGTATGGAGGCCCAAGTTGGAGATAAGTAAAAGACCAAATAGAAGTTCGATCCAAGTAGCATATGTTACACCATAAGTGATTATCAAGGATGAGATGATTGAGCATGATTTAATGGTTCTTAAAATTAAAGGGTTAATGGACAGGTATGATTTAAAGGGCAAAAGACCCAGCAGATACTTTTAGATTGTCTTAGTATATAGAGATGAACTACTCGCGCTCTGTAGGATTTGAACCCACGACATCAGGTTTTGGAGACCTGCGTTCTACCGAACTGAACTAAAAGCGCGCGCGCGCTTTCTTGGAATCTGTAATAGTAATAAGGGGAAAGAGTAACAACACGGCCCTCTCTCTATTTTAAAGGGGTAAAATAAAAGTGGGGCGGGCCTTTTCAAAACAGAGGGGCAAGCTCTCTATCCTTTTTAAAATTGAGAGCTTATATGTAAGTTTTTGAAGATTAAAACTTAGATCAAGTGATCTAACTTTTCTTCCTAGAGGTTTTTTCCTCATCATCTCTTCCAGTTCAAAAATTAGGGATAAAATAATGGGTAGTGGCCTATGGTTTACAAGGAGAGATGCAATTTATTTGAGACCATGGAATGAAAAAGTTTTTGTTGAGACAAATACTATTAAGAAGCTTTTGGTGTGGGTTAGGTTTTTTGGACTTCCATATCAGCTTATCAATAAGTATGTTTTGAAGAATATTAGAAATACCCAAGTGGAATTCTTCAAGGAAGGACTAACTACTAAGGAGGGAAAGCATGTTATATATCCTCGAATATGTGTTGCTATGGATATTTTAAAACCTTTGCCACAATCCATTAAGATTAAATATTAATCAAGAGAATAGGATCAACAAGTGGATTATGAAAATATTGCATTTGATGCCACAATTGTTATGAGATTGGACACATGGAAAGAGTTTACAAAGTGAAAACTATGAAGAAAGAGAAAATTTTGGTCATGAGATAAACTTCAAGACAAAGCAAGGAAATCATACAATAATAGAAGCTAGATTAGATCAAGGATATTCCACTCCAAAAGAAGAGGCAAAGAAACCCTATCTACAACATCATTTGGCAAGTTCAGAAGGAATTAAAGGTGAAAAGGAATATGTGGAGGAAAATCCTAAAACAAAGACGACATAAGAGGTCAAGTTTATTCTAGGTAAATCATCTTCAATTTCCTCAAGTAGTATAGAATCCTCTCCTGGTAATAAAAATGAAAGTGTAGATTTTATCCCTTGCACTTAAAGGTTTCAAGAGCAACATAATAAAGAAATGAGGATGGAGGAAATACCTAACAATTTAAGGCTTTTAAGACATAATAAGAAGGTAATTACTACGGAAGAGCAGCCTTGCACTTTAGGGTTTTCAATGCAACATAAAGAAGAATGTGCTTTTGAGGTTACTCCTTGCATTTCAAATCCTTCAATGCAAGACAAACCTAAAGATGATAAGTCTTACTATGAGCAGTGTGAGAAGATTGAAGAGATTGATGAAGATGAAAGTATTGCTCGAAATGAAAAAGTAGAGGAAGACCCAAGAAGCAAAAAGCAAATATCACGTTAGATAAAAGCAAATAAAAGAACATTGAGGGATATTGATATGGGAAAACAAAAGCAAATATCACGTGTTAACAAGTGGGGCAATCAAATAGCATTAGCTCAACCGGTTATATTCCTCAACATTTAAGGATGAGACCAAGGTTCAAATCTTGCCAAGCGATATATGGATAATATCCAAGCTTTGTTGTAATACCACTATGTGGTGATGATGTAATACAAGTGGGGCTCATTTCAATCCCATATAACCAATTGGAAAAAAAGAACAAGAAATTGGACATGAATAAGAACCCTAAAAAAAGGTATTAAAAAGATCAAATCACGGATATTCCACTCCAAAAATAACAATGAAAATAATATCTTGGAATATTAGAAGCATGGATAAAAGCCCTAAAATTTTGTATTAAGAAATTGTTGTTATAGAGAAGATATTTATAGATATGGAAACTAGGTGTCAAACATTTTAGCCATTTGTAGCTTTGAATTTCATCTTGACAAAGTTTAAATTTTGGGAGGCATCTAATATAAAGGAGTTGATTGAGGAAACTTAGCGCTTTGAGGAAGATGGAGAATATCTTTGATAGAAAGGCAGATCAAGAATATCTTTGATAGAAAGGCAAATGAAGAATATCTTTGATAGAAAGACAAGTTGGATATGGTTTAATTAACTTGTTAGAAATGTAATAAGAGCAATGTAATATTTTGTTTTTGTAATGGGAGTGGCCCCAATAGAAGCCATACATAACTTATTTAAATAAATAAATAAATAAAAATTAACCAATGTAATGAAAAGAATGTGTTATCAAATAGCAATAGCTCAACAAGTTAGATTACTTAAGATTCGAGAAGGAGACCCAAGTTCAAATCTTGCCAACTAATACATGGATAATATCAAATCTATTGTAATACTAAAATGTAATGATGATGTAATATGTGTGGGACCCATTTCAATCCCATATAACCCATTGAAAAAATGAGAACAATAAACTATTTTGTTAATTTGAATATCTTTAATAGAAAGACAAACCAAATATCTTTGATAAAATGACAAGTTAAATTTAAATTTATTAACCAATTTTATCAAGTAGTTCATTGCAAAAACTTAGCAATTTGACAAATATCTTTGATTAAAAAACAAACTAAAAATATCTTCAATAAAATGAAAGTTGAATGATTTAATTAAATTTGACAAATATCTTTTGATAAGAAGACAAACCAAAAATATCTTTGATAAAATGAAAGTTGAATGTAAGTTAATTAAACAATAAAATAAATGTAATATTTTGTTAATTTAAATATCTTTAAAAAAGGTCCGAGGTGTAGACCAATTGGTTCATCCAAACCCCATAAGGGGGAGGAGGTCCAAGGTTCAAATCTCGAGCCTCGTCGGACTGAACGCTTGTCCCTTTCTTGATGCTTTCAGCGGCGTAAAAGGTTTAAAAATGATTGTGGCATGGTGGTTATAGGGGCGGACTGCGCAAAGATTTGTGTGGCAGCTTCTGGGGCAGCACGAGAATACTGTGGCGGCCATAAAAACTGGACAGCCTACCCGGATTCGTGACGGCTACCGATTCCACCATGTAAATTCAAAAAAAAAAAAAACAATATATATATATATATACCTTTAAAAAAAAACAAAAATATAATAAAATGACAAATTTAATTTAAATTAATTAACCAATATTATGAAAACATTGCTATTTTATTATTTAATTAAAAATAACTACCAATAAAAACAAGGCATAACTTGGTGTTTTTTAATACAAATACACTTGCATAAACCTACTATCCTTACATTTTAAAACCAAATAACTCTAGCATTAATCTAAACAAGTTTTCTTACAAATTTAGTAATGTCACTCACCCACTATACTTAATCAGAGAACTGGAATTTTTTCTCCGGTCCCACATATTGGAGTGAATATTTAAAACTCTTGAAAATCAATTCAAGTTAAGGAGTTACATTATTCGAAAAAATACCAAACATAAACGTATAGCATTCTGCTTAACCTCGCAAGCAAAGCATCAAAGCATTTAATTTATTGTGAAATATAACAATATAGCAAATGGTATAGTTTTGACCACTCATTCAAGAAGCCTAATATCTTGGTATAGTTTTGACCACTCATTCAAGAAGCCTAATATCTTGTAACACACTGCAGCTATATGGCTTTGGCCACTCATCATCCAACAAACCTTCCAAGCAAAGAATCTAATTTCTTGTGAAACATGACAGACCTCCCAAGCAAAGCATCTAATTTCTTGTGAAACATCACAATGCTAACTTACCTAACATTTTAGGTAAAACATTTAATTTTGAAAATTCTAGGTAAAACATTTAATTTCTCAAATAAAACATCTAATTTCTTGAAAAAAAAAAACATTTAATTTTGAAAATTTTAGGTAAAACATTTAATTTCTCAAATAAAACATCTAATTTCTTGAAAAAAAAAAAAACACTGCAGTGGTATAGCATTGACCACCCTTACCAAGAAAAAAAAAACCTAAGTTCAAGCATTTTGTTTAACATCCCACATAAAACATCTAAATCCTAATTTCTTGTGAACCACTGCAATGTATGCTAATTATATAAATAGAACTTTTCAATCCTCAATGTTTATATTTATTAATAATTAAATATCAACCTTATCAATCCTCAATGTTTAAAGTTAATAAAATTAAATATTATAATTGTCAATATGAATAACCCATTATTAAGTAAAGTATTAATTGTAATTGGCGAGGTAAAACAAACAAGTGATGTTTTAAAAATAGCAAATATCAGAAAACCGTTATTACCACTTTCCCACGCTTCTTCGTTTCACGTTCCATGGAAAAAAAACCCAAAAAAAACATAAAGTGAAACTAAAATAAAATAAACCTTAAATCGCACCATTTTTATTATCCCGCTTAACTCATTACGAATTAGGCACTCGCGAAAATAACAAAAAAAAAAAAAAAAACAGTATACTTGTACGGAAATATCCACGGACATTTTAACCAGCTCAGTTATTTACAAGTTCACACAATTGCCCAGGGGACCTTCATTAACAAAAGAATTCAAGTCATAAAGAAATTATAATAATTTTAAACAACGGCAACATTCACTTAAAAGTCAACTCGGACATCACCATATCCCCATGAATCGAGCGCCTTAAACCAAACGGAAGCTAAAGAAGAACAATCATAAGAACCCACGAAACTTGACCCAAATATATAAGAGTAGATAGAAAGAAACAAATATTAAAAATCCCTCTAATATTTTTCTTTGTTTCAAAAAAGGGTCCCACAATAAAACCAGGCATTCATGAAACAAATATAGGACAATTTTCTAAAATGCAGTAAATTTACAGTGTATTTTCTTTTTCTTTGATACAAACTGAACATTGCAGAATCGAAGGCCCTAACAGGACTACATGAATTTAAATCACCTTCTCGGAAGTACAAATATTTTTTCCCCGTGACAGGAAAATAATTGGACATGTTAGAAATAGAATGAAGAAATGCAAGGCTCCCAAATCGTCAGTAAATACAACAAATTTCAGAGTCATCGGTGGTGTTCAGAAACACCATTAAATTTGCGAAAAGAAAAGAAAGAGGCTTCTTCTGTTTCCTTTCACTTCTTGGCCTTCTTGGCAGGGGGTCCTCGCTTGGGGGTCTTCCTAGAGGGCGCTGGGGTTTTCTTCGGCGTCGCGGCTTTCTTGGGAGTCGCCGCCTTCTTTGGAGTAACGGCCTTCTTCGGTGTAACGGCCTTCTTCGGCGTCGCCGCCTTCTTTGGTGCCGCCGCCTTCTTTGGCGTCGCCGCTTTTTTAGCAGGGGTTGGGGCGGCCGCTGAGGGCTTCTCTACCTTCTTCGCGGCAGGGGCTGGCTTGGGAGCCTTGGGGGCCTTGGGTGCCTTGGGTTTAGCGGGCTTTTTAGCTGGTGCCTTTTTGACGGCAGGTTTGGCTACAGCTTTGGCAGGGGCCTTAACCTTCTTGGGAGTGCCGGCGGGTTTTGCTGATGCAGGCTTGGCCTTGGGCTTCACGAGCTTAACCGGTTTCTTCTTCTCCCCATCGACCTTCTTCGGCTTTTTGGCAGCGGGCTTTTTGGCGGCAGCCTTCAGCTCGTCCGACAATTTGTAGGACCGCTTGATTTGGTTGAGCTTTCCAGATTTGGAAAACTTGCGCAACTGAACCAGAAGAATTTTCTCGTAGTTGCCGGGGAGATCCTTCTTGTATTTCTCGCCGATGAATTTAGTGATTTTCTGCTGACTGGAGCCGGTTCTCTCCTTTAGCGTGATAATTGCCTCCGTGATCATCTACAACGCATAAAGAACACCATTTTAGTCCAAATGACAAATTTAACAAAATCGGTTAAAAAAAAAAAAGGAACCCTTGAAAAATTATAAGAAATCGAAGATTAAACCAAAAAAAACAATAACCTGTAAATAGGTGGGGTGAGCAGGGGCGGCCTTAGGTTTCTTGGGAGTGTGAGGCTTCTTCTCCTTGACAACCTTGGCTTCTACAGTCGCCATTGTAACTGGAACTTTGAACTGCCGAACGCGAAAATTTTTAAAAGGAGCAGATATACAGTTAGTATATGCTGCCCGGAGGAGAGGGAGAGAGGATACAGAGTGGGTACAAGCTTCGGCTCGAAAGGAACTGCTACGATTCGATGTGGAGGGACGGCACGAAACGGGAACTAAGTAGCCACGAGGAGTGAGCCCTGAGGGCCCTCGTGTGCTTACATCGACGGCGGCGGCCGGCTCGATGGGGTTCATCGGACGGCGTGTGTTGTTTCCAGTATGCCGCCACGGATTGAGTCCGACGTCAGTCGTTAGCTCCAGGCCGTTAGATTGCGGCTTATCAACGGTCAGGATATTTTCTTTTGTTATCGAGTCGACTTTTTGATGGGAACGGTTAAAGCGAAGGTTTTTGTTTCATGTCTTTGGGCCTGGCTTGTGTTTTCCATTAATCTTGTACCCTCCATATCTTTGCCATGGATGGCTTCATTGCGTTGATTCTTCTTTGGCTTCTGACCTTGAGATCCCCTCGTATGCCACTATGCCTTTTCTCATGGGTTGATCTATTTAATTTTGAAGAAAATAAGTTAAAAGTTAAGGGTATAAACAAAGTTTTCTTGGGTTTGTTTATCGTTATAGGATTGCAATTTATGATAGAATATTAAAGTTATTAACTTATAATAAATTTTAATATATAATTAAAAATATAAGTAATTTTATTATGAAACTTGGTATTTGGAAAAATATTTAATATTGTGTGGTGTTTTTTAAAGATTATTAAAGTTATTTGAAAAAATATTTAATATTGTGTGGTGTTTTTTAAAGATTATTAAAGTTATTTAGTTATAATAAATATTTATATATTTAATTTATAATGTTTGTATTATGTAATAAGTTTTTTTTAATAAAGTAATGAAAATAAAAAATTGATGATGGAATCCAATTTTATTTATATAATTAAAATATATATGTATTCTTTGCAATGCGAAGGGGACACAAAAAAATCTTTTGTGGCTTTCCTCTAGATAGTAGTATATTTGGATGGGATAGCATTGTCGACCACCTAAGAGTGGCTCTCGAGGTTTCTTTCTAACATAAAAATTTATCCCCAAGGGTTGGGTGGATTGATAATTGTTTGTCTGACCAGGCATATACTAAGAAGAGACCTAGGTTCAAACCTTGGGGGTGCCAATTTGCAAAGGTAGTAGTCTGCTCCGAATCCTCTAAGTGTGCGCTAGATTGATGATGACGGTACAATGGTCTCCCCCTCACGTCAGGTCAACAACAACGAGTTGGAATAGGGTTGTCGGGATGGTCTCCCTCTCACGTTGGGTCAACAACAACGAGTTGGAATAGGGTTGTTGGGAGCAACCCCTGTGGTTTGAACCTTGCGCTTGTCAGTTACTAAAAATAGTGTGGTTGTAACCAACTCCCTTAAAATATATATATATATATATATATATATATATATATATATATATATATATATATATATATATATATATATATATATATATATATATATATATATATATATATTTAGTTCAACATTCAAATCGTGGCGTGGGTGAGTGTGTGTATGGTTGTGTGTTTAGCCCCTATTGATAGGCTCACCTCTCACCCTTATGAGATGTCATGGTTGGGATGGGGATGCCTCGTTACTAAAGATAGTGTGGTTGTAACCAATCGCCTTATATATATATATATATATATATATATATATATATATATATATATATATTAGTTCAAGGTTCAAACCGTGGCATGGGCGAGTGTGTGAGGGGGTGGGTGTGTGTATGGTTGTGTGTTTAGCCCTTATTGATAAGCTCAGCTCTCACCCTTATGAGAGGTCATGGTTGGGATGGGGATGCCCAACCTTGAACGTCGATCATAGGGGTTTCTCACACTAACCTTATATATATATATATATATATATATATATATAACATTTAAAATCATATTTTATGGATTAAATGAATGCACCTATATGAGTTTTAATTTAAAAACATATACATAAAAATACTTGAATTTTAATTTGGATATATACTCGGTCAAAATAAAAATTTTGCTAGTCTGCCAAAAATTGAGAGCAAAATCCAAAGGGGTCAGGTTGACGATAATACCAAGGATGAAGAAAGGAAATTGCTATCTGATTTTCATTGTAGACACCTAAATCGTGTCATGCTTAGGGGAGCTACTCACATAGACACACTCATAAGATCATAAGACATAATCTTGGACTTTCCAAGCATCAACAGTGGTTCTCACCACTTATTTGGGGCCTTTTCAAGACATCCAATCCTAGCCGCTCAAGCCAAGAGCGACCAAATCCTAGCTGCTCAAGCCTAGAACGGCCAAACCTTAGCCGCTGCAGACGACAACGGCCAAATCTTAGCCGCTGCAGACGACAACGACTAAGCCATAAGAAGTAGTTTATCGATAAACATGCCTAATCACGAGCGAAAGTGGCAGTCTACATGCAATAAAGGTGAGCGGGAGTAACTTTGCATTCCTTTTCATGACCAGTTCACATGGGAGATTTGAGATTGCATTTAGACTTAAGTTAACTGACCTCCAAGCATAAAAAAAGGACAAAAGCTTCTCATGCTAATGACCAGTTCGCATAGAAGACTCAAGTGGGCAATTAGATTTCAATTAACTGGCCTTCGAATATAGACAATGGACAAAAGCTTCTCATGCTAACTTGCACTACGCATGAGAAATTCATTCCTAGGGCTTGGACATAGACCTAGGGTTTCACGCTATAAAAGGTGCAAGCCTAAGAGCACCAAGGGAGGAAAAAGGGGGATCTTTTATCACATCAGGGGAGAGATATTATTTTGAGGAGAGCTTTCGAGACTTGGAGAGTTCTCTTTGAGATCACATGTACGGCGGAGCTCTGACAAATTGAAGAGCATAACACCTACTATTTCAACATCAAATTATAGTCTTTGACCCATAGCTTTGGGGCAAAGAGGGCAAGGTTTACTTTAGCAACCGTTGTCTTGGACAGTGGCCTGCAAGCTTAGCTTAGATAGACATAGCTTCTTTTATTTTATTTCTTCGTGTTTTCATGTCATTAGCATAGATTTACATGATCTTATCGCATAGTTTTATCATATTTCCGTTACACTCTTTTATTACTAACAACCTCATCCGGGGAGGCAATCTCGGACACCTAAATGTACGTTGTCATTTCATTGCTTGCAGGGCCACAGGTACATCGGACGAAGATTGCAACATACGAGAGCAAAAATAAATCCCTCTAGGAAATAGACCTAGAGAAGGAGGCATCTATAAGCCCTCATACATTTTCGTGTGCGAACCGGGAAGCTTTTATAAGCGCACCACCTCTTTGCGGAAGGGGCACTCCTTGCCTATTTGTAATTTATAGTATCAAAATGGGTATCCCTAAGAGGGACCGACATGTAACCGAGCTTCAATATCAATAAAGAGATCAGTCTTTTGTTATTTCGTGTTGTATGTTTTTTCCTCTTATCTTTCCATTTTATCTTTGGTATTTTAAATAGCATTGCAAGTAGGGTTTAGAAAAGGGACCGGTGCGTGCATTCTCGGGGTCGCTACATTCATAATCTTCTAAAGTGTGAAGAAATTTTTTGGAGGTAAAAATACCGAGCAATATGGCTCAAATATGGTGATTCCAACACAAAGTTCTTCCATGCTTCCACCTTACAAAACATGAGTTCAAACAGAATTAAATAATTATGGAAGGATGACGGCATCTCCACTAAGGACATCTTTGAAATTAGGTCAATGGTTGTTTCCTATTTCAGTTCTCTCCTTGGTAATACTTATCCTTGCTCACCATTAGCCAAAGAGTCCCTACTCCAGCACATTCCCAATTCTATTAGCCCTAACGATAACTCCAAGTTAATTTGCCCTTTCTCTAAAGATGAAATCAAGGATGCCCTTTTTTCAATGCATCCTAACAAAGCTCCTAGACCGGACGGGTTCCCGCAAAGATGTTATTAAGATTGTTGGGATATTGTAGGGCCTGATGTTTGTGTAGCTATTAAGGAGTTCTAGACTTTCAAATCCATCCCACGCAGGTTCAATTCTACCTTCATAGATTTAATTCCTAAAGGACCAACCTCAAAGATGATGGCTGATTTCAGACCTGTTAGTTTATGCAATGTAGTTTACAAAATCCTTACTAAAGTCATGGTTAACATATTGAAGGACATTATTCCTAATATTATTAACCCATGTCAAGGAAGCTCATTCAAAGGTAGATCCATTTTTAATGGAATCACAACCATTCATGAAACTTTGCACTCTACATCCCAAGTCAAAAAACCTATTTTTATTCTAGGTCTCCCACTACTTATCTAGGTCTCTCATTGTTTGTTGGTAATCCTGTTGATTCAATGTGGAACAATGTTATTGAAAGGATCTAAAAGAAATTTGTGGGGTGGAAAGGAAACTTTCTCTCCCAATAAGCCAAAGCAACCCTAACTATGGCTTGCCTCCAAAGCATCCCTATTTACTTCCTCTCTATTTTTAAAGCCCCTACGAAGGTTTTTTCTAAAATAGAACAACTCTAGAAGAAATTTCTTTGGTCAGGATCTAAAAATAAGGATAGATTCCATCTAGTATCCTGGGACAAAGTATGCATAGGTAAAACTTTTGGAGGTATCGGGTTCCGAAGAATTCAAAAATTAAACATTGCTTTGATGGCTAAACAAGTCTGGAGAATTGTGTCCTATGATAGCTCATAATGGATCAATATTATAAAAAGGAAATATCTTTAGGCCTCAAATTTCCTTTATGAGAGGACACCGATTAATGGATCAACTTTCTAGAAATCCATGATCCAAACCAGACCTCTGGTGCACAAAGGTCTTAGATGGCAGTTGGAAAATGGTGAAAGTATTAACTTCTAGTTTGATAAATGGATAAGAGGAACACCAATCATTGAAGATCCAAGTTTCTCAATTCTCAATAACTTCACTGATATTCACCTAGGACAAAAAGTGTTGAATTTCATATCCCATTTCAATTCAAGTCCGTCCTGGAAATTTTTCTCTTGTGAATCACATCCTTTGGAATCGTCATCCTTGAATGCTCTCCTTAATATCGTGGTTATCCCATCTAGGCTTCTTGCAAATCACCTTGTTTGGGAATATTTTGAAAGTGGGGTTTTTACAATCAAATTTGCCTACCATATCCAAATCGAGGCCCCTGTTTCTTCTTTCCATTTCCATAAGATATGGCCCAAACACCTTATCTCCAAAGTTTCCTTTTTTTTCCTAGTTGGTCTTTCAAGATTAGATCCTCACCTTTGATAATATTTTAAAAAGAGGGTTGTTGATCCCCAACCGTTTCTACCTGTGTCTTTTGAACTAGGAGTCTATTCATCACCTTTTCTTGGGATGCCCCTTCTTGTCTATCCTTGATAATATTTTCCAATTCTTCAACATCATATGGATCAAACCGCAGTCCTTCCTTGACCTTTTCATCCAATGGTCGTCACCGTTCCACAACTCCCGACTTAAATCCATTTGGAAATTTTGCTTCTATCACTTCCTCTAGCAAGTTTGGCTTGAATGCAACAACAAAGTTTTCTCTAATACTTGCAAGGATACTTCATCCATAACTAATAGAATTATTTCCTTTGCCAAAGAAAACGCCCAGCTTTCCCCTTCCACTAATTCCACCATCTCCAATTCCTAAGCCTCCTTACTATTTTCTCTAATCATGCCCCTTCAAGAAGCTCTCTCTTCTAATCCTCCCAAAGTTAGGATCAATACCAAATGGATTCCTCCTCGGGAGAGCTAGTTGAAGTTAAACTTTGATGGTGCAGCAAAAGGGAATTCTGGGTTGGCATGAGCAGGAGGCATACTTCATGATCACCATGGTGAAGCAATCATAGCATTTGCTAAAAAATTAGGGGTTCAATCTAACCATTTTGTTTAATCCAGAGCTTTGTAGAGAGGATTATCGCTATTGCCAACAAATTCCAACAGGGTGATTATCGAGGGTGATTCCCTCAACATAATAAATTATATGAAGAATTTAAAAAATCCTTCCTGTAAAGTCAAGATCTACGTGGAAGAAGCTCAGAAAACTATAGTGCATATGCGGGAGCCAATCATCCAACATGCCTCTAGGGAAGCCAACAAAGTGGTATACGGTTTGGCCAATCATGGCACCACCATCAATGGCCTAATCACATGGTCTAATTCCCTTCCCTAACAAATCTTAGAACTGGTTAATGCGGACAAAGCCTCCTTTATCCATAATTCATGAAGCCAATTTTCAATATCCAATCAATGAGGTGGTGTTGGGATGATACTAATTTTTTTAACATGCTCATCCATTTTAGCTTGGTCTGAGTGTAAGTTGGTTAGCGCAATTCCTGTTATTGATGATTAACTTTTCACTAGGTGCCTGGTCTACCTTTCACTTTCTATCCCCATGCGAATCAGTTCCCATTCCCTGACCTCTGTGCCTTTCCATATCCTTTTACCTTCCCTAAAAGTCATTATCACACTTCCCATCTCGTGCCTCTTACCTTACAATCTTGTCATCTCCCCTTTCGATACTCGCATCCCACCTCACTTGTTTCCAAAACCTCCTGCATGCCCTTCGTCCACCGCCACTAACCACATTCGCTCTCCCTCACTTCCTATTGGCGGACCTGGTCTTAGGTGTCTATCATTCATTGGTACGGAGAAGGGTATGATTTTTTATTTCACATACAACTTTAGGCCTGTTGAAAAAGCTATAATTGAAGAAAGTCCTAGGGACTCTTCTACTTAAATTTATCTTTCCAAGGAAATATTTCCATATCACTACCTCTTAATCCAACACAGTCGATTCTCGAAGCTGAAGAACTTCCACCCTACAAAGTGGTTGTCTCACGAGTTAGATCGCATTGCCCTAAAATTGAATTTCCTTCCCTATAGCAATTATCCTCAACTTCACTTTGTTCTTTATGCTAAGATGCTTTTCATGGAACCTGATGCCTTGGTAGTGGACACGATCGTAGAATCCATCCTCACTGAGCAAGGATATCTAACGTTTTTGCAGAAGTTCTCTGATAATGATTATGAAGTGACCATGGACTTATTGAGCAGTTGGGAGGAAGGGTGAATCACCGTCAAAGGAAGAGATTTTATTGTGGACACTAGTTTACTGGCAACCATCTCTGGGTTACCTATGTCAAGAAGACATGTACGATGGGAAAAACATAAATCATATGTGGAAATCAAAGAATTTCTAGATAAACCTAAGATGTTGAAGCTAGCAAAAACAAGGATGACTAGGGTTAACCTTCCCTCACTTTAGAATAAGGTTATGAAGCCCATAATAAATTGTATTACTGTCGACGATCCTAAAAAGTCATTGAGGAGTTTTCATCTCGCCTTCATCAACCATTTAAGAGGTATTAATGTAATGAACATCCTCGAGTTTCTATTTAGGTCCATGAATTATTCTTTCAAAAATTGCAAGAAAAAGAAGAGTGTCGATATCCCTTCCCACCAAGGATTATTCAAGGCTATTTATAGCCATCTCCTTGTCCACAACCCCAAAATCCTCATATTTGAGCCTACTCCTTCTGTGAATTCTCCCCAAGTCCATCCGACTGAGAATATCCTTGAGGATGATGACACCTTAACGCCTGTGTCAACTCCAACAAGGAAGAGAAAATATATTAAGTCTAATAGGGACACTGAGGCATCCAAAAGAAGGAAGCTAAAATTAAGGAACCGACAAGTGCAACTAGGAAATCAATTCATCTTCGAAAGAAGCTATGCCAAAACGATAGCATGTACTAGGAGTTGGACTTCAATGATGATGAGGACCACATAATGGAGGCCCTGTAGAAAATGGTAATTCAAACCATATCCATGGTAATTTCTCAATCTGAGGAGTTTTTACAGACCTTGAAAGAAATGTGTAATGCATTAAACCTATTGTTTTTTCACAGTGTTTGAAGGTACCAACATGGAAAAACTGAAAGAGTCAAAAAAACCAAAGGAGATCTCTGGGATGAATGATAGAAGAAAGGATGTGGTCAAGGACAGTGGCAAGGATACCACCTAGGAGTAGCGTCGAGGATGGGCTGGAGGATTCACCTGAGGACAAGCACTGGGATGTTTTTTGTAAACCTGGGATGCTAAGGATTTTTACGTTTTTTAGGATGTTTGTGTTCGAGCAGATGGACCTTTCCTATTTCATTTACTGAGTACAACGTGAGTCAATGTTGCTTTTGTTTTAAGGTTTTGGGACCCTTTCAAAACCCATTTTAATAAAAAATTGAATTTTACTTACCAATATATATGTATATTAGGTTTCCTCCTCTCCCCCCTTCCTGACTCACACTTTAATAAGTCAAGCATGATAGAGGAGAGCAAACCACTCTCTAAAAATTTGATGGTATTATTTATTTCTAAGTTCATAAAGCAGGGTAGAGTTTATGGTGCCAATCCTAACTTGTTTTACTAATGAGTTTCCTTAGTATCTTGATTAGGGTTATATTAGAGGCTTCAACCTAGTCGTTATCTTGTGGATAATAAGGCATTGACCACTTATGCTAGATTTTGAATTTTACACATAGTTTTGCAATGTCTTTATTTCTAAAAGGTGTAACATTATCAAAGATAAATATATCATAAATTCCATACTAGATAAAATCAAATTTAAGATTAATTTGGACACTTGAATCCTACTGTAGGAGGATAGAGACTAGCCTCTACCAGTTTTGTGAAGTATTTGGTCACGTGATAATGAATTTGTGTCCATTCGATGATGGTGGATTTATCTTGCCAATGATATCAATACCCCAACTAGAGAAGGCCCAAGGAGAATCTAGTGATTGGAGCTCCTCATATAGAGCATAGATAATATTATCATGTTTCTAGCATTTGTCACATTTTTGTACATAGTCATAAGAGTCTTTCTCCATGAAGGGCCTATAATATTGTAATCGAAAAAGTTTCTTAGCAATGGTGTTTCTATTAAAGTGGTCACCATATGTTCCATCATGGACTTCTTGAATGAATACCTTTGCTTCATCCAATTTTAGGCATCTAATAAGGATGCCATCAAAGGATTGTTTGTACAGGATATCACTTATGATGACAAATCTACAAGCATAATATCTTAAATTATTGTGATCATTCCGATTAAGGCCCTCTGATATAGTATAGTCTTTTAAGAAAATAAATATATCCTTGTACCAAGGGTTTGGACAAGGTGTTGATTCAATAGCAAAGAATTTAAAGGTTGTACAAATTCTAAAGTTATGGGTTCCCTAATTTGTTGGATGATGATCGTGGCTTGTTCATCTTCCAGCTCTAGTGGAATGAGGTAAGTAGCCACTATCATGATGTCAGCATGTAATTATTGAATCTTGGGATAGTATTGATAGTGATCTTGTTAAAGAACACCATTAGCTTGTCAATGATATCCTTTTATGGGTTAAGCTCATCGTCTTTGGTTTTATGGCGAGTTGTGAGTCTTCAAAAATGGAGATAATTTCTATATTCAAATTTAAGGCTACATGGAGTCCAAAAATAAGAGTTTTTGATAAGGGTATGATGTTTTAGTAAGGTGTTATAAGAATAATGCTTATATGTGCTCCTTTGATGCATATTGTACCATCAAATAATAGGGACCAAGAGTCAAAGGGTTCAATTTCAAGATTGAGGACTAAATCATCAAAAACTTATGATTATGGGATAAGTGGATGGTAAATGTGCTACAAATAATTGATCCATAATTACTTGACCTTTCAATGACTTTTGATTGATAAAATCTAAATCAAAATTATTGAGGGTAATGACCCACTTTATAGCCCTACCTGAAAGGTAAGGTTTAGACATGAGGTACCACAAAGGGTGAACTCTAGCATTGATAGGTTTTATGGCTTAACATATAATGGCTTGGTTTTTGGGAAGCAAAGACAACTACAAGGTAAAGTTTTTTAAAGTTGTGCATAGAACTTCATAACTAACTAGGGTCCAACTAATATAATAGATAACATTTTCTCTATATTGATTATCATATAGTGCTAACATGGCACCTAAGGCATGATAATTGCTACAATGTATAACAAAAAAGACTTAATAGGAGCAGGTGGAACAAGGATAGGTGGAGATAAGAGAGATTTTCATAGCATTAAGAGCATTTGAACACTCATAGTCCCATTTGAATTTATTTTCTTTCCTCAAGAGTAAGAAATATGGTTAGTATTTTTCAACCAACTATGAAATGAATCTCCTAATACTTGTAACTTGCCCTAAAGTATTTAAAGTTGAGTTAACATCTTTGGTGATGGTATATCAATAATGGTATATATCTTATCAAGATCCACCTTAATACCACATCGAGATATAATAAAGCCTACCAATTTATTTGATGTTAATCCAAATATACATTTTGAAGGATTCAAGCAGAATTTGTATTATCTTAATCATTTGAATATTTATCTTAGATCTCAAACGTGATCTTCTCATTTTATATACTGTCCAAGAAAATATCAACATAGTCCTTAGCAATATCATGCATCATATCATAAAAAATGTATGTCATAGCCCGTTGATAGGCAACTCTCATATTTTTTAGGCCAAAGGGCATGACTTGGTAGCAAAAATATCCCTCAAAGAGTGATAAATATGGTTTTTGGGGTGGTCTTTAGGTGCAATTTGAATTTGATCATATCCAAAAAATGAATCCATTAAAGATAACATCTTGCTTCTTGCAGTAAAGTCAGTAATCATGTATACATTGGGAAAAGGAAAATTACCTTTGGGACAAGCCTTGTTGATGTCCCTAAAATCGATGCAAATTTACATAGCACCTTCCTTGTTGGCTACAAAAATTATGTTAGATATCCAATCATAATAATTGATTACTTTGGTAGATCTGACCTCTAAGAACTTTTGAAACTCTTATTTGACAAGTAAGACAAGTTTATGGTGCATCTTTCTTAATTTTTGCTTTACTGGTTTGACATCAAGTTTGAAAACTAAATGATGTACTACTAAGGAAGGATCTAAGCTTGATATGTCTACATAGAACCAAGCAAAGATGGCACAAAATTCAGTCAAGATTTTAGTAAATTCCTCACATTCTTTAGGGGTTAGGACTTTTCCTAATTTGATTATTTTAGGATTGTCTTGAGATTCAATGTTGATATCAATGATTTCTTCAATTATTATATGGGACTCACCTTCTAATTGCAAAGGAGTAGGTAATACTCTTAAACTTTATAGGTTTATAGGATCTAAATTCAATTGTTCAAAATCATGTGGTTATAAGGTATCAATAATATTACTTGTAAAATGGATCCTTTATTAGAGGATTTTTCTTGTAAAAGATAGTCATAGGGACCATCTTGAGGAGGGTTATGGGGCAAGTATTCCACCTCACAACCATTTGTGTTAAGCATAGGTAAGGGATTTTTAGTTAATTAATAGAAGGTAGTGTTATCTACTTAAGATAGGGCTACATGACTTTCTAGATTATCTCGATCAATAAAACTATCTTTATAGGGATTATGAGGCTCTCATTCATGCCCATTGATTAGCTTAGGCTAGTGCTTATATTAGTGAATTATGAGAATGAAAATATATCAAAAACCTATAAAGGACAAGTTTTCATATCCTCTTTGTCATCCCAAACTAGTCCCTTTGTTAGAGTGGTATCACCCTAAAGTTTCAAAAGCAAAGGTCAACAACATCATCATTATCATACAAGGATGAAAAGAATAAAGGTTTATTATAGTTGGCGATATATCCTAATCCCCAATAACCTAGCCAAGCCTCATGTTCTAGGGGTTCTTTAAAGCTCTATTTGTGAGGTCCTAGTCCTTTTTTGTGATAACCAAAACTATAGAGGATTTGTTTGTGTATTGGGTACATTTTTGACAAGTAGCACAAAGCATATTGTCATTCAATTGGATGAGGGTTACTACCTATTTCCTCATTAGTAGTTCCAACATAGATAAAAAATAGCTCCCTATCTATACAACCTTCCATTTTCTAGAGGGTAGCCCTAAGGTTTGAGGTGAAGGAGGTAATATAGCTAGGCCCAATACTAGTAGTTCGGATTGTTGATTATTTTTTCAATGAGTTTACATAGGGTTTTTATGAGGGATCCCGGTCCCCTCATATTGAGTGGGGTTTGAACCTTGGACCTCTCAAAGAGAGGCCAAATCCCTTACCACTACAGTAATATTGCAACTAGTTTTTTATTATTGATATTAACGTGATTCATAATTTGAATTTCAAATGGATTCTCATCCTATGTTTTGGATTTATTAAGTTTTCTAGTTTTCTCATCTTTATTATTAGTGGATTCTTCTTTGGATTTTGTCTTAGTGGATTGATCATGAGATGAAAGTTTTATAACATCATTGATAAATGAGTGAGAAGCATTCAAATAGGGACAAAGATGAGCTTTTAGGTTATTTGCCTCAATAGTTTGACAATATGCAAAGGGCCTAGGGTTTGTAATGATTTTGTATAGCTTGTCTTGATATTCAAACTTCAAACATTGATGATAGGATGATGGAAGGCATATTGTTCTTTGGCCTTAAACTAAGGTAATTTTTCTCTTTCAGTGTCTAGAGGTCTTATAGGTGGTAACTCTATCGTTTTAGCCACTAACAACTATTCAAGTACTACTAGTGGAGATTGATTAAGTCTAGTGAATTTTATCTTAGGTTTTTGTTGGGATTTTTATAGGACTAGATTTTGTAAAGTAGTAGAAGTATTTATTGTTTTCACATTGTTAATCAATTAACTCATCACCCATGACATGCTTATTTTTATATTTCCATTTTGGATTAGAAGAGGACAATTTTTCTTCCTGTTTCATACTATTTATCTACCCTTTATGTAAGAGGAAAGCCCCTACTTATTTGACCAACTCAACTACATCTTTAAAATGTAATATGGGTTTTTTCCAAAGAGTAATCCAACTATTATTACAAAAAATATATAAATATGTGGAGAAGGTCCTTAGGAGGAGTATATTTGAGCTTCCCTAGTAGGGACCACCATTGGTTTAAGAAGTTTATGAAAGTTTCACCCTTAGCTTGTTTGAGTTGATAACAATTGTCAATCATCCATTTCTCTTCTATTTATGCAACAAAATATTGGAGAAATGATTCTACAAGCTCCTTAAAGCTTATAATCAAGTGTCATGGTATCTAAAAATAAAAATCTAAGGTAGAGTCATGTTGGTCAAAAAGTGACTAACTACAAAAAAATGGCTGATGCACCTTTTTTGCATATTTTCAAAGAATACCGAAGTAGCCCATACGCTAAAGACCAAAGAAAAAGCAAAATACACTAAGGAAGAAAAGTGTGGCGATTTCGCGACATGTTGAGTTTTTGCGACAAAAAACAGCAAAGAGGGAAAGTAGAGGAAAAAGTCATGATTTTGCGACGTTGCCCATTTTCGCCAAGTCTATCAATAAAAGGGTAGAAGTCAGGGAGAATGTCATGATTTTGTGACATGGCTTATTTTCTCTAGAAGAATAGCAAAACTGCTAAAGAGACTAAAAGTGTCGCAATTTCGTGACATGTCCCTTTTTCGCGACATGTCCCTTTTTCAAGGCCAAAAGCAACAAGAGAGAGCAAGGAGGCGGAAGTGTCGCGATTTCGCGACATGTCGTGTTTTCGCTTTCAAAACTAAGACAAAGAGCTAAGGAGGCAGAAGTGTCGCGATTTCATGACATGTCATGTTTTCACTGTCAAAACCAAGACAAAGAGCTAAGGAAGTGAAAGTGTCACGTTTTCGCGACATGGTCAATTTTTGCGGTGCAAAAAGAAGAATCAGGCTGAAGACAGAAATATCATGATTTTGTGACATGTTGCATTTTTGTGACTCAAGAAGGGAAGACAAGCAGAGAAACAGAGTATATTTTTGGCAATTGGGGCATGCACTGACATCAGGTGCTGATTTCTGAAGAATGGTCAGTTGATTATAACATGGCAGGTCCACTGGATGATTGCAGAATAATAGGCTCATCTAAATTTAGCCTGAAGGAAATCTATCTAATTTGCGGGAAATCCACTGTATATTCTTAGAAACTACAGACAATTACTTGTAATTGATTGAGGAAATTAAATGTACATAGTAGAAGATACTCTTTTTAGGGTATAAATAGGAGTGAGTCGATCATGAAAAGAGGTCAACTCTTGGATGTTTACAGACTTGATGTACATGTTACTAGATTATGAGCAATAAGAGATATTCTTCCCCTGGATTTTGAAATTCTGTATGCGAGTGTATGTATCTGGTTTTTTAACTTTTATTCATTTTAAGCTTTATAATGTATCTGTTCTGAAACCTGAACTGAGCATGTATAAACCTTATTTATAAAGTTGAATATTGAAGATATTTACATGTATTTAGACGAACATTTGAAAACGCACTCAAGAATTCATGTTTTCTATAGGAAGATATAAATAAAACTCTGAAGATAGTAATCTGCATCATCATTTTTTTAGTTGTTGTCCAATATGTACCGTGAGAAAAGTTCTAGCTTCGACTACATTTCCCTTATCTCTTGTTTCCCTTTTCTCTAAAAAACTCAAAGGAACCAGCCTTCTCTGGAGACTAGACATATGATCTCAAGCAAGGTCTGTCTATTCAATGTTGGCAAAGTCTAAGGCGCAACGCTATTAATCGAAGGCAAATTTTGTTCCAACAGTTTTTGGCACGCCTGATGGGACCAGCAAATCCCACAGTATTATATAAGTTTTGATGTTTTACTTTAGAGCGTTTTATTTGAAAATCTTAAGAAAAACTACCTGGTGACTCCGTTGCAATAAAATTTAGACCATAAAAGAAAGACCTTGTCTAAATTTTTTGGTTATATAGCCATATGATAACCAGATCCCGAGCTAGAAACTCTAAAGAACCCATCAAGTTCTTTGAGCTACATATCGGAATCCTAAAGGCACACCCTGTGCTAGTCGCATGATCAAATCCACCTGGCACCATTAGTACCCCATTAACACCCGTTGTAGGAGCATCTGCAAGCAATCCTATAGTAGTTGTAACTCCTTCAGCAACCATGGCAGCTACCCCTGCCCTAGCGCATCTTGTGTGGAACCAAACTGGTCCTTTGAACTTGGGAGCACAAAACCAAATTCCATAAGCTGCACTAAAAGCATTTCCGACTTTTGACGAAATAGGCAAAACAACAGATGAGCACTGTTTAGATGTATCATCACTATCATCTATTTACAATATCACTCAGGAAGATGTAATGGTCAGATTGTTGGTTATATATTTGAAAGGAAAGATGCTCTATTGGTACAGAGTGCTTCTCACTGGATCCATTACTTCTTGGGCAGTGCTTATCGGTCGACTGGTAGATGAATTTAATATACATGCGGATCATTTTACATTGCTGAATCAATTCACTGTCATTGAGAGGTATCCACAAGAAGAAATCTAGGATTTCAACATCAGATTTACCAGAACTCGTGATAGAGTATCTCAAGGCATAAAACCCACGGAAGAACAAGTTATATGCTATTATTTAAGGGCTTTTGATTCAAATCTCAGTATGATCCCGTGTAACCACTTTTCCTAATATCTATCTAGAAGCAGCAAAAGGCGAAGCTGATCTCATCGCTACAAAGAGATATCCATCAAAGAGTCTATTACCAATTGTACCAGAACTTTCACAAGCGTCAATTTCTAAACTACCTATACTCCCATCAACGCAGACTCTCCCAGCTATAGCCACACCTCCTACACTCCTTGCATTACCAGCCACACCCCTTGCATCAGCTCCCCTGAATGACCAGTACACGACCATAATTGATACAATAAAAACATTATCAAATGAAATGGCATCCATGAAAAAGAGGGAAGCTAAACGGAATCTCCAAGCAAGAAGATTTCCACAGATACAAAAAGATGGTGCTTCAATGAGTGATAGAGGGCAAGATAGAAAAAATGTTGTGTATGCGAATGATACAAGAGATAATGGAGAACCCATTAATTCTGATTACTGGTGTACCACTTGCAACGATCCTCATGGAGAAGATTCATGCATGATTCATCAACATCATGTGCAAGCATTTATTAATGAGAGGGCCAAAGAAATCGACAAGGGACAAGTGAACATAATCAGAGAAGTCCACCACAATTTGGCAATGCCATCCGTGGAACAAGTCTTAGTCCTGACAAGATTAGGAAAAAAGTCATTACAAGTCAACCCTAAGGAACTCCAACCACTAAGTTTTCCTCCTGCCCCCAGGGTGACTCCGCAAAAAAACTAATCTAATGAGAATGGACATTCTGACCATCCTTAGACTTCTGCAACTACACCAAGAAAATAATTTCCTCCTAGAAAAGGGAGCGAGACTCAAGAGCAAGCAAAGGAAAGGCTCAAATTTCCTTCATTAACAAAAAGACAAAGAATAGAAGCCACGCAGGTCTATAGAGACAGATATGACGTATCGACTAGTGGAAAGGAGAAAAATATTGAGGTATCCCCAGATGCAACCCTTTCGTTCAACATTGCGAAAGAAATGAAGAGGACTCCTTCCAAAATAAGCATGTATGATGCACTACAAATTCCTGGTCAGATTGACCTCCTCCAACTGTCCCTAAATTTAAAGAATGATACCTCCTTCTCAAATTTTGTACAAGCAAATGTTATGTCAACCTCTGGGAAAAACATACTGCCCCCATTCTACCTATATTTGCAAATGGAGGGGTGGATAGTTCACAATTGCATGATTGATTCAGGGGCCGCAACTACGGTGATGCCAAAATCCGTATGCGACATAATGGGAATGGAATATACTCGAAGTCATCCTGGTGTGTTGCAATTAGATGGTACTCCAGTAAAATCTATCGGGGTGATCAAAGATATCCCTATTCAACTCCACAGAATACCAAAAGTAGTCATCATACAAGAGGTAGTCGTTGTAGATTTAGAACCATATTTCGGTATGTGTTTATCCAGAGAGTTCATGGTCAAGATGGGCGGTTATCTATCTCTAGATTATTCTCATTTGGAGGTACCTTTCAAAGGTAAAAGAGTCAAGATCTACAATGAAAAACCATCTACTTTTCACATAGAAAGACTGGAGGAAACAACCACCTTCAACATGATGTTTGAGGAATTGGAAAATATCGATTTAATGGAAGAAACCTTGGAGGAACTCCAATCTGAGGATCATTTTTTAATGAAGGATTTCAATGCTATGATAGAGATAGAAATGGGAAGCTATTCCATTGAGAAACCAAAAAAGCTTCCTGTTGCTATCCCTAAAATAGGTGATTCGACCAATTAGTTATGGAAATTGTATTTTGATGGGTCAAGGTGCAAAAATGGGGCAGGAGCTGGAATTGTTCTGATTTCACCTACTAGAAAAGAAAAAGTCTTTTCATATAGGTTGACATGAAGTTGCACCAATAATGTAGCTAAATATGAAGCTTTGTGTTTGGAACTTAGGAAAGCTAAAAAATTGGGTGTAAAATAGCTGCTAATCTATGGAGATTCAGAGCTGATTGTTAAACAGGTTACTGGCAAATGCATTTGTAAGCAACATTACCTAAGGGCTTACAAAAACAAAGTGTTGGATCTATTGGAAAATTTCGAAGCACTAAACATGAAATCCATTTCCAAAGAGAAGAACACACATGCAAACCTACTAGCATCAGTAAAATCCAATTTTTGCCCAGTCAGTAATGTTATTCAGAAGTCTAAAACAGTCAGACTTATATACAGGCCTTCTGTGCCCAACAAGGACATTTTATGGCAAGTATTTGAGAATGATGAGCAGATCTTGGATTTTTTGATTCATGAGATGAATTGCTCTACAAATAGAGCGTTACAAGAAGAGGACGAAGAGAGCCTTATTCAACTGAAAAACAATAATATCCCCAGGGGACTGATCACCCTGGAGAGCCTTTTTGATAATAGCGATAGAGCTGTAAGTTGAAGGATCAAGGTAGATGAACGTCGGTATAAATAAGTAGAACTAGAACCGGGCAAGATGATCAAATTAGGGACCAATTGTACAAAAGTAAAACTAGAGCAAATAAAATGGTTATGTGGAGAGTATCTGGATATAATAGCTTGGACTTATAGTGATCTAAAAGTGTATAGGAAAGAGGTCATTCAACATACCATCAAACTAGAGGAAGGAGCTAAACATTTTAGGCAGAAGTAGAGGCCTGTGAATCCTAAAATTGAAGCCTTAATGAAACAGGAGTTGTTAAAACTCCTATAGGCTAAGATAGTATACCCAATCAAGCACTCTACCTGGGTGGCAAATTTGGTCCCAGTCTGCAAGAAAAATAGAGAAGTAAGACTATGCGTCAATTTCAGAAATTTGAACAGGGCCTCTTTAAAATATCACTATCCTTTACCCTAGATTGACCCAATCCTTCATACTATGGCAGGAGTAAAAAGGTTTTCTCTATTAGATGGTTTCTCTGGTTACAATCAAGTTTGGGTGAGAAATGAAGATTAATATAAGACTACATTCACCACTAAGTGGGGAACATTTGCATACCAAAGGATGCCCTTTGGATTATCTAATGCAGGAGCAAATTTTCAAAGAGCCATGGACGTAGCTTTTGGGGAGCTTGCAAATAAAATTATTGTCGTCTATTTAGATGACATGACCGTATTTTCTCACAACAAAAAGACCATGCCATTCATCTGCGACAAGTATTTGAGAAATGTAGAGAATTTGGAATATCATTAAATCCTAAAAAATCTATTTTTGTTGTGGAATAAGGAATACTCCTTGGGCATGTTATTTCTAAAGCTAGGCTTTCAATTGACCCTGATAGAGTGAAGGCACTTCTTGAGTTGTTGCTTCCAGTTAACAATAAAGGTTTGCAGTCCTTCTTTGGGTAAATAAATTTCGTCAAAAAATTCATTGCAGACTTTGCCCAAACAGTTAAACCAATGACTAAATTATTGAAAAAAGATGCTCCTTTCAAATGGACAAAGCCAAGGAAAGAATCTTTCCAAAAAATTCTAGAAGCCATCGCTCAAGCTCCTATGCTAGTTAACCTTGACTATTCCCGAGGTTTCATATTATATGCTGTCGGAGAACAAAATAGTTATGCTGCAGTTCTCACTCAGAAAGGAGCGGATGATGAAGAAAGATCCATAGCCTTCCTGAGTTCCACCATGCACAAACACGAGGAAAGGTACAACTTCATAGAGAAACAAGTATATGCAATTATGAAATCCTTGAATAAGATAAAACACTTCTTATCCCGCAGTCGGATGATGGTTTATGTTATTCATCCCGATGTAAGGAACTTCATAATTCAAGGAGAACCAGGTGAAAAAAGAGCTGGATGGGTGACTCGCATCCAAGAGTATGATGTAGAAATACGTCCTACTAAAATAGTCAGAGGGAGAGATTTGTTCCAGGAATTGGCCAAGCAAGCTGCAAGTGGATATGGGGAGAGCCACCCCGTCATGGCAAACACTAAGAAACATCAAGACAAAGTAAGTTCAGGTTGGATCGATGACTTTGTGAGGTACTTTCAGACTGGGTCATGCCCTAAAGATATGAATGCTTCCTAGAGAAGGAGATTCAGAACCCAAGCATTAAAATATACCCTTCAAACAGAAGGGTTGTACAGGATTAATATCGATGGTGTATTTTTGAAATGCATTCCCAATAATGAAAATCAGAAAGTGTTAGATGAATTTCACGGGGGTCTCTCAAGGGGACATTATGCAGGTCGAACCACAACTTTGAAGATCCTTAGAGCTGGATGTTATTGGCCTTCCATATTCCTAGATGCATACAAAGTGACCCAGAGGTGCGAACAGTGTCAGAGGTATGTGGGGAGGAACATGAATGCGCCTATGCCCTTAAAACTATTCAAGTTGAGGAAGCTTTCCAACAATGGGGGTTGGATTTCATAGGTATAATAGAGCCAAATTCATCATCAGGCCACAAATACATTCTCACTGCCACTGACTACTTCACTAAATGGGCAGAAGTAGTACCCACAAAGAAAGATGATTCAGAAGTGGTGATAGAATTTGTTGAGAGTCTAATCATAGGGTATGGCATACCAGACTCTTTTATTATAGACAATGGATCTCCTTTCACTAGTGCAAAGATGATCAAATTTTCCAGTCGATATGGAATTTACCTGAAGACTTCCTCTAATTATTACCCACAAGGTAATGGATTAGCTGAGTATACTAATAAGAATTTTTTAAAAATCCTAAAAAGAACATTAGAGGATAATAAGAAGAACTAGCACTCACTCCTGAATCGAGCCCTGTGGGTCGGCATAATTTCAATAAAGAAATCAATCAATACATCACCATATGCTTTGGTTTATGGCAAAGAGGCTATTTTGTCGATTCATATGGAGATACCCGCGTTGAAATTGCTAAACCAAGTTAATGAATACGAAGGCCATCCAATGGATGCCCGACTGATGCAACTTCTATAGCTAGAAGAGTCTAGGGAACATGCCTACAATCATCATCAAAAACATATGTTGAAAACAGCCCGATGGTTCGATAAGAAAACCACTTTTAAGAAATTCAAAACAGGTGACTTGGTGTTAAAATGGAATGTCAAGAAAGCGAAACTAGGACATCATGACAAGTTTGGCACATTTTGGGAGGGGCCATTTGAAATTATTTTAGAAAAGCAATTCAATGCCTTCGAGTTAAAATATCAAGATGGATGGGTTCTACCCATCACGGTGAATGCATTTCACCTAAAATTATATTTCCAGTAAAAGGGATAGATCGCCATTATATGTACAGTATATTATAAGTTTTGAGTTTTGTAAATATTCCCTTTTCGCGGCCTAATAAGAATTATTTTTGAGGACTATCAGAGTCCGACATTTTGAATAAAATCTGGAGGGAAAAGCCCGCCCTCATTATTTTGCATTTTCAAACCCAGAGCTGCCGCGTGGTCGCCTGAGAATCGACAAGAGGGAATTAGTAAAAGAATGTTTTGAAATATGTTACGTATGCTTCTCTAAATATTTCTAAAAAAAAAAAAGGGGGATCCGCCGTCGAATGTTTCTAAGAAACCACGTGCTCGGGGTTCAGTGGAAGAAGATAATTAATCTATCAAGTAGCATCTTTTTTGGCATGGGATAATTCCCAATCCCCAAGTGGGTTTTTAATGAGCCAAGAGTGTTTTTAGGAGTTTCTTAACGGAGTTGGTGAGAACGGAAACCAAAGAAAGATGGACGAATCAAATTGACCAACCGTTATTTAATGCATTAATTTTGCATGTCCTCTCAAGCTACATAAAATTAAATTCAAGGATTTGGAAAGGCATTTCACCATTTGCAAACTTGCTGAAACTCCTGAAGAAGGAAAATAAGTGAGGAACTATCTCTGTAACGCTTGAAAAGCCAAAAATCTTGCCAACCACTTTTATACCACCACACTATAGCATAGCGAGGAAGGTGTTGTGAAGTGATCAGAAGAAGTTCAAAGTTTATATACCTGATAATTCATAATGGCCCTGAAGAAGGCGAAGAACCAGGTAGCATCTACCTCATCACCCCTGACTACTTCGGTAGTAAAAATAAGGGAGGAAAACAATGCTGGTTTTATCGACAGAGACTCCCAAATTGTAGATACAATAATAACATGGAAGGACCCGACGGAGATTCGAAGCAATATAAAGAACTGGGTAGCGAATGGGGTTTCTGCGTCCTCTCCTTCAATGTTTGCATACCATTCTTTCTTGTACTGGTATGTATATATTCCTGTCCATCCCTGCCCAGAATTGGTAAGGGCAATTGCAAATTTCTATGATGAGAAAGAGAGGAAGGTTAGAGATTTTTCAAGAAAAGTTTTGTTTTCTCTGTCCAAAGATGCTTTTGTTTCTGCTTTTACTGCGGGTCATGTCCCTTTCTTAGAACCTAAGAATTTTGACCCCTTAGAATAGGCTACATATTTTGGCTCGTCTAAAAATGTGGAAATCAAAGGGAGAAATGAATGTGGACGATTACCAAGCAGAAGAGATAAATGAAGATATAGCTCAACTACCTATGCAAGATGAGTGGGTGAAAGCCCAAGCACATTTTGGGACTATATACTTACAGGGAGGACATTATAAAGAAATATTTTTAAAGGAAAAGGGGAAGAGGAAGGAATTAGAGACTATGGTGAAAGAACAAAAAATAGTAGAGAAGGCTCTTACTCTGGAAGCTAAAAAATGCGAGGGTAAATTTAGTGCTGCTGCCAGTAAAGTGGCAAAATGTAAAGAAAAGTTGAGTGTGGCAGAAGCTCAGATTCAGGCATTGAATACACATATACAATAGCTACAACAACAGTTGGTAGAACAACAAAATGCTCCTTTTGAATTTTCAAAAGATAAAGTAAAGAAAATGAGGAAAGAACTGTTAAAAGATTTGTTATCTTTAGTATTAAAGGCTAGACCTTTATTTTTGTATTTAGCTAAAGTAAAGGAAACCACTGAAGTAGTGAAACAAGAATTTGGAGCTGTCGAAGCATTTTTATTGAAAAGAGAAGATGCAGCTACTAAAATTCAAAATTTTTCAAAAAAGATGCGAAGAAGTATGGAAGCCAAGCTCAGAAGCAAAGCCTGGTCTCAAGCCAAAATCGTAGCGAAGAACTTTAGAAAGTTTAAATTGATAGCATAGGGAAATAAGTTTTTGTAGGAGCTTGAATATGAAGCGAAAGGGTTAATCCAAAACCTTGATTTGGCTATCCATAATGGGCTTCCTTACCTCTGGGATGATGGTTCAAAAGTGTTGAAGGAAGAGGTCCTTTTAGCATCAATAAAATATTTTGTTGAGATGAAATAGACATAGACGACTGGCAGGAACCTATAGAAGAAACACAGGTCATGGAGATGATCCAGAGGGTGACATAGATTAAAGCCTATTTACGAGAACTAATTTTAAGGCAAAAGACCATTTATTATGATAAAGTGGAGGAGTTGCAGTACGTATATCAACTTTTCATTGATTCTTCTGATTTAGAAGATGAATACTGGAACCGAGTCTGCAAACCTTATCAAGAGGTAATTACAGCAATGGACAAAATCAGAAGATCTAAACAGCAGGGTCAGAGACTAGCATCCGGAGCTGGGACCAGCTCTCAGAATTGAATCTTTTATATTCCTCAAAAAAATGTTGAGTCACTAAGCGGTAGAAAAATATTTTGATAAGGTAAAGATCACTTATATTCCAAAGTGCATTCTTTTTCTTTTATCTTTGCTTTTTCACTTGAAATTTTACTTTTCGCAACTATGTTGGTGACTCCGTTTCCCAATGGATGAAGGCCTGGTTTCTATTTATTTTTGCGAGCAAAAAATCCCTCGAAAGGCACCAAGAATGTTAGTCAAAAAGTGACTAACTACAAAAAAATGGCCGATGCACATTTTTTGCATATTTTCAAAGAATACCGAAGTAGCCCATACGCTAAAGACCAAAGAAAAAGCAAAATACACTAAGGAAGAAAAGTGTCTCAATTTCGTGACATGTTGAGTTTTCGTGGCGAAAAACAACAAAGAGGGAAAGCAGAGGAAAAAGTCACGATTTCGTGACGTTGCCCATTTTTGCCAAGTCTATCAATAAAAGGGTAGAAGTCAGGGAGAATGTCGCGATTTTGCGACATGGCTTATTTTCGCCAAAAGAATAGCAAAACTGCTAAAGAGACTAAAAGTGTCGCAATTTCGCGACATGTCCCTTTTTTGCGACATGTCCCTTTTTCAAGGCCAAAAGCAACAAGAGAGAGCAAGGAGGCGAAAGTGTCGTGATTTCATGACATATCGCATTTTTGCTGTCAAAACCAAGACAAAGAGCTAAGGAGGCGAAAGTGTCACGATTTTGTGACATGTCACGTTTTCATTGTCAAAACCAAGACAAAGAGCTAAGGAAGCGAAAGTGTCTCATTTTTGTGACATGGTCAATTTTTGCGATGCAAAAAGAAGAATCAGGCTGAAGACAGAAATGTCACGATTTCGCAACATGTTGCATTTTCACAACTCAAGAAGGGAAGACAAGCAAAGAAACAAAGTATATTTTTGGCAACTGGGGCATGCACTGACATCAGGTACTGAATAATGGTCAGTTGATTATAACATGGCAGGTCTGCTGGATGATTGCAAAATAACAGGCTCATCTAAATTTAGCCTAAAGGAAATCTATCTAATCTACGAGAAATCCGTTGTATATTCTTAGAAACTGTAGACAATTACTTGTAATTGATTGAGGAAATTAAATGTACATAGTAGAAGATAATATTTTTAGGGTATAAATAGGAGTGAGTCGATCATGAAAAGAGGTCGGCTCTTGGAAATTTATAGACTTGATGTACATGTTACTGGATTACGAGCAATAAGAGATATTCTTCCCCTGGCTTCAGAAATTCTGTATGCGAGTGTATGTATCTAGTTTTTTAACTTTTATTCATTTTAAGATTTATAATGTATCTGTTCTGAAACCTGAACTGAGCATGTATAAACCTTATTTCTAAAGTTGAATATTGAAGATATTTACATGTATTTAGATGAACATTTAAAAACGCACTCAAGAATTCATGTTTTCTATAGGAAGATATAAAGAAAACTCTGAAGATAGTAATCTGCATCATCATTTTTTTAGTTGTTGTCCAATCTATACCGTGAGAAAAGTTCTAGCTTTAGCTACATTTCCCTTATCTCTTGTTTCCCTTTTCTCTAAAAAACTCAAAGGAACCAGCCTTCTCTGGAGACTAGATAGATGATCTCAAGCAAGGTCTGTCTATTCAATGTTAGCAAAGTTTAAGGTGCAACAATATTAACCGAAGGTAGATTTTGTTCCAACAAGTCATCAAGATGTTTTTGAAACAACTTGAGGAGTAGTGCCTCATCATAGGCAATTTCATGGTAAACAGGTTGGAAGAGCCTAAGATGTTTGATTGGGTCTCCCTCTCCCCTATATATTTGAAACTTAGGAGTTTAAAAATTGGGAGGGTAAGGTCAACTAGCCACAAGAGGGTCTAAAGTTTGATTGCAAATATTTTTATAGGTATATCTTCAACTAGTTGAGTATCCTTGAAGGGAGGCCAACTATAGCTCAAACCTAGAGTTTTATTTTTCTAATTGTTCTATCTTGGCATTTACGTTTGGATTTGAGGGATAAGGCAGATTTTATGGATCTTGAGGTAGGATCAATTAGGGTTTTAAACTAGCACATGGATAGGTTTGGGATGTCAAAGGAGTTGATGTATGAGGTAGTGTCACATTGCTTTCTCCAAATCTATTTGGAATAAATGGGTTGGTAGAAGGAGGATTTGCAATAGTGGGATTATGATATTAAGAAGAGGGTATGTTGAGAAAAGGGTTAGAAGTAAGTACATTTGTAGATATAGGGGTGTTAGAGAGTATATCAAGATGTATTTGATTGGCATTTATTGGTTGAGGCATATGACAACTATTGTTGATCCTAAGTAGGGAGGGTAAATATAATTGTTATCCCAAGGAGGATAGGGGATTTGGAACCCCACACTCTATTAATGTTATAATTATAGGTAGGTTAGAATTGGTGAAATTAATATTAGATGCATTAAGATCAACATACAAAGACCTATGAGATGTGTATTATTGGTGGGAAGTTATAGGGATGGACCTAGGTTGCTATGAGAGGTACAAAAGGGACCCTTATGCAATAGAAGTTGTTAAGGGCTCGTTGTTTTCCCTTAAAATGGTTTGCATAGCTTATTTATTTCCATTTAGGAAAGTAGCTATAAGATCTATGGATTTAAAAACTACCTCCCCTTGGTCATTATGAATAGAGGATAGGGTTCCCAAGGGAGGATATTCCTCTTCTTCCTCAAAGGCGGGATTATCAAATGTTACCTAGTCCACTTGGACCTCAAGTAATGATGGTAAGTAATTAAGATTTTTAACTAATCGATGTGTAATATTGTGGGTAATATAAGGAGGCTTATCTGTAACTTTAGGAAGGGAGGATTACATTTTATTAGAGTATTATTTTAAGCATTGATTAAAGAAGAAGATGAAGATGTTTCAAAACCCTTCTATCACCTTATTATCTTTAAATACTCGATCTAATCTACTTTTTTAGGGGATTCCCTAATTTACCTATACTAATCGTTATACTTGCCCTCCTAATATACCCATCAAATACATAGGAGTAAGCTCAATTCCCTCGATATAGATGGTCATATAGACCTTTAGGTATTGAAAAATAATGGTACTAAGGATGTCCACACCTATACACATGATAAAATATTGGTATGTGAGAGGTGATAATGTTCCTCCTTATGACTCTCACTAACCCTTAGGATTAATCTTTTGTTATGCTTTTATTAGTCTTCATTAATCTTTGCTAACTAAACACACAATTTAGGTGGACTTGATTAGGTTTTGATTAATTTTATGTTTGATTAAGGTAGGATAGGCAAAATATTTTTGGAGTTGTGTGGTGTTCATGGTGGTTTCACCAAATATGTGGGACCACAAAACAATGCATATCCCCAAACTCATGCTTTGGAAGGCTTGAAGTGTATAGTCTACCAATTCTATATTTAATATATTGATTTAAAATACACCTTGGGTACCATTTCTTGCTCTATCTAAAATGCAATACTAAGATGAGATGCCATGCAAGAGAAAATAAAATGAAATATTAAGATGAGATGCCATGCAAGAGAAAATAAAATGCAGCAATCCAATGCCTAAGTCTCAATGCCTTTTTTTATTTCAATGCTAACAATAAATTAAATGCTCATTGTTTTTGCTTTTCAAGCTAACAACCAAGTTATAAAAAATATAGACAAGGAAATTAGCCTAAAATATAGACTACATGCACTTTACCTTTGTTGTCTATGCTTTTTAAAAAATGAAATCATTTTCCTCAATTATGTCTTTTACAAAAGGACTTAATTCATTCAAAAAAATGCAGTGATGCATAAGACAAAATCTTAGATTCATTCTCAAATGCTTATAAGAAATGAATAGACTCTAATATAAAGAGGGAATGGTATGTTTTTATTTTGTTTTAAATGTAATATTAATATAGCTCAATGTAAAATGAAATTAGGAGCAAATGCAATAACATAAGCCTAAACTATATAATTCTCCTTTTGAATGTGTGAAGATTGTGCAAGATGGTCAAGGTGCCATTATATGCTTTGTAAGAGAATACAATTTTTATAAAAAACCTTTGATTTTTTGGAGTTCTATTATAAAATCAATTACAAAAGATACTAATGGCTCATAAAACCTAAAATTGACTAAGGCAATTTACAAATCTAAGGATTTTCTAATCCAATTTCATAATGATACCACAATTTCTCAAGTCTATAACACAAAACCAAGTAAAATCAGAGACAAAAATAAAATAGATACATCGAATATAATCTAATTGGATATAGATTATGGATTGAAAGCTCTATACCTAGTTTTCTCACTCAGACAAGTGCATTGTGGTGCACTTGTAGATTTGTGGCACACTTGTTCTACTACAACGTACTTGTTCTACTATAACACATTGTTATACTATAGTGCACTTGTTTTTCTATAGCACACTTATTTAACTACAACACATTTATTCTATTGTAGTGCACTTGTTCCCTTATGAAACACTTATCCTACTATAGTGCACTTATACTACTATAGTGCATTTAAACTGCTACATTGGACCTCTCAATCTATGGAACACTTATCTTGCATCCACAAAATAGTATATCTATAACTAAAATAATAAATAGAAGAAGTTAGTATTAAGGATCTATCCAATTTCATCGAGAGTGTATCAATTCCTTGATAAATGGATCAGATCACAATTCTCTTTTATGATGATTAAACCAAGAAAATACATAAAATATAACATTCAAGAGGATTGAAAGATACAAATACTACAAATGATTGCTAAAAGAGTACTAAATATTAGATCAAATGATTACCAAAATAATGTTAAATATGGGATCAAATAATTGCTAAAAATATGAGATCAAATGATTGCTAAAAGAATACTTAAATATGATAGAAGTATTTATAACCCTTCTAATGGTGTTTCTTTTAATGCTTTGTACGATGGGATTTTCTCCAAAAACCCTTTTTGGATCTTATATGTGTGCTGGATACTTGGTTCCAAGAACCACATGGAAGCAGGTCTGTATCTTAAAAAAGCTTTGATTAACTTCCAAATTTTCTTCAATCAAGGATCTCTATAGCAACAAGTACCTATTAAGAAATTTAAAAACCTACCAGAGAAAATAATTATCCCATATATATATAATTGCCAATGTTTTTTATTACCAAAATTACTAATTCCAATTCTTGATCCAGTTATTCATTAACCCAAGATACCATAATGAGAGTAATTTTATAAGTTGTGTAGTTGATCATTGGAGGATTCATTCCAAGTATGAGAGGTGGAAGCAAGGATTAAGTGATGTGGTAAGAAGATTTAATGGAGGTAAGTGAAGAGAATGATGCGGTAGGAAGATTGGATGGTGGTAGGTTAGTGATTATGAGATTTGAGAGAGGGCTAGATTACAAAGGGAAAATCTCATGCAAAATGTACTAATTGCCAATTAAAAACCTTGATTTATATAATTTCATTGGTGAAGTGAAATGCAAAGTTAATTGGCAATGATAGGGATTCCATATTTCAACACTAGAGCTCTTGTGGTGTTGACACAAGTTCACTATGGTGCACTTGTAGGGTCAACAAGTGTGCTACAGTCCACTTACAAGGCTACAATGCATTTGTAAGGCATTTTGAGGGGTTAATTATTATTAGAACCTAGGTATGTTTATACTTATTGGAAAGCTCTTTTTGAGATATTTCCAATGGTACTTATTTTGTGAAAATTTATAACCAGTTCGTAAGATTTTATAATCATAAATATAGGATCACTTTTTATCCTAAATTTAGGTACAAAAGCAGTCAATTTAACCCAATTTTGCAAAAAAAAGTGATTTAGTGATGAAATTCAATGTCTAGGAAAGCAAGCAAAATTGGGTGTCTATAATCATATACCATATTAATACCTTATAAGCATTATCTAAAGTCCACTTGGGTATACCTATTTTTGTATCATATCTTATATAATAGCAATGACTTCTAACAATATCTAAAGTCCCCCTATGCAAATATTTCTTTGTATCATATCCAGTTGTAGATTCAAAACCTCTCTCTCATAGGAAGACTTGGTCCTGAGTCTCTTTTCAAATAAGACTTGAAAGTTGGTTTCACACAAGTAGGCTCTACCTCAAAGTTAAAGTTTATGTTACTACAATTATGTTCAATTCCAAGAGGTGTTTTGTGAGTTAAATTATAAACACATAAGTTTTTTTCTCTAATATCATTTTAAGATAAAAGTTACTTAAACTTGAGCAAAATGATCACTAAATTTGCAAACTAGATGCAATCAATCAAGAATGCAAGAAAACAAGGATCCTAATCTAGAATACCTTTTAATTTTGAACTATTTTCTAACTAAAGAGGGTTTTTCTTTTCAAGGAAAATAAGATATAATGCAACAAGAAAGTTAGCATAAGATGCAACTAAATGACTTTAGATTCCTTGCCTAATTGCTTTTTTGAAATGAAAAATTTGAACTATTCTAGGGATTCTTTGAATTTTCCAAAATAAGTGTGATTAGGGAAAAATGCACATAGAACGAGTAATCAAAGTACTAAAAATAGTAAAATAATAGTAAACAAATATTTTTAGTTGTAGAATTACCTATTTTCATAAAGCTGGTAAAAAATGCCATAGAAGAAAAAGCACACTGAACCTTGGTGGTGAATATAAAAACTTGCAAATAAGGGAAAAAACAATTAGGTGTTAAATTTATGGGGGCTATCTAATTTCAGATGAGTAGTTAAGTATCTCCTGTAGGTGATCATACCCCTTTTCCTTGATAAAAATAATTATGCCTAAACCTTGGAAGGAGGAAGTAGATTGGCAAAAACACCTTTGTTTCAAAAGCACCACTATACTTTAGTGGCAAATTTACTTTATGTAATACAAAGAGTCAAAAATTCCAATGTCTAGATTGAGTGGTGCTATTGATCCTAAACTATAATTTGAAGTGTTTTTAAAATATTTTTGGAAGCAAATTGTGTCTAAATGCTATGAAATTTTATAAGAGGGTAAAAACCCTAATTCCTAAGGGTTGTAGACCAATAGGTTTACAAAAATATATCAAATGGCTTAAATTTTTTACAAAACTCATGTAATTAGTTGAATATGTACAAGAATCCTGATAAATTATAGTTGGGTTCTTGAAATGGCTCAAATAAGATCTCAAAGGTGCCTAAAATGATGAGAAGTGCACTAAAATGGCCACAAAATGAAATGAAAGGGTTAAAAATCCTAATTGGGCTTGAGATAATACAAATTAAATTCTAAGAGACAATGATTTTATGCTAAATAAGACTATATGTTGCTGCTATAACCAAAGGGAGGCCTACAATAAGGATTAGAGATGTTTTTATGCTCAAGAATAGCTAAAAATAAGAAAAATAAGATGCAATATTGTAATAAAAATGATCAAAATGATATTATGCCCACAAATAAGATTAATGTGAGTTCAAAATAAGTACATGGGCCTCCAAATAAGAGAAATATAAATGTATTTAAAGGATTCAAGCATGAAAGGAGTAAAACTACCTTATAAAATGATGCATACACTTTCAAATGAGATGTTAGAGTGCATATAAGATGATTAGAACATGCATTCATTTAGTTTATACAGAGATGGAGGAGAGGAGTAACGAAAGTGGTCAAAGAGGTGGAGAAAATTCAAAAGCTTTGGGTGGGAACATTATTCAAGGCAGTAGAGAAGGTACGCAGGATGCGGGTGAGAACCTTGAGCAGGAGTCAGGTGAGGAACCAGAGGAAGGTAGGCCTTCTGTGATAGGAGAGGCTGTCCAAAGAGGGCCCGATCCTCCTCAAAAAGATCTCGATAAAAGGTCACAGAAGGGCGATGTGGGTCCCATAAGAGGTCCAACCTTTGAGGAAACCCTAAAGAGTAGAAAGAGTGACTTTATTTCACTCCCACCTCTCATATCGGTAAATAATAGGATAATGGCACCTGTAAACTCTATGGGTCATTTCCTATCCATGGAAGAGTTTTCGTTAGTGGGCAAGTTCCTCGATGGAAGGCCAAATATAGAGACCATACGATCCTAGGCACTATCTAAGTGGATAATGATGGGGAGTATGGAGGTTGTTGCCCTATCCAGGGGTTTCTTCATTATAAGATTCAATAACAAGGAGGATGTGAATCACGTTCTAACTGGAGGACCTTGGTTTTTAGGAAAACGTAGCCTTTTCCTCAGACAGTGGGGGGAGGATTTCAACCCTAAAAAATAGAATATCAATATCACCCCTATTTGGGTTCACCTTCCTAACCTACCAACTCAGTTTTTCAATGAGTATTGGCTACAAGGTATAGCCAGAGCTATTGGGGAGTTGGTAACCATAGATCATGCAAGCTTGGCTAGGACAAGGATGGCGCATGCAAGAATATGTGTCAACGCTGATTTAGAATCTAAGATGCCAAATTTTGTCAAACTAGGGTACGATGACTACTTGAGAAAATAGGTTGTGGAGTATGAAAACAAGCCAACATTTTATTCAAGATATAAAAACCAAGTCCATCTACAAAGTTAGTGCCCTAATATAGCAACTAGTAGAGAAAACCAGAGGACAAAAGGTAAACGACCAAATGATAAAGGTTACCCTAGGAATTTCCCTCTAAGAGGGGGCCCAGCTAGCAAAGGAGGGTTTAGGTCGGGTAAAAATAACTATGCCTATTAGGAGAAATCAAATGAGGGTGAAGGGTAACCTCAGAATAAAGGCAAGCAACAAATCATCGATGGACAAGAAAATCAGGTAAGCCCTAAAAATCCAAACTCAAATAAATTTAAAAATTTAGCTAATTTAGAGGTAGAAGGGGAGATTGAGGTTTTAGAAGAAGGAAACCTTCAATTCAAACTACCTAAAATCCTAGAATCCCCATCAAAGTTGGGTTCTTCTAATCCCATAATCAAGAGTCCCTCAAACTGCCAGGTAAGCATAAATCAAAACCCTGAAGAATACATGAAATGTGTGGAGGGGTTAGAATCAAAGGAAATAGTCCTTCCCAAAATCATAACTGAAAGCCCATCAAATCATCTAGAATACTCAATGCAAAAAATAGGAGAGTACAAGAAAAATATGGAGGAGTTAGAATCAAGGATTGATGTGGTGGAAACGAATCAGATTGAGGAATATTTTAGTCTGGTTCTTCAATAGATCATTCCTCCAAATTTTAGCCCCAAGCAGACCAGGAACACTACCAAGTCACCTGATTATAGTAGTGAGAAAAATAGGGGGAGGATTTCAAATGCTAAACATAACAAAATGAGGACCGATAATGAAATTGCTAGCGGCAAACAAAAAACACTGATACAACAAGTTATCCTAAGACAGGAAGATAGCAAATTAGGGAAACCTCCTCAAGGGAGGGGGAAAGAAAACAAATCTAAATAATCTAAATGAAGGTTCTCTCATGGAATGTGAGAGGTCTCAATGGCCTACCCAAACAGAGGGTGATTAGTTCAATAAGAAGACAATATAACCCAACAATTTTGATGTTGCAAGAAACAAAAATAGACGAAGCTCAATAAAAAATAATAGTAAAAAAAATGTGGAGTCAAGGGGATATGGTATGCAAACCGACAAGAGGATCTTCAGGGGGCTTATGGTTCTTTGGGATCTCTGAGTGGTGGAAGGGAACATTATCCAGGATGAAGATAGGGTGTTGAGTGTTTTTTTCCATGACATTGACAACAATATATCATGGATTTTCTCAAATGTTTATGCACCCAATTCAGTTCAAGGGAGAGCATATTTGTGGGAGTACCTGGGCAAATTGGGTGATGCTTTCAATGACATTCTATGGGTGGTGGTAGGTGACTTCAACCCTTCCTTATACCCCTCAGACAAAAAGGGTGGAGCAGGGAACCAAAAGTATGAAAGATTTTAATCAATTTATAAACTTAAATCAATTAATGGATGTGATGCTAAGAGGAACAAAGTACACTTGGAGTAATAGGCAAATAGGAAATCAACTTATCCAGGAAAGACTTGACAGGTTTTTCTTATCAAAGGAGGCTATTGTGGAATTTGGAGATTCTATTATGCGAACTCTTCCCAAAATTGCATTAGATAACAATCCCATTCTTATGGAGGTCCCAAAATCAATCTCCTTAAAAAAACCTTTTTGCTTCCAGTCAATGTGGATTAGGCATCAAAATTAAAGGAAAACATCTCTAGATGGTGGCAACAACCTTTTCAAGGTAGTTCAACTTTCAAACTTGCTCAAAAATTGAAATTAGTCAAGGAAAACCTTAGAATTTGGAATAAGGAAGTTTTTGGAAACCTATTTGAGAACAAGAAACAAGTGGGGGATAGACTGAAGGTCATTAATAACATGATTTAAAATGGTACCTGTGACGAAACTACCAGGAAGGATGAGCAAATAAAGCTCTCAGAATATCATAATATCTTGGCTTGTGAAGAGACTTATTGGAGACAAAAATCTAGGGCTTTATGGTTAAAGGATGGCGACTCGAATTCAAAGTTCTTCCATGTCACAACATTGAGGAACAAAAGAAATAACAAGATTAAAGAGTTAACCAAAGCTGACGGGTCCAAAACCCAGGATCTTATTAATATCAGAGAAGAAGTAGTTACTTATTTTAGCTCCCTCCTCGGGGAAGAATCACAATGTAAAGAGGAAGCTAAGGACTCTCTCCTTCAGTTCATTCCTAATATGGTCAATGAGGCCATTAATGGCAAGCTTATTGCTCCTTTTATTGATGAGGAAATAAGAAATTCTTTATTTAGCATGGAACCTAATAAGGCTCTTGGCCCTGATGGGTTCCCTCCTTGGTTCTATCAAAATTTTTGGGATATAGTGGGAGGGGATGTCATTTCAGCTATCAAGGAGTTTCAGGCTTCAAAACATATCCTGAGAGGGTTTAAATCCACATTTATTACCCTAATTCCTAAGGGCCCAACCCCTGAGACAATGGCAAATTTTAGATCTGTCAGTTTATGTAACGTGTCCTACAAGATATTGAAAAAAGCCATTGCTAATAGGATGAAAGAAATATTGCCCCTCATTATTGACCAATATCATGGGAGTTCGGTTTAAGGGAGATCAATCCTGGATGGGGTGATCACGGTCCATGAAGCTCTACACTCTACTAGGTAAACCAAAAAGGTAGTCTTTTATGAGATACCATGAAGAAAACTTGGTGATGGCCTTTTATGATAATTTAGGAATAAGGAAAAATAATGAGGCAGAAGCAAGAGCATTATGGAGAGGTCTTTAGATGGCTCAGGAGATTGAAGGTAAATTAATAATTGAAGGAGATTCATTGCATATCATAAATATCCTCAGCAATAGGAAACATCCTCCATGGTGGATTAAGATAGTCATTGAAGAGGTAAGGATCCTATTCTAGGCTAGGAATGATCGGCTAGCCCAACATGTGTTTCAAGAAGCCAATAAAACAATTGACATATTGGCCAATATAGGGGTGGAAGCAGATGGGCTTGTCACTTGGGAAAATGGGGTCCCAAGTGACATGGACAAAATTATTCGAAATGAAATTGAGTATGAAGACAATGAAGAATAGGGTCCTAATTAGAGGCTCCCAGTATAGAAGAATGTTGGTTTGTTAGCTTTAATCTGATCCATCTGGTGATAGTTTTTGTTTTTTTGTGTACTGGAGAAGGGTTTTCCCTTTGGGCATAGGTTTTGAATAGCTATGTTGATGTTATGAATATGGTCTGGGAGATATGCAGTATAGCTTGTTTGTACTATTAGTGGCTTTTTGTGTGTGTAAATATTGGTAAGGGGCAGTGTGCTCCCTTGAATGTATGTTCTAAGAAGGCTACTAGTAGAGGTGGATAGATTGTCCCTAATAAGGCTTTGATCCATAACAACATAATGCTAATTTTTGTAATAGGTTTTGGGTTAACCTATAAAACCCGGTATTAATGATAATATATCTTAACTACCAAAAAAAAAAAGATGATTAGAACATAAAAAAATTCTGCAATAAATTTTATGTTAAGCAAATAAGAGTATATGTGATGACAAATAAAATGATAATAAGATAAATGATTGGAAATTGCATGAAAATGAAAAACAAAGTAAATATCCTTGTATAAAGTGTGATGCAAGTAAATGAGAAAATGTTGCAAATTAAATATAGAGGGACAATAAAACTTGTTATAATGCTACAAAGAAATTATTAAATGTATAAATAACAAGAAAAACAAAGATTAGTGGCTACACAGTAGAAATTCAAGTACTAGCAAGGCTTGAATAAGAGGTAAAATGCATGAAATAAAAGCAAAGAAAATGGAAAGAGAAGGGAGCTAGGTATTTTACTACCTAATAGGACCTCCTCTTGGAACCAAGATGATATCCTTGCCCCAATGTCTATTTTCGTTGGTCCACTTGCCCCAAATGCTTTATTGAAGAGCTCGAAATGTAATAAATAAGAATGAGCTAAAAGTTTTGTAGAGTATTGTTATCACAAATTGTTCTATGAAATACCCATACCAAGGGGTATATATAAATATTTTGGAAGGTCTAATCCTTGGATGGAAGAAGGGTCAAATATTCCATTAGGGCAAGGACCAAATCTAAATTTCGTAGGCCTGAGGAGTGGTATGAGCATGTGTGACAAAGCAAGGAGTGGGATTGAGGAATTTGTGTGCTTCTAGTTCATGCAAAGATATTTTTTTCAAGCTACAAAAGCACCACCAATGTTCAATGGCAAATTTACCTAAGTGGTATTTTTAACAAACAATCAAGTTGATCGATCAAAATGCCAAAAAATAATAATTTTGTAAAAGTGCCACTATTTTGTAATAAAACCATTGTGGTTCTTTTGAAAAGTGTGAAATTTTTGTCAAGAGACTAAATTTGAGGTCTAAGTTGCTTGGGTTAAGGTGCTTGACTACATATATGATATTTGGTGCCTTTACCTGGAGTCGAGAGTTAGCAGGTGTGTCAAAATTAGATGTCTATATTTTAGCCCCATTTTGATGTGATTGTTGTAAAATATTGCATAAAAAATGTCATAGGACTCCAATTTTGATATTGTGATGCTTGTTGATGTCATAAGATGTGCTAAATAAATAATTAACAAAATAGTTGATTTGAAAATTTGATGGTTGATCAATATCATTGTTATATGTGTACCTCAAAATTGGTGTCCCATTAGTACCTCATAATTGATGCCCCATGGGTGACCCCTCAATATTTGTCCCAAAATGATAATTTGGAGAAAAATATCGATAAGATGGGTCACTAAGATGACTAGGTGGATATATATGAAAACTAGGGCTGAAAGGAAGGTAGGGCAGGGGGGTGGGTAAAAGGATGAGAGGGGGTAAAAATGAGTTCATTTTTACCGTGCAAGGTTGCTAGTTGGGAGAGCTCATGAGTGACTACTTAGAATTCAATGGTGAATATCAAGAGACCTATACATTACATGGACTTGGTTTAAGGGTCGACTCCAACACTAGAGACATAACTATGGGTATGATCCAAAATAAAAACTTTAAATTTGGATTTAGGGTCATTTTTTGTCATTTTTCTCAATTTGTGGCACTTTTGACAATGGCATTATTACCACTGTTGGTGCTTTTTCCAAATAAAAAAATAAGTTGAAGGTCATTGATTGGTTTTGGATAGCATTGTTTATCGGGTTAGATGTTTTTATGAGCTAAGAGAAATGATTGAAGTTGTGGATACTATATTAGCTTTGGAAAACAATCACAACATTGGGATACTTGTCATGACTAGTTTGTATCATGTGGAATTTATGTCCAAGATAGAGTTTGATCAACCACTACTAACAACACTAGTGGAAAGATGATACCCTGAGATGAGTATCTTATAGCTACCTACTAGAGAGATTATAGTAACAATGGAGGATGTATGGAATATTATCTATGTTCCTATTTGAGGGGTTCCAATTTGTCTTAGGAGTAATGACAAGGTACACATGGAGCTATTGATAGGTGAGAGGGGATATCCAAAGGTGCAATCAATATTATGCTTTAATAATGCATTATAGGGAGGCAACTTGGATTATCTTATAACCCTATTGTGGGCTATCATATATAGGATTTTTATGGTAGATACGAGTCACCAAGTGCTCCCCTAGAGATGGGGAGAAGTGATTGCTAGTTTACGAGATCATGGGATTGTCTATGCATGGGATCCTAATATTTTAGCTAGGTTGTATAAGACTCTTTATCAGGTAGCTTACCATAGTAGGAAGAGTTTGGTTTATTGTGCACTCCTATAAGTGTGGGTATGGGAGTATATTTTAGTTAGAAGACCAATGGTAGATAAAGTAGAGATGCATAGTTCAGAGAGTATTATGTATTACAAGTGGGTAGAGTGCCATATATATGGTCAATGTCCCCTATCCTAGGTTTATCAAGCAATTGATGGATTAAGGGTTGTGTAGGTTACTTGATGACTATGGAGAGGCCAATACAGGTGGGTTGAGGATGACTAGGATTTAGCTTAAGTGAGGACTTGATGAGTAGATGATGGTGATAAGGATTATGAGTTTTATCTCTATGAGAGAGTGGTGTATCAGTTTGAAGAGGTACAATAGATACCATATATGGGAGATATATGGATTCGATAAACCACATGAGAGAGAATTTAATTCCTTTACTTGCATTTATTTATGGAGGACACAGATAATGATGAGATATTGGATAAAACATGGATGATCTTGGATATATGGGAGGATATATGACATGTTACACTGAATTTCATCCAAGATGGTATCAATAAAGGATCCATGTGCAGGGAATGTAACAATAATTAAAGAGAGAGTGGCTATGCTAAGAAGCATTCATTATAGGTTAGGTAGATATGGAGCTACTCAAAGAGCTACTAGATAGGCATATAAGGGTGAAGATGAGGATGGGAGTAGGGTAGAGGATGCCCCATTGGATGTAGATCCTTTGTCCATCATGCCTCTAGTGTCAAGGGATTTAGAGATGCTGGTCCTAGCAGGTCGATAAAGGAGGCTATATGAGCTGAGATGGAAGCTCTAATGAGAAGCTTATATGATGTGAGAGTATGAATAACAATAGTTAAGGGAACATGGGAGGAGATAACCAAGTATTGGGAGGATATGACAAGGATGGAGTGAGAGTATGATGCTATTATATCTTAGTGGGATTCCACCATCATTCAACTATAGGATGATTTTGACTAGGTTACTTGAGAGAGGTATGAGGCCCTTTCTAGAGTAGGTGGAGGGATTAGCACATATGTGATACATGCATAGATAGATTTGTCAAAGGAGTGGGTAGCTTTTTTGGATATGGAGCTTATTAGGATGAGTACAAAGATTAATAGGGTGAGGATAAACTTGTGATCAAATAAGGTGGAGGTGAAGGCAAAGAAGAACTGAGCTAGGCACTATCGATATTTATATCATATGATAATACCTACCTCATAGAGAGCACCATAATCAACATGCATGAGATCAAGGACTCAATATATGAGTTGATATTCATATAGGTCAATGGGTTTTAGGTCTCCACCACCTCCACTAGCCCCTCGAGGTAGGGATGTAGGGTCTAGTTGTAGATAGGATTAGTCTTATGATGGTGAGTGCACTAATTTTTATCTATGTGGTGTATAACCTTTTGATGATAGGATTGATTGCATTGTATTTTGATATTGTGGTATACCAAACCCATATGCATGTATAATTTTAAGGATATTATGTAGTAATGACACTACATTATTATCTTTATGTTCTCCTTTGTTGTGATGTGATGTGTTGATATGATTTGATTCAATTCATTTGACTAAAATGTAAAATATTGAGAAAATAAGATGTGACCTAGATAAAACAACAAAATGTAAAATATAAAAAAATCTTAGAAAAGTAGAAATTCAACACAACAAGCAAGCTATTGTAAAATATGTCACCCTAGTGGTGGTTTAGGAAACTAGATAATGAACAAACACTAAGGGTGATCTGATTTTATTGTTGAGTGATGACTTAAGAGTTTGATAATGGATAAACACTCAAGAGTATGTTTTTATTTTGATTTTATTTGGTTATGAGTGGTGGTATTTGGACCTAATATAGGAAAATCACTCATCATGATCCCAATTTGAGTGTTACCCTTTGAGCTAGGACAAACACCTGTAGATGGGATGAGTATGTTTGAAGATATGCATAATATATGAGAATTTCATCTTGAAGTGATGTCCTAAGAGCTATGATAATGGGAAAGCACTTTAATGATGCAATTATTATAATTCCATCTCTAAGTGATGGCATAAGAGCCATGATAATGGACAAACACTTGGAATATGGAATGGAAACACATCATGTATAAGTGTTGGACTATAAATCTACATAAATAAAAAACACTTAAACATGATGGTAAGATATATATAATATGTATAATATGATACAAAGAGATATATATTATGGTCAGTAATGTTAGTAATGATCTTACATTATGGATGTTATTGAGGAATGTATTACATTATGATAAGTGTAGTCTAAAAGACTTTACTAAGCATATCTAAGAAAGGCCTATAGGACTTCAATATCTTATGCTATGAGAAGTGTAGCTTGAAGGACTCTACTAAGCAATGTCTTATATTGTGATAAGTCTAGCCCACAATAATTTACTGAGCATATCTAAGAATGGTACAAAGGAATTCACTAGGCAATGTCTTACATGGTGAGAAGTGTAGCCTAAAGAACTTTACTAAACATATCTAAGAATAGCCCAAAGGACTTCATTGAGAAATTGTATTATGCTACGAGAAATGTAGTCTAAAGTACTTTATTGATAATATCTAAGAATGGCATGGAGGACTTCACTATGCAATTATCTTACGTTGTGAGAATCATAGCTTGAAGGACTTTGCTAAGCATATTTAAGAATGGCCTAAAGGACTTCAATAAGCAATGTCTTACACTATGAAAATCATAGCCCAAAGGAATTTATAAAGCATATATAAGAATGGTAAGGAGGACTTCATTAAGCAATTGTCTTACACTATGATAAGTGTATATCGAAGGACTTTACTAAGAATATATGAGAATGTCCTAGAGGACTTCACTAATCAATTGTCTTATGTTGTGAGAAGCATACCTTGAAGGGATTTATTGAGCATATTTGAGAATGGCTTAGAAGACTTCACTAAGCAATTGTATGAGCATATGTCTTACACCGTGAGAGGTGTAGATGAGATTCGAGCGTGTCTAAGGTGATGTAATGTCTAAAATAAAAGATGTTTGTGCATGATTTAATGCAAATATGCTCATGACAATATGTACACATAATGCTTTTATGTAGAAAGCATGACACAATGATAGTTTATTGTGAAAGATGAATGATTTGCATATGTACTGTAATAGTTGCCCCAAATGGGGATAAGATGTAGGATGATTATAAATTATGATGTTGAGATGATGTAATTATTTTAATCAAGGCTTGGGAGGTAGACTGCCTCCAAGCATGTGAAGTAGACATATATATGTATTAATTTTAATGTAATGATGTGTACTTGGATTACAATTTTCTTGTTGATATATGATGAATATTGTTTAATATCACTTAGTATATCAACAAGAGGTTTGGGCCCTGGTGTCCATTACCTAAAGTATATGTAAAATATTTTGTAGACATACGAGATATCAAACATGAGGATTTGATTTATTTGTTGATATATAAGGAAATTAGGACCTTTTGTGAAAAGAAAATTATTGAAGGTGCTAGCCATGGTGACTAGAAACACATATCCATTAAATAGAATGCTCATAATGTAATTATAAGTATGTAAGATATTAGATACAAGATGCCATTCCCTCTGGATGACACATTGGGCTTTACTACTGATCGTAAATGTAGATTATAGATTTTGAATTTGAAGAGTATGTTTGACATAATTTTGATAAAATATGACAAGTTGCAACCATTGGGCCACTGTATCACATGGACATTTTAGCAAATATGAAGTCCTTATCCTTTTCATGGTGTATGTACAAAATATTGCATATGCACAGAAAATGGATAAAATAAGGTATTTTTTTTTTCAAATGTCCTATGCTCTATCGTAGTGCAACAACTAATATTTATCACCAACATAGGATTGATAAGATTTAAAAATATAAGGCCCTAAGGCATGTGTGAAAGATATGTGTAATTATTAAGATGTGACCAAATATTAGATGTGACATTACACTATTGCATGATATTATGAGGAAAGATGATGTCCCTCACCTTTGCCTGATGTATGTACAAGAAATTGCATATGCATAGAACATTGGTAAGAGATATCACCTTTTCTTGGAAAACCATGCAGTGGTAAGATATGACACTTAGTATTCATTGCCAACATAATGAAATAAAATGTCCCCTAATCAATTCATAGACCAACGAGGAGTGGTGGTAATACATGATCTATTGCTTGGCACATTCATAAGGTGTTATGGGTATGCAAAGTGCTAATAATTTATTCTTTTCACCCTCCTGGGTCTATAATAAGTGAGGTAAATTTGTATAGTTGTGATTAAGGATTGATGCCCAAATTTGACCTCCTGATAGACCCTTGGAAGGATCAAGCCATATGCACCCATGCCTCATAGATATTATAATTAATTATGGGTTTGCAAGATATAGGTGCATAAAGATTGATCCTTTCAATTATGTATGAGGTAACCAAATAGGTGAATAAAATATTGATATGATATCATGCAAGTGATATAAAAAATATATTCTAGAATTAGGATCAATATTAGAATAAAGGAAATTGACTATATGATAGTGTCTCAAATTGCCTAGTATATCATCAAGTGGATTTGAGGCCATCGTTTTGTCATCTTGCATATATACAAAAAATTACAAATGCAAGGCACCAAAAGAGGGGATCCATTTCCATAAAAAACATATAAGATAACTTGAGACGTTGGTAAGTATGTTCCTTGGTGTGCTAGTTGTGATAGTAGAAGCAATTTATCCAATACTTGTCATACTCGTAAGATATCATGAGTATGTTGTATATCAGATAAAAGGTATCATCCTGTCTTAGTGGCACCTTAGGCCTCACAATTGACTACATGCTTAGATATAAGATTTATGATCAATTGATTTTTTTTATATGATGATAGTGATATTTCCCTAAATTACCTAGTATATCGACGAGTGGATTCAGTGGTGCTTGTCCCTCATCTAACGCATATACAAATATTTGTAAACACATGAGATGCTAGGAATTGGCTTTCACTTCCCTTATTGATATATATGGGAATTAGAAATTTGTTGATGATAGTGTCACTAGATGTTCCAATCATGATGGAATAAGCCATCTATCCATCCATTAGTACATTCTTAAGGAATTGCAATTATCCAAGTAGTGGATGGAGAGTATATAATTGTTTGGGTGGAACATGGAGCCACACAAGATAAATGCATTATGAAAATATGTAACATTTCAAGATGTGTTACTAATAGTACCCACCATGGTTGAGGGTTTCAAGTATCCAATAGCTAGTACACTTTGTAAGAAATTATAAGGCTATGAAAAATTGGATATACTAGGGACCATTGTGCCTAGTCGATACACCATGCAATATGATGTATTGTATATAAATATTCTAGTTTGATTATATGTTCATTTAATAAACCAAGTGGGAAAGATGAGCCCTATTAATTCAGTGCCTAGTAGGCTTACACAGAATTGAAAGTCTACAAGATATTGGATTAATAAGGATACACTACATGAGTGGTTTATTTAAATAAACAACCTTTGATGATTTTTTTGATGAAAATATGTCATGATTATTTGATAGTTCATTCCAAGATCCTAAAATCTATTGCATGGAATATCCATAATAAAATGTAGAATTTTAGTACACTAGATGAAGAAATAAAGACCTTGAGAGGGCCTATTAAATGATCATGAGAGTTGGTGACATGTAGGGAATTTGATGAAACTATATTGATGCTTGGTTTGTTGATAAGTAGAAATGTGATGTGAAAGCCTTACAGATTGCAAGAGTATTATATTATTGGTAAATTTTCAATTTTTTGATTCAAATGACTAAGATAAGGATGTTGTTGGAATAGAAGAAAGGGATAAGGTAGGGTCATCAGGGTCACATATGATCGAGTCATACATCACTTAATCCAATAGAGGGAAAATAAGAGAATAAAGTTGATATAGGAGAAGTAGAGGAAAGTTCAAAAGAAAGAAAGGCAAACAATTCATGGTTTTGGGAGGACCACTAGCATCAGGTACCCAGTGCAAATGCAATGTAAGTGATCATTTTGCTAGCTAGGATTATCATTGCCTCATCAGAAAACCACCTAACTTGATGGTATGAACAAGCAAGACCAAGCAATCATGCAACCAAGAACATGATTCTAGGCATATATGAATTTCAAGTAGACATGGAGGAAAGCAATCATGCAACCAAACACATGACCAGACAAGTCATGCATATTCAAGCATAATATATTTTAAGATGCATTATGCTGATTGGTTTTTATATTCTTGATTTTTATATATTTTTTCGTCTAATGTGACTAGATGGTAGGCTCCAAAGTCAAATTTGGTAATGAAAATAAAGGGATCTACCCAATTTGGCTCAAACTTACCTTTGAGTTTATCTTTAGCATTGCTATTCTTTTGATTTTCTTTGAGGACTAAATCCTTTATCTCAAAGGATCTTGGGTGTATCTTCTTACGATAGGCATGCCAAAGTCTATTAGAGTAAACTCGTAAGTGCTCTAGGGCATTGATACACTTTTCTTATAAAACCTCTAATTGATGAAGGTGACCTAAACAATATTCATCATCGACCAAGGAGTCTTATGACAAGACTCTTAGAGAAGGGATTTCATTTTCAAAAGGAAAAACTATCATAGTGCTATAGACTAAGTCATAAGATGTTGCGCCTATAGGGGTTCATACATTGGTTTGATATGCCAATAAGGCAAGATATAGTTACAAGTACCAATCTTGACCATTTTTATTGACCAAATTCTGAAGGATTTTGATTAGTAATTTAGTAGATGATTCTGCTTGATCATTTCCTTGAGGGCAATAAGGTGTTGACTATTTTTGTTGAATTTTATATTTGGCACAAACCTCTTGGATTATTTATTATTAAATGGTGTTCCACAATCTAAAATTAGGATAGATGGTATGCCATAGTGAATACTAATTTGATTAACAATAAATTTCAAAATTTGGATTTCTATTGTAGTAGATAAGGGCATGGATTCAACTCATTTAGTAAAATACTTAGTGGTTGTGATAATGAATTTATGTCCATTTGACAATTAAGGATTAATTGTGCTTATGATGTCTAAACCCCAAATGGAGAAAGTCCAAGGTGATGTGATTGATTGCAATTCCTAAGAATGGGTATAAACAAGGTTATCATGTCATTGACATTTTTTACATTTATTAACATAGTTGCAAGTGTACTTTTCCATATATGACCAATAATACCCCATTCTAAGGAGTTTTCTAGTTATGGATAATCCACAAAAATATCCACCACGTGAGCCATCATGGGATTATTTAATGATTTTTTGTGCTTTTTTTATATTGATGCATCTAAGGAGCATACCTTCAAAGGAGAGTTGATATAGAATATCTCCTATGATGACATATTTACAAGCTCATTGTCTAAAATATTTATGCTTGTGCTGATTTAGTCCTTCGGGTAATGTGGCATCCTTTAGGAAGTTAAATATGTCTTGATACCAAGGCTCTTGAGGTGAAGTGGATCTAATAGCATAAAAATATAAAGGTTGTTGGATTGACTTCAAAGTTTTTTTTTTCTTTTATTAATCATATGATCATAGAGGCTTGTTCTTACTCTAGTTCCATAGATATAAGAGAAAATGCTATAGCCATGGCATCTATGTGACGATTAATAGATTATAAAATAAAATCTATTATAATCTTATCAAAATGAGCTATTAGTTCGTATACAATATCTTTGTATGATTTTAATTTTTTATCCTTGGTATAATAGACACCATTAATTGATTAATTACTAACTAAGAATCATAAAAAATGGTTAATGTTTTGATCTTTAGATTTAGCATGGCTCAAATTCCTAAAATAAGTGTTTCGTATTTTTTCATGTTATTAGAACATGATAATTATAATTTAAATGATAAGAGTATGAGTTGTTGTGGGGTAACTAGAACAATTCCTACCCCACATATTTGATGCATCGAGCACCATCAAAATAGAGAATCCATGACTCAGGTTCTATGGCTTCTATAGCTAAAACCACTTCAACAATAAAGCTTATGTCCAAAGGATGATTGTATTCTAAAGGTGCTATGGCTAGTTTATCTATGATTACTTATTTTTTTAATGACTTTTGATTAAAAAATTTAATATCAAACTCGCTAAGGGCAATAACCCACTTAACAATTTATCTTGAGAGGTAAGGTTTTAATATTAGGTATTGCAAGGTATCTACCCTTGTCATAACATAGGTATTTTGGCTAAGCATATAGTATATTAATTTTAGTGAGGAAAAGACAACTACTAAACACAAATTTTCCAATGGCATATAATGAATTCCATAACTAACCAACATTATTATTTTTTTGTTAAATAAATTCTCCATTAATTACCGGGTTTTGCAGGTTAACCCAAAACCTATTACAAAACTCAGCCTTATGCTGATGCTGTGGATCCTATTCATCCTAAGGACTTTCTATCCTTTACTACTATTGGCCTTCCTAAAACACCTTACTAGGCAAGCATAGCAAAAATTTAACCAAAACTCCAGACTAATCAAACAATTATGGACAAACCGCTTTGATAACCATAACAAAAAAAAGAAAAATACTTGATCCATGAGAGGATTACTTCCTCTGTACAAAACATAAAACAAAAATGAAACCCTTAATGCCTGTGGATCCTCAAGCCTCATTTTCAATGTCTTCCTCAAGCTCCTCTTCCTTTTCCTCCTCTTCTTCCTCGTCATATTCCTTGACCTCCACTTTCGGCATGTATCCCTCATTGAAGAAAACCTGAGTCAGAGTGTCGTGGACCTCCTACATTTGTTGGATGATACCAGCATAGGATTTCAAGATGAAATATTTGAGGACCATGATGGTAGGTCCCTCATCCTCCAAATCACTCATGCTTGCTTTGGAGCTTCCTTGAATTTGTTTGTTCTTGAGCCTCAAGGAAGATCTCATTGGGGGTTCCTCAATTCTTAGTTTCTTCTTAGTTGTCCCGCCTCTGATAATTGGCTCCCCCACTCTCTTCTTCATCGGAGACTTAAAAGCAAGTTTGTTTGTGCCCGAGCTAGCTCTTGCTACCAAAATTTCTTGATGATGGATAGGCGGTACCTCCTTAATGATCAGAGGTTCAGGGTTTGGAGATGCAACCAGCACCCATTTGTAAATTACTTTAAACAATCCTTGATGCATTGGCATAGTAGACCCCCTCTTGCTATGACAAGCGTTAATGGTATAGTTCATTGAATTCATCAAGAACTGTGGAATACTTATTGAGTTGACATCCCAAAAGAAATTCACAAAAGCATAGTGAAAGCTTAACAGAGTCTTGCTGGGATCCTCTGTCGTAATGAATTCCATCACATACTTCATGACCCCATTCCATGAGGTGGGAAAATCCATTATGGTCAGCCCATTCTTAGCTTCCTTAAATATTTTAGGATTATCTCAGAATTCCTTCAATTCCACCTCCTAGTGATGTTTTTAATGATGGATGGATTGTCCTCTCACAGTTTGCCCTATCACCACAGCAAGCATGTTCACATCGATGACAAAATCTCTTCCCCAAATCTCCACCTTCCTGTATTCCCATGTATCCATCACCGCTTAGGTGATATCCTCCTCTACCCCAAATAAAAGGTTGAAGAATTGAGTAAACATTCTCTCAGTAAGGATAGCCTGAGCAACAAGTTCCATAATGACCATATTGGGTTCTACGTATGTCATATTTTTGCTTACAGACCTCCTCCTTTCAGTTCTCTCAATCTTACTTTATCTTGCACTCCATTATTTTTCTCTTTTGCTACTGCTAGGAAGGTGATGGGATTTAATATTTTCCTGGTAAGTGTTGAAGTCTTTCTTATTTGGCTTACCAACTATGGGAAAAGTCCAGTTACCGTTCTCCACATGGATCTTTTTCCAGCTATCCTTAGCCTCCCTCCATTCGACTATATTCTACCTCACCTTTGTTGCCCACATATCAACACTTTCCTTAGAAGGAGTGCCATGCGTTGGAAAAGACCAACCTTCTACCTCCACCTGTGTCTTCTGCCCCCTCGCATTATCTGTCAGCCTCATCAGCATTCCAACCACCTTTTTGTCATCATTATTAGGATCCTCATTTATTGTAGTTATCACCCCTTTGATAGCACCTCCATAGACATGCATACCTTGTGTGGGGAAATTCCATTCAACACCCTCCATTTGGACCTCACGCCAGGTGGCCCTATTGATTAGACTTATCAGCATTCTTGCGATTTGCATATCACTATGATTTAGATCCATTTTCTTAGCATGCTTGGGTGAATTTGAATTCACCACCATGGGAATCCACATGCTATTGACCTCCTCGTTATCACCTGAATTCTGGCCAATAGTATTCATCCTTTCGCCATGGGGCCACCTATGAACATAAGTGTTTTGGCTTGGGATACTTACCTTTTCATGTCTCAGAATCTTGTCCTTGTGTTTTCCACCGTTTATCCTTTTTGAGATATTTGTCAGCATTTTCCATGGATTCACAACCATCTGATTTGGTTTTCTTGGTGAAGAAGCCTCATGATAGTCTTGGGCCACGTGGGATTTGGCCACCCTTCCACTACCCACCTTAGGCAATGGATTGCCTATCATTGCGAAGGATATCCTCAACTTCACGTGGCACTTCTCACATCCACTTTGTCAAACTACTAGCCTCAACACCAACATTGGCTAGTTTGTCAGTAGATCTATTACCCTCACGGAAGACATGATGTGCCCTCTTATCTTGTCTAGTCTTGAAAAGGATCCTCACCTCATGGATGATAGTTTCAATCCTCTAGGGGGGTTTTATGCCATTTTTTAGGAGGTTAATGATGATACTTGAATCCCCTTCAACCATCATATTGCCTTGGATCTCTCGGGCCACCTGTAAACCCCTCCAAAGTGCTCTTGTTTCAGCCTCATTATTGGTTATGGTTCCTAATGGTTCAGCAAAGGCCATCCTCAGATTTCCAAGATGATCTCTAATTACTCCTCTAGATCCTGCCCACCCAGGATTATCCTTAGCCGCACCATCGAAATTCAGCTTAAACCAGTCCCTAAGGGGTGGCTCCCAAATGATCCTATTTCTAGGATTGGGCTTTGGAACAACAACTATCTCATCAGGAGGGATACCTAAGGAAAAGGCAATTTGTTTTTCCACAGGAGGAATTACTTGATTCTCTATAGATAGGATACTAATATTTTCTTTCGTAAAGGCAATAATTCTATTAAGGATGGTTTTAAGGTTGTTCTTGGAATCATTAAAAGCTCTATGGTTCCTTTCTAACCATATTTTCCAAAGGAAGTGGTGCCAACAAATCCTCCAAAGGAACTTGAGTTTTGGGCTTACAAAGGGATGGGGTCATTGTTGGAAAAATTTAGTGGTTGAGGCCGGTTTAACCCAAGAGATCCTAAAGGCTTGGAAGAGTCTATCAAGGATGGAAGTTGCCACCGAACACTCTAGAAAGAGGTGTTGGACTGATTCCCAACCTACCCTGCACATGTAACACCAGTTAGCAATAATCATTCCTTTTGTCAACATGTTGTCAATGGTAAGAATCCTTCCTTGAATCACTAGCCATGTGAAAAAGGATATTTTGGGAATCAAGCCCTTGATTCAGACCAGCTGCGACTAAAATTGGTGATCATCAAGATTAAGGAGTAAATTGTAGGTAAATTTAATTATAAATTCTCCACTCTTCATTTCTGCCCATGCTAGATGGTCTTCAGCATTCCCTGTGGGTATAAACTATTGGCTTAAATTATTATGAAGTTCTTCAGAATCAGCTTCAAACCCCTGGATCCTGATATGTTGCCATATAGGGATGTTCCTATCCTACCTTATGTAATCTGCCACCTTATGCCTTATAGATCATTTCGAGTGTTCTTTGATCCTAGCCAAGAGGGGGTTTCGGGATAAGGCCTCGGATCTAGCCCACCTATCTTCCCAAAAGTTGATTTTTTGTCCATTACCTAAAATCCATCTAAGCCCTTTCTTGACCAAATATTTGTTGGTTAGGATTGCTTTCCAAAAGGTCGATCCCCTATTTAACAAATTTTCATTAAGGAAGTTTGTTCGTTGGAGGTATTTCCTCCTGACTATGGTTGTCCACTCATTTTCAACATTTGTCAACAATCATCAGGCTTGTTTGGCTAATAGCGCAGTGTTAATATGGGACACTCTCCTTAGACCTAACCCTCCATTATCTTTGGGTTTACATACCTTGATCCATCCAACCAAATGGATCCTTTTTTTTCTTCCGTCCCTGACTAGAGGAAGTTTTTTTGAAATTTCTCAATATTTTGATATACTTTGCTTGGAGCTCTAAACACAGATAAAAAGTATACTGGAATGCTCTGTAGTGAGGCCATAGTCAAAGTTGCTTTGCCTTCCTAAGATAATAGATGTCCTTTCCAACCAGCCAACTTTTTTTGGATCCTTTCCAACACATTATTCCACATGGCTCCTTTCGGGTTTCCTAAAAAAAGGGGTAGGCCTAAGTAGGAGGTGGGAAGAGTTGCTATATGACATTCTAAAATCCTAGCAATATTAGTTTGTTTGGGGATGGGAGTGTTAAGGAAGTAGAGTTTTCTCTTATTGAAGTTCACTTTTTGGCCAGTAGCTTCCTCATACATCTTTAGAATGTGTTTAATTCTTCTAGCCTCAACCACTGAAGCCAAAGTTAGCATCAATGTGTCATCCATGAATTGCTGATGGGTAACAGGGTTTGTTGAAGAAGTCGCCTTTATGCCTGAAATGAGTCCTACTATGGAAGAAACTTTAATGGTCCTTCCTAAAGCCTCTACCATGATGATGAAAAACATAGGGCTTATAGGGTCTCCTTGCCTTAATCCTCTTCTACTTTGAAAATATCCTACTATCGACCCATTCACCAAGACTGAGAACCACGACTTCAAAATACATCCTCTAATGAGTCTGACCCATTGAGGATGAAATCCAAATTTCAACAAAATTGCATCCAAGAACTCCCAATTAATCCTATCATATGTTTTGTTCATATCCAATTTTAGGGCCATAGTCATCGTCTTAGTCTGAGCTACCATATGTAGAGCCTCTTGGACAATGATTACTCCATCTAAGATTGATCTTCCTTGAACCGAGCTCCCTTGACTCTGATCAATGATTACAGGCAACACTTACTTTAATCGATTGGCTATAACCTTGGTAAGGATTTTATAGGACACATTGCATAGGCTTACCAACCTAAAATATTCCATAGTCTTTGGGTTTGGACCTTTAGGAATCAGAGCTATAAAAGTGGAGTTAAAGCCCCTAGGAATATGTGTTGATGTTTGGAATTCCCTGATGGTAGCCATGACGTCTACACCAACAATATTCCAAAAGACTTGGTAAAAGTAGAATGGAAAACCATCCGAGCTAGGAGCCTTATCAGGTTCCATGCTAAACAAGGCACCTTTGATTTCCTCATCAGTGAACGATGCTATGAGAGAGTCATTAGTGGTCTCATAAATAAGTTGGGGAATGAAATGGAGAAGAGAATATTTGGCTTCTGCATGACAAATAGGTTCTTCCTCCAAGAGGGAGTTAAAATAGGTAACTGCCTCCTCTCTGATGTCCTGAATGTTCTAAGTTAAGGATCCATCCACCCTGGTTAGGTTGCTGATTTTATTGTTTCTCATATTCCTTAAGGTAGTAACATGAAAAAACTTCGAATTTGAATCACCCTCCTTTAGCCAAAAAGCTCTAGATTTTTACCTCCAGTATATCTCTTCACAAGCTAAAATATTGTGGAACTCACAGAGGGTGACCCTCTCTTCTAATATGGTTACCTCATCATAGATACCATTTTGAATTTTTCTTTCGATCATTTTTACTTTCTCTTCAACTGCTTTATTATTCTCAAATATATTGCCAAATACTTCTTTAATCCAGATTCTAAGGTTATCTTTTACCATATTTAGTTTCTGAGCTAATTTGAATGAGGAACTTCCCTGACAAGGTTGCTACCACCACTTTTTGACTTGTTCCCTTAGGTCCTCATGTTTTGTCCACATCGATTGAAACCTAAATGGTTTTTTAAAGGGATTGGCTTGAATGACCTCGAAAAAAATAGGACTGTGGTCTGAAGCACTTTTGGTAAGGGCCTATAACAGAGAGTCACCAAAAGTTGTAATGGCTTCCTTAGATAGGAAGAATCTATCCAATATTTCTTGAATTAGTTGGCTCCCTATCCTCCGGTTACTCCAAGTGAACTTAGCCCCATTTATCCTGACATCCATCAACTTATTTACATTTATGAATTCATTAAAGTCTTCCATGCTTCTTGATGGCAGACCTGATCCTCCCTTTTTATCAGACGAATATAGGGGGTGTTGAAGTCTCTTGCAATCACCCAAGGAATGTTGTTGAAAGCTTGATTCAAATGGCCTAGGTACTCCCATAACTCTGATCACCCCTGGATGGAGGTTGGGGCATACACATTTGACATGATTCAAGATTTATTGTGATCAATATCATAGAATAGCACATTGAGAACTCTATCATCAGCCTGAATCACACTGCCTTCTAATTTATTTGGATCCCACAAAACCATGAGTCCTCCAGATGCTCCTCTTACCTGTTGGAAGGCTACTTCCCCTTGCTTCCAAATCCTTCTAGCTATAGATGCTGATTGTTTTTTATCTATCTTTATTTCTTGAAGAAAAATGATTGTTGGACTAAACTCTTTCCTTATTGATTTTACCACCCTTTTCTTTGGTGGGCCATTTAGGCCTCTCAAATTCCATGAGAGTACCTTCATTTAGACTGTTTGTTATTTTTACCTCTCCCCCTTCCTTGGGCTGGAGGGGGTTTGTCTATTTTGCTATCATCCTGGCTGGGGATAGCTTGTTGTAAAAGTGTTCTCTGCTTCCCATTTGCAATTTCATTATTGATTCTAAGTCTGTAGTGCTCTACAACAGAAACCTACCTTCTCTTTTTCACTTCCATAGTCAATAGGAGACTTAGTTGTACTTCTAGTTTATTTTTGACTAAAATGAGGAGGCATATACTGAAGTAATCTAGGACTAGGTCCCCTCTCCCCATTTTGAGGGGTTTCATCACCATTTTCATCCTCCTCTCTATTTTGGCTGAACTCACCTAATTCATGATCCTTGGTCAGTAGACTTCTCAATGAGGCATATGTTGGCTTAGGGCTAATTTGATAAGGGATGATTTGCTACAAAATAGGACTGGAGGTTCCTTTAAAACCAACTGAATCAATGACCTCAATCCTTGACTCCATTCCCTCCATATTCTGACTATAGTAACCTGAATTATTCTTCTTCCCATTAGAGGAATTTTTGGGATTTTTTGTAGCAACCATGGACAAACCAAACTTAGATGGTGATTCTAGGGTTTTAAGAAACACTAGTTGGGGATTTTCTTCTTCACTATTTTCCTTTTCAGCCTCTAGGTTGGCTAAGATTTCAAATTTGTTAAAGGTAGGATCCTTGTTACATACCTGAAGTTCCTTGCCTTCTTCGCCAAGTTGCTTTCCTCTCTCGTTGGGGGGGGGGTGTCCTGGGGTGGCCTCTCTCCTAGTTGGTTGCTTGCCCTCCCCCTTTTGGTTGTTTGTGGCTTCCCTATTGGCTTCTAGGATCGGACATTGATTCTATAGATGACCTTGGGTTTTGCACTCACTACAGAAGGCTGGCTTGTTCTCGTACTCCATCGGTTGTATCCTCAAATACTCACCGTATTCTAGCTCCACCTAGGATGGAAGTTCAGAATCCAGGTTGGCATTCACACAAATCCTGGCATGCGTCATTCTGGTCCTTGCCTTGGTCGGATGGTCTATATCCACTAACTATCCTATTGTTTTAGCGATTTCTTGAAGCCAGTACTCATAAAATAACTATGGTGGAATATTTTGTAAACGAACCCAGATGGGTGCTATATTGATGTTTTGCTTCTTAGGGTCAAAATCTTCCCCCCATTGTCTAAGGAAGAGACTATGCTTCCCTAAAAACCAGGGTCCTCCCGTCAGTATGCGATCTATGTCTACTTTTTTATTGATTCTTATCATAAAAAACCCCCTTTATAAAGCCACAATATCTAAGTTTCCCATGCTTTTCCATTTGGCCAAAGCCTAGGATCGTATTGTTTCTGTGTTTGGTCGCCCACCGAGGAACTTGCCCACTAAGAAAAATGATTCCAACTCCAAAAATATTTCCATGACCTCAACAGGAGCTCTAATCCTATTGTTGTTTGGTATTAGGGGAGGTAGCTTATCAACAACCTCCTTCCTTTTCCCTCTTACCATCTCTAATATGGACGGGCCCCTCCTAGGATCCCCCACCCCCAGTTGGGACCCTTTCTCAGGATATTTTTCAGGAGGGTCGGTCCCTCTTACTTTTTCAAATTGCACAGACAAGGAATCCTGTCCCTTTCCTACTATAACATTCCGTCCTACCTCTGGATCCTCACCTTCTACCTGTTCAAGGTTCCCATCCAACCACCACCGCTCCTCCATTGCTTCCTCCGCTCCTCCATTGCTTTCCTCCTCATAACAATTTGATTGTCCAAGTAGAAATCCATATATCTCCTATGATATTAATTACAAATATTAAGATACTTGTATTTCAACTAACTAACCAACATTCTACTAATATAGTAGATAGCCATTTCTTAGTGTTGATCATTATATTGAGATAGCATAGCTCCAAGGGTATGATTGGTAGATGCTATATATAGTAGGAGCAACAAATTTAGATTAGGTGGAATCAAAATAAGGGTTGTCAAAAGATAAATTTTCAAAGCTTCAAATATTTTTTGCATTCATCATCCCAATAAAATCTACTATCTTTCTTCAATAGTGTAGAAAAGGGTTGACATTTATTAGCTAATTGTGAGATAAATATTCAAATAGATTGTAGTTTACCTTGAATAATATGAAATTCTATAATATTTGTTGGAGGTGGCATATTTTTTATTTTTAAAATTTTAGTAGGATCTACCTTGATATGATAAGCCGATAAATCCTACCCCAAAAATGCACTTTTGAGGTTTCAACAAAACTTTGTATTCTAATTGTAGACATTAAAAATCTACCCAATTTTCATCAATTCAACCTCATATATTGAACCTCTAACCAACCAAGCCAAATTCACCTTTTTAGAACTAAAATTGAGTATTTCTTGCTTTAAAACATAAGGTCATCTTTGATCCAACTTTTCTCCTATAAAATCTTCTCCATTATTCTTAAATTCACTACCATTGGATTGAGATCAATTTTTTTTTTTTTATGTTATAAGTTTTATCCCATTCTAACATTGTTTGATCCCCTAAAATGTAGAAACATTGCTCATGGGTCTAGCTATCTTGAATTCATGATCGTCTCATATGGGGCACAAATTTAGTAAATTTAGCTTTGTCAAATTCATGCCCTATAATTTATGGGGGATGAATTTGTATAAAAACCTTATTCAAATTTGTGCCCTATAATTTACAGGGCACAAATTTAGAAAATTAGGGTTTTTTTTCATTTAAAAAGCCCAAGTTTTTGGCCAACATCTATGGCATCGACTCTTAGTCAAGTTTATTATTCATTTTCCCACCTAAAACTCCTCCAAAATTTTTATAAATATAGGAGTGGATCCCCTATTTTACTTATATTCTATATTCTATAAATATTAAGCTTGGTCTATGCTATATTTATAATACTTGCTATTGCTCTTATGTTGTGGGATTGTTGCTTCACTGTTTTGTGCTTAGGTGTTAGTTGCTCTTGGTGAACAAGTGGAGGAGTATTGATGATTGGAGAGGCATACCATATTGGGTTGCTTCTTTCACATTATTATTGATACTTAATTACTCCATAAGCTAACCAAATTCTTTACTTGTATTATTCGTTGTTAGATTTATCTTTTGTTATTTTACATCTCATTTTTCAATGTTTTGGGACCCAAAAAATGCTCTGAACCAAATTTACATCTTGTCCATACAAGGTGTAAATTTGGCAAGATAGATTCATGCCCACCCCTCTTCCCAACACCCTAATTTGCATCTTGCATATTAGCTTTATGTTATATAAATTTTATCTGCATTTCATTTCACTGATGCATTCTTGTTTCATATTGTTTTCACTTGTTCCAAAGGTCAAATATCATTTAATTTTTGAAAAATTAGCTAAAATGACCAAGGGGGCTTGACTGTTGCACCTCCAAGCTTAGTAATATAGCTACCTAAGTAGGCCCCCAAAAACATATCAAAATTTTTAGGGTTTTGTAAGCTGTTTTATAGGTTTTGAAGTTGTTTGGATATTTTAGATGCAAGTTAAAGTTTGGATCAACCATAAAGATAGGTAAGTGCCATGGTATATCTTTAGGATATTTGATAAGTTTCTTTATTCTTTTCTATTTTAGATTTTGATAATAAAAGATAAAGAAAATATTTGATATTCTATTCCTAGGAATTTGAAAGAATAAAGGCATGAAGTTTTCATCCTAGGGTTAAATCTGTTTGTGCATTCTCTTAAATGCTTGCTCAAAAGAAAAAAATATATTTTATTGCAAATAGGGTTTATTCATCATTGAAAATTAAAAATCACTCTAGGGTTAGTCTTTGCTTACCTACATTATTGCTTGTCTTGCATTGTTCCTTCATTTCCATAGTTTAGCTTTTAGAAAGGCAAAACATAGGTGTTTGTTCAATATATACATCAAACATTCCATACCCATACTTGGAGTGAGTCCTTAAACCATTCCTAATGAAACCATTGATCACCAATCTCTCAACTATAGAGAATATAACACACCCATGTGGTCACCTCAGCTCCTAGCAGATCCAATTGATAATCGTATGTTGTCGAGCAGTTTTCCCCCTCCACACTCACAATCACTCAAATATACACCTTAATTCTCAAATATCATCTTCACACTTTTAGGATAACCCTAGAAGGTAATCTATATAGTCTTCTACAATGTCATGCATCAGATCATGAAATATGTATGTTATAGCTCTTTGATATGTTGCACCTACATTCTTTAGGTCAAAGGGCATATTTGATAATAAAATGTGCCCCAAGGGGCTATGAAAGTTGTCTTAGATTGGTCTTTAGGAGTAATTTTTGTTTGATTTCATCCTAAAAAACCATCCATTAAAGACAACATTTCATATCCTAAAGTAAAGTCTACAATTATGTCTATGTTGGGCAATGGAAAGTCATCCTTAGGGCATGATTTATTTATATCCCTCAAGTTTTTTTTTTGGGGGATTTTTTTTTAATAAAAAAAAATATATTCCACAAGGATTTCCAAGTGATCCAAGCTAACACATCATACTAGATACAATAAATCTACCAAGGAAATCCATGGATAATTCTGATAACAACTTTGACAGGACACAACAACCCATGACAATCGGGTTCCTCCACCTTGAAATTATCTTTCTTGGTCCTCATGAATTAACTGATTAAGGAGTCTAGATTTCTCTTGATCAAGATCATTCTAGCTATCAAATTTCCAATAAGGAAATCCTTCAAAATTCCACTTCGCCAAAAAATCAACCACTCTATTCTACTCTTGGGATATGAACAAAAAAAATTTCAACAAAATTCCTAGCCAAGCTCAAAATCTATTTCACTATTCTAACCATAAACCAAAAAGCATCCTAAAAATGCTTGTTGTTTAGAAGAGACACCACTATCATGGAATAATATTCATAAATAATCCTTCTCCGTCCTAAATAAAAAGTTATTTCCAATGCATGGAGAATTACCAACACTTCCATATGATTATTTGAATGAATTCTATTATACATAGAGAAAAAGAGGTGGGCCACACCATCATTATCACGGCCAATTCCTCCTATACCAATATTACCTGGGTTACCTCTGGAAGAACCATCCATATTTATTTTGATAACACCCCTAGGGGGGACTCCACTTCCCAGATCTACTGATCTTCAATGAACCAATCCCCCTAATAGGACCTCTATTTATAGATGGTGATGATAAAGAAATATCCAATCTATTGATAATATACTAGTCAAAGGAAGTAAGAGGAGAAATTAGAACACACTTCTCCTCAAGAGTCTCCTTAACCATCCTTTTGACTCTGAGCCATACTTGTAAGACTCCAAGTTGATATCCCTAAAAAATTCTTTGATTGCATTCCAACCAACTGCCAAAATATGAAGGAAGGACCAATATCCCAGACAATTTTAAGACATGAAGCAGAGGTAGGGGGTCTACCCAAGCTTTCCAAAAACTTAAAAATAGAAGTAGCATGAATTATGGGCCTTTTCCAGATCTACCACCACAAGTTCTAGACCTCCAGGGAATATGAGCATTGGAAGAAAATATGGGGAATGGTTTCCTCATTCTTTCCACAAATAAAACATAGTGAAGGACCCTAAAAACCTCTTTTCTGAGTATTATCCTAAGTTGAACAGTTTTTTTGACATAGAAGCCAAAGAAAAAAATTACATTTGGGCCAACCAAACTTATTCTAAATCTTCTTCCACCAGGGGGACACGATCTTCTCTCTTCTCTACATAATAAGGGTTTGATAATATAGAGCAACAATGTATTTCCCTTTCAAATTATATCCCCAAGCAAGAATATCAGAGTATTCAATAGAACAACACGGTCTCTTAGCTAAAATAGAAGCTAGAGTGTCATGATCCTTAGGAAAACCACCCTTTGGCCAGCCCTACAAATCCCACCAGCAGTGAGTAAAAGAACTACCAAGAGGACTTTGATGCTTGAATTCAACCACCTTAGACCAGCCCGCATCAGAAAAAATATCCCAAAGAAGATGAAGGTGGGGGAAAGAAGAAAGGATAGGAGGATGATTATCCCAAAAATATTCCTAAAATAAGGTATTGTTTCCCTTATTAACAATCCAAAAGAGACTCTTCTTAATAAGCATGATATATTTTTTGAGAGTGTCCCAAATAATGGAACCTTTTCCCCTCATCTCCAATCTTGAAATATAATTAGTTGGAGCACCACCAAAATATTTGAGGCTAAGAATTTTAATCCAAAGCTGATCATGATTATTGCACTACCTCTAATAAAGTTTAGCATCCAAATTAAGACTATTCAAATTGAATTACCTCAAACCGATACCCCCCATATCTTTAGGGCAACACACAGTATCCCAACTGGCCAAGCTCCATTTATTACAATCCAAGTTTCCTACCCATAAAATTTTCTATAAAGAGAATCAAATTCTTTAAGAAAGCACTTAGGAGCAACCAAGATAGAAAACCTGTAAATAGGAAAAGCATGAAGGATAGACTTCAAAAGCGTTAATCTACCAGCAAAGGATAGCCACTAAAAAGTCTAATGATTAACCCTTGATCAAAATCTATCCAAAATACTTTTCCATTAAGCTCTTTCAAGATTTTTAGAAGAAATAGGAATCCCCAGATACTCCACTAGCAAACAACCCACCTAAAAATGTAGAATATTAGCAATCCTACGTTGAATCTGACCATCCGTATTGAAGAAGAAGATATTTGATTTCTCTTCATTAATCATTTGACCAGAGGTATATAAATAAATATCTCAATCCTTCCTAAAATTCACTACTTCCTCAAATTTTGCCCTCCTCATCAGATTAGTATCATCGACAAACTAAATATGATATTGGGATAAATAATTCTTTGCCTAAGACCATACCTGGATAGCACCATGATTATGAAAACTCTTGAGAAGTCTATCCAAACCTTCAGCCATAAGGATGAAAATATAGGGGGGCAAGGGATCTCCTTGATGAATCCTCCTAGAGGTCGAGAAGAAAGTGGATGGTAAACCATTGATTAAAACTACAAAGGAGGCCAAAGTCACACAACTCATGATCCATTCAATCCAATTATACGATAAACTAAAAGCTTGAAGGATGTTCTGCAAAAAAGGCTAGCTAACCCTATCATAATACTTGGACATATCAAACTTAATGAACATAGCCTTTTCCTTAGATATATCCATAGAGTTAATAGCTTCAACAACAACCACCACACCATATAAAATTTGACGACCCTTAACAAACCCACCTTGCTCAAGAAAAATAAGAAAACCAAGAACTTTCTTCATCCGATCTGCAATAATCTTGGTAATAATTTTGTAAGTAACATTGCATAGGGAAATAGGACAAAAAGATTCCAATGAGCTAGCATTTTCAAATTTGGGAATAAGAGCAAGGGAATTGAATTAATAGCTTTAAGCATTTGCTTATTATCTTGAGATTCCTAAACAAGTTTTAGCAGATCAAAAGATAACACTTCCCAAAACTCTTGGAAAAATTCTATAAGGAAACCATCAGGTCTAGGTTTTTTACCTTTTTCATTTGAAAAACCATTGCTTTAAGTTCCTCCATCGATATGGGGTCCATTAGCATATTATTCATATAATTAGAGACCAACCTAGGAATACAATCCAAAATAAGCCTCATATTAACAACATCATGAGGACCCTGCTTGAAGAAAAGAGAGGAGAAAAACTTGACTAATTCATTAGAGATATCCTCAAAGGATGAGATAGTTTCCCCCTAATCAGAATTAAGTGAGACTGTAGCATTATGATTCTTGTGGTCTTTAACCAAATTGTGAAAAAAGGTGTTTCCATCCCCTTCCAACAACTAGTCAATCCGAGATTTCTGCTTCCAAAAATATCCTCACGAAGCTCCCATTCAGCAAGCTGACTAGAAAGGAAAAATTCCATTTCCAACATATCCTTTGTCAATCCTTCATATTTAATTTGAAAAGTGATCTCCTCCAGGCTATCCTGTAGTTACTTTTTATTTTGAAAGATATTTTCAAAAGGAAATTTGTTTCATTGCCCAAGTTTGAATTTGAAAAACTGGAGGCTTTTAAAAAAAGTAAACATAGCAGTACCAAATTTGGGTTTCTCTTGGACCCACAACCTCTCCATATATTCATACAAATCCTTATCCCTGAGCCACACAAGTTAAAATTTGAAAGAAAAATTTCTTGGAAATGAGAATCTCGAGGACTGAAAGAGAATGGGCCAGTGATCAGAGCCCCTCCAGCCTAGAATATCTGAGAACAAAGTCCAGCTATCATCAAACCAACTATCTAAAGTAAGGAACTGATCCAATATTTTAGAAATAAAATCTGTTCCACATATTTAATTAGTCCAAGTAAAGAGCCCATTTTGAGGCTTCACATCAACAAGATTAAGGAAAAAAAATATTGTCCCGCATCAAAGTAGAAGAAGGGCCCAAACACTCCACACCACCATTCTTCTCCTCTAGGGATATGATAGAATTAAAATCCCCAACCACAATAAAAGGATAATTTGGAGCAAGAGATTGAATGAATATAAGATGATTCCATAAGAGGATTTTACTTGATAAATCACTGGGGGCATACACATTAGATAGAAGAATAGAAGATCTAGATAAAAAGTAGGTAGCAACCATAGAGAGATAGTGCATGTTACCCACCCACCAAGAGGGAATTAAGCTTCATGGATACCACAAAAATGCAACACCACTCATCAAACCCTGGGCTCCAATAGCAAGACAGTGACAACCTTTCCATATCTTAGAAGCAATTCTAACCATATCTTCACAAGATAATTTTATTTCTTGGATGAAAACAATATCAGGTCTATGATCTTTGATCAAATTCTAAGTAGCTTTTTGTATAGGGCTGCTAATAAAACCCCTAATATTTCAATATATCACTTTCATTTTGGGGGAATAGAGAAGTGAGAATATAATGTCTTAACAACACTAGAATCAACTAAGGATTCCCCTATCAATTTCACTTTTTCTTGATCCTTTTTTCTTCCTGTTTTTACCACCTTCTCCACCCCACATTTTTTGATAGTTTTGGGGTGAATACCTAATGCAGAAGAAACTTTCTTTTTCCTTCCTATGTGACAATATTGTCTTGGGAGGGTTCAAACCTAGTCTCATCCTCATTTATCTCAATCAAGTTTTCAACCAAAGGGGAATGATAAAGAACTTTATCAAGATTATATGACACCTCTTTGGACTTATCTTCATTTTCTACAAGAGGGTTATCAGGAACCACCCCTTCCTTATCAAAAATTTGCATTTCAAAATAAGGATTTAGGAAAGAACAAGTACCTAGCTCTTGAATACAAGTATCCATATCACCTCAATTCTAGACTTACTCCTCAACACACGACTCATAAAAAGTCTCAAGCACATCAAATCTATTACAAGAACCTCTCTTCCCAACACCTTTATTTTGATGAAAAAAGACCTAGATCTTGAATGATACTTAATAGGAATAAATACATCAAAATCAGGTATCTCATTAACCATAGGAGCTTTTCCTTTTGCCTTTGTATATGCATCTTGAAATTCAGATGAAGAGGATGAAGGCTGAGAATTCACTTTCTTACAGTTTCTTTGAAGATACCCATATTCATGGCATATGTGACATTGAAATGGGAGAGCTTCATAATCTAACTGTTGGAACCAAGACATGTTTACCAGTTTAATCTCTAATGATTCAGGAAATAGATTATTCAGATCTACTTCAACATAGAGCCGTGCAAAAGAAGCAAATTTCCTATCCAAATTTTGGTGAGACAGACCAACCAGTTTCCCAATAATCTCTATAATAGAATGAAGAATATCTGGCATCCAATATTCCATAGGGAGTCATGGCAAATAGATCCACATAGGAATCCTAGAAGGCCTCTCCTCCACCAGATCAAATACTAAATTCCAAGTTTGATAAATAATCCATACTAATTGTGAAAGGACCCCCCTTGAACACTTTACTATGATTTGTCATATGGGATAACACCAAAATAAAATACCCATTAGCTACAAGAATAATCTCCAGATCACCTTCAAGCCTCCAATTTATCCTAACCCAGTTTTCTAAAAAATACATAGAAATTTTGAGACCCATGAATTTGTATATGAGTGCATGCTCAGACAAATATAAAATATCATTCGCAATAAAATCAGGACTGATAACCAAGACAAGATGATATTTGCTTTTCTCCAAACATCCATTATTCTTTAACTTTGAAGTTAAAGAGGAATTAGAAATAGGATCAAGGGTTGCATGCAACAAAAAATTCATGGCATTTGCATGATCATAAGAAGAGGCATCCTTATTCAAAACAACATCCTTAAAATATAAATATTGGGGGTCATCAGGACCCCCCGAAGCTACCATATCTAAAGCCAAACTACAACACACCTTTCACCAGCCAGCACGCTAGTTTTCATAGAATTTTTTAGCATCGACCCGAAACCCTAGATGTTGCTCCCTCTCATCTCCTATCCCTCAAATTTATTTATATTCAAATGGATCCTTATTTCTTGGTGATAGGTACAATGTTAGAGATCCAATATGAATAATCTATATATTTAATAAATCCATCATCTAAAAGTTTTTAAAGTTTATTCTTGACTAGAAGGGTGACTTTAGGGTGCATTTTAATCAATTTTTATTTTATTGCTTTAACATTTAGTTATACAACAAGAAGATACACAACTAAGGATGGGTCAAGTTTGGGCATGTCTACATAGGTCCAAGCAACAATATCATTAAATTCCTTTAAAAGGATGGCATATTCTCTTTGTTCATCTTCTATTAAGACTACCAAATTTTAGGATTTGAGGACCCTCTTTTGTACTAATGTTGATGTCTATAGTTTCTTTAATTAATATATGTGACTCATCCTTTAATTAAGGGGAAGTAGGTAACAATCCTAGGTCTTAAAATTCTTCAAGATCTAATGCTATTTATTTTGGCTCAGGTAATTGTATGGAAGCTAGGTTAAATATTTGATTGAGAGATTCTTCAACATGTGTGAGATCTTGGTCATAAGAATCCTTAGAGTTTTCTTCTTCTATTTTTATATAAGCTTAGGGTGGGCAATACTTAATAAATTGACACTAGAAAAACATAAAGTTTTACAAGGTTCTATATTGCTAAGGGACCATACTTCTTTTTCATATTCATCATCCCATTGTGATCCATGAAAAAATTTGGTGTAATTAGCTTCATCATATTCTTCTACTAGAGGTAATGGTTAATTCTTGTTAGGGATATATCCTATCCTACAACATCCTAGCCAAGGCTCAGTTTCTATAGGTTCTTTAATAACTTATTTGAACTGACCTAAATCCTTTCCTTGGTATTCCATGTTAACCAATATTTTTTTAAGGATAGGATATGCAGGTGGTATGTAACATGATGCATATTTTTGACATAGGGTTACCACCATAAATTTGTTCATCAAAAGTGGTGCCAACATAGATAAATGAACAAGTTCCTATTTGGAATTTTAAACCCTTTCTATTAGGTAAAATTGTGACATGAGGGGAAAGTAAAAGACTAACTATGTCTACAAAGGGATATTGATTTGGATGGATTATATTAACTTGTTCTTTGGTTGAAGATTGAGGATCATTTCCCAAGTTGATAAGAGGTTCTTCTAATATGTTTTTACCTTTATTTGACTAGGAGGAAGTTGATGGTGATATTGAGTGAAGTGTGGGACAAAAATTGAGTTTCTTTTGTTAAATATGCAATAGTTGGTAATAGGCAAAAGTTTTTGGGTCTACGGTATGAAAAATCCTTCCTTGATATTCATTTTAAACATTGTTATAGGGTTATGGTATTGCCTTCATGGCATGAATCCAAGGTCTTCCAAGCAACATGTTATAAGTTACATCACATGGTATGACATAAAAGAGGGTGTTAAGGATGTGTGGTCCTACCTTAAGGGGTAAGGTTATGGTTCCTATAACCTCTCATTTTTCATTATCAAATGATTAAATGATGAGGTTAGATTATTGCAAGTCTTTTGCACTTAATCCAAAATTTTATAGAAATTTTACATTGCAAATGTTGAGTTGTTCCATTGTATACCAAGAATCTCTTAATATGTTTATCTCCAATTTGATATATTATATAGAGAGGTAGGTCACATGTTAGGAACATCCTATTGGAAATAAAATCACTCACACAAATATTGTAAATAAACATAAATGCTCAAAACATAAACTATTGCAATACGAAATATAAATGCAGAAAGAAACAATCTCACAAAGTAACACAAAATCATAGGTAATTTTTAAGGGGTAACCTCCTTCAATGATTTCATTCAATTATGCAAAAAATATGCATACATTCCTTCTCACAATTTTAAATACTTCATATACCACCTAACTCTCAAGGTTGGCTTACATGCAAAATGCCACCCAAGCTAGAATCTCCTACCTACAAAATAGTTACATTCTTGATAATAATTACATATAATGGCACCACTTGTCTAGGTGCTTCTAGATCCACAATTATTATAAAACATTACAAAAAATTATCATGGGTGTTCACCACATTTGTAAAACATTACAAAATATTAACATTGGGTGTCCCCCACGTTCAACAAGGAGCATTATATCATAGTGTTAGGATGGGGTCCTAACATGCCCTTCTCCTTTGAAAAACTTCATCCTCAAAGCTAAAAATGAGGAAACTACTACTAGAGCTATTGAAGAGGTTCCCACATAGCATCTTGAGGTTGCAGGCCATGCCATTGGATAAAAACATTGCTAGTGACACATTGACAAAGGGTATGTGATCTATAGTAAAGAATGCATTCAGGTTCAAGGATGATGGAATATTCCTCATCTAAATTTGGAAGTGTAGATTACACCTACACCTTGTTTCCAACAACTTTCTTGAGAGAAGATATATGGAATAATGGATGAATTTTGGAACTAGTTGAAAGGGCTAGTTTGTATGGCATCAACTAGATCCTTTGCAATACCTGATAAGGACCATAATATTTTATAATTTTTTGACAACCACAAAGTTGAAAAGAGGATTTTTTGTACGACTATAAGCAAAGAAAAACCATATCTCCAATGTCAAAGCTACACTTAGTATGGTGTTGATCAATTTTTTGTTTCATACGATTCTAAGCCAAGTCCAAATTGACCTTGAGTTGGCAAATAATAGAGTCACATTTGTAGAGAGTGGAATCCATCTATTGAACTTTGGAATTGCCAGGAATGTAAGGATATGGTACTAGTGGAGGCTAACCATAGACTACTTCAAAAAGACTCACCCTAGTGGAAATGTGATATGTTGTGTTATACCACCATTCAGCTAAAGGAATCCACTTGGCCTAACATGTAGAATTTTTAGAGGTGAAGCAATGAAGGTATATTTCCAAGCATTTATTCACAATTTAAATTTGGCCATCATTTTGAGGGTCATAGACCAAACTCATCTTAAGTTGTGTTCCTTGCAACTTAAATAATTCTTGCCAAAAATTACTGGTGAAGGTAGGATCCCTATTAGATATAATGGATTTAGGCATGATATGGAGATGAAATATAGACTATAGGAAGGTTTTAAGGACAACAAATATAGTGTATGGGTGGGATAGAGAACATAAATGATCATACTTCATAAGATAATCCACTATCACTAGAATAATCAATTTTCCTCTAGATTTAGGTAACCCTTCAATGAAATCCATAGAGATATCTATCCAAAACTACTTAGGAATTGACAAGGATTGAAGGGTACCAAGGGAATACACAATTTCACCTTTTATATGTTGGCAACAATCACATTCAACCACAAAAGTATGAATATCTTTTTCATTCCCTACCAAAAAAGGTATGCTTGGTCCTTGTATAAGTTTTGACAAACTTGAAATGGCCAGTTATTGGGGAAATATGCATCTCCTAAAGGATGAGGTTTTTATTTGTGACTGATTAGGTACAACAAGATGGTAGTTGTATCATAAATCATGACCATCCCAAGTATAGTTGGGACATGAACGAGGATCTACTTGAAGTTTATGAATGATATTTTGCAAAGAGGAGTCCTTGATAAATTCATCATAGAGTTGATGAATCCACCGAGGATGTGGTGTAGATATAACATGTAGCATAATCAATTATTCATGTAGTTGAGAAAAATAATATGCCACCACATTCTCCTTACCCTTATTATAGGTGATATCATAGTCGTAACCCAATAATTTTGAAACCAAATTTTGCTATTCTAGGATGGCCACCCTTTGTTTTAAGAAATATTTGAGACTCTGATGATAAATTTTGATTAAAAAAAATTTGGCAATGAGATATGGATGCCAATGAGTGATTGCATGTAAAATTGCAAGCATTTCCTTCTCATAAGTAGACTTGCCTAAATTCTAGCCTAAGAGTGCCTTGCTAGTGAAAGCCAAAGGTCTACGTTCTTGCATTTAAATTTATCCCAATTCCAGTGCCTAATGTATCACTTTCAATGACAAAATATTTAAAGAAGTCTAGCATTGCTAATATAGGGGTAGTGGTCATGGTATACTTCAAATTGACAAAATCATTTTCGGTTGGTTTGGTCCACATAAAATAATTCTTCCTCAGCATGGCTATCAAGGGAGCTGCTATCTTAACATAATTTTTCATAAATTTCCTATAATATTCCATGATCCCTAAGAATCCATGAAATCCTTTTAAGGTACGAGGCTTAGGCCAATATTGAACAACCTAGATTTTCTTAGGATCAACTTGAAATCCATATTCAGTGAGGATGTGCTCCAAGTATTCAACCTCATGTTGACTAAATAAACATTTGGACCTCTTTGCATAGATTTGATGGCTACACAAAAATTTGAGTGTTTGGTCTAAGTGCTAAATATGTTTGTCCCATGAATTACTGCAAACCAATATATCATAAAAAGACCAAAATAAATTTGTGAAGGAAAGGATAAAAAATATAATTCATCAGACTCTAGAAGGTAGAAGATGCATTGGTTAATCCAAATGGCATAACCAAGAATTTATAATGCCCTTTGTGAGTTTTTAAGGCTATTTTTAGAATATCCTCATCCTTGATTTGGAATTGATGATACCCTAACCACAAATCCATCTTGAAAAGATATTGAGCCCCATGCAACTCATCATGTAATTCATCAATCATCAAAATAGGAAATTTATCTTTAATAATGATATTGTTGAGATTTAGATAATCCACACATAGGTTCTAAGTTCCATTATTTTTTCATACTAATGAAACCATTTAAGAATAGAGGTTAACACTAGGATGATAACCCAAGTAGCACAAAAATCTTACACAATTTTCCTAATCTCTGATTTTTGAGCATAAAGATACCTTTACGGATGGATATTAGGGGGAATACTACCAGAAAGAAGTTGTATTACATGGTCATGTAAGTGATGAGGAAGGAGTCCCCTAAAAAACTTCATCCTATTTGTTTAATAAGCCTTGTAATTGCACTAGATAGTTTTGTTCCCCATTCTTGAGGGCATTGATAGCAAAATTTTGTGCCACCACTCCATGAGAGGATTGTTTTACAACTTTTCCATATTATGGGTAGAAATAAACTAAACCACACCATCCTTCATGCCATGTAAAGTATATTCCTTCCTTTTTTGACTAAAATTTATCCATAACTCAACGAAATACCATAAAATTGGTCTTAACATCCGTAACCATTGTGCTCCTAAAACTATATTACACCCACCTAAGGGTAGGGAAAATATATCCATCTTGAGATAATAGTCCCCAATTTAAATTTTGACATTAAAATTTTTCCTTTGCATGGTAATATAACTCCATTAGCAATCATGAATTCAAAGGAATTGCATGTAGTAATGTAACAATTTCCTTATTTGACCACACATAAATCAATAAAGTTGTGTACTGCCAGAGTTAATAAGAATGATGACCCATTGTCCTTTGAAGTAGCCAATAATTTTCATTATTTAGGAAGTGGATACTACTTATAAAGCATGCATAGATATTTCTAGTTGGGAGTCCTCTATTGCTTGATCTATGGTTTCTTCCTCTTGGGGATCCTCCTCATCCTCTAAATATTTTACGGTTGGTACCTCATCCATATCTAGCAAATACAAATTTTGATGCACACACTTGTGCCCCAAGAAATACTTTTTATCACAATTATAACATAGCCCATGGGTCCTTCTATTCTCCATCTCTTTATGAGTAATTTTTTTTTATAGTTGGGGATTTAGTGAGAGGACTTGTCATAGAATTGGAAGGGAAAAGGTGGTTATAAGAGGTGCATCCTTGAGCCTTAAATTTTTATTGTACCAATTTAGCAAATTGTATTGCCTATTACAATGTTTGGGGCCTCAATTTTTTAACCTTAGCCTTAATGTCATCCTTCAAACCACTCACATAAAAACTTTGGAAGAAGTTGATACTTAAATTAATTGTATTATTGGAAAGTTTATCAGGATTTTGCACTCCTTGCCACAATCTTCTTCTAGGATTTGGTACTCCTTGCTAAATTCTTCTTCTCTTGGGCTTGTTGTCAGATGGTGACAATTGTCCCAAGTACCTCACTATCAAGGGCTTCTCCTTGGTAGTGGATTTTTCTAATGAGTTCTCATAATAACTATTTTAGTGATGCTTCTATGAGCTCTACAAAAAGGCTCTCCAAGCCTTCTTCTTTTTTTCTCCTTAAGACCTCTCCAAGGTCTTCTATATTGCATCTCCTCTGGTATTTTGACTAAGACCTTTTCTTCAACCTTCTACTTTTAGAAGTGTTGGTGATGAGATTTTCCTATCGGATCTTTGATTCTGCTACTTCTGAATTCTAGAATAGGATTTTGTTGGTCCTTTTTCTTTATTTTTCAATTTGCAAGCTTTGATGGAGATCACCAATCTCCTATTTCTTGGAATCTTCTTTGGAGCCTTTCTTCTGAGTTAGGTACTCTTCTTCTAAATTAGGAACTCTTCTCTGAAGTTTTTCTTTAGAATTAAGGCTTCTATGGCCTTTTCTTCTTCTGCACTCTATAGGTATTGATATTGAATGGATATCACCAATTTCTTATCTACTCATATGACTAAATTTATAGAGTCTATTAGTCCTTGAGTTTGCTATAAGGATATTGTGGCCTTTTATTTACTTCTATAATTTGTAGGATTGTAGCTCTTGTAATGAGACCTTTCTCGAGGTCTTTGAAATATTTAGTCTTCTACATTGTTACTGTAAGTACTGGAATGATCCTTGAAGATATTATTTCTAACTCTCTTGAAGGAAGCTTCTCAACTTTTTCTTGAATCTTCTTTTCCTACAAAAAGCTGTTAGAAATTGGAATAAAAGAACTTATAAATCTAGAGATAATAATCTTCACTAGTTGATTTGTCAAACTAGTAGCTTGAATGCTGAGTCCTAGTCTTCATGAGTTTTTTCTTCTGTAACTCTGTGGAAACCCTAGCCAAATTTAATATCATTTTTTTTGCAACTGAGATTTATTTTAGTCTTCACTTTTCTAATCCTGTTGACTACTATGGATTTTTCTATCAGTTAATTCTAATGGTAGCTTTTGCATGTAGCGGTAAATATGCAGGCCAATAGTAGTGATGGTGATTCTCCCTATTCCTCTTATCCTAATATAATTATCTAATGATGGAGGTAGGTCCTCCTATATCAAAGCACTGGGGCTTTGATACCACTATTAGCTTTTGAGGATATATGTAGTGGAGATATCTAACATAGGTTCCAATGAAATACATGAAATATAAAATAAAGTGAAATAACAATATGACTAAAATATGCTACAAATATAAATGATAAAAATAAAATTCAATATGGAGGAAATGGTCACTCCATTAATATAATATAATGAGTTACATTGTACTCCATACAGGAGTACTTGATAGATGAAGAAGATGAGATATGAGATGATATGTGTTCTACTACTATAAAGCCCTCTATATAGGAAGATAGATTCCTTGGCCAACACTCTACCTAGTTGTACAAGGGGACACCTTGCACAAAACAACTTGCACATTGCCACTTATGCAATTATTACATTGCTTAAAGGAACTAGATAACTTTCCCCTAAACTAATATCCTATCCTAACTATGTACCTAAGGTGGTACTTTTATATGACCCAAATGATGTAATATACTCTAACTCTAACACTAACTTTGTTTTAACCAATTTTTAAAAGAAACCATTGCATGTAGATCCACAAAAATGAGGGTATTTCAGGTTCCATCTAATAGGAAAAGAGATTAGCCTATGCCCAACAAGGATAGTTTTTCAAATTCCATAAGCAGCTAAAAAGGGAGATCTAGTTCCTAAGTAACACGAGGATAAAATTATGCAGAGGCAGAGTAGCAAGGAAAAAGATAAATAATAGTCCAGTTCTAAAGAAGAAGCTAGAGAGAAGTTGCAATTCCCTTCTATCACCAAGAGACAAAGAATTGAAGTTACACAATAATATAAGAGGATATTTTGTGAACAAGATAGGAAAGAAGAAAGAACCACCTTAGAAAAACCTAAATTCAACATTGTGGATGAATTAAAAAGGACCCCATCTAGAGAAAGTCTCTATGATACACTCTTTCTTCCTGGTCAAATTGGTTTGTTGAAAACTTCTCTAAAAAAGAAGTCTCAAGGAAAAGAAATTGCCACTATGTTTAATTTAGCACATGATTAGGGGAAGATGTCTCCTGCAACCCTGAAGAATAAACCTCCACCATTCTACATTTCCCTTAGAATGGAAGGGTGGATAGTGCATAATTGTATGATAGATTCAGGAGCATCCACTACTACCATGCCCAAGGTAGTTTATGATAAAATGGATATGGAATATACATGCTTATGCCCTGGAGTTCTATAGCTTGATGGGACACCTGTCAAGAATGTGGGAGTTATAAAAGATGTGTTGATGAAATTGGAAGTTATAAAATATGTGCTAATGAAATTACATAGGGCTCTAGAGGTGACTATTATGCAGTAAATTATGGTGGTAAATATTGAACCTTATTTTGGCTTATGTATCTCTAGGTAATTTATTGGCAAGCTAGGGGGTTACATGTACTTAGACTACTCTAGCATGATGATCCCTTATAAAGATAAGAGAATAAGGATAACCCCTGAGAAGCTAGTAGCTTATCATATAGAGAAGATTAATAAAGATATGTACAACCATTATATAACAAAAGAATTGGAGTTGGTAGAACTCTTGGAGGATTTAGAGGTTGATTATCAATTAGCATTATGAGAGGCCCAATATCTTCTCGAATGGGAATAGAAACATATAACATCTCATTTGAAGAAGATAAAAAGACTCTAGCCATATCCAATCAATCATTGAGAGATTCTAAAATATGGATAATGCATTTTTATGGAGTAAGATGTAAAAATGGAGCTGGAGCAGGGGTAGTCTTGAAATCACTTCAGAAGGGGTTAAGAGTTTTTCTTATAGAATCACCTGGTCTTGCACCAATAATACTACCGAGTATGAAGCTTTGTGTCTAGGACTCCTACAAGCTCAAAATATGGGTATTAAAATGCTAGATATTTATGGTGACTTTGAGTTGGTTATGAACCAAGTCATAGAAAAGTATAACAATAAGGACCACTATTTGAAGGTTTATAGGAATAGATTTTGGGAATTTATGGAGGCTTTTGATGCCTTAAATTTACATGTGGTCCTACGGTAGAAAAATATTTTTTTTGAAACTTTGGCTATCAAAGGATCCAATTTTTCTCCTTTTGCAAATTATGGATCACCTTAGAAAAAAGAGTTAAGCTCATTTTCAAACTAGCGATGCCATATAGACAAATTTATTAGTAGGTATTTGAGAGATATGAATAGATTATTGATTTTTTGATCAAAGAAGCTAACTCTGCTTTCTCATAGGGTGATTTAATTCAAGAACTAGATCAACAAAATGTTATACAACTAAAAATCAATCACATATTTAAGGGGTTGATCACTCTAGAAAACCTGTTTAATAATTAGGATGGTAAGAAATTAAAACAAATGAAAGTAGATGATAAGATCTATAAATATATTGAAGTAGAAAATGAGGGAAAACTAAAGTTTGGCATTCAATGCACTACAAGTAAGGTCGAAGAATTCAAATCTTTGTGTCATAGATACAAGGATATAATAGTTCAGAATTATGATGAACTAAGGGTTTATGATAAGAACATAATTCAACACACTATTGAGTTAGTACCTAATGCCAAGTCGTTCAGGTAGAAACATAGATTGATGAATCCTAAAATAGAAATGATTATGAGATAGGAGCTACTAAAGCTATTGAAAGAAAAAATTATCTATCCTATTAAAAACTGTACATGGGTTACCAATTTGGTCCCAATGAGAAAGAAGAATGGTGATATCCACCTATGTGTGTATTTTAGGAATATGAACCAAGCATCTCTGAAAGATCACTACCCCTTACCATAAATTGATCAGATTTTATAGATGGTGGTAGGGGAAAAATATTCTCTTTATTAGATGGCTTCTCTGGATACAATCAAATTTGGGTCAAGGATGAAGATCAATATAAGACTACATTCACTACAAAGTGGGGTACCTTCACCTATCAGAGGATGCCATTTGGTTTGTCTAATGTTGGTGCCACTTTTTAGAGAGCAATGGATTATGATTTTGGTAAGCTTATCAATAAGATAATATTAATATATTTAGATGATATGACTATATTATCCCACAAGAAACAAGATCATCTCAACCATTTGGAGCAATTTTTCTAAAAGTACAGAGATTGTAGCATATCATTAAATCCAAAGAAACACATATTTGCAGTCAATGAAGGGAGATTGCTGGGACATGTGTTGTAAAAGAAAAGAATATCCATTGATCTAGATAAAATAAAATAAATATTGGTACTTCCTCTTCCAATGAATAAGAAAGCTCTTCAGTCTTTCTTTGGATAAACTAACTTTGTGAGAAAATTCATTTAAGATTTTTCTTAGATTGTTAAGCCAATATTAAAATTACTCATGAAAATTGTTGACTCTAAATGGACTAACAAAAGGAACCAAACATTTGAATTGATCAAGAAAGCCATTGCCATAGCTCCAGTATTGGTCAACCCTAATTTCAATAAGGACTTTATCTTATACGCTTATGGAGCTACATAAAGTTATGTTGCTATGCTAACTCAAAAGGATGATGAAAGCAATGAACACCCCATATTATTTTGGAGTTAAAATCTACATGAGTATTAGATAAAATACAACTTCATATAAAGATAGGTGTTTGCAATCATGAAATCACTGAATAAGTTCAGGTAATACCTAGCATAAATAAAATGCTATTGTATGTAGTCCATACTAATGTCAAAACCATTATCTTGCAAGGTGATCTTGGTGAGAATAGGGTAGTATGGATTACAAAGATCCAAGAATTTGACAAGGAGATTCATCCCACCAAATTTTTTAGAGGGAGAGCATTATATCAAGAAATGGTAGCTAAAGCTAATGCAAGAGATTTTTTTTTATTTGTGGAAAACATCCCAAAAGGGATGCCACTTTCGGTAAGACCTAAGGAGGCAGGGGTATCCATTCCACAAAAAACACCCAGGACTCGGACCTGGCCTACCACCTTTGACATACTCAAGGAGCAAACAAACACACAAAACCAATTTAAAAATAAGTAAATAAATAAGTAAATAACAACAAAAATAATAAAATAAAATAAAAAACATGCTCCTTGAGTGTGTCAAAAACAAAAGCACAACCAAACACACACACAATAAGATAAAAGAAACCACAACACGAACCACATAGAAAAACACAAGAACCCCATAACAAAACACAAACAAGACAAAAACAACAGAACACTACAAAGACATAACCCAAAAAAAACATGAAAAATAAACACAACCGAAGCCTAAAATATTAAAAAAATAAAATAAAAATAAAAATAAAAAACAACAAACAACAGACAATAAAAAAAACAAAAAACATATAAAAAACTCACACAAAAAACATGAATTAACACAAACAAAGAGAAACACAAGAACAATAATGACAAAAACACAAGAACAATAACAAAAAACATAAAAAAACACAAAACAACAAAAACACAAGAACAACAAAAAACAACACAAAAAACACAAAAACAAAACAAAACAAAAGAACACACACACCTTAAAAAACTAAAAAAAAAAACAAAAAATAAAAAATTGAACATAACAATGACCTATCTAGACCACAAGACTATTAAGGCAAGAAACAACAAAGGAAACAAAAGAAAGAAAAGAGTGATCTAGGGAACTAAAAAAACCTGAATGAACCAAAGAGAAGAAAAAAAAACAAGAAGAAACTAGGTACCTTCAGAATTGGAGCCATCCAATGAAATGATAGAAAGAAAAGCTTACCTAATTTGCAAAGCCCACCATCTAGGAGGGTGGCCATAACAAGTAAGATCATCTTTGTCCAAAGCCCAATTAGCTAAAGCATCAACACAATTGTTAAGATCTATGACCACATGATTGTAATCAAATTTCAAAAATCCCATCTGGATTAATTGAATCTTCTCAACCTTAGTAGCCTCCTAAAGGCCTCTAAGGATACCATACCCCTTTATTGGAAAGAATACCCAAATTCTTAGCAAAAGTAAAAACCAGGGAGCCATCTGAAAGTCTACCAATTCCTCCTACACTGGATTTTCCAGGGTTCCCTCTAGAGGCTCCATCAGTATTGAATTTTCCAAAATCCTTAGGAGGAGGTTGCCAATTTCTTGTCCTATCCATATTACTAATACTCACATTCCCTTTAAGTTGGTTGTCCTTAGAAGATTTAATCTTCAATATTTGCATCACTTGATACCGTATTTGGTGGGATTTTTGGGGGTGATTAAGGAGTTGATGGACTGATTCAACTAAGTTGGCTATGGTCTTTTGCCAAATATAGTGAATATCTTTCCTATCTTGATTAGAAATTTGGCTATTCCTTTCAATCCAAATATTCCAAAGAAGAATGGTAGAACCCATCCAAACTAACTGCCTAATAAAATGATCAACACCCTCTTGATTAGGCCAATCCCTCCAAAGCTATTCAAAAGTAAAAAAATTAGACCACTGTAAGCCAAGTAAAGTGGCCATTCTCCTCCATATATCAAAAGCTAAAGTACACTCAATAAAAATATGGTTGAGAGTTTCTACATTCTCTTCACACATCTCACATCTAAAAGGGCCATGAAAACCACGCTTTATAAGTTGCTCACTAGTATGCACCCTATGATGCAATAAAAGCCAATTAAAGAACCTCACCTTAGGCCAGAGCTTTTGAGCCCACAATTGAGAAAATATGTCAAAAGAATGGTTGAGATTATTATGGCATAAGGTCAAATAACCTTGAGCAACTGAATACTCACCCTTAGTAGTGTTGTTCCATCCAAAACAATCTTTTTCATGGGACCAAGAGAGAAATCTCATATGAAGGATGCCTTCGATATCTTGTATTTGCCTTTATGGGATTTGAATAGGCCAGTCCTCAATAGGGGTCCAATATCTACCAACCTTTGAATTACCAGTATGGTATGAGCAATAATTAGCCATCTTTATCCAGTTAGCTTGGTGAATCTCCTCCATCCAAGGCCTCCAATCGAGAAAATGAGTTATCAAAGGCTTGTGACCATCCCAAGAATCTGTCCAAAAATTTACCTGTTGACCATTATGAATGATCCAAAATAAATTTTTCTTTATCAAATTCTCAAGAACTGCTAAAATGGGAGAAATTTTGGTAGGAAGTTGATAGCGAACAAGGTCTTCAGGACTTTTGTTCTCAGCATATTTAACATGAAGATTATTGGTCCAAAGAGCGTTGGGGTTATGCAATATCCTCCAACATAATTTAGAAGCTAAATCTTTGTTGTTATTAATAGAAGACTAGAATCCTAACCCCCATTTATTCTTAGGAAGACATAAAGTGTCCCATTTCACCAAGGCCCATTTTATTTTCTCCTTAGTAACACTCCAAAGGAAACGATGACTGGTTTGATCCAGTTCTCGAAGAACAACATTTGGAATATTCAACATGGAAGATACATAAATAGGAATAGCTTAAAGGACTAATTTTACCAAGGTGATTCTACCCCCAGAAGAAAGTCACCTGTTGGTCCACTTTCTAATTTTCTTCTTGAATTTGTCCAACAACCAATTCCAATCTTTATTTTTCTGCCTTTGAATATTTATGGGAATACCTAAATAAGTGATTAGAAGGGAGGTCTTCTTATATGTTAATTTATAAAAGACCATGGATTCCTGTCTAATAGAGTAGTGAAAGAAAATAACTTTAGATTTGTCTTCATTTATCAACTACCCAGTAGCCTTAGAAAAATAGCTAATGATTTGGTTAATATTAGAAGCTTCCTTAACTGTAGATTTACCTAAAAGGGTAGAGTCATCCAAAAATTGAAGATGAGAGATAGGTCTAGCTCCATGAGCAATGGTAACTCCCTCAAGGGTTTTTATTTCCCTCTTTTTGGTTATAGTCCTACCCAAGCATTCAACAAGAATGATGAATAAACAAGGGGATAGCAGGTCACCTTTCCTAATACCTCTGGAAGCTAGGAATGGCTAAGAAGTCCTACCATTAATAAGAACTAAGTAGGAAACTAAAGAGATACATCCCATAATACAATCCATCCAATCCTTAGAGAAACCAAATTACCTCAAAAATTTGATAAGGAAGTTTCAATCCACTCTGTCATAAGATTTGGATAAGTCTAACCAAATGAACATGGAAGGAGAATTTTACATATCCATGTAATGGATGGCTTCCTGAGCAAGACCTATCTCATCTACTATTTGACACCCTTCCACATAAGCCCCTTGCACTGGGGAAATAACCTTATGCAAAAGAGGCTTCAACCTTTCTGCCATGATTTTAGTAATGATTTTGAGAAGAACATTACATAAAGCAATAGGTCTAAAAGCTGAGAAATGATCAACCTCTTGAGCTTTTGGAACAAGAGTAATATAAGTTTTATTGATAACCTTCAAAATTTCTTTGGCTTTCTTGGCTTCTTCCACCACCTCTAATAAATTAACATGAAGGATATCCTAGAACTCTTGGTAGAACTCAATGGTAAAACCATCAGGACCCGGGGTTTTCCCTTTTTTCATTTTAAAAACTACCTATTGAAGCTCATTTATAGTAACAAGAGTAGTCAGAATAGAGTTCTCCTCAAAAGTGATAAGAGAAGGGATTGCTTGAATAATATTTTGTTGAGAATCCGAGTCAAGAGGAGTAGCATCAAAAATATTGGAAAAGTAATCAACAACAATAGAGTTCATGCCATCCCAAGTATAAACAACATCTCCAGAATTTGATTTCAGGGAAGAAATAAAGTTGTGAGATCTTCGAGCTAGAAGATATTTGTGGAAGAAATTTATGTTTCGATCTCCTTTGAGCCATTGAATTCTAGATTTTTTCTTCCATAATATTTCTTCTCTTTTTTCCCATTCTTCTAACCGAGTTGTGAGTTTAATTTCATCTGCACTTCTCTTCTCTATGAGGCCTTCTAAATGGATTTTCTTATTAAAATTTTCAAGATGAGCAATAACTTCACGTTTTTTTTATGAACATCCCCAAACTCTTTCTAGTTCCAAGTATTAATTTTGGATTTAATGTATTGCAATATTTTGGAAAAATATAACATCTTAGTACCATGCCTAGGTTTACCTTCCTTCCACCATTGTTGTAGATGAGGTCTAAAGGAAATATCTATAAGCCACATTAATTGAAAATGAAAAGGAGAGAAACTCACATTGGTTTTCCACATGTCCACCATGACTAGCCAATGATCCGAACCAGCATTATTAAGAGTCTTCACTTTAGGAATATGACCATGGATTAAGAAATTTTTAGAGAGAAAAAACCTATCCAATATCTCCATTATACAAGATAAACCTTACCTTCTGTTAGACCAAGTCATAAGGCCATTATCTGGTTGGATGTCCACAAAATGGAGGTTTGCAATATATTTGCTCATGAGGTCAATTTTTTTTTCCAAATTTTTATTTCCCCCTCTTTTCTCATCCAGAGAGAGGATGGTATTGAAATATCCTCCGATAAAGATCCAAGATTCAAGAAAATTAGAGATAATACGAGTTATATCCTTCCACTGTCTTCTTTTTTCCTCCAAATTTGTCGAAGCACAAACAGTTTTGCATAGCATAATTTGGTTGGAATGTCTACTTTGAATAGCTATAGCCAAAAGATCTCAACTTCCAACCATATGGTGAATAACTACCTCTTTTGGGTCCCAAAGACAAGCAATGCCACCAAAAGTCCCCTGGGAACTAAGGGAAACCACTTTTCCAATTGGCCAAATTTTACTGAGGTAGTATACTAGATCAATGAATTAGAGCAAAAATATGACACTTCCTTAGAAGGAGCATATTGGATAGATCAGCTCATAAGCTACTTCTAAACAAGGATCTATCCTCCAAATCTCAATGCTTCATAAAGAAGAAGGTATAGGCTGCAAGTATTACACTATATGTTTTACATGGAAGGCTTTGTAGAAAGAATTTGGATGGTGTTCTCCTAAGATGTGTCAGATAAGATCAAAATCAAAATATCTTAAGGGAATTTCATGATGGATTATTTGGAGGATATTACTCAAGTAGGTCTACTGCACTAAAGTTTATAAGGTATGGTTATTATTGGCCTACAATTTTCACTGATGCCTTTAAGATTGCTAGATCATGTGATAAATGCTAGAGGTATACTGCTAGAAATAGAAACATTGTAATACCTCTTCAACCAATCCAAGTAGATTAGACATTTCAATAGTGGGGGTTAGACTTTGTCGAATATATCAATCCTAATTCCTCAATGGACCACAAATATATTATAATAACCACTAATTATATTACCAGATGGGTTGAGGCATTTCCAACTAAGAAATGTGATCAGGATGTAGTCCTTGAATTCCTTGAAAATTTTAAAACTAGATTTGGTATCCCTAAAGCTTTAGTGAGTGATAATGGCCCAACCTTCATAGTATCCAAGTACATTAATTTTACTAGTAGATATGACATTTATCTGAAGAATTCTTCTAATTACTACCCACAGGGGAATGAATTGGTAGAATCAAGCAATAAAAACCTTCTTAAAATGATAAGAAGATCTCTAGAGTACAACAAAATATGCTAGCATTTACTCATGAATCAGGTCCTATGGAAAAATAGAATTACCAAGAAGAAGTCCATAGGCACATCTCCTTATTCTCTAGTATATGGAAAAGAAGCTATATTCCCTATACATTTAGAGATACCTACCTTAAAGTATATCAGTGATGATGATCTTGATAATGAAGATCCTATAAATAAAAGGCTAGCTTAGTTTCTTCAATTGGAGGAATAGAGAGAAGGAGCCTATAAATAATTCCAAATACATTTATCATAGACAAAAGGTTGGTTTGAAAAAAGGCTTCCTATAGGAAATTCAGAGTTGGGGACTCAATTTTGAAGTGGAATGCTAAAAAGGCCAAACTAGGAAAACATGAGAAGTTTGATACATTTTGGGAAGGTCCATTTGAAATAACCATAGTCAAATAGAAGAATTCTTTTCAACTCCAAGACCTAAGAGGAAATTTGCTTTTGATCCCAATAAACGGGTATCACCTCAAACTATACTTCAAGTAAAAATATCTTACTTTGTATTATATGTATCATACTATGTAAATACTTTTATTTTTTACACTTTGTATTAATATTAAGAAAGAAAAAATGAAAAAAAATTCCATGATAGTGAATTTCCTCATAACCGCAATACAAATTCTATTTGCAAGATTATTCCATGCCATGCATATTATTTAGACATAATTTTGATTTTGAGACAAAGGAGCATGGTCATGAGCTTTTGGTAAAGCAACGATGACACGTGAATGATTTCAAATTCAAACATAAAAGTGGTGCATGCATCAAATCTACATTGCCAACTACAAGGTTAAGCCAACTAAGAATTAGAAAGTTCATCGATGCAGCACCAACTAGTTTTTGCATGAAAAATATGAACGTTGCACCTACGAAATTTAATGTTGCATGCTTTAGGAGGACTATATGTTTGCCACCTTAGAGAAAAATCACTCCTACCATGTATTCAAAACCTTGTGAGCAGAATAGTGTAGGGTAAAGAGTGGATTCCTAAATTTTATGAGAGAGCCTAGTTTTTCTTTGTAAGTGAGATCAACCTGTTCACAATTAACAAATGTTGCATCATATTCCACTGCAAAGAAAATTTCCACTATGGAGAGTAAAGTAGATAACTACTTCCATGATGCCTCGGCTAGGATTGCAAACACAATCACCACCTAGAATGAAAAGGTACCAATGAGGATAGAGGTAGTAAAGAGAGTATCTACAAGTATAACAACATCAAGACCAAACACCATTGTGGTTAGCTCTTTGTTATATATTTACATGTGTGATTCTGTACATTCTTACTATAAATTAATAATAGCAATAGTAAAGAATTATGACTAAGAGCATAGAGTGCTGCAAAACATTGAGGGAAGGACCCTAATGAATGTAAACCTTGAGTATTTCAATAACGCATTTACCCTAGGAGTGAAACCAAGAAGGAGGGTAAAGATATTTTTTAAAAAATATCAGGCAAGATATTATGCCCTAGACAAGCATGCAGAAGGAGGAAGGAATTTCCTAAATTAGGTATCTAACCAATTAAAAAGGAAATTGAGTGGCAGTGCCTTACCATCAACCCCAATTAGACTCGATGAATTTTTGAACCTTGAACTTTACTCAATATTGGATGTAATAAGAGGTTTACCCTGAGATATAAATTTCTATCATTGATAGATAACTACTACTCATTGCATCTATATTTCCAAAAATTATGACCCTACCAAGATGAGTAACTACCCAATATTATTTGATTGAGCCTGATACCTACCTAACATGATTCATGATCACCTAATAAAGCTAAAATCTAACCAAGTGAGGTCATCCTTTAGGTATTATTCTTATGTGGTATATATTTTCCTTTAATTTTCTCATATGGACCTATAATTTATACCAGTAAAATCTACAACTCAAAATGGATCTACTCTCATAGTATACTCTTGGACGAGTGTGCTTAGTAAAACAGAATCATATTATAATTTTAACAAAGAGTTCCTAGGGCCTTCTCTAAATTTGATTAATGGACAAATGCCTAGATTTCCTAAAAAGGTAGTAAAGACATTTAAGAAAAGAGGGAGTAGAAGAAGGCAATTGGTATATACTGATACAAGGGATAATGATTCATCTATATGGCTTTACTACAAAACCCTTTGTGTTGCTAAATTATGTCACAGAAAGGATGTTTGCTCTTGAAAACTGTCACCAAAAATTTTACATCAACTTTATCTTTGGAATAGGAAAGAGCAGGAAAGGCACCTGCACCTACCCCATTATACACTATCAATAAAATGGGTAATATAAGAGCATCACAAAGAATATGTAGGAATTGGGGTTAGTAGAGCTTCCTCATAGATGGAGGTATGATCCAAAGAATAAGTTCACACAAAAATTGAATAGACTTACCAAAGGGAAATCTCCAAAATTTAGGAGAACTCCCAGACCTTACTATGAAAAATTTAGAAATATGGATGAAAAGGCTGAACTGGAATAGGATGTTCCACATATGGAAGAATTACCTCCTTGGAGATATTTATATGATCATTTTTTGATTATACCCCTGAGAAGAATCAAACAAAATATGTGGAAGTTGAAGTCAAAGAATTGGTAAAGAAAGAAAAAAGGGACTCTAGCAAAAATTTTGAATTCTGGAGAATGAGAGTAGAAAAAGACACCATTAAGTCAGAGTATCCCACTAAAAATGATAAAATATTTGATGATAAATATGATCAATTTATAGGATCTTGGCAAGGTAGTGGAAAGTTTTTGGCATTGATTTTTAGAAAGCCTACTAGCCAAGAGGGAGCAACAAATTTCAAGCAAGCCAGAGGAGGTAAACTAAAAGGAGTCAACATTAGAACTCCCCAACCCTCTTATCCTCATAGAAAGGCCACCTCAGAAGCCACCCTTTCTAGAAAAGGCAAATAATTAGTATCTACATTTCAGCCAACAAGAGAGTAGCTAGAGACATATGGACCAGGTGCTCACCTAATGCAAAGGTATGGCTATGAAGGAGGAGGTCTAGGTCCAAATGAGGTAGGCCAAGCAAATTTGATTCAATTCAAACAAAGGCCACATTGATTAGTCCTTGGGGCATCATAAAACTACTATGTTGAGCGTAGAGAGAGAGCTAAGGACATTATGATTGGTACCTATATGGTCAATTTTTCACATCAATCCCCTCTTCAACAACAATTTCAATTGGAAGGGGTAATGATAGAGCCTCAAAACCAATATGAGGGAGAGAAAATAGAGGCTGATATTTTTAGGCCATGGTAATTAGAAATAATTGTTGAGGCTATAGAAGAAACATATAATGAAGATATTAAAGAGAAAGAATAAGATCAAGTTTCTCAAGCACTAGAGCTATCATAAGCTCGACAAGAAGAACAATCTAACCCCAACCAAGCAACTTAGTAGTCTCTCCTGAGAGACTCAGGTATGATTTTTGCTCCATCTTCTTCTCCTCCTCCTCCTCTAATTTCCTTGAATATTTTTCCTTCCCTTTCTAAGAAATAAGCTAAAACAATAGAGGTCCCCTCATCCACTTCATTAAAAATTACCACACCCCTTCCACCATCATCCATTCCACTTACATCAACAACTCCTTCCCCTCCATTAGTTTTAATAAAAATCTAACTTCCATATTTCCTATCATAAAAACCTCCTCTAACATCAACAACATCTTTTGTAATGTCACTAGGCCCATAATTATATATGCCTCTCCCAATTCTTTCATTGGATGAAGCTATAATTTTTACTCAATTTTATCAAAATTCCACTATTTTAACTTCTCCTCATACCCCCGTTCCCCTAGTATCATCTTTGGTGACCACATCTATTCAATCCACTAATCATTCCATGGCCTCGTATGAAAATATTGATGAAATTTCATTCAATGCAACCTCTTGGTGGAATAAGTAGCTTGGAAAACCATCAAAGAAAATAGCTCATAAATGGAAGACTATTATTGTCAATCTAGGTTCTCAGAAGGGGATAAAGCTCACTATCACTCCCAAAGTGAACAAGCCAAGGAAATATATGACCATAGATGATTATCAGGTAAAGGAGAATATGGTGGACATCATGCAATTGCCTATAGTTGATGAGCTCATAATGGCCAAAGATCATATGGATATAGTTTTCTTACAAGGTGATGTCTATAGGGAGGAAAATGAAGAGCCAAAAAATTTGCTTAGAGACCAAAAGAATCTTGAGAAAGCCCTCAGGGATGAAGTGAAGAAGTGGTAGGAACAAATATCAAGAATTTTCCAACTATAAAGAGTAGACTAAAAATGCTCAAACTCAAGTGAAATCTCTAACTGATCAGAACAATCAATTATAGTAGCAGTTGTTGATAGAAAAGGCCATATCTATAGGATTCTCAAAGAACAAGGTGAAGTAGATTAGGAAAGAAATATGGTCTAATATCAAGATGAAAGGTTTGGAATCCAAAATGGTTTTCATGTTCTTAGATGAATCCAGTAAAAAATTTGTAAGCACTAGAAATACTTTTAAGAATGTGCGAGAAGAAATCTACCACAAGGTTGCTATAACAAAAAAATTGTAAACTAGAAAGAGTAATATTTAGGGCTACAACTAGGCTCATATCCAATAGGTAGTGGTGTACTACTAAAAATATTACCAAAGATATTCTAGCTAAGAATAGGTTACTAACAAAATATTGGTAGCTGTTAGATAGGTTGAAGAATAAGACAAACAAAATTATACAAAAGTCTTAGATAAGACAACTAGGCTTTCTGGATTACTTGGGAGAATACCAAAAAAATATCACATAAGAAGCATTAAAGGCCAGCTTAGAATTTATTCTAGAGAATGTTTCTAAGATAAAAGTATGGTCTTAGCCAATTTAGCAAGACTAGGTAGTCTAGTTGATCAAAGACCTGATACAAATTAGAGATGCCATAGCTTAAGTTAGTAATGGTGGAGTTGAACCATATTATGAGAGAATATCCAACTTACAATGGATTCATAAAAATATTTTGGTAGTACCAGGAATTCTATAAAAATATTGGTAAGAAGCATATAATGTGCTTAGTAATGTTGTCCAACTACTCAACAAATATGACATTAGTGAAGCAGAATTAAGTGAAGAAGAGATAGAGGAAGATGAATCTAAGAAGTAAGATCTAATAGATGAAGAAGTGAAAGAGGAGGAAGAAGAATAGAAAGATGTCCAAGAGCTAGAGCAAGAAAAACCTAAGATAGAAGTAATTCATATTGATGAAGAGAACATAGAATAAGAAGGAAGGATGACATGAAGAACAAGAGGTTGAATGATAAAGTTGAACAAGTTTTGTGGAAGACCATAGTCTTACAGGTATTATAAGGATAAGTAGAGTGATCCCATAAACAACATGAAGAAGACATAAGGATGATTCCTTTAAAAAAGATATGTATCGTTAGAGATGAAACATAATTTTTACCTCTTGTATCATCTCCATGTGAACCGTTATTCACTAAACATATTTTGCTAGTATTCAAGCAGGTAATAGTCATATGGAAGTTATATTTTGAGATATACCTTTACAGCTAACTGGAGTATATTTTTCTTTCATGTTCCCTCTCCACATTGTATTTCACCTCCTTTAATCCATTTCCATTATTATTCTTCACTTCCTCATTCTAGTCATACATTCATTACCATTATCACCAATCACATTCATCTTATCACCCATATTTTATCGTTACCCTCCATATCTTTTCTATCCATATCATTCCCTTCTATGATCATCTATTCATACCAATTTTGACTCTATAAACCTAATGGATAAGACTTTGATTTCTCAAATATTATGAGCAAGAACCCCCAGGAGGCACTGTTGGTGCAAAATCTACCTTTGGTTACATTTGCACCCAAGAATTTGCCAACATTGAAAGACCGGGTTCAAAATAGAGTTTACCCAGTTCAATATCCAGAGGAGGCTGGTTCCTTGCTTTTTTAGGGAAAATGGGGGAGAATAAAATGCATAAAGAGAGGGAAATATAGCTATTTCTAAGAACATTTAGATGGTGCAAATTAGATAACAAAAAAGAAACATCTACAACATTTTACAGATTAACATTCTATGAACCATCAATTTAGAATAACTAGTCCTCTAGTGTAGATTTAATCAAATATAAGCTTATTGGAAACATTAATTTTAGAGCTAGTTGAACTTTAAACGTAGAAATTCAGAATGATAATTAAGGTAATTTCTATTCAATGTAACTTATACAACAATAAAAAATCCATACATACTTGATAACAACATCAGTGAGCCAGAAACCAGAATGAGTAGTCTTTATTTGCTTTCAGATTTATGTACATTTCCTTGTAAAAATCCAAGAGCTGACCTTTTGTTAGGATCACTCATCCTATATATCTTTTTACATAACAAAAAAAATAAAAGTTGTTACAAAAATATACCCTAGGCTCATTCTGGTAGAGTGGTAGTTAAGAGAGTATGGGATCCTCAATCAAAAATGGTTGAGATATTCTTATTACTACATATCTACCTTTATCTTCTTGGAGACGTCATGGCCCAACTGTCTTCCACTTCTTTACTTCTGGTTCAAAAATATTGTGAGATTGTGATATTTTCTCTTCACTTGGTCTTCGAGCTCAAAAATGTCATGAGACCATGACATTTTCTCTTCACTTAGTCTTTGGGCTCAAAAATATTGTGAGATCATGATGTTTTCTCTTCACTTGGTCTTCCAGCTCAAAAATATCATGAGATCACAATGATTTCTCTTCACTTGGTCTTCCAACTCAAAAATGTCGTGAGATCACAATTTTTTCTCTTCACTTGGTCTTCCAACTCAAAAATATCATGAGATCATGATGTTTTCTCTTCACTTGGTCTTTCGGCTCAAAAATATCATGAGATCATGACGTTTTCTCTTCACTTGGTCTTCCAGCTCAAAAATATCGTGAGATCACGACATTTTATCTTCACTTGGTCTTTCAACTCAAAAATATTGTGAAACCATGATGTTTTCTCTTCACTTGATCTTCAAGCTCAAAAATGTCATGATATCATGATGTTTTCTCTTCACTTGGTCTTTGATCTCAAAAATATCAAGAGATTGCAATATTTTCTCTTCACTTGGTCTTCTAGCTCAAAAATATCGTGAGATTGCGATGTTTTATCTTCACTTGGTCTTTTAGCTCAAAAATATTATGAAATCGTGATGTTTTCTCTTCACTTAGTCTTTGGGCTCAAAAATATTGTAAGATCATGATGTTTTCTCTTCACTTAGCCTCTGAGAAATAAAATATCACAAGATCATGATGTTTCTTCTATACTTAGCAAAATTTTGAGAAGACCACTCCTTACTCCCCTTGATGTGGTCATTTTGACCTACATTATTGGTGCCTCCTTAGGGATTTATGCCAATGAAATGTTAGAATCTAGAGCCTTTATCCATTGGGGAATGGAGTAAAAAGAACAACTAAAAAAAAGGGGATAAAGGGGAGTGATACCAAGCAAAAAAGGATGTTTCTTGCTCTGTGTGGTCATTCATTAGGAGTGTCTTCCTCTGTGGATTTATCTGTGTCTTCTTGCTCAGGTGTCACTATACTTTTTACTAAAGATTTATTAGCCTTTTCATGTTTCTCCTTTTCTTGGACAACTTCATTGTAAGTGGCACAAGCCTTTTTCCAAGTCTCTTCATTTGGGTCTAAAGTTTCCATGAAAGTTAAGTATAAATACTCTAGTTCTTCTACTTTGTCATACGATAGAACTTTTGACCTCATGTATAGCTCATGCAAACAAGAGTTGATTTGGGTGAGGTCTTGAGCCATACTAAATATTTATTCTTCATGGACTGGCTCTTCCCAGCTATCTATCTTTGATTCATCTTCTATGAAAGTTTTCCAAGAAGCTTTCAGCTCATATTCCTCCAAGAATTTTGAATCTTTATCCCAGAAGCTTGGCATGCCATAGTTTTTTGCTATGCTTACATGTTTCAAAATTCCCTTAGCCTCTACCTTGAGTTCTCATATTATTTTAGCACTTTCTATCACCAACTTGTGTCTTTTGAAGAAACTTCTAGCAGCTATTTTGGCTTGGGATCATTTTTCATCTTGGGCTTTGTATCCAAATATTGCTCGTGTGATTTTTGCCAGAACTTAGATCTTTGTTGCTATAGATAGCCTTGCTTTTAGGAAGTTGATGGATGCAGTAAATTCATCTTCTACCCGACCCAATGTCTCCTTAATTTTGACCAAGTATGATAACATAGGCCTTGCTTTTAAGCTCATATTTTGGATGTCCTCAAACATTTATTTCCTGACTGCCTTGGCTTTTTATTTGGATAGTCCACTGGTCTTACTAGTGCCATATTGGATTTGCTTCTGAAGGTCTTTGACCTGTTCAATAGCTGGATTTGTTTCTCGACATTCTTTGCTTCTTCCTTATATGGGGCAACTTCAATAAACATTTATTCCCATTTCTTTATCTCAATTGTCTTTTGCTCATTTAAGGCTTCTTCTAAATGCTTCCTTGCCTGCTTAGCTTTGAGGTATTTATCCTTTTAATACTCGACATTCAAGTATATAGTCCCCATGTGAGATTGGCATTTTTCCTACTTGTCTTCCATAGACAACTGAGTGATATCTTCGATGATTATATTAGCTTGATAATCTTCCAAGATCATTTTCCATTCAATATTTTAAAACAGGAGTGCCATCTTCATAGTTGAATGCTACATAATGATAGGATATAGGGCTATTCCTTCCCTGGTGTGAGCCATGTCCTTAGAACTTTGAGCATTGCATGATTTTAACTAGGCTGAAGCATTTAGGGTTGCTTTCTTCAATTTTTTTAGCTTAGCAATGGTGGGGTGACTTTCAAAAGAGGAGGTAGGAATAGATTGGAAGTTGGGGAAGTTGGCGGTATAGGGGAAAGGAATGGTGGCTATGGAGGCATCCACATTTGGTTATTCTATGAGTGTATCTGGGGGTAAAGCTAAGGATGCTTTTGGGTCAGGTTGGGTTGATGATGGTGATGGTGGAGGTTGCTGATTAGAAGGAGAAGAAGCATCATCTTAATCTACAGAATTGGGAGGAGAAATTCTATGGGGATGATAAGAAGAAGAATATGTAGTAAGGTTGATAGGAGACATACTTGACACCTTTTGTAGGTTTGAGTGTCCAGTATCTAGTGCATTCTCAGGAGGGGCTGGGTCTTCAGTATAGGTCTCTTCTATATTTTGCAGGCTCGTATCTTCAGTATCCAATGCATCTTTGGTAGGGACTTGTTATTCGATAGGGGATTTATTGGTAGGAATAGAGTCTTAAACTATTTTATCCAAATCTTGGTTGCTGATCTCCTACTATCCATAGAGTTTTTCTATATTTTCCCTTGCATTTCATGGTCCTCTATCTCAAGGTTAGTGTGTATTTTTATTGCCTCCTTTTATTTTGTTCCCCTACCTTTGTTGACTCTACTTTCCTCTTTATCTGGAAGAGAGAAACATCATCATAAGATTCTATGTCTGATGTGGAGGGGGGATGAATTTATGAGCCACATTCTTTGGAACTTCTATTTGTTCAATAGAAATTTCTTTACATTTACCTTAGCTAGTCCCAACCTTTTCAGTGATGATCAAAATTGAGATACCGTTGATGCCTGGCGGTACTTTATTTGTAAGAGTCTCAAACCATGTGGTGTGATAATTGTCATATCTCTTGAAAAATTTAGTATCAGCTTTTATTCCATATCTAGAGTGCATTTTGATATGGTACCTCATCTACCACCAAGCTAGGATTTTTGCATGTGTCCAATATTTTCCCTTTTTCTTCATCCTCTTAATGACCTTCTCATCTAACTTGTGGCTTAAATTGACTTCAGGGTTCCATTCCATTAGATGCTCATAGAAGTCATACCATGAGGCCAATGGCTACATTTGTTTGACATGCCATTCTAGTACTTCATCCTCATTATTTTTGCCTTGTTTATCTATTTATATTTTTGATGCATAAATCTTTTTAAAGAGAGTTTGGTTGAGAGAAGACTATTTTTGTGTAATGTCAATGGGGTCATACCTCCATTTTTGTGGTAATTCTATTAACTTCAGTCTCTTTAGAGTTCAAGCTATTAGTTCATGGTCTCTCTTTTTTGATACAGATACCCCTCCAAATTGGAAGGGCATGAGGCATGTGCTAGTATGGCTAGCCCCTCTGCTAAATTTAGAGTTTATATATTCAGTTTGCCTTACATACTCTAGAGTGAAAAACCACTTAGTGATATAATATGGAAGTAAGAAAGACTTCCTTGTGAAGCCATACAATCTAATGACTACTCCCTATGTTAAGATGAACCAATATCTCTCTTTCACATGAGTGTGTTGCAGGGTATCCCACATATTCTAAGGAATTATTGGCATTGTACCATACATAATCCACAAGGCAAGGCCTATGAATTCCATGTTAAAGTAGTAGTATGAATTTGCTTTTGAGAGAACTGCCATCCATTCGTATACAGGAAAACCCTTCCCATATTTGTCCTTGTTGGTTGTAGAGATTAACTCTATATTCTTTGATTGAAAGAAAAAGAAAATACATATTAGGTAAGAGGAAAACCTAAAAGCTTATGGGGAATCCATCTATATTTTGAACAATATTGTGTGTATCTACTGAGCCAGATATGCCAACCAGTTGAAGAAAATTGGCACTATATTTTTATCCACACGTGAGGCATCATAGAATTTAGGGTTCAACATAGACTGCACCACTGCTATCTATAATCCATAAACTTGTGTGTCAGATTCTAGCCCTACCACCATAGCTAACATGGAGAAAAGCTCCTTATTTTTGAATTTTGATAGGGTAATCAGTGATTTTGGTAGGGTCCCATCAAGAGGGGGTTCTGACATATGTTCTTGTAGAAACAACTTTATATTGAGAGTAGGGGTTGTTGGAATATGTAATGCAACATTGTGTAAGTTTTTCTTAGACTAAAATATAAAATCTAAAGAATAATATTTGAATTAGAAAATAATTCTATTTTATGTAAAAATATTTCCATCCAATTAATAAATAAAATAAGGGTGCTAGGAATATTTAATTTGTGGGAAAAAGTTATTTCTCCTTTTCTAGCAAATATTAGAAAGTAACTAATCACTTTCTAATATTTGATAGATGCCACTTATCACACATCTCAAAGATTATATTGTGATAAGATTAGAAAGTAACTAAGCACTTTCTAATATTTGATAGATGTCACTTGTCACACATCTCAAGATTAGATTGTGATAAAATTTAGGGTTGTAGTACAAAAGCTTCTCTTTAAATAGAGGTGTTGTCTACTACATCTTAACATATCTTGTCATATTGAATTGTGTTGTAATATCATGTTGATGCATATTGTTGCATAACATTGAAGCATTCTTGTATTGTTGAATTAAATGAGTAATATAGTGAGCTTCATAGTGGATGTTTCCATTCTTCATTTGAAGTAGGGTTTTACCACTTAATATTGGTGTTGTGGGTTTTTCTCTTTTGTGTGTGATTGATCTTGTGGAGCATTCTTCGATCTTGGAGAGACTTTTCTTGTCTCACATTTGGTATCAGAGCAGTCGAGATCTCCATAAAGTGTCTTCAATCCTTTGAGGTGAAAAATCCATTAAGGTATATTTTGTTTTTGCATGCAATTGATATTTGGGTATTTTATGCAAACTTATTTTGCAAATTTGCCATTAGGGTTTATAGATTTATTGTGTTTTTAGATGTAGTTGTTAGATCTTTTGCAAATATTATTTTCATTTTAAATCTATAAATTTTTTTAACATTGAGCTTTTTCTGGAAGGTTTTTGGAGCCAAACGGACCCCATGGTTGCGTCCGGAAGACCCAAAAACCCCTATTTCCATATATAGTCATTTTAATTTTTTTTTTTTAAAATAAAAAAAACAATCGGCTATATATATATAAATACAAAAATAGTCGACTATATATAAAAAAAATAGTCGGTTATATATAAAAAAAAAATAGTCGGCTATATATATATAAAATAGTCGGCTATATAAAAAAAACAGTCGACTATATAGTCTGAAAAACTTTTAATTTTTTTTTTTAAAGTTTTGCTTTATAAAAATCTTTAAATTTTTTCATGCGATTTTTTATTAATTATTTAATAAAATAAATTTTATTAATTTAATTGCATTTTTTAAAGCAATTTTTGTATTAAAAAATTATTATTATTTTCCTTAAAATGCAATATTTTTTTGTCTCACACTAACAATGGTTGTTTGTGAGTTTGCTTGTTTTGCAAGGTTATCCAAGTATGTTTTGGAGTATACAAGGCAATTTCGGATAAACTTTTTCACTCTCTTCCCCTATTTTTATTAATTTCTTCTAATATCTCTCAAGCATTTGCTTGAAGCTTTTACATTTTTTTGTGCATCTTTTACATTTTGCATCTCAACTAATCTAACTACTAACTTACTAACTTGCTATTAAACAATCTACTAACCAACTAAATTGCAATTTACTAATTTTCATATTAATCAAGAAGGTTAAAAATGAATCAACTTACTAACCATAACTTTGGTATTTGATTAAAATTTACTTAATCTTGCAACATAGTTTATAATTGCTAAACACCTATTGAATCCAAAAGAATCCGCTCTATCGGTAGCAAGTCCTTTTCGGGTCCTCGTACCCGTACCATTTTGGGTAGCTTGGTTGACCTTGGGTGAGATGAATTGGCAATTCATTAGGCTATAGAAAAACCTTAAAATGAACACTAACTTACTAACTTATTGACTATCTAACATTTAACAAATTTTTTATGGTTTAATTCATGTTAGTTTATTTTGTTGCAAGATGGTTGTTATGATTAGTTACCTTCTTATTGCAAGTTAATCTATTGCAAGTTGATCTTGGTTTATTTCCTTTATTCAATTGCAATATGGTTATAGTTGTTTATTGCAAGATGGTTATAATAGTTCATGGTAATGTTGATTATCTTTCATGATGATGCTTATCTCTCTTTTTTTAAAGCAAAAAACCCCTTGCGGGGCCGCCTTGGTCTAAGAGACCACGAACAGGGGGTTCTACACCGTCAAAGTCACCCAGGAGTCGCACCCGACCCTACCCGCACCAACATTATCAATTGGATTTTGGATACCCAATTCAGATTTTTGGTAGGGTGGAGATTTGAACCTGGGACCTCTCTTGGGAGGATTTCCCTCTCCTCTCCAACTCATCTACAACACCTGGGTGATGCTTATCTCTCTTGATGATGCTTAATTTTAATTATCTTTCATGATATTTATATTTCATTATGATTATATTTTATGATTGAAAAGTAGATTACTTGAAAATTATGTTTTTTTTATATATGCAAGTATGTTTATCTACTTTCTTATTGCATCATTTATTTCCTTTGTCAATGCATCTTATGTTTTGATTATGTTCACTTTCTAGAATGGTTGATCATGGAATCTCCTTCACACCTAAGCACATCCTTGATGGATCAAATTTTGGAATATGGGAACCAAGGATGAGGGCTGAATTTCAAGCAAGAAAGTTATGGCCCATTGTGAATGGAGATGAAGCAATCCCAACCCAGGCAAGGGCACTTGAGACATACAACAACAAGAGTCACCTTGCACTTTCCATGATTATCAATAGTGTGAGTGATGAGATATTGCTCACTATAAGCCATTGTGAGCATGCTAAAGATGCATGGGATTTGCTAAAACAAGTCCATCTAGGGTCCAACACATCAAGGAAATTCACTTTATTGTCCAAAATTCTTAGCACTATGCAAGGTGAAGAAGAAAGTGCCTTGATCTTCCTCTCAAAGATGAAAGACATGAGAACTCAACTATTGGCTTGTAATTGTGATTGGATAAGTGAGAAGCTCTTAAGATTTATCATTTTGAGGAACTTGTCAAGCAAGTTCAAGAATTTTGTCACCATTATTGAGACTAGGCTAGAGCAAGAAGAGGATGGCATTCCTCTCAACACTCTTTCACAATTATTGATTCAACATGAAGAGTCTCTTAATAGAGACAAAGTGAATGGTCAAGTTGTCAAGGAGAAGAATGTTGCCTTGAGTGCCACTAAGGCTTCCTTCAAGAAGAAATACAAGGGAAGGAAAAATCAAAATTTCCAACCCAACAAGCCTAGAGTTGATTTCACTTGCAACTTTTGTGGCAAGAAAGGCCACAAGGAACAAAATTGTTTCAAGAAGAAGAAGATTGCAGAAAAGGAAGAGCAAGAAAAGGCTAAGGGACAAGGACCTAAGAAATGGTTTGGCAAGGGAAAGAAAAATAACAACAATGTAAAGCAAAATTCTAATAAAAATGCCTTTGTTTGTGCCCTCTACTCCATTGACTCATCTACTTCTAATGAATGGGTGTTAGATTCTGGATGCACTAACCATATGTGTTTTGAAAAGGATAAGTTTGTGGACTTTCATAAGCACTCTTCAGATTCGGTTGTCATTGGTGATAATACTAGACTTCAAGTAGAAGGTGTTGGCAATGTTGTAATTGAAGGGAAATTACTTGATAATGTCCTATATGTGCCTAACCTTAGGAGAAATTTAATTTCAGTTTTGCAAGTTGCTAGAAGTGGTCACACTATTGAGTTCAATGCAACTTCATGGAGCATTAGGAAAGGCATGCTACCAATCATTACAGGTTATGTGAAGAATAATATTTATGTGTTAGGTGATGCTCCTCCTAAAGTGTGTTTAGCAACTAATGTTTCTCCTAGTAGCAAGCTTTGGCACTTAAGGTTAGGCCATACAAACTATCAAAATATTCAAATGATGAAGTCCAAAAATTTGGTTGAAGGCTTGCCTAACATTTCACCTATTCATGGTTTGTGTGAAACATGCATCTTAGGCAAGATGAGCAAACAAAAGTTTGCAAAGGACAAGTCAACAAGGGCCACACAAATTCTTCAACTCATTCATACAGATATTATGGGTCCATTACATGTTAGATCACTTGGTGGTGCATCCTATATTCTCACCTTTATAGATGATTATTCAAGAATGATCTTTGGGTATCTACTTAAGAATAAATCAGATTGTTTTGAGACATTCAAGGAGTTCAAAGCTTTGGTAGAAAATCAAAAGGGAGCAAAGATCAAAATGATTAGAAGTGACAATGGAGGGGAGTACAATAGCAATGATTTCAATGAGTTTTGTTCTTCTCATGGGATCAAAAGGCAGTTTACTTGTCCATACACTCCTCAACAAAATGGTGTTGCAGAGAGGAAAAATAGGACAATCATGGAGATGGTAAGATGCATGCTTGGTGACCACTTACCTCAATTTCTTTGGGGTGAAGCAACTAGTACAACAATCTACATTCTTAACAGGTGTCCTTCAAAATCAGTTGAGGGGAAGACTCCTTATGAGGTTTGGAATGGTAAGAAGCCGAATTTGTCACACTTAAGAGTGTTTGGATGTGATGCATTTTCATATATTCCTTCAGAAAAGAGGAAGAAATTGGACAAAAAGTCTCAAAAATGCATCTTTGTTGGCTATGATGCAGAACATAGGGGCTACAGGTTATACTCACCTTCTTCACGCATTGTATTTGTTTCAAGAGATGTCAAATTCAATGAAGACCTTCTTGAGTTAGAAAAGGGTGGGCCTTGTGTCAAAAGGACCAAGTGGTTGGATCATTCTAGGGGTCCTAAAGAGCAGAATTCAGTTAGCCAAAGGATAACTAGAAGTATGACCCTTAACATGTCTCTTCTAGCTAAGATAGAGAATGATCATGAGCCTACTTCTTACCAAGAAGCTTCACAACACTCTTGTTGGGTTGATGCCATGAAGGTTGAGATGGATTCTCTTCTAAAGAATAAAACTTGGGATCTAGTGCCTTATCCTAATAAGAGAAATGTTATTGGGAACAAGTGGGTCTATAGAATCAAGTACAATTCTAATGGAGAGATAGAAAAGTATAAGGCTAGATTGGTTGCTAAGGGTTATGCTCAAAAACATGGCATTGACTATGATGAAACCTTTGCACCAGTTGCCAAAATGCCCACCATTCGGCTTCTCATTGCTATTGTTGCTGCTCAAGGTTGGCAGATTTTTTAGCTTGATGTGAAAAGTGCCTTTCTAAATGGTGATTTGGATGTGGATATCTACATGAGTCAACCACAAGGATTTGTTGTACAAGGTAAGGAAACACTTGTGTGTAAACTAAAGAAAACCTTGTACGGTCTGAAGCAAGCACCTAGAGCATGGTACATGAAGATTTTAGGTTACTTCTTGTCTCTTGGTTTTGATAAATGCTATTCAGATACAGATCTCTATGTGCTTAGGAAGGATAACTTGGTCATTTTAATTGCTCTATTTGTTGATGACCTTGTTGTGACTGGAAATGAGAATGAGGCCATTTTTTATTTCATCTCCAAATTAAAGTCAGAGTATGAAATGACTGACCTTGGTCTTCTACACTACTATCTTGGCATGCAAGTTTATCAGCATGAGGATTGTACCTTTTTGAGTCAATCCAAGTATATTGGAGATCTTCTTAAGAGGTTTGATTTGGAGGATGGCAATCCTACTTCCATTCCTATTTCTATAGGGGTTAAGTTGGAAGTAAGTACAAAATCTCAGTTGGTTGATGCTACATTGTATAGGCAACTCATTGGTAGTCTTCTTTATGTTACCATCACAAGGCCAAATATTGCTTTTGTAGTTGGTATGATGGCTAGGTTCATGCAGAAACCTTATATTGAGCACTTACAAGCTACCAAGAAGATTCTGAAGTACCTTTCAGGTACTAGAGATTTGGCACTCAAGTATTCTAGGCTTCCTTCCTTTGCTCTTTTTGGCTATGCTGATTCTAATTTTGGAGGGGATAGAATAGATAGAAAGTCTACCACAACATATGTTTTTAGTATTGGGTCTGCAGCTATCTCTTGGTCTTCCAAGAAGCAAGATACAATTGCTCTTTCTACAATGGAAGCGGAGTATAAGGCTATGACAACAACTGCACAGGAAGCGGTTTGGCTTCGTACCCTCATGAAGGAAATTGGCTTTGAGCAATTTGGTCCTTCACGTTTGCTCTTCGATAATCAATCAGCTATTGCCTTGGCTAAAAATCTTGTAATGCATCAAAGGACAAAGCATGTTGAAATCCAAGCCCACTTTATCAGAGAGAAGGTATTGGATGGGACTATTCGGTTGGAGTATTGCCCATCATCTTCTAATTCTGCTGATTTGTTCACCAAACCTCTTCCCAAGGAGCAGTTTTGTAAGTTGAGGGACTCACTTGGTTTGGTGAAGTTGTCCTCAAGGGGGAATGAAGTGTAGTTACACTTGTGTGATGACAACTTCATCCTTATGAGGTGTTTTGTGCTATATATATGAGTTGATATTTGGTGGTATAATTGCTTTTTGCATCTCTTTTGAACATGGTACTTTCTTGTTTGCCTTGTGCAACTTTTGTACATGTTACTTTGTAGATGGCATTGTGCAATTATGGTATATGATGCAATTGCTTTATGCGACTCTTTTACATGGTACTTTCTTGTTGCCTTGTGCAACTTTGTACATGTTTTTATGTAGTTGGCATTATGCAATTGGTTTATCATGGTACTTTCTTGTTAGCATTTATGCTACTTTTGTACATGATATTTTATGGTTGGCTTTATGCAACCGGTGTGCACACTTTATTATTTTCATATACCTTATGCAAATTTTGTACATGGTACTTTAGAGTTTGCATTATCATGGTACTCCTTGTTTGCTTTATGCAACTTTGATCATGATATTTTTTGATCAACTATATAGCACGTGACTATAAGTATGGCTTGGCATATTTTTGTGATGACTTATAGTTCACTATTTGTTAGATCAGTTTTGTTATCATCTTTGGATATTCATATATGTTGTGGTGAATATATTTATGATGATGTATCTAACTGATCTTATGTTGAGCTGCTTGTAGCTTGCAGGTACTTCCATTTGGGGTTTTGTAGGCTTACTGAAGACACCCTTGTGATGTTTTCTTCTTGTCATTTGCAACCACTTGTGGTTGATGGATGGCTTTGTAAGCTGCTTGTATCTGAAGCTACTCCGTTGGGGGCTTGCAGTCTCATTTTGGCCCATTTTGTATTGGTGCCTTATTGTAGACCATTCTTGGTCATAGAAGCTCATTGTAACTATATTACTCATTTGATTCTCATCCCCATTTGTATCTTTAGGGGGAGAATGTTTCTTTGTTTCATAATTCCTTTCCCCAATATTGCATTAAGGGGGAGTGTTGGAATATGTAATGCAACATTGTGTAAATTATTCTTAGACTAAAATATAAAGTCTAAAGAATAATATTTGAATTAGAAAATAATTCTATTTTATGTAAAAATATTCCCACCCAATTAATAAATAAAATAAGGGTGCTAGGAATATTTAATTTGTGGGAAAAAGTTATTTCCCCTTTTCTAGCAAATATTAGAAAGTAACTAATCACTTTCTAATATTTGATAGATGCCACTTATCACACATCTCAAAGATTAGATTGTGATAAGATTAGAAAGTAACTAAGCACTTTCTAATATTTGATAGATGCCACTTGTCACACATCTCAAGATTAGATTGTGATAATATTAGATTGTGATAAGATTTAGGGTTGTAGTAGAAAAGCTTCTCTTTAAATAGGGGTGTTGTCTACTACATCTTAACATATCTTGTCATATTGACTTGTGTTGTAATATCATGTTGATGCATATTGTTGCATAACATTGAAGCATTCTTGTATTGTTGAATCAAATGAGTAATATAGTGAGCTTCATAGTGGATGTTTCCCTTCTTCATTTGAAGTAGGGTTTTACCACTTAATATTGGTGTTGTGGGTTTTCCTCTTTTGTGTGTGATTGATCTTGTGGAGCATTCTTCGATCTTGGGGAGACTTTGCTTGTCTCACATTTGGTATCAGAGCGGTTGGGATCTCCATAAAGTGTCTTCAATCCTTTGAGGTGAAAAACCCATTAAGGTATATTTTTTTTGCATGCATTTGATATTTGGGTATTTTATATAAACTTATTTTGCAAATCTGCCATTAGGGTTTATAGATTTATTGTGTTTTTAGATCTAGTTGTTAGATCCTTTGCAAATAGTATTTTCATTTTAAATATATAATTTTTTTTTGGCATTGAGCTTTTGTTGGAAGGGTTTCAAGAAAACCAACTACCATGCATCACCATTTTATCAAGGCCAATGGCATCGTGTCACCTCTGCCCTAGGCCAATAACTTTACATCACTTTTTTTCTGGACCAATAACTTGGTATGATGGTCTTTGAGAGGTGGGCATTTAAAATTTTAAGAAAACTAATTTTCCTTGCAAAAGTTTGACTTTGACCCTCTGAGTGTTGAAATGTCATGAAATCATGATAATTCTCTTTGAAGTGGCCTTTGAGTGTCAAAATGTCAAAAAAACTTGACACTTTTCTTTGAATTGGCCTTTGAGTGCCGAAATGTCACGAAATCAAGACAATTTTCCTTGAAGTGGGGCCTTTGAGTGCTAAAATATTATGAGATCATGAAACTTCTCCTTGAAGTTGCCTTTGAGTGCCAAAATGTCATGAGATTGTGACACTTTTATTTTAAGTGGCCTATGAGTGCCAAAATGTCGTGATATCACAAAACTTTTCCTTGAAGTGGCTTTTGAGTGCTAAAATTTTGTGAGATCATGAAACTTTTTCTTGAAGTGCTTTAGAAAAAAGAAACAACATATTTACATATAGTACATGCAAAGTGAAGGAAAATACCTTACTTATAGTACAACTTTAGATGGAAGCCGTTGACAGGGATGGGTTGAACTTGACCCTGTCCATATTTCAATTGGAAAGAATTCTATTGTTTTTTTTCAATTATCTTGAAGGGAGCTTCCCAAAAAGCATCAAATTTTTGATGGTTTCTAGGTTTTGCTTTCTTTTCGTTCCACCTTAGGACCAAGTCTCCTACCTTGAAATTCTTGAAAGTAGAATTTTTTTCCAACCATTTATTCATATATCTAATATGCTTCTGATAATGGTTGTAGGTTTGTTCTTCTTATTCTTCTAATTGTAGGAGTTGTATCAACCTGTTCTCCATCAGTTCTACTTATTTTGTGCCTATTTGATTGAGAAACTTTAAAGAAAATATTTATATGTGTATTGGGAGGACTACTTCCTTACCATAGACTAGTGAGTAGGAGGAGGTGTTGATAGATTTATTTATGGTGATTCTGTTAGCCCATAATTCTTGGTTTATCAAAGAGTGCCAACTTCTATTGTTATATTTCAGATTTCACTTCAATATTCGGAGGATATTTTTATTCATTTATTCAGCCAACCCATTTCCTTGGGGATAGTAATTTGAAGATGTTTTCAAATATATCCCATATCTGCTAGAAAAATCTATCATTTTGGCCCCTATGAAATATGTACCATTGTCTGTGACCAATGCATCTAGGATACCAAATATTATGATCAAACTCTCCATGAATTCTATCACAACTTATTAATTTGCTTTCTTAGTCGATACTGCTTTAGCCCACTTAGTGAAATAATTAGTAGTGGGTAGGATGTATTTATGTCCAACAAATGAGCTGGGTTCTATCACTCGATTAAATCTAAACCCCATTATTGAAAAGGTTCTTCAACCTAAATGGATTTTAAAGGTATTGAAGTGTTTCTATTTCTCCCAATGTACCTCTATCACTTCTCATAATTTTTGGCCACTCTAAAAGTATATGAGAAAATGGTCAGCCAATAGCATCCAATTATTATAATATTTAAAGCAACGGTTCTTCTTAAGTAATGTCCTCCTGATGGACCTCCATGGAACTCGTCCAAGATATTTTGCTTTTGATCATCGTTCATACACCGAAGCAGTACCCCATCCAGGTATTTTCTATATAATTATTAAGGTAGTAAAGTGTATTTCAAAGCTTGGATCCTGTATATCCTCCACTGTGAAGCATTCAAAAATTTTGAGCATCTTCCAGTATTGAAATATTTTATTAATTCATTAGCCCAGTCAGTATTTTCCAAGGGTTGATCTTCCCCTGGGGCTATTTCTTGTGTATGGTAGGCCACATATTCAGATGAGGATTGTTTAGTAAGTTCTTGACATAATGCTCTACCCCTCATTAACTTGGTCGGGTGGATATCGACATCGTACTCTTGTATTTTTGATACGTAACTAGATATTTTCTCACCAAGCTCCCCTTGTATAATAAAATTTCTAACATAAAGGTGGAACACATACAAAATGGTCTTACTATGTGAAAGAAGTACTGATTTCATTATTGTGTAAACATGTTTCTCGATAAAGTTATACTTCTCTTCATGTTCCTGCATTATCTATCTTAGAAATACTATGGGTCTCTCTTCACTATCAGATCCTTTATGAGTAAGTACTATAGTGTAACTCTCTTGCTCACCTATAGCATACAAGATGAAACCTCTTGAATAGTTCAGGTTTACTAAGATAGGTGCTTGGGCTATTTGTTCTTTTCTCTTTTTGAAAGCCTTCTTTTGTAAGTTCGTCCACTTGAATTCAACATCCTTTTTTAACAACTCAATTATTGGTTTAACGATTTGAGAAAAATATGCTATGAATTTGCATACAAAGTTGATTTTCCTAAATAAGGATTGCAAAACCCTTTTGTTTTGGGATAAAGGAAGTTCAAGCAGTACTTTCACTCTATTGGGGTCTATAGCTAACCCGGCCTTGGAAATGAAGTGACCTAGTAGAATCCCTTCTTCTACTACAAATATGGATTTATTTGGGTTCAAAGATATATCGAATTCCCTACACTTCTCAAAGACTCTTCTAAGATGGTCAAAATTATATTCTTTGTGGTGAGAGAACACTATCATATCATCCAAGTATATCACTATGATTTTGTTGATGAGTTCTCCAAAAGCCACATCCATTGCTCTTTGGAATGTTGCTCCAATGTTGGATAATCCAAAAGGCATCCTTTGATAAGCGAATGTCCCCCACTTGGTGGTGAATGTGGTTTTGAACTAATATTTGTCTTTGATCTACACCTGGTTATACCCAAAAAACCCATCCAAGAGTGAGATTATTTTTGCTCCTGCTATAGTATGTAGCGTCTAGTCGATTTGTAGGAGTGGATAATGGTATTTTAGTGAAGCTTTGTTTAGGTCTCTAAAGTCGACACACAATCTGATGTCTCCATTATTTTTCTTGATAGGGAAAAAGTTAGCTACCCAAGTAGAATGCTTGATAGGATAGATGATCTTGGCTTCAAGCAACTTAAATAGTTTGTATTTCATCAGAGCTTCAATATTTGGGTTTACTGTTCTTTGTTTCATTGAAAGGGTTTTATACCTTCTTTGAGCTCGACGGTGTGTTGTATGGTCTCTTTAGAGTAGACTTTAAGATCACCATAATTCCACACTATGATATGAAATTTTTTGCATAATATTTGAATTTGGTCCAATTATTCCTCTGTAATATTTACTCCCACTAAAATTGATTTCTTTGATTCCAGTTGGACCTCTTTGTATATGTGCTTTTCAACTTTCATATTATGGCCTATAGACCTATCATTATTATCAAACAGGATTTCAAGAGCGATCAATCCTTTTGGAATATGGTTATTTTTTAATTGGATTATACCTGCATCTTCCTCATATTTAGACAATTTGTCATTCGAGTAGTTCATCTCATGGACAAGAAATTCAACTATTTGTTCATTATTTTTGAATACCTACCAAAAGGTATCTCTATATAGAACATAAGGCCTGTAGATTAGTCTAACTATTTTAGATTTCTAGATGACTTTACTGATAGGGAAAAAATTTGTGCCTACTGATGGTAATAAATAAGCATGGGTGTTCTTTTCCCTAGGGATTGCTTTGATGTTTAGATTCTTTAAAGCTTTTAGCATATCCCATACCTTGTTCCTGTAAGCTTTGAGGTAGTGCTACTTACACATTTCTTAGTGACCAGATTCACTATCAATTCAAAATCCCCAAAAAATTAGATTTGTTTAATACCTAATTTCTTAGCTTTATTAAGGCCCAAGTAGAGTGCTTCATCTTCTACTGCATTATTAGTACAACTCTAGGTTAACCAGTAAGAAAAATATTTCTCTTCTCCTGTTGGAGAGATAAAAAAAATACCTACTTCGACTCCATCTCTACATCTAGAACCATCAAAGAAAAGTTTCCATAGATGATCGATAGGTGGATCTGCTTACCGAAGAGGAGTGGGGTTGCTTTTCTTAGGTTTTATAATTGAGTAGATTTCAAGATCTATTTCAATAATGACATTGAAATCTTGGAGAGAGAACTGGACTTATTATTACAATAAATTTAGAGCTTCCTCCAACAAGTTTAGATATTTCAATTCTTCGATCATCATATTTACTATAGTAACTTGTTTCCCTTAAAGTTTTTCAATATGGAATGTTAAAGTTTTCTCATTGAATATTTTTATTCTCTTTCCCTTGAATGGGATTTCCAAGTGTGAGTAATCTAATGATAAATACTGTAGCACCCTAAAATTGGCCCGGTTAAAACCTTAGTAAAAAGATAAAATATTAAAATTTGAATTTCAACCCCAAACTGCCCGTTAAACTGCCTTTTACCCGCTTTCCCCATTTTTCGTGCCATTTTTAGGATTTGTTTTGACCGTTGGACGATATCGTCGCATATTAGACGAAATCGTCCTCGATCTGACGAATTCATCTGGAATGGAACGTCCAGACGATTTCGTCCCAAAACTAATTTTTTCATAATTAGCTTATGTTTCAACGACGTCTCTAACCGGGGCAAAAGCGTGTCTGCACCGTTAGAGACCTTCCCCGTTGGAGATCTCCCAGATTGGGATGATCTCCAACCTCCCAACCTCCTTCCTATGCCTATTTAATCTTAGGCCCTCCCCTTGACCTACCCCTGGCTGAATTCCCCTGTAATTTGATCTTTGTGTGCGTTAGAATACCCTGAATTATCATTTGCATTTGTGCCTTTCTAAGTTTTCTTGCAGGAACCTCATTGTTTTTCAGCCGGAGCAAGCTCAGATCGTCGTAGACGATCCTGTACGATCTCGGACGATCACGCCGCAATTCAAGATGATTTTGTATTTTGCAGGCGATTTCGACTACAACCAACATTGGGGGCAATCAGTGCCCTGAGTTTGCATTCTTTCTCCACCATCTACTATTTTGCTTTGCATTAGTTAGACTTATTACTATTTTGCATCCTGGAGTTCACCTCATTTAGCATAGTTGCATGATAAAGGTAAAATCAATCATTAAATTTATTGCATTTTCCTCATTTGTTATTAGACACTATTATTTAGGCAAGTTTGCTGTTATTTCTATCATTATCCCTTGCTTCTGCATTTGCATATTTGGTATTTTGTGTCTGTTTCTGTGATTGCAGGTTTCTGACGGATTCGTCTGACGAATTCGTCAGATTTCAGGCGATCCTGTCCTATTTCAGATGACCTTCTGTGATTTGAGACGATCCCGAGAAATATCAGATGATAATGTTCAAACTGAGACGATCTGAACTGCTACAAGACTCAGAATCTCCATCAGACATCCGGAATCAGGTATGAATTCTTCTGGTTAACTTATTCTCTGTAATTTGCATCTATTTCTATTTTTTGTATTCATTGAAATCCGCATTGGCATATAGAATAGTTTAGATTCATATCGGCCAAACCTAGGAATTGAATGATCAAGCATAAAAATGAACACATCAAACACCCTATCAACCTAGGCGTGGAAACTGCCATTCAAAAGTTTCCTGGTGAACCCACCATCCGTCGAAAATTCACCCTTATACACCTCCCCCGAGAGGCGGGACCTTCAAAGGGCCTCTCAGTCCGAGGTATTGTCCCATCCTTTTCACATCCCCCTTCCGGGCACGGATCCTATAGCCTGAAGGTAAGGGTGCAAAAAATTTGGAGCGATACATTTTGGTGAACCCGACGTGAAAAACTAAAAACCTTTTGAAAACAATTCAATTCAATCCAAAAAAAAAAACAAAACATAAATGCATTTAGAATCAAAGATTGCATGTCATATTTAGATGGTAGATTATAATAAAAGACGAGTTGTCACCATTAATGTTGAAAACCAATTAGCAGCTATAGAGATTACTTCTGTGCTTAGAGTACCTCAAACAAATAGGGTTCAACCTTTGTGGGACGAACTTAATAGGAGATTAGATCTCATTTCATCTAGAGCAACTGAACTTAGGCAAATCAAGAGGTTTGTCCTAGATAGAATCTTGGATCCCGATCAAGTGATTTTGTACCATGAACTTTAGAGAGCTTGCCATAGGTGGTTAGCAGATAAAAGAGCCCTTGTGTCTTCTGAGTTGTATACCTTTGAGGAATACCTCGATAACGCAGCTGTAGTACATCAATTTCTAGCTCGTATTGAGGACCAAGAGGTCATTCTTACAGATAGAAAAATATGGAATAGAGTTCCCAGAGCTGTGTTATATCGAGAATATTGCCATGAGATTTATTTTTACAAAACAGAAACTGAAACAGATAATATCACTATAGCACACTTTATTAAGTTCCTGAAAAACAATTTCCAATTTGAAGAGGAGCACTTTATGACTCTTGATGAACTTGATCCTATCAATGACATCTATAAACTATTTATAGAAAACTAAGTTATTATTTTATTATTGTTGTTTCTTGTATTTAGTGTGTTGTTTATTATCTTTATAAAAAATAAAAACAAAAACAAAAACAAAATAAAATTATCATAAAAAAAAAAATAAATAACAAAAAAATCAAAACATTTTCTTTTAAGTATTATAGTAGGTATATAATTAAAATATATACCTCCCAAGATCTGTTGCAAATATATTAATATATATTTGCTAAAACCTAAATTTAGACACAATGACTAGACTCAGGAATGGAAAACAAATTGAAGTAGAAGAAGATTGGTTAGGAAAAACCAATAGACCAGATGCCCTTCTTGAAGAACCAATTCAGGAAGAAGTAACTTTAAACCAACAAGAAGAAGAATTTGTGGACGCAAATGAACAAAAAGAAAATGATAGAGAGGAAGGATCCTCATCTCCTAAAATAACCCCAAAAGGAGCTGTTACTTTTGAAAACATGGACCATTTTTGGAAATTTCTCAATAACAATATTGGCACCCTTAATAGAGCAGTTCGTATGGATAAAGATCAAATTAGTGATACTCAAGCAACCCTAGAAGATATATATCGCATACACACTAATCCTTTGTCCTTTGTTGATCAAGAGAGTGATCAAGCCGGACCGTCCAATTTGGACATGGCTGCTATAATCCAGAACATGCAACAACAACAGGTTACCCAACCACCTAGAGTGCCTGTTACCAAACCAAGGGTTATTCCTACACAAAAGAAACCTTCATTCACTGCTCTATTTCGCCAAGCTATTGATCAATATACCTCAAATCAACAAAAGCCTAAAACAAAACCAAATGTTAATTTCCAACAATCTGGGATACAACATGATGCTACCACAAATCTTCTTCATAATACTCTTCCTACCAATCATTTGCATAATAGTAACATAGCATCGAATCCTTATGTTCCACCTTCTTACGCTCACAAATCCCATGCTCATGTACCACCGAACCAATATGGTGGGCAAGCTGGCAATCTGGAAGCCATGGTGAAATAGTTAACCTCCCGTATGGACCAAATAGATCCCTACCGTCCCTCGTACAATTATCGAGAGATGTGTAGTCAACCTCTAGATCCTATAGTTGTAGCACAACCATATCCCAAACACTTTCCTATGCCTGTCCTACCTATATATAAAGGAACCGAAGATCCCATAGAGCATCTTCGTATGTTTAGGATAGCATGTCATGACATATCACATGATGATTTGCTATTACTAAAAATGTTCCCAAAAAGCTTAGGGGGGATGGCATTGGAGTGGTATTATCAACTACCCACTCATTCTTTGAGAAATTTTGAAGAGACCGCTGAGTCTTTTGTGCATCAATTTAGTGCCTATATCGAAAGGCATGTAACCATTAAAGATTTGTACAACCTAAAACAAGACAAAGATGAGTGTTTTGCTGACTTCTTAGCTCGATGGAGACAGTTGATAGGAAAACTACACTTTGTGTTACCTTATCGGGAGATGTTGGATATTTTTATCAATAATTTACAAGAACAACTATCCTATGAACTATCAACTGCTACCTTGACCACCTTCGATCAAGCTATAGACTTAGCTCGAAGGGTGGAAGATGCTCTCATTAGAAGAGGTCAGCTCAAAAAGAAAGATGATGAGAAAACATCCAAAAATCAGTATAAAAATAAACAAGTTGTGGGTGACGGAGTCACTGATAGTAGAAACATTGCTAATATTAATACTACGAAAACAACGGAGAAGTTTATATTGAAACCTCCTGATAAACCACCTCGAGAATTTACTAGGTTAAATCAACCTTTATCAACCATTCTCCCCCAATTACTAGCACGAGGCTTGATCCAATTACCAGCTATCCGGGAACCTGATCCAACTATACCCGGATACAGAGCTGATTTACATTGTGATTTTCATAGAGGACCTGGACACGCTACAAACTCTTGTAAAATATTAAAACATAAAATACAAGATCTGATTGATAATAATGAGATGGAGGTGCAAGCCTTCCAACCTAAACAAAATGCTTCTAATAACGCTCAAAAGAACATTCCCCAAAATCAGAATCAGAATGCCAATCAATCATTGGACATATTTCAACATCCTTTACCATAGCATGGTAAAGAGGTGGCTAATCAAATCGAACATCATAATGTTCCCCCTCCTACCCGATATGTAGGGACTATTAGCGGACAATTATCTATTCAGGATCCTCAAATATTTGGCACAACTTTCTCCATGGTTACGTCCAGACCCCTATATAATACTCAAACACCGGATCTTAGTGATGTAGAATCGGATACTGAAAGTGAAATAGACATCACCTCAAATCAATCGAATAGTTCTGAAAATGAATCAGATCCGATTCAACCTATCACAGATTCTATGGTTTCGGAAGAACCATTTCCTAGAAGAGTTACTACTCGACCCTCTTCTCATCAGTTCCTTTCTAATGAACAAGCCATAAATGCTAGACCGAGACCAATTCAGCGTCCTCAATATAACATTGTAGGTACCATCGGAGTCGTTACCAGACAACAGGCTCAAAATTCTCAACAGGATCAAACTCAGAATGATGGATCAGCTCCATTTGTTTTGAAAAATCCCAATAAAGGGAGTCATATGTCTAATGTTCAACCTAAGCCTCCTTACAATATTAATGAACAATTATCCAATACTACAGCCAGAATTTCCCTTTTGGACTTGTTAAGATCTTCTCCTACCCATAGGGATGAGTTAATGCTTACATTAAGCCAAATGATGGTACCTCAAAATATTCAACCTGAAGCCATGTCCAATACTATCATCACTCGAGAAGTCGATTGTATTGACTTTCGAGATAGAGATATACCACAACATAGTTTACATAAGGATAACCCCTTATATATTACTGCCCTAATTGGAGATGTAGCTGTTAAACGAGTCTTGATTGATAATGGTTCATCTTTAAACATCTGCACTTTTGACTTCTACCAACGATTTGGGTTTAGAAGTGACGAGATGAAAAGAACGGATATGATTATCAAAGCCTTCAATGACGAGACACAAGAAACATGTGGAGTCATTACTATACCCTTGCAAGTTGGTCCTAGAACCCTAGATACGACCGTGTTTATTGTACATTGCCCTGCATCGTACAATATACTTTTGGGTCGCCCTTGGATCAACGCGATGCGAGCGGTCCCCTCCACTTTACATCAGTGTGTTAAATTTGAATTTAAAAACCAGTTGGTTACCATTCATGGTGATCCTAGACCCTTTGATATGTGTGCTTTGGCAGAACCTGTTGGAGTGCAATTTTGCCCCGCCCTGTCATCCACACATCCTAATTCTTATCATCCGCCCAAACGTGTGAAACACACACCCATAACATCATCTACTCTTTCAACTACACCTATACATTTAGCTCAACCATCTTCTGAACAAACCACATTAGGACCTCGAAAAGAGCCTAAACCCACACCCAATGCTTCCCGTTTTACTCCTATATCTTCCATACCTCTAGATTCACCCATCAATATCCCTATGACATCTACATCCACTACAGGCATTCTTTCCACATCCGAAGATCAAGGAAATGTTCCTTCTACCTCTTATGCTCTTACTGATGAGCTCCTACCCGATTTATCTAAAATTCTTATATCAAAAGAGATCAACACTGCCATGCAGACTTCCCTCCTTTTAAATAAACTCCCACCTTCTCCTCGTACCTTGGGCCTCCCACAACCTATGGGAAGTATCTACCAAGTCGGAAGTTGTGCTTTTGTTTATAAAGGATATGATTGGGGAAGAATACCCCGAAACATCAAGACACATTGTGATGGATATGCTCGATGCTATTTTGCTAATGAATATATTAAAGCTAAGCCCATAATGCTTAAATTGGGATATAAAGGGAAAGGTTTGGGACCTTTCCAAAATGGTATGAAAGAACCTTTCGAGGTAGAACCGTGGCCTGCCCGCTGTGGTGTGGGCCTATTTTCTAGTAAAGGTCAGCCCTTTCCATTTGAGGATGATGACCATCTCGTATGTTATCAAGATTATCTAGATAAACAAGATTCTTTGTATCCAAAGAATAATTCTTTTACCTGCAATATGCTATCCATAGCCTATCCTGAAATGATTGCCGAATCCGACGACGAGTTGGAGGGAGATATCTTTCATGATATTTCCATTGAGGAATTGTTATATAATGAATTTTATTTTGATGGCTCTATACCTAGTATAGCCCAGCTTGAGGCCTCGACTCCTCAAAACGAATTATCCAAGCTAACCTTGGAAGAATTACAAGAATTGGGTGTTTCACCCGCCCCACCTAATTTTGAGAGAGATTTACATATGGAAGTTGAAAACGTTATAAAAATTAACATTGGAACCGAACATAACCCTCACATAATTAATATTGGATCAGAATTAAGTCAAGAAAAACAAGATGAATACATTTCATTTCTTAAAGACTATGAAGATGTCTTTGCTTGGACATATGAAGACATGCCAGGTCTGGACCCTTCTGTAGTCATGCATCATCTAGTAGTCCATCCAGATGCTAAACCTGTTAAACAGAAACTTAGAAAAATGCATCCCAAAGTGGCCTTACTAGTCAAAGGAGAACTAGAAAAACTGTTGAAAGTCATTTTTATACAAGCCATTGACTATGCTCGAATGGATCTCAAATGTAGTTCCAGTAACTAAGAAAGAAGCCACTAAAGTTAGGGTTTGCACCGATTTCAGAGACATTAATGTTGCATGCCCTAAAGATGATTTTCCTCTTCCCAACATGGATCAGATCATTGAATTTACTGTCGAAAGCGGAATGATATCCTTAATGGATGGATTTTCCAGTTATAATCAGATCAGGATAGCTCCTGAAGATCAGGCCAAAACAACCTTTATTACCCCTTGGGGAACTTTTTGTTGGAAAGTGATGCCATTTGGCTTAAAGAACGCAGGTGCAACCTATCAACGAGCTATGACTTATATTTTTCATGACATGATGCATGATATCCTACATGATTATGTAGATGATATCATAGCTCGTTCCATCAAAGAAGATGATCATTTAAATGACTTAAGGAAAGTATTTGATCGGTTAAGGGAATATCTTATCCGACTAAATCCTGCTAAATGCATATTCGGAGTTAAGTCCGATAAATTATTAGGGGTTATAGTTTCTTTACGTGGCATTGAAATTGACCCTCTCAAGATCGTGGCTATCACAGATATGCCCGCACCCACAAATATATCAGAATTACGAAGTTTACAAGGTAAGCTTCAAGCTATTCGCCGCTTCATCGACAAGTTGGCAGACAAAACTGGACCCTTTCTTAAGCTTCTTAAGAAAGATGTCTCTTTTCATTGGGACGACGAATGCCAAGAAGCATTTGAACTCCTTAAGCAATATCTCCTCAAACCTCCAGTGCTTTCCCCACCTAGATCTGATCGTCCTTTTATCTTGTACATTTTTGCTTCTGATTCTACCTTAGGAGCTATGTTAGCTCAGCTTGATGATGAGAAGAAAGAACGTGCTAATTATTACATTAGCAGAACCCTCATCAGTTATGAAACTCGTTATACCATATTAGAGAAATTATGTCTAGCAGTCGTATTTTCTACACAAAAACTACGACATTATATGCTCAGTCAAAAAACGTATGTTATTGCCAAATTCGACCCTTTGCGATATCTCATGAGTCGACCGTATTTATCTGGTCGCACAGCCAAGTGGGTTCTTGCGCTAAGCGAATTTGAACTCACCTTCATAGGACAAAAGTCTGTTAAAGGTCAAATCATAGCAGATCAATTAGCTGCTGCACCCTTAGAATCTACTCATCCCCTCATCATTGAGTTTCCTGATGAATGCCTTAAACTTGAGGCAGACCATTCCGAGCAATGGTCCTTATACTTTGATGGAGCCCGATGCATGAGTGGGGCTGGTGCGGGTATTATTTTAATATCTCCACAAAAACATCTTATTCCTCTGTCCTTCAAATTAACATTTGCTTGCACCAATAACACTGCTGAATATGAAGCTCTTATCCTTGGATTACGAGCTGCCTTGGCATTGAAAATCAAAAGTTTATTGGTTTTCGGTGACTCCCAACTTGTCATAAATCAAATCAATGATGTTTATCAGACCAGAGATGATAAATTACGCCCATATAAAGCATATGTTTTGCAGTTGTTATCCTTGTTTGATAAAGTTACTTTGGAAGCTATTCCTCGAACTAGCAATCGTGCGGCTGATGCTATGGCTGCAGCTGCATCTCTTTTACCCTTGGAGTTAGACGATGAATATGCTACCATCATTATTCGTCGACTCCAGGAACCCGCTTCAAGCAAATCATGTTTAGAACCTTTGGATGTGTTTCTCATCAACGAAACAACTCTTGAACCATGGTATACTGATATATTTAATTTTTTGCAAAAAGGAACCTTCCCTGATGGTTGCACTAGCAACCAGCGTAGGTTATTACGTAGACAAGCAAGTCGCTTTGTGATTATTGGTAATACCTTGTACAGAAGATCTTTTGAAGGCATCTTATTGAGATGTTTGAATTTAGAAGAATCCGGATCAGCTTTGAATGAAGCCCACAATGGATCTTGTGGGGGACATTTTAGTGGTAGCGCCATTGCTAAGAAACTCCTTCGGATAGGATATTTTTGGCCTACCATGGAAACTGATGCACATAATTATGTGCGACATTGCGACAAGTGCCAGAAACACGCTGACCTTGTCCATGCGCCTGCACAAGAGCTGCAGGCTATTTCATCTCCTTGGCCCTTTTCAAAATGGGGCCTAGACATCATTGGAAAAATAAACCCTGTGTCATCTGATGGACACAAATTCATCATAACTGCCACCGAGTATTTCACGAAGTGGGTTGAAGCTATGCCATTAGCTTCTTGCACTGGAACACAAGTTTCCAAGTTTGTTTTTAATCAAATTATTTGTAGGTTTGGAATTCCTGCCAATCTCATTTTCGATAATGGAACTTGTTTCAAAAATAAAGATGTCAAGAAATTATGTCAAAAATATAAAATTCAACATCGCTGGTCCACTCCCTATTATCCTCAGGGTAATGGTCAAGCAGAAGCATCTAATAAAACCTTAATCAAAATTCTCAAAAAATTGGTCAATAAAACCGGTCGAGACTGGCACATTCAGTTATATCCTGCTTTGTGGGCCTATCGAACTAGTGTTCGAACCCCCACTGGAACTTCACCTTTTGTCTTGGTTTATGGTGCTGAAGCCATTTTTCCCTTTGAATTAGAAGTTCCTTCTTTAGCTCTACTACTTCAAGATATTGAAGTAGGGGATGAATATCGTGCTGGCAGATTTAGTCAGCTAGAACTTCTAGATGAAAAGCGCATTAATGCTTTGGAGCATCTTCGCGCCTACCAAAACAAGCTTAAGAGAGCATATCTTAAGAAAGTTCATCCTCGATCCTTTGAGATCGGTGACCTTGTCTTAAAAGAAAATCAAAAAAATACTAATGCAACTACAAACCTTAAAGGTAAATTTGAGCCCAACTGGCTTGGACCATATGTCATCACTGCTAAATTTGGATCAGGAGCATACAAATTATCTACCTTAGATGGTAAAGAACTTAAAGAACCTATGAACATTATGCATCTTAAACGTTACTATGCGTAAAAATTGGTCATTTCATCATTGTATATATTTGTTTAAAACATTTCAAAAAAAAACCACTATCTCGTATTTCTTTCAATTCATAAACTTAAAATATAAAAACACCAAAAACATCCAAATCATCAAAATCTTCAAAAAAACATCTTTTATTTTTATATCTGTCAATTTGTGAAGTATTGCAGTTATATTTTTAGTTATTTTGGATAAATTAGTATTTATTTGGAATCCCGCACTTTCACATTCACATGAATAAATATCTTGATTTTATTTGTTATGATTATTCATCTCTCTTATATCAAAGTCCACATCGGCATTAAATAAAGTTTTGAGCATAGAGAACTGATCTTGTTATTTACTTGAACCAAGTATATCTTTTCACATTAAAATGATTTCATTGCAAATTCAATATGATGCTACATAGTAGAAATGGTTTCTTGAGCGAAAAGTTTCCCCTGCTATCCTATCATGCACATGGTCTAGAATCTTTGAGAATTGACAAAAGGACAAGCTCACCCCTACCCAGAATAAAAATCCCTTGCTCTACAGACTAATCCGAGCAAGTATCCCTAGCATAGGAAGAAAAGAAAAGTTCAAGAAAAAGAGAAAAAGAAAAAGGTTATTTTGAATCATCACAACAATATTTCAGCATTATCTCAAATATCAAGCAAAAATACAAAAGTACAAAAAAAAAAAAAGAGAAGCAAAAGTGAAAAGCAAAAGCAAAATACAATAAACTCCTTTCCCTACCCCTTGAAAAGAAAAGAAGGGTGAATGAGCTTGAATCCCCGGAATTCTCAATTATTCGAAAACTGTGAGGTAAGCCCCATAACAGGTGGTTTGTGCCCAACCCGCTTGGCCTTGGGTAAATCCTAGCGTGGCGATATGTCTGTCACATTAGCGACCTTCTTTTGTACAGACCTCTGTCAACTTATGGATTAGCTAGCTCTTGATAACCTAACTTACATAGTAGTTTGGTACGGTTACATGCATATAAATCATGGTCAACGAACATTTATTTGGTCAAGGCAAATTACTTGTATCAAATTATCTTGCTCAAAATTGGTAAATGAACAATACAATTGCACACACATTTGTATTTGAGAGATTTTGTATCATTATGATAAATCAAGATTGGTAATGAACTCACATTTGCACATGAGGATTCCTTATAAATCTACATTTCTCTTTGAGATAATTTAAAATATCTCTGTAACTCTTTTCGGAATAATTTTATCCTTTTATTTCAGAATTTTTGTTTTGTATCAAAGCAATTACATACATCTTCTCATAAAATCTCAAAAAAAATTTCAAACAAAATTTTCATATTATTATTTTTCTGTTTATCAAAAGTCAAAAATGCATCTTGCAATAAAACCAACAATCTATTTTCTTCTTTGGATTTCGCGATGATGGTATAAGTCTATACCTATAATTCTATGCCTAGCGCAAACCATCGTTCTAATTTTCTTTTCCATGTATTTAAAAAAACAAAATTCATCAAAACATGTGACTTGCATCATTATGTTACACAATTATGCTTTACAAACAAACAAACATCTATTCTATTTCATGTCATTATGTTCAAATTCAGTTTTTGCAACCATGGTATAAATTCTAAGGAATTGTTCAAAATTTTATCACACTTAGGAATTTATGCCTAGCAAAATCATATTTCTTTTCATATTTCATGCATACTATTTTTATGAAAATCTGAAAACAAATCATCAAACCATCATTATCTCCATCATTACAACACCAAGTCTTAAGACAGTCTCTTAAGCACTCTTTTACTTTTAACAATATTTCTATACTTGGGATTAGCTTGACGACCGAGTGAGCGGCGACTCCATGAAATGGTCTATAATAGCGACAATGTCCTTTGAAATTATTGTTAGAAGTCCCTTTTATTTTTATCAAATCACACCACAACCACCAATTGTTTACATCAGATTATTTCATTTAAAATCTTACAGCATGACATCAAAATTATAATATTTCAAAACGACATAATTATATGAATCCTCAATCCAATAAGCAAACAATTCAAACAGTAAAGCATCATAAAAACATATGAACAAGTCATATCATCAGAAACAAGATCATATATATATCCATAAATTATATACATCATATCAAAACTGGATTGGTATGCCACAATCTATACCCTGGCATACTCAATCCTCTCAACAATCTCTACAAAATCTATAGTCCATAGACACCTAGCCTCGAGAAGCCCTCGAGCTCTCAGCCTCATCTCCTCCCCCACCCTGACGTGGAGGAGGTGGTCCCATAGAGGTCCAGGATGTATCTCGGGTCCTCATCGTCGATCGGGAGGATGTCCTCATCGATCCCAGCCTGACTGGTTCTGCAATGTTGGTCGACAGCTGTACCCTCTGGCCCTCTGGAACCAGCTGGAAGTATACACCCTGGTAGAATGCAGTCTGCATCATCGACCACACTAGATCATCCCTGCTCGCTCCTCCGCTCCGCACCCTGAGCCGTGTCATCTCATCCTGCAGTGTCCGTACCTACGTCCTCAGCTGAGTGGCCTCGTCCTGTAGTGACTGCACCTGAGCTCGAAGGTGGGCAGCCTCAGCCCGGAGAGCCACTGTCTCACTGCTCTCCCCTGTGTCAACACCCTTGCCCTTATCAGGCGATGGTGGTCTCTCCCCCTACTATGAAGGGAGCCTCTCCTCCCTCTGCCCTATCTCCCATGGCCTCTGTGGAGCCCGTGCCATCCTCTGGCATCTCTCCTATGAGATCCGCCACTGCTCTCTCCCCTCGTGACCCCGCGCTGCCTCAATAGCAGCCTATCGTCGCCTCCCCATCTGGCACACCATAGCATGTATTGGACCCTGCGCCCTCGTCATCCGAGGAGGGTGGATGCCTGCGTACCAGGCATCATAGCCATCAACAACCCCGGTGTCGTCACCATCCACTGGCTGGATGGGGGCATCGTCCGTGTCCTGACTCCAGAATCATTGCATATCTGGAGCTCCGCTCAGCGTGGTATTATCCCAAATAGTCTGGGAGTACTCGTAATCCCTAAGAGAAGGGATCCCCTACTGTAGACCGAACTATCGTAGTACTCGATCATAGCGGTGGAGCTCTACCTCTCCCCACTCCATCCTTAGCTAGCAGACTCACCTGATGCGAGCCAGCTCCTGCCCATCCTCTGCCCACCCGGGGTGCTCTCGCCATGGCCTCTAGGTGATCTGGTCTAGGATGAGGTCGTCTAGCAACCTCCGAGACATCGACAGATCTATCCACCATTGTGAACCCCTCTGCAACCACCAGTAGAAAACCCGGGGTCTCTCCCGGTCAACACCTATCAATGGGAGCCCTACCGGCCTCCGCACCGTAATGTGCTCCCAGCACCAAACCTACAGCAACGATGTCAAGACCAGACATCGACCTCCCTTGTATACGACCCCATGCAGGATCCTATACAAGCGGCAGAGTACAAAGCTCCCCCATGCAAATCTATACCCGTGGTCTCTCATGTCGTAGACTATGTCTGAGAGCACCCACGGTAGTCTGCATCCGCTCTGGTGGCACAACAGTAAGCCACCGACAACCCCTACCAAAACTCGTGTCACCCTAGATGCCCCAGGCATCTGCCGTAGCGACTCGATGTTCACTCTGCCCTTCTCCAGGGTGAAGCTCGGGTCTCCAGTGAGCCTCATCATCGCCTGGCCCTGATTGGCCACAGGCATCATCAGCCATCCCTGTATGGGGATCCTTAGGATCCTCCATACGTCCTCTAGAGTGGGAGCCATCTCCCCTATCGGTAACCAAAAGTAGGACGACCCCGGATACCACCTCTCTGCTAGGGCTGTTAGTAGCCCTATGTCAGTCGGTACTTGTGGCATCTCTGCCACATGCTGTAAGCCGACTTGAGCCAACTGATCTCGCTCTGCCTGAGATAGAGCAGCCAAGTCATCCCTCAGCCCATCGTATTTCCATTCTCGGCTCTTTAGTAATCCCTTCTGCAAAACAAACAATAAAACAACAAAATCATTAATAACTCAAGCATGCAAATTAAACAACTTAAAATCAAGTTTAAAATGATATCGTCCACCATTGGATGATATCGTCCCACATTGGGCAAAATCATCCTTTGTGAGGACTAAATCGTCTCCGATTTTGCAACTTGGGAATCGCCCCTTGTTGGATGAAATCGCCCCTAATTCGTCGATTTCGCCGTCAGACGAAATCGACGATCTAGGGACGATTTCGACGAAATCGAGACGATTTTGTCCCGACGGCGTCGACGGCCTAAAAATGGCCGCGATGCCCCAAACAATCAAATTTAAATCAAAAGAATTGCATAAAGTTACATTAAACCTAATCTACTAGGATTAGATCCTTACCCGTAGCCCGCGCCGGACCTCTGTCGCTCTGTGCGCTGTCTCCACCATTTTCTTTTTCTGTAGAACTCTGGAACAGACAAAGTGAATAGTACAAATGAATTAGGGTTTTACCCTATTTTTCTTAATTTTATTTAAAAATCAGCATTTTTAATTTTTGCTTTTTCGTGTTTTTACCTCAAACGTTCGATTTGGGTAAAAACACGGAGGGGGCACCATAATCAGCATTCGTACGATTCGACCAAGAATCGTCGTCTAAAAAATTGAGTATATTTTTGCTTTCTCGTAAAACGGGAAAAACTCGTCTTTAACGCATTTTCTTCAAAAAATTCGCTAAAGAGGGGGCAAAATGTAGCACCCTAAAATTGGCCCGGTTAAAACCTTAGTAAAAAGATAAAATATTAAAATTTGAATTTCAACCCCAAACTGCCCGTTAAACTACCTTTTACCCGCTTTCCCCATTTTTCGTGCCATTTTTAGGATTTGTTTTGACCGTTGGACGATATCGTCGCATATTAGATGAAATCGTCCCCGATCTGACGAATTCGTCTGGAATGGAACGTCCAGACGATTTCGTCCCAAACTGATTTTTTCATAATTAGCTTCTGTTTCAACGACGTCTCTAACCGGGGCAAAAGCGTGTCTGCACCGTTAGAGACCTTCCCCGTTGGAGATCTCCCAGATTGGGATGATCTCCAACCTCCCAACCTCCTTCCTATGCCTATTTAATCTTAGGCCCTCCCCTTGACCTACCCCCGGCTGAATTCCCCTATAATTTGATCTTTGTGTGCGTTAGAATACCCTGAATTATCATTTGCATTTGTGCCTTTCTAAGTTTTCTTGCAGGAACCTCATTGTTTTTCAGTCGGAGCAAGCTCAGATCGTCGTAGACGATCTTGTACGATCTCGAACGATCATGCCGCAATTCAAGACGATTTTGTATTTTGCGGGCGATTTCGACTGCAGCCAACATTGGGGGCAATCAGTGCCCTGAGTTTGCATTCTTTCTCCACCATCTACTATTTTGCTTTGCATTAGTTAGACTTATTACTATTTTGCATCCTGGAGTTCACCTCATTTAGCATAGTTGCATGATAAAGTTAAAATCAATCATTAATTTTACTGCATTTTCCTCATTTGTTATTAGACACTATTATTTAGGCAAGTTTGCTGTTATTTCTATCATTATCCCTTGCTTCTGCATTTGCATATTTGGTATTTTGTGTCTGTTTCTGTGATTGCAGGTTTTTGACGGATTCGTCTGACGAATTCATCAGATTTCAGGCGATTCTATCCTATTTCAGATGACCTTCTATGATTTGAGATGATCCCGAGAAATATCAGACGATAATGTTCAAACTGAGACGATCTGAACTGCTACAAGACTCAGAATCTCCATCAGACATCCGAAATCAGGTATGAATTCTTCTGGTTAACTTATTCTCTGTAATTTGCATCTATTTCTATTTTTTGTATTCATTGAAATCCGCATTGGCATATAGAATAGTTTAGATTCATATCGGCCAAACCTAGGAATTGTATGATCAAGCATAAAAATGAACACATCAAACACCCTATCAACCTAGGCATGGAAACTGCCATTCAAAAGTTTCCTGGTGAACCCACCATCCGTCGAAAATTCACCCTTATACACCTCCCCCGAGAGGCGGGACCTTCAAAGGGCCTCTCAGTCCGAGGTATTGTCCCATCCTTTTCACATCCCCCTTCCGGGCACGGATCCTATAGCCTGAAGGTAAGGGTGCAAAAAATTTGGAGCGATACAATACCCTCCTATTTTGGTGATGAATTCTCTAAAGAGACACATACCAAAATAAGGTTCTAGATCCACTACCACTACCTCTTGTATAACTGTGAGTTGAGGAAATATGTGAAGAACTATTGGGATGTATTTAATTACCACTACAATTTTGATAGGGGTTCTATGTAGTTGTAAAATATTAGGGTTGCTCCTGGTGTATTCCATCCCCATGATGTTGCATACGACTTTGGGTATCATAGTGGTTGTAGATCCTGAGTCTATCATGCAGTTGTGTACCACCCATCCTTCCATATGAAGAGACAAATAGAAAGGGGGAGGTTTGTTTTTTCCCATAGTAGACATTAGACTAGCCTGTGCAAAATTCAACTAAGCTAGGTTTCTATTATTGTTTTTCATAGATCTCAAGGATTCCTACAATAAATCAATCTATCATGGAAATTACCAAGCTTCATACATAGTTGCTTTGTAGAGAGTTTTATTCATTTCATTGACTATATTGAATGGGAGAGGTTCGACACTTTTCTCTTTTACAACTGTGTCATACATATTTCTATATCCTTGAGTAGCATCTATTATTTGACACTTAGTCAATTAGGGGTATCTCAAATTATCTCTTGCTTGTTCCTGTGTTTCCACTTCCTTATGCAGGGGTGCCTCTTTCTCTATTTCTACTTATTTTTGATCCAAGCTTTGGGGAACCTTCTTATAGAAGGCTCTTCTCTCGACTAGGTTCCTCATAGGTGAAGGTATTTTCAAAGGATTAAGCTCTTGGGGGTCAACCTGCGAAGGTTTATTTTTTGATATGGTTGGAATAGCCACCTGTTCTATAGAATGCATCATGAGATTGTGATTTTCTTCCCTGATAATATTTACCTATCCCTTGAGGGTTTTATCTACCTTTTAAATAGTCTTCTAGACATGATGTTGATGGATCATACACAAGTTTTCACCATGGGGATCATTACACATAGTACACCAAAAATTTAACTTTGTCGAAGTATTAATGGGTTAACTATCTTCATTGGTGTAAACCACATTCAATTTGTCATCACTTCTACCACTCATGGAAGCTTGGTCTCTTGTTACCTATGGAAATATCCTTGGCTAGAAATTTCTCTCTGATTCTCTTCTTTCCATCGATGCCATATTATTTGTCAGAGTCTTCATAGTTGATTGTAGATTTAACAAGGCTGCAAGTTGAGGATTAGGAGTTGGTGAAACTATTGCCATAGGAAGTGTAGGTATGACGAGTAGCATTGGAGGAGCGAGTGGCATTTGTACCACTAGGATATTAGGCTATTCGGTCCATTTGGAGAGACTTGTATTAGGAGTGGGAGTAGGACTTGGAAAAGTAGTATTTGATGCTTGTGGTAGATCTGGGAAGATAGATATTATAATATTTGTAGGGAACCATCCAATAACAATTATATCTCTTTCTGCTTTTTGGGCTTCTTGGAAAATCTCTAGGAAAGTAAATAATTGGGATTGCCTAATAGCCATACTTATATATATTGAAAGCTCTTGGATAATAGTACATTAATTATTCATTTGTTGGCCTCAATTCATTAGGTAATCTCTACCAAGTTTGACTAAATTTGATATTAAAGTTGATTATCTCCTCTTGAGGGTGCTTTGGAATGATGGTGAACTCAGTTAGCAGTGAAAATGGATCGGCATGTTTATTGAACTCTTCTACTAACTTGACAGCAAGCTGAGCCCATGTAGATATGGTTTGATTAGTGAGGGCTCTATACCAGTAGAGCATTTTTACTTTCAAGGAAATGACTAGTAGTATTATCATGACATCTTCTTCAGTGATGTTATGTATTGGTGTAAGCATGACCACATCTTGATAATTTTCATAAGCCATATTTCCAGTATTGTCATACTAGGATAACGCCTTTAAAGTTGTTGCTAGAATTGGGTGCTGAGCTACCATATTTAAGGGTCCTATATGGTTCCATAAAGGTTAGGGTAAATTTAATTTATTCATAGCCATTGTAGCTATGGTTCTACCTGATATTATAAATTTATAGGAATATGGGTAGCTAGAGTTAACGTTCCGCTAGCAACAGTACTAGGGAGGGCTGCAAGGGAAATATTTACGTATCCTATATTGATAGTAGATGAAGAAGTGGTTCTAGCAAATAATACATGATTAGATATAAGGCTACCATTGTGTAAATTGAATAAATTTATGGGATCTTTAGAATTTTTTGCGTTAGATCTAGTTATCGTATAAAAATGATATTCAATTAGAAAGTAGATAAGGATTTTCTTAGGGTTCCTCTCTTGGGCGAAGTCGCTAGGTGATTCATAAAGATTTAAAAAAGGCAAAGATAATCACAAAAACTTTAATCTATATATATCATGGGATTGTGTCCCACTGGACGTGCCAAAATCTATTAGTGTAAAATCTACCTTTGGTTACATTTGCACCCAAGAATTTACCAACATTGAAAGACCGGGTTCAAAACAAGGTTTACCGGGTTCAATCTCCAGAGGAAGCTAGTTCCTTACTTTTTTAGGGAAAATGCGGGAGAATAAAATACATAAAGAGAGGAAAATATAGCTATGGTGTAGATTATATAACATCAAAGAAAAATCTATAGCATTTTACAGATAAGCATTCTATGAACCATCAATTTAGAATAACTAGTCTTCTGATGCAGATTTAATCAAACATAAGCTTATTGGAAATATTAATTTTAGAGCTAGCTGAAATTTAAACAGAAAAATCTAGAATTATAATTAAGGTGGTTTCTATTCAATGTAACTTATATAGTAATCAACAATCCATACATACTTGATAACAACACCAGTGAGCCAGAAACCAGAATGAGTAATATTTATTTGCTTTCAAAAGTCTGTTTACATTGCCTTGTAAACATCCAAGAGCCAACATTTTGTTAGGGTCACTCATCCTATATATATATATATATATATATATATATATATATATATATATATATTTACATAATAGAAAAACTAAAATTTGTTACAACAATATGCCCATAGGCTCATTCTAGTAGAGTGGCAGTTAAGAGAGTATGAAATCCTAAATAAAAAATGGTTGAGATCTTATTATTACTACATATCCACCTTTATCTTCTTGGATATGTTGTGGCCCAACTGTCTTCCACTTCTTTACTTCTGGTTCAAAAAAGTCACAAGATCGTGATGTTTTCTCTTCACTCAATCATCGAGTTCAAAAATATTGTGAGATCATGATGTTTTCTCTTCACTTGGTCTTCTGGCTTCAAAATGTTGTGAGATCATGATATTTTATCTTCATTTGATCTTTTGGCTCAAAAATATCATGAGATCACGATGTTTTCTCTTCACTTGGTCTTCCAACTCAAAAATATTGTGAGATCACAACATTTTATCTTCACTTGGTATTCCAGCCAAAAAATATCGTGAGATCGCAATGTTTTCTCTTCACTTGGTCTTTTGACTCAAAATATTGTGAGATCAAGATGTTTTATCTTCACTCGGTCTTTCGGCTCAAAAATGTTGTGAAACCACAATGTTTTCTCTTCACTTGGTTTTTGGGCTCAAAAATATCACAAGATCGTAATGTTTTCTCTTCACTTGGTCTTCGGGCTCAAAAATGTCATGATATCATGACGTTTCTCTTCACTAGTATTTCAGCTCAAAAATATCGCAAGATCATGATGTTTTATCTTCACTTGGTATTTCGGCTCAAAATATCATAAAATCATGATGTTTTCTCTTCACTTAGTATTCGGGCTCAAAAATATCGTAAGATCACAATGTTTTCTCTTCACTTAGCCTCTGAGAAATAAAATATCATGAGATCACAATGCTTCTTCTATACTTAGAGAAATTTTAAGAAGACCACTCCATACTGCCCTTGATGTGGTCATTTTAACCTACAGGTACCAAGAATGTAGGCCAAAATTGGCTACATCTCAACTTAGCGCAAATTCGTAAAATTTGGCTAAGTATGCAGAGAGTAGATGCAAATCCACTAATTTTTCCATTTTTGGTAAAAAATGTGAATCCATGAGAAAAGGCCAAAATAAGATACAATACTTCCAAGCACGATTTCTTGACTCCTTTGTTAATCACACACAAATGAAAAATGCTCAAAAGAAGGGTCTTGAAGGGCTAAAATCTAAAAATTGCTAAAAAATGCGAATTTGCAAAAAAGGGTAAAATCAGGTGAAATACTTTTGAGCATGATTCTTGACTTCTTTGTTAACCGTGTGCAAATCAGGAAAGTACTAGAAAAAACTTGCAAAGAAAAAATTCTTAAATCTTCTGAAAAGTGTATTTTCATGGAGAAAGTTGACTGAGAGGCTTGAGTTGAACAAGTGTGCATGATTTTCCATATACTTTGTTGTTGGAACAAAAATAAAAAATTCACTAGAAGGACATAGTGAATGGGCAACCATAGATTTACCTCATGCACAAGAAAAAATTGATGATCATAGATGATTATGTTTGCATGCAAAAGATAAAGGGGACTCAACAATAAAAAATCTACTAAGCTTGGTTACGAAGGACAAGCAATGGTAAGAAAATTTCTAAAATACAAATATTCGATGAGAAGTAAGCAAAAATGTGCCAACAAGGCACCAGGGAGCGGACCGAGAGCATGCACAATCAACACCAATGATGGAGCGGCCATACAAGAGATCAAAAATGGAACAAAAGTAAATTCAGATTTGAGGGCCCCAAAAGATGGGAAAGGTGCATGGGGGAGGAAGGACCCATCGAACAAAGCATATGTGGGAAGTAGGAGATCTCACATAGTATCATTCGTAGAAGCACTCAAGGAAAAACCAAACCCTCACCAGTAGCACCCCATAACTTTATCACTCATGGCTACGATGTCATTCTATCGAACGAAGTCATGGAAGGGTATTTTACCCTCGACTCCTTCTCCCTAGTTGGGAAATTTATAGGTGGAAGACCCGATATGGATGCTATCCATCGATGGGCAGTGATAAAATGGAAAACCAAGGGCTACCTAGAACTGTTAGCCATGTCCAAAGGTTTCTTCATGATACGACTCAACACCCAAGAGGATGCATATCAAATTCTATTAGGGGACCATGGTTCTTCAAATGAAGGAGCCTTTTCCTTTGCAAGTGAGGACTAAACTTTGATTCAGAGACCCAAAATATCAACTTCACACCCATATAGATCTAGCCCTCAAACTTACCTCCTCACTTCTAGCATGAGGATGTGATTCAAAGGATTGCCTGAGTAACTAGGGAGCTCATCACTATTGACCCAGCAACGCGTGACTGATCACAACTGATGTAGACCCGTATCTGTGTTAACATAAACTTGGAGACCTAGATATCAAACCATGTAAATCTAATCTATGGGTCCTACCACCATTGCCAACTGGTGGAGTATGAGAATAAACCCTCATTCTGCACTGAGTGTCACTCCCAGGGGTATCTTCGAACCCAATATCTGACTATAAAGCCCACATAGAATGACTTCCAAAAACCACTTTACCCACCCATTGGAGAAGCCCAGAAGTCGAAAGCTAATTTAGAACTACACCAAGACCCCAAAGGTAAGCAACATGATCTATCCTCCTCAGTCAAGATACAAGAAAGATAAGTAATCTATTCATGTTATCCACTAGGTTCAGTTTACTCAATAATACCAGTCTCATTGCAAATAATAATGATGAGGAATATCCTCAAAAGGAATTCCCTAGATCAAACCAGCCAGACCAACCATCTCCGAAGGCATGCCTTCCCTAGAAAACCCATTCTTCATCCCCAAATCCATGCCCTAATCCCCCATCGACCAGTGTCCCCATGCCCCTGAGCCCTCCAACCAAATCCCCCTTGTCGCCCAACCCTCCACCCAGTTCTCCACCACCCATCAGGTCTGGATCACCCCACTCCACTTCTAAAACCCATAATGATGAGACGGTTAGTGATGAGTCATCCCATAATTCCCTGGAGGCCTAGAGCCCCAAGTAGTAGGAGTTTTAAAAAATTCCAGATAGATGTTGGAGGTGACAAAAAGAAAGGTAGACCCTCTGGTGCAGACCTGAGGAGTAGAGACATAGTAGAAGACATAGCCAATGGCACCCAATGAACTCTCTTCTAGGAACTGGGAATGTCCAACAGAGAAGAACCAAAGAAATCCAAACCTCCTGTGCAACAAGGCAAAGGAGGCAAAAAACCCTCCAAATGTTCCAAATGAGAATCCTCTCCTGGAATGCGAGAGGGTTGAATGGGGTAGCAAAACAAAGACTGGCTACCTCCATGTGAAAGGATTCAAATCCCACAATTTTTCTTATTCAAGAAACCAAATTAGGCATGCAATGTTTAGCTAAAGTTGCCAAGATTATTTGGAGAAAATGTGAGTTTTCTTTTACCCCAACCTCTGGAACATCTGGCGGCCTCCTCTGTCTGTGGGACCCTACCAAGGTGGAAGGAAGAGTAGTTTTAGGCGAAGGTTGAATCTCCAATATTTTATTTCATGACTCTATTATCCAGAACTCCTAGGTTCTGACAAATATTTATGCCCCAAATAGCTCATAGGACAGACTGGCATTGTGGAACAATCTCACTCAGATGAGAGAAGCATTCAGTAATATCCCCTGGATCCTTGCTGGGGATTTCAATGCCCCATTACACCCCTTAGAAAAGAGAGGTGGGAAAGAGATCACTCCTAAAATCATAGGGGACTTTAGTCACTTCGTGGATACAAATGAGTTAATGGATGTTCAATTGAGGGGGGCTCAGTTCACTTGGAGTAATAGAAGGGTGGGGGGCGACCTCATTCAAGAAAGGCTTGATCGTTTCCTTCTATCTCAGGATGCTCTTCCCCTATTCGGAGATGCCAGTTTATAGGCTATGCCTAAAATTGGGTCTGACCACAACCCCCTAATATTTGAGACAATCAACAAACCCTAGTTCAAAATGCCATTTCGCTTTGAAGCAATGTGGACTCATCACCCTGACCTTAAAGATCGTATAGCTGAATGGTGGGGGAAAGTTTCCCTGGAACTATCACAAACCAGGTCACTCAAAAATTGTGGTCTATTAAAGCCAAATTAAAGGTGTGGAACAAAGAAACCTTTGGAAACATCTTCAAAAATAAGTAGAACATTAAATATAGGCTTCAAAGGATTGAAAACTAGTTTCAGTAGGGACAGGGAGATGACAACTTGAGAGCTGAAGAAAAACTTTTGTTGTTAGAATATCACAACATTTTGTGGAAGGAAGAGATGTTCTAGCACCAAAAATTGAGGCACCTATGGCTCAAAGAAGGATATTCCAATTCCAATTTTTTCCACATTTCTACTCTCAAGCATAGAGGAGCAAACAGGATCAAGGGCCTAATCAGGAAAGATGGCACTTTCACGTCAGATATCCATGAGATCCATGATGAAGCGATTAGTCACTTTTAGTCCCTCCTTGGTTCCTACCCCCCTCTAGTCAAGCCATGGAATCCCTTCTTGAGCACATTCCCAAGTATATATCTGACAACATGAATGCCCTCTTGCTTAGCCCTTTAAGCCCTAATGAGATTCACCAAGCTCTATTTTCCATGCAACTAGACAAAGCCCCAGGCCCTAACGGTTTCTCCCCAAGGTTATTCCAAGATTTCTGGGACATCATTGGCCCCGATATCTATCAAGCCATCTCAAAAATGTAGAATACCAAAGTCATTCCAAGGGATGTGAACTCCACCTTCCTAGCCCTCATACCTAAAGGCCCCAACTCCAAATCCTTGTCTGACTATCGACCCATAAGCTTGTGTAATGTCATTTATAAAATTCTATCCAAAGCCATGGCCAACAAACTTAAAGGTATTCTCCCCTCCCTGATTGACCCCTACCAAGGAAGTTCTATTAAGGGTCAAAACATAGTGGATGGGGTCATTACCATTCATGAGCTCATTCATTCTGCCCTTAATTCTAACAAATCAACTTTCTTCCTCAAACTCGACATGAACAAAGCTTTTGATAGAGTTGATAGGGAGTTCCTAGCCAAGGTCCTTCAAAGTTTGGTTTTCATGATAGTTGGGTTCATCTAATTTTGCAATGCATCTCCTCATCTTGGATTTCTGTGTTGGTTAATGGTTCTATGGTAGGTTACTTCCCCAACACTAGAGGGCTGAGGCAAGGGGACCCCCTCTCCCCCATTATTTTCATCATTCTGGTTGAGAGCCTTGGTAGAGCTATCAAAGATGCTTGCTCCAGAGGGCTGATATCTAGAATTAAAGTAGCATCCAACCTCCAACCCTCAACTCACCAACAATTTGTGGATGACACCCTATTGGCTACTGCTACCTCTGTAGCTGAAGCTAGAGTCATAAAATCCATTCTCAACCTCTACGAGGAAGCTAGAGGCAAAAAATCAATTTCACCAAAAGTAATATTTACTTTACCAACACTCCGCTGACCTAGCAAGTCAAAATTGTGAATATCTTGGGATGTTCCTTTGCAATGTTCCCAGCCACCTACCTTGGCCTTCCAATGTTTCAAGGGAGACCAACCAAGACAATGTGGAATAATGTCATCGAGAGATTCCAAAAGAAGTTGGCTGGGTGGAAAGGGGCCCTTCTATCCTAGGCGGGTAAGGCCACCTTAGTCATGTCTATTCTCCAAAGCATCCCTGTCTATTTTCTGTCAGTTTTCAAAATCCCTATAGTAGTAGGGGCAGCTATTGAACAAATTCAAAAATGATTTTTATGGGCTGGAGCTGACAACCAAAAAAAGTTCCATTTAGTCACTTGGGATAAAGTCTGTACTCCAAAAGACAAGGGTGGGCTTGGATTTTGTAGGATCAATAAGATGAATCAGGCCCTTCTCACAAAATAGGCATGGAAGGTGTTCACTAGTGAAAACCTGGAGTGGGTCTCCATTATCAAAATAAAATACTTGCAACACCATTCCTTTAGGGATGAAGGGATTCCTCAGGTAGGATCCCATTTCTGGCGATCTATAATCCAAACCAGACATCTGCTCCAGCAAGGTACCAGGTGGCAGCTTGGAGATGGGAAAGACATCAATTTTTGGCATGATCCATGGGCAAGGGATGAGCCCCTCATTAGGGATCCTGACATTGCTACTCTCAAACACCTCACTGATAGCAGGTTTGGGCCCAAAGTCATAGATTTCATTGTGCAAAATCAAGACTATCATAAATGGAAGAAGCTTCACTTCAGAATGAGCAATACAGTTCTCAACAGGGCCATCTCATCCTTGCAGATAGTTCTTAGGGCAAATTTTATTCCTAAGACCCAGAAGAAAGACAAACCCTTCTGGAAAGGCACCAATGATGGTTACTTTTTGGTTAAGACCACGTTTCTTTTGATGGACACTTCGTAGAAGATGCACAATATCAAGGGTACCCCTGCTGTAGTTAAAAGAATTTGGCTCAAGCATCTCATCCCGAAGGTGGCCCATTTTTGTTGGCTAGCTTCCCAAAATAGGATTCTCACCACTGACAACCTGATTAAGAGGGGTATCATAGTCCCCAATAGGTGCTATTTGTGCCTTCAAGCGTGGGATTCCAATCAACATCTCTTTGTAGAGTGCCCCTTCACCTACAATATTTTTTCAGTGCTGGTAAGTCTATTCTAGGTCAAATGGGTGTGGCCCTAGTCAACCACTAATTTGTTTACTCAGTGGCCCAAAGTTTTTTGGAATTCTAGGTTCAAGTTCTTATGAGAAGCTCTACTGCATCACTCGATGTGGTAAATATGGCTTGAGTATAACAATAAAATCTTCAATGATCACTCAAGGGACCCTGAAGCAGTGGCCAACAAAGCCCTGAGCTTTGCAATTGAAAATTCAAATCTGGTCCCCTATTTGGACATGCCTACAATTGGATTGGAATATTCCTTGGTTAAGTCCTTGGGCATATCCACCGATTGCTCTAAATCCCAGACCCCTATCAACTGCAGATCCAATGCCAAATGGAACCCCCCTAGGATGGTTCAAGGTGAACTTCGATGGGTCATATAAAGGAAATATTGGGGTTGTTGGGACTAGAGGTGTCATCAAGGACCACAAAGGTAAAATAATCAAAGCCTTCATCAAAAATCTAGGAGTTTAGTCAAACAATTATGTTGAAGCCCGAGCTCTGTGGAGAAGCATTGAAGTTAGCAAATATTTGACTAAACCCATGATTTTTGAAGGGGACTCTCTAAACGTGGTCAACCACATCAAAAACAATACAACTAGAGGATGGAATATTCAAAACATCATCCAAGAGTGTCAACTTACTCTCAAACAACACCCTCTCAGCAAAATCCAACATGTGTTCAGAGAGGTAAATGTAGTAGCTGACCTTTTGGCTAACAGAGCAGCCAATCAAAACAACCTTACCATTTGGGAAGAGTCTTTCCCTTAGGACATCGTCGACGCTACCAAAAATTATGTGGAGCGTTTATCCAACTAACAACAAGTGGTTTTCCAAAGGTGTTTTTATCAACACCAAGGATTTTTGTTCCCCTACCCAAATCATCATTGCTCCCCATAAAGTCGGTTGTACCCCTAACCATCTGAGTCATTCTGATCATGACAAAGCTCTAAGCCATCTCTACATCCATTTTTTCACCCTATGCCACCGCATCACCCTCCTTGTTTTCCATCACTCCTCTTTATCTGCCTGCCCCCCTTCCATTTCCACTTCCATCCTACTTTCGAAATCCTAGGCTTCACTCTAATGGTTATTCCATTTCATACTGGCATCCATTCAACCCCCTTGCATGTATGAATTGCCTCCCTATATTTCCCAAGTGACAAAGCTGGTTTGTGCCTTTACCATTTTTCAAATTGCTTTGAAAAGGGTCCATCAGCTAGTTTTCTCCCATGCCTGAGTCCTAAGGCCCTTTTATCGATCTCCCTCCATCTTGTGCATCCCCACTTATGGTTCATACTTTAGGTTGGTGGTCTCTAGTTTTGCTACGCGATCTCCTATAGGTTTTCTGGCAAGATGGCCATCCTCGAACCATCAAAGCTCCAGCTCGAACCCATTGTCAAAGCTCTTCTTGGAGCTAAAGGGTTCATCCCTTTCTTCAATATCTTCAATGGTGTGGATGAGCAAGTCACCAGTGACTTTTTTAGCTCATGGGACAATGGGGTGGTTCAGATCTGAGGGCTTCTCATTGAGGTAAATGTTCATTTGATTGCTAAAATTTTTGGTTTGGCTCCTAAGGGGAGGGCTATTAGAAGGGATAAACACAATTTCAAAGAGGAAATAGAGCACTTCCCTGATAAAGGTAAGGAGCTAGTGTGGGAGAAGGGGGGAGTTTCCTGATCCTCTCTCCCTCATCCCTGGGACTCTACCATTGTACCCATCATTCAGTTCATCACTGTTGACAACCTCAATAGCCCCCTCCACTCCTATCACCTTGCCTTCGTCAACCACCTCCGTGACATCAGGCCCATGAACATCCTTGATTTTCTCCTTAGGTCCATCAACATCACCATTGAGAACTTCAGGGACAAGAAATCATCCAAATTCCCACTGCACCAGGGTCTGTTCCTAGTTATCTACAAGCATGCCCTCATGGCTCAGCCTAGAGATGACCCTCCCCTCTTCCCTTCGATCCTAGAGCCCTCCACTGAGCCAGCCCATAAGACCAGGGTATGTGACCCTAAACCCCCAATGGATTCCCATTGTCCCTCGGTTGATACCCCATCGCAGTTGGGCCCCCCTTCTGGTGATACTCTGATATCTGTCCACCCTTCTCAGCCCAATGGTAATGGAGAGGAGAGCCCTACCCCCATCCCCAAGGATGCAGCCCCTTCAGAGTCCTGCCCCACTGGTCCAAGCTTGAGGAGCAAAAGGAAAGCTGTTCGCCCCCCTCAAAAAAGCAAAAAATCATGTCGGTTGGAGAAGAAAAGCAAGAATGATCCTCGTCCCTCACCCGAGATCATTTTGGATGATGAGGAAGAGGCCATCAATAGTGCAAAATATTTGCTATGTACCATGACTGTCAACCACACCACTAGAGTAGTGGAGCATCTCAATGCTGCTGCTAGTATGATCAAGAAGCTGGGTGCCATCCTCTCCAACATTACCAAAGAGGTCCAAGAGCTCCCGACGGTGATCAATGTCCTACTTGCAAAAGACCAAAAAGATGATGTTAAGCAGGAGGATGAGGAGGAGTCCTAGTAGGTGGGAGGTGGCGGGTGTTGGTGGCTGGCCTACCCGTGTTTGTTTGGTTTTTTGCTTGATATTTTGTACTCCCTCTTTAGGGGTTCTACCTTTGGATTTGGTTTACGTTTCTCTGTCTGTTTGTCCAGTTATCTGTTGCAGGGGTCTCCAGTCTATAAATCTCTTGTCGTCTAGCCCTGAATTAATGGGATGTGCTAAATTTTGTATGAATGACATAAAAAATGCCTATTGTAATAGGGATTGGGCCCTTCAACCCGTTAAGTAAATAATTTTTTTTACCTACCAAAAACAAAAAATAATCTGCTAAGCTTAGAAGGAAAAGTAAGGTAAAAGGAAGTATGAGGAAAATCCTAATTTCGCACATTTCCCTATTTCCACAACTAAATAGAAGGTTGAAGAAGTTTAATTTCATGTGGATTCAAGAAATTTAAAGATAGAGAGTAGTCATGTGATAATCAATCATAGCTTCTCATCATCAAATCAATGATGAGGGTTAATCCTTATCTAAATTTAGAATCTACAACACATTTTTGCATAACTTATTGCTATAGAAAGCCGAAGAGACTAGATCATGTGCCATGGAAGTTGAAACATCGAATTTCAATCTATAAGCTTCTAGAAACTTCAGCCCAACTAGATTCAATTGTAGATTAGTGGATAGGAGGTTGCAAGAACCATGAATTGTGAAGGATGACTTTGGTTTGAAATATATTATAATTGATCAAGAAAGATATAGCCGAATGCCACTATTGGCAAGCTACCAAGAAATCAAGAATTATAAAATTTCCCTGTAATGCTTAGAATGAAACTCATTGTAAAACTATAAATAAAGGTAGTGATATCCTTTCAAAAGGTCATCTCTGAAGTATTTTCTTACAAAAATATGTACATTTTTTACAATTAATGAAAGAAGCATTACAAGAGATGTTTACCTCAAACTTGCAACTATGTTATTGGCTAATCATAATCTTATGAAGTTATTTCTACTACTATTGCTATGATTAGTTTATTCTATTAATTTAAATTGCTGAATTAGAGCAAATTGGAATAATTCATACTTATATACATTCTTATGATAATTCTATTTTTGTTAGTTGAGGCATTGATCTTATTCTGTTAACTTGGATAATTGATGTTTAGATGTTCAAAATAATTCTTGAAGTGTGCTAAAGACCCTTGATGCAGAGTGTTGTTGAGTTTGAATGCTATTAATCTCAAATATTGCTTTTGTAAATTGATTTTTTGGAAGATCCTTTATGGATGTCTAGGATGTTAGCTTCACCTGTCCCTAATTCATTTCTAACCCTTTCATCTCTATCCCTAAAATTTTACAATTTTGAGCTAAAAGAGATTCAAAATCTACTAAGTTGACAAGGTGTGCTAGCCTACTCTAGAGGTTGAATCAAAGCAATTTGGTTCTTCCAATATTTAGTCTAGGCTATGATTAGCGGGTGCATACCTTTCAATTTCTCAAGATAATGATCATAGTTCTAGCATTGGCTTGATGACAAACCACACTAAAATAATGTGGGTGATCTAAGATGTAGCATGGTAGATGGCATTAAGGTCCAAGATAGTGGAGAATTAAATTTTTTTATTTGGTTATATTGGAATAGAGGAGGTGGTTGTTGATATACAAGAGTTTTATTGGTGGCAAAGGAGGTGAATGTATTGAATTGGGCTTGTGATTGAGGGTGAGAGGAGGTGAGGTTGTATTGTGTAGGTGGATGAGATGGAAAAGAACTTGTTTTTGTTGACTATAAGTAGATAGGGGTGTGTATGTGAATACTTGGTCTAATGGGGGGGTAACAGAGAGAGGGTGGTGTATGGACTTATGGAGGTGGGGTTACTAAAAGGTATAACATATTGTACCCCCGTAAAAGGGAGAGTAGAAGAAAGGAATATGGAGAATTAGGGGGTTATGGATGTAAGATTTTAATCTAAGTAGATGGATGAGGAAGTGATGTGGGTTGATTGTAGAGGTATGATGGTGCAAAAATTTGGCACTTCAATTTGGGATATGATAGAAGATTCAATTTAAAGTAGGTTTCAGTGGAAGGGATGGCGATTGGAAATGAATAAATGAGGCAATAAAGTTTGATGTAAACTAAATTATTGTTGTAGAGATGATGTGGGTGAATATAGAGGAGGAGAGGATGTTTCACCTTCATGGTCAAATAAAGGGTTCACTCTAAAATTCTTCATAGCATTGCGCTTTGGAGCATGTACTATGCATCACATGGAGACTATTTTGGAGAAAATAGTAGCACTTGCTTGTTTTTTTTGGAGTTTGTGTGATTTGATTTGAGAGAGATATGAAAAACATAGGGTATGTGAGTGAAATATAGGAAGGTGTATTGCACACCCTTCCCACTATACCCAAAGGTACGTGAGGAGTGGTGATACAAAAATAGGTGAAGGACTTCCTATAGGTCAAAATTTAACTACATTATAGGGATAAAAAAGGATATGTAGGTAAGGATGACTATATCATAGAGAGGTCAGTCAAATTTTTAAAGAAATGGCTAAGTATTGAAAATAAGGCTTAAAACCATGATCAAAGGTAAGACATAATTTCTCAACAAGAAGAATATCACGATAGTGGGATACGACTTGCTAAAAATACACTTATCTTCTAAAAGAGAGGCTAAGAAAAGAAAGAATCATGACAACGGGATATTTCCTCAAATCCATGATCATAAGAAGACTAAGAGATGAAATCTAACTAAGGAGTGTGGTTGTGGAATGTTGAGGTTCTCAATATTATGAATTTTCATGAATCCACAATCAAATTGGTCAAAATACAACTTTTTAGAGTTTTTATCATGGCATCGATCATTTTATTGTAAACAACATGATGGAAGGATAAATGTATGCTTGACTAAAAATGAGAACGATCGTATATGTAAGATGCTCAGAACCATGAAAATCCTTGAAATCATTATCATATTGGTCAAAATTTAGCTTTTTGAAGTTTTGATCATGGATGTGAGTATTCCTTTGTAAAAAACATGATAGCGAGTTTGATGTTTGAAGGTGGAGCCCTCTAGAAAATTGTGACTTCTTTGATGAAAACAAAACTTCTTCTCAACCCATGATTGCGAGCAATCTCTCTACCATGGTCAAAATAGTCAAAAGGTGTTTGTCTTGGAAAGTGATCATGGTCAAAAGCCAATTCTATCCTTGAGAAGCTAAAGACTTGAAACCATGATTTTCCTTGAATCGATGGTTAAGATGGTCAAGCACCCCCAATTCTAAAAATCATATGAAGTTTTGGGGAAAATGGAAGATTGAAGGTAAATATTAACAGATACATGAAGGATCATCCAAGGGAGAAAATATGAAAGTGAAAACATGGTTTTGAGAAGACCAACCTAATTTGACTAAGCAACATGTCAACATTGAGTTTGATAAACTTGATCATTTCCATTCACATCCAGATCACCAAACAATGTTGAATCATGCCAAGAGTTCAAAAAATAATTTATATGTTTACCATGACCATGAGATAGATCAAAAGGATCAAGAAAGCCAATGCAATGGAAGATGAGTGGTCAAGAAGATGAAGCATTTTTGTCTAGAAGCTTCTAAAATCATCCAATCAACTGATTTCTATTTGTGAATCTATGGGTGTACGTTGCTACAAGAACAAGGGATGACCTAGATTTAGTTTCCCTTAACCAATTCAAGCAAATACAATTGGAGGCCATTGACTCTAAGCAAGTTGCAGAGAGCTACACTCTGTTTGAATATCCTTGTAATACTCATATTCATAATCAATGTAAAATCTATAAATAGAGGTTGAACCCTCACTTTAAAGGGTTTTATCTAAAGTATTTGCTTGCACTACTCTAACATTTCCTCATAATCAAATAAAGGAGTATTACTTGGGATGTTTGCCTTAGATTTGTAATATTTTTCAACATTTGGTATTAATATTGTGAAGTAATTTTTATTAATATTTCTAAGGTAGTCCATTCTTCTGATGTTGGATTGCTAGCCTAGGGTAATTGGAATAATTCATAATATGAATGCATGTAGGAATTAATTTATGTTAGTCTAAGTATTGGTTTATTATGCTGATATTGGATTGCTAGTATCTTAGATGTTTGGAATGGTTCCTATGGTATGCTATGATCTTTAATTGTGAAGAGCACAAATTGTGAATGTTGTTAGTTCCAGTGATTTTCTTACATCTAATTTGTGAGAGGTTGTTGGTAGAAGCCTATGTTGTTAGCTTCATCCATCCATTTTACATTTCATAATTCCTTACCCTTTATCATCCCTATCCCTAACCTTTTATTATTTCATTTTGAGCTTAAAAGAGTCAACATTTAGTAGGTTGACAAGGAACCAACCTACTTTAGAGGTTGAGTCAAAGCAATTTGATTCATCCAATATTTGGTTTGGGTTGTAACTAGTGGGTGCTTACCTTTAGGACTAATCATTAGATGTTAGTTATAATGCATTGTCATTTAGGTGTAAATCCAAACCACAACACTTCCTATGATGGGGGAAGGATCAAGGTGACTGGAAGAGGGGATAAAAATTCCTCTTATGCAAGAGGTGGTACTATCTAAAACTTGCTATCGACCTACCCAGTATTTTGCTTCACCCTTGATCGGGTCTAGTCAATAATGACAACTGCACACTAATTGATTATGTGAAGCCTTATGAGTAGGTTCATCTATCCTAATCCTTCCTTGAGGTAATCTCAAGAGTAGGGTACTTTTTGGTGATGAAGTCTAGAAAACCACTTACGAGGGCTACTATGACATCTAGGGTGGCGAGTCAATGCTTACTAGTGGAAGCCAATGTCGTTGATCTCTATTTGATGGTTGGTGATAAAATCCAACACAAACCAATGTGTGGACATATATGAGTGTGTAGTTTTTTTTGGTTATTTGGTTGATTTTAATGTCTATTTATGATGAAAAACTAAAGTTAAAGATGCAACTTATGTTTTTGTTGTTGTTTGTGGTGATTGTTTTTATTTTTGTTTTGTTTTGTGTTGATTTTTTCCAAGTAAAACATAATTATTTCACTTTAAACACTAAAATCGCCTTGAAAATGTACCCAAATAATATTTTGTAGATAAACATTGAAAATATCATAGAGTCAACTATGCAACGTAATTTTTAGATCTAGAATATGGTACTCCATGTTAGAGTTATGCTAAAATGAAGACTTTATGTTTGTATTTTATTTTTTATGTTTAAAAAAAAATAATTTATATTTTTTCTAATGTTTGATTTTTTTTTAAATTTTGTTATATATATATTTACAAGGTGAGTAGGATGGGAGTACAAGGGGTATAATAGACTATGTGAGGTAGTATGGTCACATAGGGGTACACACAAGGAGGGGATGGGGGTTGGGTGGGCATAGAAGGTACAACACATCCATGATGTAGGTTGGGCAAGGTGATATGTTGTATAAGGGGATGGATAGGGGAAGAGGTGGGGTGACATAGTCATGCTATGAGGCCACATGGGGAAGGAGGGGGGAGGGGTGAGACCGAATGACTGCCTAGAGGGTCATGTGGGGAGGGAAGAGGGAGGAGGTGTGGGGTGGTGCGGCCATGCTATAGGGATATGTGGGGGAGGTAAGGGGAGAGGAGGGGCATGGAAATGTGACCATGCTATGGTGCCATGTAGATTAGGGAGGAGGGAGGGGCAAGGTGGAGTGACATAGCCATATTGTAGGTTGGGTGGGGCATCATGGGAGGAGGGGATGGGGGGATGGGTGAGGTAGTGTGATGAAACCATGATATAATATGGGTGGGGTAGCATAGGGGAGGGGATTGAGGGGGTGATGGATAGGGTGACATAGCCATGTGAGGGAGGGAATGGAGGGAGGGGTAGAGTGGGGTGGTGCTATCATATTATGAGGCTACACAAGGGAGGGAAGGGAGGGGTAGGGTGGAGTAAGTAAGGTATGGCAGGAGGGGGGAATGGGGGGTGGCATGGCCATGCTATAGGTCCATGTGGAGGAGGAAGGGGAGGGGTAGGGTAGGGTAGCAAAGAGAGAAAAGGAGGGGGAAATGGGCAGCGCTACACAATTGTGATATGGGGTTGCATGAGGGAGGAAGTGGAGGGGTGGGATAAGGGAAACATGGGCCATGATGTGTAGGTAAAAAATAGGTATCAAGGGAACAGGGGAGGTGGGGGAACAATAGGGGCCGAGGGACATAGGGTGTGTTTTTTGTTATAATAATAAAAAATAAATAAAACTAAATAACAAACAATGTAAAATCTAAATTATTATTTTTATAATAAAAATAAATAACAATCTAAAATTTATAGTTATTTTATTTTGGAAAAATTGAAATGCAAGTTAAAAAAGAAAATTCCCTCACTTTTGTTTAATTAAAAAAAATATTAAGTACTGAATAGTGCCAAGGTAGATTTATTCATAGTATTTATAATAGGTGAATCACATATGATCTCAAAGGGATTTAGCAGAAAAAATTTGCACGAGCTAATCTAAGAGATCCCGATATGACATGACTATGTTTCCAATTGAGGAGGGGATGGCCAATACACAACACAACTGCAACCACTAAAAGAGACAAAAAAATTAGTTTTCCAAAAAAAATAACAAGCTAAAAAGTAACTAGAAAAAACATAAAAATAAATATGGGTAAGAGAAAATCGTGATCACCAAATGAAACTAAAGAAAAACATGTACCACATTTAATTAATAATTATAAAAGGGTTACGATATAAATTTTTTTAATATCCTTTTATAATTGACCCTAATGGCTATAAATGAGGGACTCCATAAAGAGGGATCCAAGCATCAAATATCTTTGAGACATCGTAGGACCTTTTCTTTAGATCCTCATAATGTGTTTTGTTGTTTCTTTCTTTGATTGGCCGGTTCTTTGATCATAGAGTCCATCAATGCAGTTTGAGATTGATTTGGAAATCCATAGTACATGTTCTTCATTTGCAATCACACAAACTTACAAGAAAGGCTTAGTGGAAGAAGTGTTAGATTCTTAATGCTTAGAAATAGATCTGACTACATTTGGGTAGCCTAGCAGTATTTTCAATATATCTAGGTATGGTAGAGATGCCCTCTTTTTATAGACTATAGCTCAGTCTAAGTGGAAGGATGGTATCTTTTTCATGCATGTGGTTGTAGGATGGGCTTCCCTTAGTGGGAGAGTACTAAATTTACTAAATACATGGTGGATGAATATAAAATTCCTCATGGAGGATGGGCTCTTTTTGGTGGAGGGTGAAATAAGTTCTCATGAGTGGAATCTAAGCCTCCCCCATTTTCACACATGTGAGGGAGATTATTAAATTATTTAATGGGTAGGTGGGATGAACATAGTGGATTATTAAATTTTTATTTTATTTTATTTGTGAGTGGGGTTGAATTGAGTTAGATGGACCTAGGTGAGGATTAAGCCAAGTTAGGTTAAATGGATGATCACATGATGACCAAGAGCTAGGTGTGGGGAGGGCTTGAGTTTCCAAGGGGGATTAAATGTGATGAAAGGTAATTTTAGGAAATTATGTCAATTTTAGGTGTCTAAAATGCCCAACCTATAAAACTTTGTGATTTACCCCTTTTGTGGTTTTTATGCAGTAGACTCAAATTTTATTTTCGAAAAACACATGCACTATTCTAAAAAAATTTGACTCTTTGCTTTTCACAAGTACAAGTACAGTCCAAAATTTACCTTTTGGGATACACAAAACCCTAAAAACAGTAGAATAGTAAAAAAACACTTGCAAGAAAACATACGATGAAATACTTTTCCTAGAAAATGTATAGACCCATATGTTTTCTAATTTGGCATGCAAAATAGAGCCTGTCAGATTTTAAAAAGCACCTAGAGGCTAGAAATCATAGGTAGGAATACAAAAACCCTAGATTTTGCTAATTTCTTTCCCTTCAATCTATTTTTCAAAAATCAAATAGTAATAGTTAATTTTTCTTTAAAAATGCATCCAAATAATTTGGTTCATTTTCAAAATCATTCAATTTGCTTACAAAATGCACCAAGACACACTTTGGTCAAATTTTCACTGTTTGTCTAGCATAGCTTTACTTTCAAAAGGTAAATTTATTTTACAAAATGCACCAAGACACACTTTGGTCCACATTGCACTGTTGGTTAGCATATATTTTCTTTGAAAAGGCAATTTATTTTGATTATCATATTTGGAAATATTGTCTTCATGTCTTTTGTTATAGCATAGTTTCATTTGTGCACTTTAAATTGTTAAAAAAAAGAAAAAAAGAAAACAATCACAAAATCATGTGAGTTAACAAATTGGTTTGAGTTGTATTTAATCACCAACTGAAAATAGAGATTAATGAAATTGGCTTTCACTGGAAAGCATTGAATCATACCCTAAACACCATAGCATCCCCATCACATAATTTTTTGGAATTTATCCCTAGAAAATCCCCTACTCTTGAGATTACCTCAGGGTAGGTTAGGATAGATACCCCCGCTCATAGGGCTTCACATAATTAGTGAGTGTCCAACTATCATTATTGTCTGAGTCTGATCAAGGGTGAAGCAAAATCCCAATTGGGCTAGTAGCAGGACATAGATAACACCACCTCTTGCATAAGAAGAAGTTTTTATCCCCCTCTCTAGTCACTGCAAGCCTTCCCCCATCATAGGAAGCCATTTGCCTATTTTTGCATCACCACTCATGTACTTTCGAGTATAGTGGGAAGGGTATGTATTAAGATATCCCTTATAGATCTCATTCATCCACATTGTGTATTTAGTAGATTTCATACTTAAAAACACATAAACACAAAAACCAACAATCAAAAAAAGGATTCAACACCAACCAACATCACAAACAAATTGATAGAAACCCTTAAAACACATCACCCATACATTTTTTTGATATTTTTTGGATCAATTGAAACACTTGTATTACAAAAACTACCTAAACACATACATTCAGGCCTAAAAATGGTCCCAGAGATCCCCAAACCCTATTTTGTAGTATTTTACCTTTGAAAAACCTATTCTATAAAAAAACGTACGAACATGTGCATTTTTCTTAAAAAAAATATGAATAGGTACATTTTCCAAATAAGCCCCTCAAATTGATAGAAAAAACCTAGGATTTTCCAATCATCTATGATCTTTGGTTTATCCTCTCACAGAGTCCACCCATATTCCATTTTCTCCATTATAGTTTCCACACAAAGTCTAGCACATAAGCAAGAGTGTGTTTCTATAGAAAATGCTAGAGTGAACCCCCTATTCAGATACCAAGGAGATACATCCTTTATAGGAGGCTAGTATTAGAGAATTTTCTCTTCATAATCCTTTATCCACCATCCATAACCTAGTTTACCTTGGGCTTCACTAACCCCTCTCAACATCCCTAAGCGATATTCATCTCTACTTTCACAAATTCAAATAGAATCCCTTTTCATCTCCTAAATTGAGGTACCAAATTTTGAAACCATCATACTACCTCAGTCAAATGACATCCCTCTTTATATGGGGTAATCATCTACTTTAAAATATCATATTTTCCAACCACCTACCTCTTCCATATACTCATATTGCAATCTAACAAATGCAACTGCTAGGTTCTCCTATTTACTTTCTTAAAATCCCCTTTTGATTGGGATGTAGGAAGCCCCTTCTATCCCTCCATCCACTGGCCTCCTCCCATTACCTCCTCCTTCATATAATATGATATCATACCAATATCCACCCACTCAGCATCAATAATATCAATATCCCTTTCCTTCCCAACTTCCCATGCAAGTTAACGCCATTCCTCCTCACCCTTTGCCATAGCAACAACTCAATTTCTTCACCTTATTTACCACTAACCAAACCACCTTATCTCACCAACCACCCCCGCTATATCATCCTAACAAAATAGGATTCTTCACCTCCCCTCCATCCTAGACATCAACCCTACCTACCATACTACCTATCATACCACCCACTTCTTCTTCATATGAGTGACCTTTAGGGAACCACAAAACACAATAAGCACATAATCATGTACCAACACAACAAGGGTAAAATCAGGTGCCCCAATAAAAACAAGTGCAACATTAGGTGCCAACTCAATAAGGGTACACTTACGTGCCCTAAAAATAATAAGTTCACAATCAGGTGCCAAATCAATAAGGGTACACTTAGCTACCTCAATAACAAAAAGCATACAATCAGGTGCCAACTCAATAAGGGTACAATTAATTGCCCTAACAAAAAATGCAAAATCAGGTGCCAACACAACAAGGGTATAGTCAAGTACCCCAACAATAATAAGTGCACAATCAAGTACCAAATTAATAATAATACACTCAAATGCCCCAAAAACAAGTCTACAATAAAGTGCTAACTCAATAAGGGTACACTTCGATGTCCCAATAACAATAAGTGCATAATTAGGTGCCAAAAAAACAAGGGTACACTCAGGTACCCAAAAAAAACAAGAATATAATTAGGTTCTAAATCAACAAGGGCACACTCAGGTACCCCAAAAACACTAAAGCACACAATCAGGTGCCAAATCAATAAGGGTACACTCAAGTGCCCCAATAATAACAAGCACATGATTAGGTTCCAACTCAATAAGGGCACACTTAGGTGCCACAACAACAACAAGCACACAATCAGGTGCCAAATCAACAAGGGTACACTTAGGTTCCCCAAAAATAACAAGTGCAAACTCAAGTTCCAACTCAACAAGGGTACACTTAGATGCCCCAACAACAATAAGGGTACACTTAGGTGTCCCCAAAACAACAAGTGCACAATTAGGTGCCAAATCAACAAGGATATACTTAGGTTACCTAATGATAACAAGCACATAATTAGGTGCCAACACAACAAGGGTAAACTCAGGTGCTCCAAAAACAATAAAAACACACTCAAGTACCAATACAACAAGGGTACACTTAGGTGTTATAATAATAACAAGTGTACACTCAGGTGCCAACACAACAAGGGTACACTCAGGTGCCTTAACAACAACAAGTGCACAATCACATGCCAACACAAAAAATGTACACTCAGGTGCCTTCAATAATAAGTGCATATTAGATGCCACCATAAGAAGGGTATATATAGGTATCAAACCAGCAAGGGCACATCCGTGTACCCCAACAAGAATGGAACACTTAGGTACCTTATCAAGAATCATAGGCCCAAGTACCATACCAAGTGCACAACCAGGTACCCCTTCAATCATATGCTCCCATGGTCAACCAAATGTAAAAAAATACCTCAAGATAGACTAAATTAAATTCCATCCCAAGCTCCCCTAAGTTGAAATCAACCCCTTATGACCTACCCAAATCAATGGGTATCACAAAACTACCAACCTTCTCCATCACCATACACTTCATGTCAACAACCTTCACCCAAGCCTTGCCAAAATCATCCTATGGATTCTTACCAATATATTCAACACCCTATTCAACCACCCCCACCTCCCAATTATCATAGCCCTATTGCATACTACCTCGAGTCATCCTTGCTGGATACCTCCATTGGTTCTAGTCCAACAATGCCAACTATACCTCTTGAAAATGCATATTATGCAACAACAAATTATAAAGTTGGAAATGCATATTACTAGTTATGGGTAAAATAAATCCACTTATAACTAGTTGTGCTCCAAACCTATCCATACTTTAGTATATATGCCACCATACCTCCAAAGTTTAAATATCCTAAATTCAATAAATTTAAAAGCAAGGAAGATCATAGGGAATACATGAGCAGCTATTGATTCACTTATTTTCAAATAAGTGGTAGTGAGGCCTTAATGCTTAATATATTTTTTCAATCCCTAAGGGAATCATCCCTAAGATGGTATAATAAATTACCCTAACATAGTCTCTACACATTTGAACAGCTAGCCAATGCCTTCTTGGAGCACTTTTTGATCAACATAAGGAATAAAATATCATTACCAGACCTATATAGTCTATAACAATTTGATGTCGAGCCTATCCATGATTATGTTGCAATATGGTAAAAAATTACTAATGACCTACCCTTTCCCCTACCCAATCATAATTGGTTAAAATATTCACCAAAAGCTACATCAAAGCTATTTTAGGGACCTTGAAAATGCAACAACATAGCTCCTTCAAGGAGGCTTATCACATATGCAAAGCTAATAAAAGAGGTTAAAATTCAAAAGAGGAAGATAAAACACCACAAGAAGCTATATTATTTTTTAAATAGGTTTAACAAGGAAAATACCAATCCAAGCCAGCCTAAGACCCCTCAAACAAACAATATTGTGCTTAATACCGTAAGTACTCCACCTCAACCAAACACCCAATTGTAATGCTAGTGTTAGAAGCACCTAAAGAAAGTGGTTCTCCCACCTACACCTAACTAGATACATACCTAGAAACAACCTTCCAATCATCCATAATTCAATTGAAATCCTCTCACTGAGCCATTGGCTAACATATTTCAAAAGCTTTACAATACCAATAATCTCACCTTACCCAAAATCTATCCATAGAATCCAAACTACCCAATAATAAAGGGGTTCAATGAATATACCTTTTGTAATTACTATCACCAAAAGGGGTATGAAATTAATGGTTGTTAAAAGTTTTGACACATAGTTTAGGATATTATTGAGAATGGAGTTATTCAGGTCAACAAACCCTAGCTCCTCCTAATTAGTGTTAGCAATTTAAGTTATTTTATGTTGCCATTGATGTCACATGGATCATATTGAGTTTTGGTGGCCAAAGCATTTCATAAATAAGCATTTATGATATTTTGGAGAGCATGGATATATACAGGGTTTTTGTGAAAACCAAGGTAGGCAAAATAAAAGGTTTTATTTAAAACTATGGATGGCATATTTGAAGTGGGTTTTTCTTAAAACCCAGGTTGGCTTTTTGTTTTGTCAAAAAAGGTGCCCCGATGATGGAGATATTTAATTTTAAATATTTAGTTTAAATTTTAAATTATTTTAAATTAAAATTAAAATTTTAAAATTAAATATATTAATTATAGCGCCGATGTCTAAAGAAAGAGGAAAGGCATATATATATGTCAACAAAAGCTTAGACTTCATTAGACCAACACTTATTTTTTGAATGCCTTCGATTGGGGAACAAATTGCGAAAAGAGAGAGAAGTGTGACTTTGGTCTATTGAAAAATATTTCACAAAGTTTAATAAGATGCATAGGCATATTTGGCCTAGCGGTTCGTGCACTGTGTGTTACGTAGGAGGTCCTGCAATTGAGTTCTATCGTGGTTATTTGCTTTGTTGAAGTGCTCGAAGCGCTGTTAAGTTTTTTGAAGGGTGCAGAAGTTTATGATATAAGTTTTTGTTCGTATCCCTTTGGACATGTGAGGGTGTGTGGCCCAACGATAGGCTGGCTGTGGTTAAAGCACTGAGCAAGGAGACATCACGAGATCAAATCTCATCAGGGACAGAGGCAAGTTAATAATTTTTTTAATATAGATTTTTTTTCTAAAGTTGCCCTAGGAGGAATAAGGGTTGTGATGCATGTTTAGAAAAAGAGAGATTTCTGGTGTTTTTCCTTTTGAAAGTATATCATATTATATATCATTGGAAATATTATTTTGAGGGCTATTTGATTAACCTGATTAGAGGGAGAAATAAGGTGTATGTAAAGATATATTTCTATTTTTGTAAAAGGTTTCAAAAGTGAAGGTTGTTTTGTTCTTTTTCAAAGGTGATTAATTCTTTCATGAGGGGACATGTATTTTATTGAGTAGAAGTGATAAGGTGTTATTTGGATATTATTGTTGTGATATTAATCATGATATATAACCCTTATTAAAAGTTGAAAAAGAAGTTTGTTGAGTGTGGCATATTTAGTGGACATCCAATAAGGCATCAAAAGGTATGAGCAATATTCTCCATTGACTTTGTTTATGGTGGTTGATTTCTGAAATATCATTGGAGAGAAAAGGATTGATTGTGGTTTCCTTTTTGAAAGTGGTTGGTTGAATGATTCAAGGTTTTTTGGTTTGAGAGTTATATTTAAACCTTGTTTTATAAGCATAGTTGTTGAAGCCCATTGGTTATGCAAAGAACTTGAGTTAGAAGAGAACATGAGTATCATTGTTATGTGAGATTTGTGGTTGAGCATTGTTGGAAACATTTGAGTTGGTTGATACATGCTTGGACTAGGGTTTTGTGAGAAAGAGTTATCCCTTGTGGTGATTGGTTGAGTTGAGTTGATTGAGCCTAGTCAAGTGATTGTGTGAGGTGATTTTTCAAGTCCCATGAAACAAATAATTCTATAATTCTGATTTAGGTTGAGATTGAGCTTTGAGATTAGAACATATTGCGTCTCTAAAAATTCTCTTTATGATTCTATAAGATTTGAGTTGAGTTAAGATTGACTTAAGTTGAGTTGAGATTGATTTGAGTTGAGATCATTTGGATCATTGTTGTCATCCATTGTAGAGTGCATTTCCATTCATTGTTGAGTTCATAATTGAGCCTTGCCTTCATAGATTTGTGGATGAGATTTGAGTGCTACTTGAGCATGATTGGTTGAGCCTTTGAGAAGGCTTTTGGGATAGATTTATGGATAGATTTGTGGTAGTTTTTGTGGATGATTGATTGAGCCTTTGAGAAGACTTTTGGGACAGATTTATGAACATATTTGGGACAAAATTTGAGCAAGTTCTTGGTGAGATTGTTGAGCAGATTTTGAGCAAGTTCTTAGTGAGCTTGTTGAGCATATTTTGAGCAAGTTCTTAGTGATCTTGTTGAGCAGATTTGAGCAAGTTCTTGGTGAGCTTGTTAAGCAGATTTTGAGCAAGTTCTTAGTGAGATTGTTGAGAATATTTGAGCAAGTTCTTAGTGAGCTTGTTGAGCATATTTTGAGAAAGTTCTTGGTGAGCTTGTTAAGAAAATTTTGGGTAAGTTCTTAGTGAGCTTGAAAGAGCAGATTTTGGGTAAGTTCTTGGTGAGCTTGTTGAAGCAATTTTGGGCAAGTTATTAGTGAGCTTGCTAGAGCAGTTTTGGGCAAGTTCTTGGTGAGATTGCTAAAGTAGATCAGTGGATTGCCTACCTAAGCAGATCAATGTATTGCCTAGCTTTGAGAAGATCAAAGTAATCATTTTTATTGGGATAAGGATCCTTATTTCTATGTGAAATATTATAAGGAGATTATCTTGTGGAGTACCCCACATTGGGGGAACCACGTTAAATATTGTGTCTCAATTGTGTGTGGTGATTTATGCACTTGTTTACTATTGCTATATATGTCATTAATGCACACTGCTATATTTGGTTATTACAATTAAGGACACTAATTGATATTGGTTTGAAAAAAAGTAAAAAGTGGGTGCTATACTATTCACCCCCTCTTAGTATAAGCTTGTGTTCTTCAATTGGTATCAGAGCGGGTTCCTTTAGAAAGGCTAAAAGCTTGAGGGTATATTCTACAAGACCACATATGGATTCACAAAATGGATTATCTATAAATAAGGCTCCACTGTTTGATGGTAAAAATTATGCTTTCTGGAGCATGAGAATGAAGAACTACTTGATATCATAAGAATATGAGGTATAGCAGATGGTTGAAAGAGAGTATAAAGTTGAAGGTGATCTCGAGGTAGATAATACTATCAGGAAATTGGTTGAGATCAATGCAAGGGAAATGAATTGTATTTTGAGTGGGCTACGTGAAATAAATTTTGCAAAGGTCATGGTATGTAATTCAACTAATGAAATGTGAACCAAGTTGCAGAATACATATGAAGGAGATTCAAAGGTAAATTTGGCAAAAATACAAACTCATAGAAAAATATTTGAGGAATTGAAAATGGAAGATTCTAAAGATATTGTAAAGTTTTTACTTCGAGTTGATGAGATTACTAACACCATGAGAGGTCTAGGATTTGAGATGAAAGAATTAGAAGTTACTTAAAATGTTTTGAGATAACTTCCCATGAAGTATGATGCAAAGGTTTCAGAAAATAGAAGAAACAATGGATATCAATAAGCTAACAATGGAAGAAATACATGGAACTCTCACAAATTATGAGATGAGGGTGAGTAAGCATCAGGTTACAATAAAAGAGATTGTATTCAAGGCTTCAGAGAAAAGAAAGGGAAAGTTCCAGATATAGATAGAGATTCATATAATGATGAGGAAGCTAACTTCATCAAAAGAAAAAAGAACTTAAGAAATTTTAGGGATATGAAGAAAGTCAAATGCTACAAGTATGGTGATTTTGGTCACTATGCATACAAGTGTCCACATGAAGAAAATATTGATGATGAAAAATAGGGTCACAGAAGAAAAGAAGATGGAAAGCATAAACATGACAAAGATGACAAATTCAAGAAAAATAGGTATGAGAAGAAGAAAAGTTTTCATAAAACAAAGAAAACTTACTACATTCCATAAGCAAGTGATAGCTTAGATCACAGTGATAGAGATAAGTTAGATGATGAAAAGGAAGAACATATATTCCTTAGAATAGAAGGTAAAAGAGAACAATGCTTTGTGTGTGGTCAAAGAGATCACAAATCAAGATATTGCAATGGTTTCAGTGATAGTGAAGATGAGATGACACATCAAGGAAATATGCATGGTCAAAGAAATCATGAGAGTTTGTTTGCTATAGAAGATAATAATGATATCAGTGACAGTGAATATGAAGAAGTCTCACTTTTGGTAATAGAAAAAGAAGAGGATGAGCTAAGAAAACAAAAAATAGAAGTCAAAAGGCTAAAATAAGAAATCAAAAATATTGAAAACAAGATTTGAACAAATGTAAAAATCAGAGAACAACTTCAGACAATCAGTGATCTAAGAGATGAGCTTCAAAATGAAAAAAGGATAGAGAAAAGGATGAATTAAGAACTAAGGGTAATAATCGTAAGACATGACACATTAGATGAAAAGGTTCAAAAAGGAGTGGAAACTTATTTTAATTATGTATCCTATTTCCAAGAAAAGTCACACTCAAAAGGAAAGGAAGTTATAAAATATGAAAGCAAGGAAGAACCTAAGTTTTATGAAGAAAGTTCCAAAGTTCCTATGGCTTCAAACATTCAGTTTGGATCTTGTTTTGAGATAGGTGAATCAAGTTCAAAAGGAAAAGAAATTCTTGAAGAGGAAAGCAAGGAAGAAACTAAGGAAGAGGATTGAGATACTACAAAGAAGGTTCAAGGATACAATGCACAAAAATATCACAAGGATAATGGTCAAGAAAGGTATGAGGAACCAAGGCATGAAAAAAGATATTTTCAAGGACATTGTTTTTCTTGTAATGAATTTGGACACAGGGCTATACACTGCAAGATCCATGGATCAAAAAAGTTTGATTTTGCTAGAAGAAAATTCAAAGGAAGAAGGTATAGTTTTCAGGGACATTGCTTCTTATGCAACAAGATTGGTCGTAGAGCTTCTCAGTGCAAATAAAATGAGCAGCATGATTTTGGTTTTAGAGCTACACAAATCAAAATTCATGGTCATAATGGTCATGAAAAAAAACTTCACAATACAGGGTTCAGGAAAGGAATGGATATGGAAATTATTTCAAGAAAGAATTTAGGATATGGGCACCATCCAAAGGCTAAAATATCAAGTGTTTTAATTGCAATAACTTTGGACATATTGCAAAATGGTGTAGGAATCAATTCCAAACATGTTCAAGACAAGAAGGTCAAACAGGTTCAAGAAAAGAAGGTCAAATAGGTTCAAGACAAGAAGATCAAGTAATTCATCAAGAGAAGGATATCATAAAAATATGGAAGGAAGTTGACAGAGGAAAGAAATAATATAATATGGGAGTAAAAGTACTCCCACCCCAAAATTAATCACCTCAAGAGAGAAGGTGGTGAGGGGGCTAAGCTAAAGAGTCATATATTTTAGCCCCATAGGTGTCCCTTTTTCCATTGATGTCAAAGGGGGAGATATTTGAGTAATGGGGAGAGAATTGAGTTAGGGAGAGCAGCCTCCAAAGAGAGCATTGAGTTAGGGGGAGCAACCTCCATAGAGAGTATTGAGTCAGGGGGAGCAACTTTGATTCTCAGAGATGGTTTTTGCAGTAATTGTGGTTTTTGCATTAGAGGTGTTGCCATCAATGACAAAGGGGCATATTGTTGGCAATTTGAGTTATTTTATGTTGTCATTGATGTCACATGTATCATTTATGTCACATGGATCACATTGAGTTTTGGTGGCCAAAGCATTTCATAAATAAGCATATGATATTTTGGAGAGCATGGATATATATAGGGTTTTTGTGAAAACCAAGGTAGGTAAAATAAAAGGTTTTATTTAAAACCAGGGATGGCAAATTTAAAATGAGTTTTTCTTAAAACCCAGGTTGGCTTTTCATTTTGTCGAAAAAGGTTCCCCGATGATGGAGATATTTAATTTTAAATATTTAGTTTAAATTTTAAATTATTTAAAATTAAAATTAAAATTTTAAAATTAAATATATTAATTATAGCACCGACGTCTAAAGAAAGAGGAAATGCATATATATATATACCAACAAAAGATTATACTTCATTAGACCAGTGCTTATTTTTTGAATGCCTTCGATTGGGAAACGAATTACGAAAAGAGAGAGAAGTGTGACTTTGGTCTATTGAAAAATCGTTCACGAAGTTTAATAAGATGCATAGGAATCTTTGGCCTAGTGGTTCGTACATTGTGTGTTATGTAGGAGGTCCTGTGATCGAGTCCCACAGTGGTTAATTGCTTTGTTGAAGCGCTCAAAGCGCTGTTAAGTTTTTTGAAGGGTGCAAAAGTTTATGATATAATTTTTTGTTCGTGTCCCTTTGGACATGTGAGGGCATGTGGCCCAATGGTAGGTTGACTGTGGTTAAAGCACTGAGAAAGGAGATGTCACAAGATTGAATCCCATTAGGGACAGAGGCAAGTTAATAATTTTTTTTAATATATATATTTTTTCTAAAGTTTCCCTAGGAGGAATAAGGGTTGTGATGCATGTTTAGAAAAAGAGATATTTATGGTGTTTCTCCTTTTGAAAGTATATCATATTATATATCGTTGGAAAGATTATTTCGAGGGCTATTTGATTAAATTTCTTAGAGGAATAAATAAGGTGTATGCAAAGATATATTTCTATTTTTTTAAAAGGGTTAAAAAATGAAGGTTGTTTTGTTATTTTTCAAAGGTGATTAATTATTTCAGGAGGGGACATGTTGTATTTTATTGAGTAGGAGTGATAAGGTGTTATTTGGATATTATTGTTGTGATATTAATCATGATCTCTAAAACTTGTTAAAATTTGAAAAAGAATTTTGTTGAGTATGGCAGATTTAGTGGACATCCAATAAGGCATCAAAAGGTATGAGCAATATTCTCCATTGACTTTGTTTATGGTGGTTGATTTTTGAAATATCATTGGAGAGAAAAGGATTGATTGTGGTTTCCTTTTCAAAAGTGGTTGGTTGAATGCTTCAAGGTTTTCTTGTTTGAGAGTTGTGTTTAAACCTTGTTTTATAAGCATAGTTGTTGAAACCCATTGGTTATGCAAAGAACTTGAGTTAGAAGAGAACATGAGTATCATTGTTATGTGAGATTTGTGGTTGAGCATTGTTGGAAACATTTGAGTTGGTTGATACATGCTTGGACTAGGGTTTTGTGAGAAAGAGTTGTCCCTTGTGGTGATTGGTTGAGTTGAGTTGATTGAGCCTAGTCAAGTGATTGTGTGAGGTGATTTTTCAAGTCCCATGAAACAAACAATTCTATAATTCTAATTTGGGTTGAGATTGAGCTTTGAGATTAGAACATATTGAGTCTCTAACAATTCTCTTTATGCTTCTATAAGATTTGAGTTGAGTTAAGATTAACTTGAGTTGAGTTGAGATTGATTTGAGTTGAGATCATTGTGGATCATTGTTATCATCCATTGTAGAGTGCATTGCCATTCATTATTGAATTCATAATTGAGCCTTGCCTTCATAGATTTGTAGATGAGATTTGAGTGCTACTTGAGCATGATTGGTTGAGCCTTTGAGAAGGCTTTTGGAACAGATTTATGGATAGATTTTTGGCAATTTTTGTGGATGATTGATTGAGCCTTTGAGAAGACTTTTGGGACAGATTTATGGACAGATTTGGGACAATATTTGAGCAAGTTCTTGGTGAGCTTGTTGAGCATATTTTTATAAAGTTCTTAGTGAGCTTTTTGAGCATATTTTAAGCAAGTTCTTAGTGATATTGTTGAGCAGATTTGAGCAAGTTCTTAGTGAGCTTGTTAAGAAAATTTTGAGCAAGTTCTTAGTGAGCTTGTTGAGAATATTTGAGCAAGTTCTTGGTGAGCTTGTTGAGTATATTTTGAGCAAGTTCTTAGTGAGATTGTTAAGCAAATTTTGGGTAAGTTCTTAGTGATATTGCTAGAGCATATTTTGGGCAAGTTCTTGGTGAGCTTTCTAAAGCAGTTTTAGGCAAGTTCTTAGTGAGCTTACTAGAGCAGTTTTGGGCAAGTTCTTGGTGAGCTTGCTGAAGTAGATAAGTGGATTGCCTACATGAGAAGATCAGTGTATTGCCTAGCTTTGAGTAGATCAAAGTAATCATTTGTATTGGTATAAGGATCCTTATTTCTATGTGAAATATTATAAGGAGATTATCTTGTGGAGTACCCCACATTGGGGGAACCACGTTAAATCTTGTGTCTCAATTATGTGTGGTGATTTGTGCACTTATTTACTATTGCTATCTATGTCATTAATGCACACTGCTACATTTTGTTATTGCAATTAAGGACACTAATTGATATTGGTTTGGAAATAAAGTAAAAAGTGGGCGCTATACTATTCACCCCCACCTCTCAGTATAAGCTTGAGTTATTCAATTAGAACTTAAGAATTTTTTAGAACCCCTTGCCTAATAATTATATGAAACACATACAAGATGCTACCTCAACCTAAATAGACAACACAAAAATAAGTAAACCAAGTCAACTAAGGCTTTGTTGGGATGATTAATATAGTGACAAGGAACCAACAATATTTGACTTACCCTACCAAACAACCACCACCTATTCAAACATCCTCCTTTGTGGCCCCTCCTACACAAGACACTCCTCCACCTCTATGATTGATCATAACCATCAAGATAAGTCTCACACACTAGTTATAAATTGCACCTATAAAGTTATCCATCTATGACCTCTTACAACAGTCTCAACCTCATTGTGAGGCTTTAAATGACATCTTAAGATCCATAGATCTACAAACAAAAGATAACAATGAATTTTCTAACTTTTTAGGTAAAGTATGTATGTGCATGCAACCCTCAATAGTCTTTTATGACCATGAAATGACAACCCTTAAGGAAGTAGGGGTTGATCCCTAATAAGCACCAAAAATACTCATTTTATTCACATTTATAAGAGTATTGTATGAGAATATTTAACACTAGAAAGACATTTTTGTATGATTATTGTATGTTTTTAGTAGAAAATGAAGTACTTATGCTTGAATAGTGTTTTTAGTTGCATATGTGTGTAGCCATGGGTTTTTGTTAAATTATTTCATATTTTTAGTTGAGGTCCCATATGGACCTGGCATTGTGCAAAAAATATAATATTTTTGAAGAAGTAGATGACTTAAAGAGAACCATGATGAATGAAGGAGGTGCCTACATCTTGCTAAGGGTAGGGTAACTACTTCCCATAAGGAAGAAGGTGCCTAAATCCTAAATGTAGGAAGGCACCTACATCCTAGACATAGGAAAGCACCTACACCCCAGACACTGGAAGGCACCTAAATCCCAAACGTAGCAAGGCACCTACATCTTGAATGTAGGAAGATGCCTACATTCACTGAGCATATAGAACCTATATTTTGCACGTGACTATTGATTGAAAGACCACATGATTTTTAGAAATAAGTTATTGTGAAAAATAGGGGAGCGTCATCCTCATCCATTGATGATTGAATTTGAGAAACGATCGCTCTTTTAATAGGTAAAAATCATAGTTGTGTGCACACCCATTATAGCAAATCTTGATTTATGATTAAATTAGAAAATTTGAATATGCTTTTATTATAACAAAAATTGGTCTCATTTTGTATAAGAACACAGGCCATTTCTAAAAATATAATCCATAAATTCTTAATATTTTTGTACTACATTTTTATCAGTCAATGTTTTGAGTGTTTCTATTTTTGTGTGGACCTAAGGGATTAATTTATAGTAACAAGTTGGTTGGACTATTTACGGGAGCTCAAGCCCACTCCAGGCAATAATACTCTTCTATTTCTTTTTATTTCTATATCTAGTTTTTAGTGTGTGTATGTTATATTTATTTCTTTCATTTTATTTTAGTTGTGTGCTTTATTTACCTTCAATAATTTTAATTTAATTTTATTTTTGCAAGTGTGGATTTTATTTATTTATTTTAGTTATTTTAATTCTACAAGTGTGTATTTTATTTATTTCCTCTACACATTTATTTTATTGCATTATTTGCTTTGTTTAATTTATTAGTATTACTGGGTTTGGGTTAAACTAAAAACACAAAAATAAATAAATCCCCCCAAAAATCAAAAAATATATAGGAAATAATCTCCCACACTATAGGCATATATTGTCCATAGGTACTCTCAAGTTTACGATCTCCCAGATTTACATGAGTGGATGAACTTAGCCATTTTATAGAACACCATTTTTGCTCATCATTTTGGTGCCATTATCGAGGAGTGATAACTATAGTATTTAGGATCTACAGGTTAGTCAAACTAAAAGTGGATGATTTAGAATACCTTACCTATATATCCCCTACCTAGAATGCATGAGTACACCAGGGCCAAGAGGACCCGATGGATGTTTTATTAGAAGAATATAAGTCACCTCACAATTACCAACACAAGCTATTCTAGAAATACCTTCAAAAGAATCTAATATGCTTCATGAAGAAGGAAAATCATCTCCACCCGATGCACCTTGGCTCATTAAATAATTTTATGGAACCTCTAGTAGATCAAACCAAAATCATAGGCAACTTGAAGATCTGTTGAATACCCAATGGTGGAAAGCACTTGAAGAGAGGGCTATCTTAGATTTTGATTTAGTAATATTATTAGAAGATAAGAAAAATAAGTGTGATGCTTTGTTAGCTACTTTAAAAGTAGATTAATTAGAACCTACATCACTTGTAACCATAGCTAGAAATGATGAAGCTTCTACTAGTTTTTAAGTTCCAATTGAATGATCCAGAGGAGACACTAAAATGATAAATATTTCTCCTGCACACCTCCCTATATTTAGAGGACAACCAACAAAGGATCCTAATCTATTTATTTTTAATTTTGATATTCTTTATAGATCAATTGATTACAAAATAGATGCCCAAAAATTAAAACTTTTTCCTTCCACATTAGATGACTCAACATTACGCTAGTTTATCAATTTAGGGAATAAAAAAATAAACACCTGGGAAGACATGAAGAAAATATTTTTAGAGCAATACAAGGATTTTGGAAGGGCAAGGGATGCTCGAGATGAAGTTTTAGATAAGCCATATAAGGAGGAAGATTTATTAGAGGATTACTAGGATAGTTTCAATTTTAATCTCCAATGCTCGCCCACACAAAATTGGAAGAAAAATCATTAAGGAGCATATTATTAAGGGGACTTATTAATGAATCATTATAAGCCTTAAATTTATTAGTAGGAGGTGATGTTTACCAAGCCAAATTGTTAGATATATGATAATTATGTCAAAATTAATCTAAAAGAAGAGTTAAACCCATCACTCAAGGGATAAAAATGATAGCCTCAATAACAAAAGCAAAAATAGGCACCTTGCTAGAAGATATGAAGAGTTATATCTTATCATATCTTATGATCCAATTAGATACATTCCAACTTTAGAAAATAAGTAGGAAACTAAGGCAACATTGGTATTTTTTTTCCTACGATGTAGGAAGAAGCACCCAAAGAACGAACATTCAAAATACAAGGTCCAAGTTTGTGCAATTTATCAATTGGACCATAAAATAAAGTTGTGCCCAAAATTAGCAACCATAAAAGAGGAACCAAAAGTAGCTTAAACATATTTCATGGGTAATAAGAGGAATTAAAAACCCCCTATGGGATGTGGAATTCTAGGAGTAGCACCATCATATGGTGGGTCTAATTTTATGAACCAAGAACAGGCCCAAACATTGGGATGGGGAGGACAATCACCTTGAATGAAAACCATCCAATGTCCTACTTCCTATAAACTATACCCATGGATACCATACCAATAATCCAAAACACAATGGTAGAATTTTAATATATAGGTTTCACCTCCACAAACAACAACACAATTTCTACTGGAGCCCAATTTACTAGCACCACCTACTTACAATCCATGACAACTACCAACACAACCAACCTTGAATCCTATAAATAATAAGATAAATCAAACAAATTATCAATTAGACATGGGGATGTATCCTATGTACCATATTAGTGTAGAACATGTAGATTTTAATCCAATCCATCTTATATCAGGTAGAGAAATAGGAGTAGAACAAAACCTCTGGTAGCAAATGAAGTAGAAATAGAAGTAGGAGTTGGACATATACCTTCAATAGAGGAGGGTGTAGAAGTAGAAGAAAACCCAATTTATAAACACATAAATAATGAAGGGATCCCATATTTTCCTAAAAATATATAGGAAACCAGGAAGAAAATGCAATCAAAATTTGACATAATGGAAGGGTTGAAATACATTACTATCATAATTCCCCTCTATCAGGCTATTCGAGACGTGCCTATTTATATGAAAGACATTAGAGAATTATGTCTCAAAAGACTATGATGAAGACAAAAATCAAAGGTAGTATAAGTGGTAGGAGAGTTAGCTAATTTGATGCTAGGAAACACCTACCACCCAAAATATTTTGATCTAGGAAGTCTGGTATTAATAGTTAAAATCATAGGCTTAAAGAATATCAAATACATTGGTAGATCTAGGTGCAACCATAAATGTTATACCTAAAGAAACCATGCATAAGCTATAGTTATCAAATATGAGGTCAAAAAAAATAGTTTTACAGCTAGCAAATAGGTCCACAATACTCCTAGAGGGAATGCTAGAGGATGTGGTTGTAACTATAGATGCATGGGAATACCCAAAAAACTTTCTAGTCTTGAAGTCAAAATCAGGATTGGGTGGTTATCCACTCATACTAAAACATCCTTGGATACCAATAGCTGATGCATACATTAGTTGCAGGACTAGAAAAATGATGATATCTAATTAAAATAGTGTTACAAATCTAATTATTTATCCACTTATACAATATACTGATGAATTGGGAGAGTCCAATTTGGAAATCATAAACGATGATGCCCTTCCTATGTTAGAACAAGTGATGGCTCTTGATGAAGTGGGGGATGAATTAGATTAATACTTGTTTATAAAATTTTTTCTAGAAGGAGAGTCCTTACATCCTCCCATGGATTCCCCACTTTTTGATAGAAGGGAACTGTATCGCTCCAAATTTTTCGCATCCTTACCTTCAGGCTATAGGATCCATGCCCGGAAGGAGGATGGGAAAAGGATGGCACGGTACCTCGGACTGAGAGGCCTTGCGAAGGTCCCGCCTCTTGGGGGAGGTGTATTATGGTGATTTTTTTATGGATTGTGGGTTCACCAGGAAACATTTGAATGGCAGTTTCCATGCCTAGGTTAGGAATGTGTTTAATGTGTTCAGTTTTATCTTTAAACATTCGAGTCCTAGGTTTGGCCAAATGAATCTAAGTTGTTCTATTATGAAAATGCAAGCTAAATGAAATATAGAAAATAGATTTTAAACAAAAAATAGAGAGAAAAGGCTAAATTACAGAGCCATACTTGATCTGGATGTCTGATGGAGATTCTAATTTTTGAAGCAGATAGTATCATCTGGAATCTGACAGTATCGTCTCCGACCTGCAGGATCGTCTGAGATCTGACGAATTCATCAGAGACCTGAAAACAGAGAAATAGGCACAAAATATAGAAAATACATCAATACTAATAGAGGATAAAGATGTGAAACAATAATAGGAATGCTAATAAGATAATCCTAAATAGGAATGCAAGCAAATTACAATGTTTTAATAGTTAATCATGATTTCATTATGCAATTAAACTACATGGGTGAACTCCAAGATGCAGAATAACAGAAAATAATGAACAAACTGACTAGATGCAGAATAAAATAGTAGATGAGAAGAGAAAATTACAAACTCTGGGCACTGATTGCCCCCAACATTGATTGCAGTTGAAATCGTCTCGGATTAGTATGAAATCATCTCGAATTGAATAGGATCGCCCACGACGAACTGAGCTTGCTCCGAATGAAAAATACTAAGGTTCCTGCAACAAAATTTGGATAGGACAAGTGCAGATGGTAATTTAGGATGTTTTAGTGCGTGTAAAGTCAAGTTATAGGAAATATCAGCTAGGGGTAGGTTAAGGGGAGGGCCTAAGTTTAAATAGGCTTAGGAGGGAGGTTAGGAGGTTGGAGATCATCCCAATTTGGGAGATCTCCAATAGGGAGGGTCTCTAACGACATAGACATGCTTCTGCCCAGATTAGAGACACTGTTGGAACAGAGGCTAATTGAGAAAAATCTATTTTGGGACAAGATCGTCTGGACGTCCTAGTCCAGACGAAATCATTCGATCTAAGGCGATATCATCTGATCGGCGACGATATCATCAAACGGTCAAAAAAAACTCTAAAAATGATGTGGGAAAGGAGGAAACGGGTTAAACGGCGGTTTGGAAGCGGTTTTTGGGGTTGAAATTTGAATTTGAATATTTACTAGAGTATTTGTAATTATTTAAGGTTTTACTGTGCCAATTTTAGGGTGCTACATTTTGCCCCCTATTTAGCAATTTTTTTGAGGAAAATGCGTTAAAGATGAGTTCTTCTCGATCTACGAGAGCAAAAATTATTCCCATTTTTAGGCGACAATTCTAGGTCGAATCGTACAACAGCTTACTATGGTGCCCCCTCCGTGTTTTTACCCAAATCGAATGTTTGAGGTAAAAACGCAAAAAAGCAAAAATTTTAAAATGTTTTTAATTATTTTTTAATAAAATTAAGAAAAATAGGGTAAAACCCTAATTCATTGTTACTGTTCATTTTCCTAGTTTGTAGAGCTCTGGAGACAAGATGGTCGAGACAGCGCACAGATCAACAGAGGTCCGACACGGGCTACGGGTAAGGATCTAAACTTAGTTTAGAATGCTTAATTTTAGAATTTCATGCTTTTTAGATTAGATTTGATTGATTTTTGAGCATTGCGGCCATTTTTGGGCCATCGACGTCATCGAGATGAAATCGTCTCGATTTCGTCAAAATCGTCTCGATATCGCCGATTTCGTCCAAAGGCGAAATCGACGAAATGGGGACGATTTCATCAAAAAGGGGACGATTTTGACAGGTGAAATCGAAGACAAATTTGCTCCAATTTGGGATGATATCGCCCAATGGTGGATGATATCATCATTTGTGAAAGTAAACTTATTTTACTTGCATTTTTATTAATGATTTTTATTGTTGATTTTTTATTGTTTATGTTGTTTATGTGGTAGAGAGGATTACTAAAGAGCAGAGAATGGAAATACGATGGACTAAGGGATGACTTGGCTGCCCTGTCTCAGGCAGAGTGAGATCAGCTGGCTTAGGTCAGCTTGCAGCATGTGGTAGATATGCCATAGGTATATATAGATATGGGGCTATTGACAGCCCTAGCAGAGAGGTGGTATCCGGGTTCTTCCTATTTCTGGTTACCGACAGGGGAGATGACTCCCACACTGGAGGATGTATGGAGGATTTTGAGAATCCCCATACAAGTACGACTGATCATTCCCATGGCCAATCAGGGCCACACGATGATGCGATTGTGTGGCGATCCAAGCTTCACCTTAGAGAAGGGTGGAGTGAACATCAAGTCGTTGCACTAGATGCCTGGGGCATCTAGACTCACATGGGTTTTGGCTGGGGTAGTAGGTGGACTTCTGCTATGCCACCAGAGTGGATGCAAGGTACCATGGGTACTGACAGATGTGGTTTGCAACATGAGATACCACGAATACAGGTTTGCTTGGGGGAGCTTTGTACTCTGCTAGTTGTATAGGATCCTTCATGGGGTTGTATACAAGGGCGATCGATGTTTGGTTATGACATCACTACTATAGGTTTGGTGCTGGGAGCACATTGCGGTGCGGAGGCCGGTAGGGCTCCCACTAACAGAGATTGATGGGGAGAGGCCCCGAGTTTTCTACTGGTGGCTCTTGAGAGGGGCACAACGACGGATAGATTTGCCAATGTCTCAAAGACTACTTGATGATCTTGTCTCTAACCAGATCACCTGGAGGCCTTAGAGAGATCATCCAGGGTGGGCCGAGGATGAACAGGATCTGGCTCGTATCAGGTGAGTCTGCTGGCTAAGGATGGAGAGGGGAGAGATGGAGCTCCATCGGTATGACCGAGTTTTGAGGTAGTTCGGTCTACAACAGGGGATCCCATCTCTGAGAGACTATGAGTTTTCTTGGACTATTTGGGATAACACTACAGTTAACGGGGCTCCAGATATGCAACGATTCTAGAGTCAAGACACAGATGATGCCCCCATTCAGCTAGTGGATGGGTACAATGCTAGGGTAGCCGACGGCTACGATGCCTGGTACACAGGAATCCACCCTCCTCGAATGATGAGGGCTCAGGGTCTAATTCATGTAGTTGTGTATCGGATGGGGAGGTGACGCCAGGTAGCCATTGAGGCAGCATAGGTTTGCAGTGAGAGAGAGCAGAGGAGGCCATAGGCTTAGCAGAGGCCACAACAACGAGAGAGGAGGGAGGAGAGACCCCCTTCTCCACAGAGAGAGAGACCACCATCACCCGATAAGGGCAAGGGTGTGGACATAGGAGAGAGTAGTGAGATGGCTACTCTCCAGGTAGAGACTATCCATCTCTAGGCATAGGTGTAGACTTTGCAGGAGGAGGTTGCATGACATCGAGCGGAGGCTACATAGCTCAAAGATGAGGTTGCATGCCTCAGAGCACGGAGTGGAGGAGCGAGCACTCAGGAGCTGGCACAATCAATTACTTAGACCACGTTATACCAGGGTATCTACTTCGAGATGGTGCCAGAGGGTCAGAGGGTATAGCTGCCAGCTGGCATTGCTAACCCGATCAGGATTGGGTCGTCGAGGACTTCATCTCGATCAATGACTAGGACTCGCAGTACCACACATACTGCGATGGGGCCCCCTCATCCACCTCAGGGTGGGGGAGGAGATGAGGCTGAGAGCTCAAGGGATTCTCGAGACACTACACAGAGGATATATGATTGAGAGGATTGAGTATGCCAAGATGTAGATTGTGGCATACCAATCTATTTTTGAGATGATGTACATATATTGGATATATATATAGATGAGATATTTTTTTTGATCATATGACTTGTATTATGATGATACGTCTTGTTTATATGTTTTTATGATGCTTTAATGTTTGAAGTGTGATTGATTTGATGATTCATGTAATTATGTCGTTGGAACATATTATGGTTTAAATGTCATGCTTTAAAAATTTAAATGGAATAATCTGATGTAACAAATTGGTTGTTGTGATGATAATTTGATAAAAAAATAAAAGGGACTTTCAACAATAATTTCAAAGGACATTGTTGCTGTTATAGACCATTTCATGGAGTCACCACTCACTCGGTCGTCAAGCTAATCCTAGTATAGAAATATTGTTTAAAAGTAAAGAGTGCTTAAGAGACTGTCTTAAGACTTTGTTGTGATGATGCAAATGATGATGATGATGATGATTTGTTTTTCAGATTTCCATGAAAATATTATGCATGAAATATTTTAAAATGACTTTTGCTAGGCATAAATTCCTAAGTGTGATAAAATGTTGAATAATTCCTTAGAAATTATACCATCATTGCAAATTTGCATATTGACATAATGACATGAAATAGTGATAGGTGTTTGTTTGTTTTAAAGCATAATTGTATAACAGAATGATTTAAGTCATATGTTTTTATGATTTTAAATAAATGGAGAATAAAATTAATACCATGGTTTGCGCTAGGCATAGAATATGTAGGTATAGACTTATACCATCATCGCGAAATCCAAAAAAAAAGTTGATATAATAGTTTTATTGTATGGTTGATTTTTAATTGTTGAAAATAAACAAAAAATATGAAGAGGAGGACTTGCGCTAGGCATAAGACTCCCATTTAAGTTCTGGAACTATACCATCGTCGCGAAAGTCGAAAATATATAAATATGTGTTTTTATTGTATGGTTTGAAAGAAATTTTGATTTTTGATTATGAATGTAGTTGTCTTTATACTAAACAACTGTACTTTAAAGAAGAAAATGAATTTATTCCAAATAGTTTGCAAAAATATTTCAAAGTATATTAAAGACAAAAGTTAGATTTATAAGGAATCCCATGTGCATATGTGAGTTCATTTCCAATCTTGATTTATCATAATGATACACAAAATCTCTCAAATACAAAATGTGTGTGCAATTGCATTGTTCATTTACCGCTTTGAGCAAGATACTATGATACAAGTGATTTGAATGAACCAAATAAGTGTTCATTAACCATGATTTAGATGCATATAACCATACTAGACTACTATGTAAGTCGGATGATCAAGAGCTAGCTAATCCGTAAGCAGACATAGGTCTGTACAAAAGAAGGTCGCTAATGTGACAGACATATCGCCACGCTAGGAGTTACCCAAGGCCAAGCGGGTTGGGCACAAACCACCTGTTATGGGGCTTACCTCACAATTTTCGAATAATTGAGAATTCCAGGGATTCAAGCTCATCAACCCTTCTTTTCTTTTTAAAGGGTAGGGAGAGGGATTTTATTGCTTTTGCTTTTGCTTTCTTTTGCTTTTATTTTGTATTTTTGCTTGATTTTTGAGATAATGCTTGAAACATTGCTGTAATGATATAAAATAACATTTTTTTTTTTTTCTTTTTCTTGAACTTTGCTTTTCTTCCTCTGCTAGGGATACTTGCTTGGATTAGCTGTAGAGCAAGGGATTTTTATTCCGGGTAGGGGTGAGCTTGTCCTTTTGCCAATTCTCAAAGATTCTAGACCATGTGCATGATAGGATAGCAGGGGAAACTTTTCGCTCAAGAAACCACTTCTACTATGTAGCATAGCATGGACATTACAAATATAATCATTTTATTGTGAAAGGATGTGCTTGGTTTAAGTAAATAACAAGATCAATTCTCTGTGCTCAAACTTTATTTAATTGAATTTTGTGGACTTTGATATAAGAGAGATTAGTAATCATGCTAGATAAAAATCAAGATATTTATTTTGTGTTTGTGAAAGTGAGGGATTCCAAATAAATGCTAATTTATCCAAAATAATTTGAAATATATAACTGCAACATTTGTAAGAAGAAATATATACAAATACTTTTTTGAGAAGTTTGAGAATGTTGACTCTCTCTTTCTTCTTTATTTTGTTTTGGTTTCGAAAGAGTCAAGAATATTGCTATTTTTATTTTTATTATTTTTGTTTGTTTTTGTTTTTGTGTAAACAATTTGATATATTTTTAAAATAAGACAACATGCAAAATATGTACAAATGATGAAATGACTAATTTTTTGTTACGCATAGTAACATTTAAGATGCAAAATGTTCATGGGTTCTTTAAGTTCTTTACCATCTAAGGTAGATAATTTATATGCTCCCGATTCAAATTTAGCAGTGATAATGTATGGTCCAAGCCAGTTGGGCTCAAATTTACCTTTAATGTCTTTAGTTGCATAAGTAATTTTTTAATTTTCTTTTAAAACAAGGTCACCGATCTCAAAGGATCGATGACGAACTTTTTTAGCATATGATCTTTTAAGCTTGTTTTGGTAGGCACAGAGATGCTCCAAAGCATTGATGCATTTTTCATCTAGGAGTTCTAGCTAACTGAGTCTACCAGCTCAATATTCATCTCTTGCTTTGGTATCTTGAAGTAGTAGAGCCAAAGAAGGAACTTCTAATTCAAAGGGAAAAACGGCTTCAGCACCATAAACCAAAATAAAAGGTGAAGTTCCAGTGGGAGTTCGAACACTAGTTCGATAGGCCCAGAAAGCTGGATATAATTGAATGTACCAATTGCGGCCAGATTTATTGACCAATATTTTAAGAATTTTGATTAAGGTTTTATTAGATGCTTCTGCTTAACCATTACCTTGAGGATAATAGGGAGTGGACCAGTGATGTTGAATCTTATATTTTTGGCATAATTTATTGACATCTTTATTTTTGAAACAAGTTCCATTGTCTGAGATGAGATTTGTAGGAATTTCGAACCTACAAATTATTTGATTGAAAATAAATTTAGAAACTTAAGTTCCAGTGCAAGAAGCTAAATGCATAGCTTCAACCCACTTCGTGAAATACTCAGTGGCGATTATGATGAATTTATGTCCATTAGATGACACAGGATTGACTTTGCCAATAATGTCTAAGCCCCATTTTGAAAAGGGCCAAGGAGATGAAATAGCCTGTAGTTCTTGTGTAGGTGCATGGACAAGGTCAGCATGTTTCTGGAACTTTTCGCAATGGCGCACATACTCATGTGCATCATTCTCCATGGTAGGCCAAAAGTATCCTATCCTAAGGAGCTTTTTAGCAATGACACTACCACTGAAGTGTCCTCCACAAGATCCATCGTGGGCTTCACTCAAGGCTAATTTGGATTCTTCTAAATTCAAACATCTTAATAGGATACCTTCAAAAGATATCCTATATAAAGTATTGCCAATTATTACAAATTGAATTGCTCGTCTACATAATAACCGACGTTGGTTTCTATTAGAATTGGCAGGGAAAGTCCCATTTTGAAGAAAATTAAATATATCTATATACCAAGGTTCAAGGTTCAGGAGTAGTTTCATTGATTAGAAACACATCCAAAGGTTCTAAGCATGAATTATTTGAAGCGGGTTCCTGGAGTCGATGAATAATGATAGTGGCATATTCGTCATCTAACTCCAAGGGTAGGAGAGATGCAGTTGCGGCCATAGCATCAGCTGCATGGTTGCAAGTTCGAGGAATAGCTTCCAAGGTAACTTGATCAAATAGAGACATTAATTGTATAGTGGGTTTCATAACTGATGAAGGTTCGGCTAATATAATAATTAGCACGTTCTCTCTTCACATCATCAAGCTGAGCTAACATAGCTCCTAAGGCAGAATCTAAAGCTAAAATATATAGGAGAAAGGGGCGATCAGGTCTAGGCGGTGAAAGCACAGGTGGGTTAAGGAGGTATTGTTTGAGAAGTTCAAAAGCTTCTTTACATTCATCATCCCAATTAAAAGGGACATCCTTCTTAAGGAGCTTAAGAAAGGGACCGGTTTTGTCCGCCAACTTATCAATGAAGCGACGAATAGCTTGAAGCTTACCTTGTAAACTTCGTAACTCAGATATATTGGTAGGTGCAAGCATATCAGTGATAGCCACAATCTTGAGAGAGTCCATTTCGATGCCACGTAAAGAAACTAAAACCCTTAATAGTTTACCGGACTTAACTCCGAATATGCATTTGGCTGGATTTAATCGAATAAGATATTCTCTTAATCGATTAAAAACTTTTCTCAAATCATCTAAATGGTTATCTTCATTAATAGAGCGAGCTATAATATCATCTACATAATCATGTAGCATATCATGCATAATATCATGAAAAATATAAGTCATAGCTCGTTGATAGGTTGCACCTACATTTTTTAATCCGAATGGCATCACTTTCCAACAAAAAGTACCCCAAGGGGTAATAAAGGCTGTTTTAGCCTGATCTTCAGGAGCTATCCTGATCTGATTATAACCGGAGAATCTATCCATTAAGGACATCATTCCACTCCCGATAGTAAAGTCAATGATTTGATCCATGTTTGGAAGAGGAAAATCATCTTTAGGGCATGCAACGTTAATATATCTAAAATCTGTGCAAACCCTAACTTTGGTGGCTTCTTTCTAGGTGACTGGAACTACATTTGAGATCCATTCAGCATAATCAATAGCTTGTATAAAAACAACATTCAAGAGTTTTTCTAACTCCCCTTTGACTAGCAGGGCCACTTTGGGATGCATTTTTCTAAGTTTTTGTTTAACAGGTTTAGCATCCGAATGGACTACTAGATGATACATGACTACGGAAGGGTCCAGACCTGGCATATCTTCGTATGTCCAAGCGAAGACATCTTCATATTCTTTAAGGAATGCAATGTATTGCTTTTTTTTTTCTTGACTTATTTCTGATCCAATATTGATTATGTGAGGATTATCCTCAGTTCCAATGTTAACTTTGATGACGTTTTCTACTTCCATGTGTAGATCTCTTTCAAAATTAGGTGGGGCCGGTGAGACGCCCAATTCTTGTAATTTTTTTAAGGTTAAGTTGGATAATTCATCTTGATGATTAGTGGCCTCAAGTTGGGCTATAGTTGGTATAGAACCATCAAAATAAAATCCATTGTGTAACATCTCTTCAATGGAGACATCATGGAAGATATCTCCTTCCAACTCCTCATCGGAGTCAACAATCAATTTAGGGTAAGCTATGGATAGCATGTTACATGTAAATGGCTGATTTTGTAGAGGCAAATCATCATGTCTATCTAAATAATCTTGATAACATATGAGTTGATCATCATCTTCAAAAGGAAAGGGTTGACCCTTACTAGGAAATAGGCCCACACCACAGCGAGCAGGCCATGGTTCTACCTCGAAAGGTTCTTTCATGCCATTTTGGAAAGGTCCCAAGCCTTTCCCTTTATATCCCATTTTAAGCATTATAGGTTTAGCTTTAATATACTCATTAGTAAAATAACACCGAGCATATCCATCATGATGAGTTTTAATATTTCGAGGTATTCTTCCCTAGTCATATCCTTTATAAATGAAGGCACAACTCCCGACTTGGTAAGTACTTCCCATAGGTTGTGGGAGGCCCAAAGTATGAGGATATGGTGGAAAGTTATTTAAAAGAATTGAATCTTGCATGAAAGCATTTGTTTTTTCTGATATTAAGATTGTGGATAAATCTGGTAAAAGTTCATCGAAAAGAGCATAAGATGTAGAAGGATCATTCCCTATATCTTTAGATGTGGAAGGTATGATAGATGTTGATAATGTGGAAGTGTTAATAGATGGGTCTATAGGTTTTGAAATTATAGGGATGGAACATGAAGGATTGGTTGTGGATTTAAGATCTTTTTGAGGTTCTAGAGTGGTTTGTTTAGAAGATTGTTGATCTATATATGAGGGTGAAATGAATGGAGGAGAAATAGGTGAAGCTATGGGAGTGCATTTCACAGTTTTAGATGAAAAATAAGAATTAGGATGTGTGGATGACAGAGCGAGGGCAAAATTGCACTCCAACGAGGTTCCGCCAAAGCACACATATCAAAGGGTCTAGGATCACCGTGGATAGTGACCAACTGATTTTTAAATTCGAATTTAACACATTGGTGTAAAGTTGATGGGACAGCCCGCATTGCATTGATCCAAGGACGAACCAAGAGTATATTGTACGATGCGGGGTAGTGTACAATAAACATGGTCATAGCTAAGGTTCGAGGACCAAATTGCAAAGGGATGGTAATAAATCCACACATTTCTTATGTTTCATCATTGAAAGCTTTGATAATCATGTCGGTTTTCTTCATTTCATCACTTCTAAAGCCAAATCGTTGGTAGAAGTCAAAAGTGCAAATGTTTAGAGATGAACCATTATCAATCAAGACTCTTTTAATAGCTACATCTCTAATTAGAGCAGTAATATATAAGGGATTATCCTTATGTAAACTATGTTGTGGGATATCTTTATCCCGAAAGTCAATACAATCGACTTCTCTAGTGATGATAGTATTGGCCATGGCTTCAGGTTGAATGTTTTGAGGTACCATAATTTGGCTTAATGTAAGCATCAACTCATCCCTATGGGTAGGAGAAGATATTAATAAATCCAAAAGGGAAATTCTGGCTAGAGTATTGGATAATTGCTCATTAATATTGTAAGGGGGTTTAGGTTGAACATTGGGAGCATGATTCCCTTTATTGGGATTTTTCAAAACAAATGGAGCTGATCCATCGTTCTGAGTTGGTTCTTGTTGAGAATTTTGAGCTTGTTGTCGGGTAACGACTCCGATGGTACCTACAATGTTATATTGAAGACGTTGAACTAGTATCGGTTGAGTGTTTATGGCTTGTTCATTAGGGAGGAATTGATTAGAAGAGGGTCGAGTAGTAACTCTTCTAGGAAATGGTTCTTCTGGAACCATAGCATCTATGATGGGTTGAATAGGATCTGATTCATTTTTAGAACTATTATATTGGTTTGAGGTGATGTCTATTTCACTTTCAGTATCTGATTCTACATCACTAGGATCTAGAGTTTGAAAATTATGTAGGGGCCTGGTCGTGACCAAGGATAAAGTTGTCTCAGATTTTTGTAAATCATGATTAGATAAATGTTCGCTAATAGTTCATATATATCGAGTAGGAGGAGGAACATTATGATTCTCAATTTGATTGGCCACCTCTTTACCATGTCTTGGTAAAGGATGTTGAAATATGTCTAATGATTGATTAGCATTTTGATTTTGATTTTGGGGAATGTTATTTTGAGGATTATTAGGAGTATTTTGTTTAGGTTGGAAAGCTTGCACCTCCATTTCATTATTATCAATCAGATCTTGTATTTTATGCTTTAACATTTTACAAGTGTTGGTAGAGTGTCTAGGTCCTCTATGGAAATCACAGTGTAAGTCAGCTCTATATCCGGGTATGGTTGGATCAGGTTCCCGGATAGCTGGTAATTGAATCAAACCTCTTTCAAGTAATTGAGGTAAAATAGTTGATAATGGTTGATTCAATCTAGTAAATTCGTAAGGAGGTTTATCAGGAGGTTTCAATATAATTTTTTTTGTTATCTTCGTTGCATTGATATTAGCAACATTTTTGCTGTCAGTGACTCCGTCACCTATGAATTGTTTGTTTTTATATTGATTTCTGGAGGTTTTCTCATCATCCTTCTTCCTAAGTTGGCCTCTCATAATGAGGGCATCTTCTACTCTTTGAGCTAAATCTATAGCTTGATCGAAGGTAGTTAAAGTAGCAGTTGATAACTCATAAGATATTTGTTCTTGCAAATTATTGATAAAAATGTCCAAAATTTCCCTATAAGGTAGCACAAAGTGCAGTTTTCCTATCAACTACCTCCATATAGCTAAGAAATCAGCAAAACATTCATCTTTGTCTTGTTTTAAGTTGTATAAATCTTTAATGGTTACATGCCTCTCGATGTAGGCACTAAATTGATGGACAAACGATTCAGTTGTTTCTTCAAAATTTCTCAAAGAATGAGTGGGTAGTTGATAGTACCACTCTAATGCCATTCCACCTAAAATTTTTGGGAACATTTTTAGTAATAGCAAGTTATCATGTGATATATCATGACATGCTATCCTAAACATGCGAAGATGTTCTATGGGATCTTCAGTTCCTTTATATATAGGTAGGATGGGCATGGGAAAATGTTTAGGGTATGGTTGCGCTACAACTATGGGATCCAAAGGTTGACTACATATCTCTCGATAATTGTACAAGGGATGATAGGGATCTATCTGGACCATGCGGGAAGCTAACTGCTTCACCATAGCTAGTTTGCCCACCATATTGGTTTGGTAGGGCATTAATATGAGATTTGTGAACATATGGAGGGACATGAAGATTAGATGCTATGTTGCTATTGTGTAAATTGTTGGTAGGAAAGGTGTTATGAAGAAATTTTGAAGTTGTGTTACGTTGTATTCCAGATTGTTGAAAATTGGTGTTTGGCTTCATTTTAGGTTTTTGTTTACTTGAAGCATATTGATCAATAGTTTGGCAAAGTAAAGCAATGAAGAGAGTTTTATTTTGTGTGGGAATAATTTTAGGCTCAATAATAGGTTCCTTAGGAGGTTGGGTAACCTGTTGTTTTGGCATGTTTTGAATCATAGTGACCATATATCTATTGTATGGTCTAGCTTTATCACTTTCTTGATCAATGAAAGACAAGGGATTGGTGTGTACGTCAAACATATGTTCCATGGCTGCTTGAGTGTCACTAATTTGTACTTTATCAATACGAACTGCCATATTAAGAGCACCTATGTTATTATTAAAAAATTTCCAAAAATGATCTAAGTTATCAAAAGCAATAGTTCCATTTGGAGCTACTCTAGGGGATGAGGATCCATCCTCTTTAACATTTTCTTCTTGTTAATTTTATTCAGCTAGGTCATCTTCTGTATGTTCTAGAGTTTCTCCTTCTGGAATTGATTCCTCAGGAAGGACATTTGGGTTTCTTGTTTTGTCTTCTAACCAATCTTCTTCTTCTCCTTCAGTTTGTTTAACATTCCTAAGTTTAGGCATTGTGCTTAGCTTAGATTTCAGAAAAAATATATATATATATATATACTATAAGCTTAAGAGGTATATATTAATTATATACCTACTATAATATTTAAAATGAAATGTTTTGGTTTTTGTTATGTTTTTTTTGGTTTTTCTTGTTTTTGTAATAATATTGTAAAGATAACAAACGACACAATAAATGCAAGAAATAATAATGAAAGCAATGATATAGTTTTCTATAAATAATTTATAAATGTCATTAATGGGCTCAAGTTATTCAGGAGTCATGAAGTGTTCTTCTTCAAATTGAAAATTTTCTTTCAAGAATTTAATGAAAAGGGCTATAGTGATATTATTTGTCTCAGATTCTGGTTGATAGAAGTAAAGCTCGTGGCAATACTCTCGATATAACATAGCTCGAGGAACTCTATTCCATCATTCCCTATCCGTAAGAACGACCTCTTGGTCTTCTACACGACCTAGGAACTGGTGTATAGTGGCTGCGTTCTCGAGGTATTCCTCGAAGGTGAACAATTCTGAAGACACAAGAGCTCTCCTATAAGCTAACCATCTATGGTAGGCTCTCTGAAGTTCATGAGTTGGAGAACATGCTGATAATTAGAGACAAGTGCAGGAACCTTACCAATCATGAGTTGGAGAACATTCTGATAAATATAGTGTAGCAACATAAAAAGAATTAGAAATATCTTCCAGAAGCAGTATGGGCCTATCACACTATATGGAAGACAACCATGGGATTTACACCATTCCCGTTGGTGTATAGAAAAATGTGATGATGCCCATCAAATTTAAAATAAAAACTTTGCAATCTACTATAGAACTTAATTTGAACCTAGATATTTCATGATAAGAACATATTCACCAATTGAATCAGTTGGATGAATACAAGAAAAATGTGCTGTAGGGCACAAAAACAATACAAAAATAGAGATAAATGTGGCATGACTACCACATCAAGACAAAATAATTTAAATAAGAAGAATGGAAATTATTATATGACTCTATATTTCAAGAGAGAAAGGGAAAGTGCACCTAGAGGTGGTTGGGCCTGTATGAGGTAGTTGAAATAATAACAATGGAGTTGTTCACATAAAAACAAATGATGATAGTGGAATAATATTTATGGTCAATGAACACTGCTTATGGTGCTACCATGCACCTCAAATTCATGAAATCAAATCAAATGTAGGTATGGGGGAGACCCTAATTTTAGAAACAATTTTTGCAGTTTGATGAATGCTCATACGTTTGTCATTATATATATTTAATAATAATAAATAAGATTATATGTTTTATTAATGCTTTAAAATAGGTTATATTTTATTTTTTGTTTTCATTTTGTAGGGCTACGTGGAATCCGTTGTAGACTGTAGGTCACTGCGCCTATCAGGCAAGAGCTACGTCACTTTATTTTTCTTGCTTTCTAGGAGTATAGTGATGTGGAGATGGTGCCTACTTCCCACCAAGAGGGAGATACCTATATCTAGGCTAGTATATAGGTGATTACTTTCTACCAAAAGAATTATGCTTATATTTGGGACAACACAAAGGCATCTACTTCCCACTAGGAGAGTGATACCTATGCTCAGATAAAAATAGAGGTGCCTACCTCCCACCAAGAGAGCGATATCTATATTCATACTAGCATAGAGGTGCCTAGTTCCCACTACGAGGATGGTTCTTATATCTAGGAGTAGCATTAACAATGCCCACTTTCATATATGATAGTGGTGCCTACTTTTATGTCAGTAGTAGAACCAAAGGTGCCTACTATCCACCATGGAGGCGGTGCCTACATCTGAGCAAACACAAAGATACCTACTTTTTGATGGAGGAGTATGCCTACTTACCGATTGATGACATTGGAATATGTCTACTTCCTAGCTTTCATTAATGGAGCATGCTTATTCCAAATGATAGAAGTATGCCTACTCCTAAGATGTTAATATTAGGGTATATCTACTTCTAATTCCTAACAAGGAAGTGTGTCTACTCTCATTTTATTTTTAGCATGAGACCTCAAAACTCATAAATTTGTAGTACCCAATAAAACCACATTCACAAGATCACATCGCATGAGGGAAAGCACAAGTCACAAATTTATTGATACACCATAATCAACATATTGACCAGTCATGTTGCACCATCAGATGTCATACACATATTATTCTATGAAATACACCCAGGTATGTATCAAGTTTTCTATTAAAATGTGTATGGTTATCCAAAAAATATTTTTGTGTCAAGTGCCAATACATGCTCCACAAATTTTTTACCCATTCATGCAAATCCATGTTAATAGTTCACCACATGGCACCAATTAGGCATGGGGGAGAAGTTGCACATAATCCAATTACATCCAGGCACATGAATCAAAATTAATTATGAGGATATCATAATTATCACTAAAAATGGGGGTATAGTTGCCTTTCTTAGCCCACTATAGGTGAGAACATAGTCACATGCTTTGACATGTTATTAATATAGGTGTAGTCACTATTTAAACACCAAAAAATAGAGATTAAGAGCATGGTAACCATGGGAGAACCATCGAAGAATCACACATAGAGGAATAATAAACCCATAGATCTCACAACCATCATAAGGAGTAGTCTGAGAATAGTTTAAAGCCACTGGTTGGGTGAACTATTATAGTTTGGTTAGCTAGGACCAAGACCTAGCTATCAAGCATGAATTTATAGTGTCCTTGGAGAATTTTACTATGGACATGAGGGGTCTAGTTATACTGGTGATAGAAGAACATATCACAACCATAAATGGACTACCATGCATAGGGGAATGAATATATAAGGATTACCATATTGAGCAGTGTGCCTAGAATTTCTTTGGATAGCTGATGATGTATTTGATGTGTTCTAGGTTGCCAAAGCAATATTTCCTAGATGCATGGAAGCTTGTTCTCAAGTAGTTGGCTTAATTTTTAACCTGCACTGGGAGATATTTGTTCATCATTATGAACCATTTATACTTTCTGAATCATTTTTTGCATGGTGATAAGATCAATGTCCCATTTTATATTATGAGTGACCTATAGGATGAATAAAGAAAATAACAGGTAGGCACATAAATGGTGTTGGCTTACCACAAGCTTATTTTAGCCCTAATATATCATTTAGATGGACAACAAGTTGTGTTTCCACCATCAGCAACTGCAGAAGACCAAACTACATCATCAAGAGAATGGAGTGAGGATACCCTAGATAGAGAGGTAGAGGTGCCTATATACTAACAAAGAAATTTATAAGGGGATCTAGAGTAGCTTGAATTGATCCCATTATTGAAAATGTCACCACCTACATCCATGGTTGAGGTGGAAGTAGGTACTTTTATGAACTACAGTTCATCTTAAAAAGAAGAGGACCACACCTTAGAAGATGAATAAGCTATCCAAGTATTACAAAATTTAGTTTCTATTGAGGTACCCTATAGTAGGTCTTTTGAGGAAGATATTCAAGAAAAATTGAAGGAGGTTCAAGCATAGGCCTTGAATTTAGAGGAAAAATGCAAGGCTATACAGGTAAATTTTTAGGATTTTTAGCAAGTTAGCATAGATAAACAACAACAATCAAAGCATACTATGCAACAATTAGAAAATATTGTGTAGCAATTGCAAAAATTGCTCAATGAGAAGGAGAAAAAAATGGATAGTGTTCTTTAGATAGATTGGTCCATGGACCAAGAAATTTTTTCCATTGATTTTGAGGAAAAGGTGGCCTCTAAAGGGGCATACTAGTCCAATTCCAGGAGGATAAAATTAGATAGCTAGTAATATGATGTAGGGGTACAACAAGAGGCATATGTGGTAAAATATTCTAAGGTGTAGGGGACCTGTATTACAAGAAGAACCCATATTTGTTGACATCTCTAATAGTGAGAAGATTCAGGCTACCTAGTCTATTGGTAAGTTAGCTGGTCAGCCAACCAAACACTCTATGGCTACCTAGTCAACTGGTTAGCTAGTTATTGAACATTATATAGCTATATAGTTTTCTAAAAATATTATTATAGAACCACCAATAGTAGAGCAGCAAGCATCAGACAAGTCGACCAAAAATTTAGTGAAAATCCACCCTACCGCTACGTCACTTGAGTATTTTATGGGGAAAGACTGAAAATTTCCATCGTAGGGAGAATATTTGGTGCTCACTATTAAAGCACCTACAACCATAAGTTATAAGAAAGAAATAGGGAAAAAGAGTTAAAAAAATCCCCCGTAAACAATGTTGTAAGATCAAAAGGAAAACATAGTGTATAACATTGTCTGATGAAGAGTGGGATGCATCAATGCAAGTGTTTGTAGCTCATCAACAACTAGTGGTCAAGCTCAAGGAGCACCTAAAGCAAGAAAAATAGGCTAGATGGTCTAGAAAATGCATAGAGGGGGAACCAGACATCAACATCCATCTATCAACTAGAAAATATATAGAAGCACTACACCATCCTATCGATGGACACCCTTCTCTACTCTCTAGTTGCACCAGCAATAATTGAATATTTTTTATCAAGTGGGACTGTTCAGAATAGAGCCTATGTGGTTACCACTAGAGAGGATAGAATAAAATCTATCCCTAGACCATGAGGAGAGTGAAAAATATACTAAGGGGTTGATGTAGAAGAAGAAGTACAAGCACAAGATTTATAGATGCCAATTTTACCTGAAGCTTGATTGTTTGACATGTCATAATATAAACCGTCGAAAACTCTAGAAGTTGAAGATGTGAAGCATATACCTAAGCACCATTTCCTATGGTAACAGGTAGAGCCAATGCTTCAATGAGGGATGGTCAAAATTATTGGATAACCATTGTTGAAAGCTCCTAGCCAACCCAATAGATAACCAACTAGATAGAGACAACAATCCATAAAAAGAGAAAGAAAAAATGATAGAATTTTGGAACAACATCCTTGAACCAAAGCATACTGGTAACATATTAACGAAATAGGGAACACCAAAAAAAGGTGACATGAGGATATATCATAAAGTAGGTATGGATGAATGATGAGTACCAAAAATGCTCATTTTAGTCATCTTTGTAAGGGTATTGTATGGGCATATTTAACACTAGAAATGTATTTTTGTATGCTTATTGCATGTATTTAATATAAAATGAAGTACTTATGCTTGACTAGTGTTTTTAGTTGGATATGTGTGTAGCCATAGGTTTTTGTTAAGTTCTTTTACTTTTTTTAGTTGAGGTCCCATATGAACCTAGCATTATGTCGAATATATAATATTTTTTACACAAACAACTTAAAGAGAACCATGCTGAATGAAGGAGGTGCCTACATCTTGATAAGAGTAGACTGACTACTTTCCATAAGGAAGAAGGTGCCTACATCTCAGATGTAGGAATGTACCTACGTACCAAATGTAGGAAGGTGCCTATGTACCAGATGTAGGAAGGTGCCTATGTCCCAGATGTAGGAAGGCACCTACATACCGAATGCATGAAGGAACCTACATCCTAGATGTAAGAAGGTGCCTATATTTAGTGAGCATATAGCATCTATATTCTGCACATGACTATTGATTCAAATATCATGTGATTTTTAGAAATAAGTTGTGAATAATAGGGAAGTGCCTTCCTCATCCATCAATGATTGGATTTGAGGAATGATCACTCTTTCAATAGGAAAATCATAGCTATGCACAGACCCATCATAGCAAATATTAATTAATGATTAAATTAGGAATTTTAAATATGCTATTATTGTAACAAAAATCAATCGTGTTCTCTATAAGAATGTAGGCCATTTTTGAAAATATAATACGCAAATTCTTAATATTTTGTACTGCATTTTTATCAATTGATTTTTCAAGTGTTTTAAATTTTACGTGGATCTAAGGGAAACATTTCTAGTAAAAATTTAGGCAGACTATATGTGGGAGCTTAGGCCTACTCCAGGTAGTAATTCTCCCGTATTTCTTTTTATTTTTGTTATTTCCAATTTTCAATGTGTGTATGTTTTATTTATTTCTTGCATTTTATTTCAGTTGTATGCTTTATTTACCTTCAAAAAATTTAATTAAGTTTTCATTTTGCAAGTATGGATTTTATTTATTTATTTTAGTTATTTTAATTTTGCAAGTGTGGATTTTATTTTTTTCTTGTATGCATTTATTTGATTGCATTATCTACTTTGTTCAATTTATTAGTATTACTAGGTTTGGGTTAAACTAAAAATACACAAATAAAAAACCACCCCATCAAACCAACAGATATATAGGAAATCATCTCCTACACTATAGACATATATTGTGCATAGGTACTCTCAAGTTTACAAAATTCTAAATTGACATGAGTGGATAGACTTAGTCCTTTTACAAGACACCATTTCTACTCACCAATCCCCCTATGCACATAATAGTGCATGTCAATGACATCACCTATAAACATGTTTTGATTGACATCAAATTCTCCATTAATATAATCACCACACAAAGCCTCAAACACCTCAACATTCCACCATACCACTGTGCCACCCCCACTATGGACCTACATGCCTTTAATGGTACTCTATTCTCCACCCTAGATATGATAGTTCTACCTATTATGGTAGGGTTCAAGACCATACCTACCCTATACCATATCATTGAAGGGGAAATACAGTATAAACTCCTCTTAGAGAGACCATGGATCCAAGATAGGCAATGTATCCCTTACAAACTACCTCATTGTCTAAAATATTTACATGAAAGGCAAGTGAACCATATCACCACTAATGAAGATCCATTTCAATATTGCAACATGGTTATCCTATTGCTAGTGCCTACACTTCCATACACACACCTTACAACTACACCAGTAACATCTCTCACAACTACTCAACCAGTAAGTATACCTACAACTCAAACAAAACCACTTGTCACATGCTCTTCCTCTCCCCCATAACATAATGCTTAATCATAAACAAAAATGTCCTCACCCTCTTCCTATGCTACCCATAACCCTCCCCACACATCATAATCTAATAACTCCACTTCTTGTCCTTATAGAACAAGAAAATTACCCCCACTTATTTCTTCTTGGTCTGTTAATATTCCACTTGATGCCCAACCATCCACATCTTATTCTATGCCATTCAGAAACATGATATCATTAATGTCACAAATCTATCTTGAGATGCAACATGTGTTCATCCTTATAAAAAATATAGGACCAAAGGAATATGCTTTGCACAATGCTCATATCTCCTCTCCCAACATTTAGACAACACATGATTTTGGTCAACCTTAAAATATACCATTGACTATAGGTGCTATTATTCCAATGGGGGTGCCCAAAAACCAAATAAATTTTATATACAGAGGCATCAAAACCTCCTCAAAAGCAATAATATTTCTAGAGCTTAAAGCCCAATTATGTGCCAACCTAGATTATCTATCCAAACCATAATTTACCTTATGCTACTTTCAAACTTATGATTTACATGGCTTTGGCCTAGGCCATAATAAGTAGGGATTTCAAGACATCATCACTCATCCTTACCAACAACCAAGGGATAAATCTAGTTTAGGCTACTATAATGGACCTAAGGATGTGTTAGAACATGAACTACAACACCTTGACATCATGTCTAATATTGATGAATAAGACAACCCCACTGACACAGAGTGCAATTTCCCTATCAAAATCCAATATCTCTAATCCCCAGTCAAAATCCCTTCACACTTCTTCTATATATCCATGATTCACATAGATTCCCTTGACACCTCTAACGATATTCTCGAACAATAATTCAATAATATTTTAGTCAATTCAGATAGCTTTGAAGATGTGTCATATCCTATCATTCCCATCATTGAACAACCTAATGAAGGCATCAACTTCCTTTGTTTATTCCCTATTTGACTATCCATTATTCCCTTACTCCTCATATGGGAGCACCCATAACAACCACCACCTCGGCCTACATATCCCCCTCTAATTATTCACCAACTCTTATCATGACCATAAGACCAAATAATATTTGTTGTAGTTGATAGTAATGCATGAAACACATCAAACATACATCCTATGATTAATATGAGCTATGTTAACCTTTTTATCCCACTTTGCTATGTGGCTCACATTGAAAAAATCCTCAATATTAATATTGAATATATCAAATTCGATCACCTTTCCCCAAATCCTTCCCCACATGATATCCTCCCTTCCACACAAGTCATACACCATTTCAATGTTTATCTTCCCCCACCTCCTCTTCCTCCTTTCGTACACCAAGTTGAGGTCACCCATGAAGATGAAATCCATGTAAAAAATGTAGTTGATGACCTACATCTCATCCCCATGCCCACCCAACTTGAACATGGTTCCTACTTGCTTGTAGAAGACACCAATGATATCAATACTAGTGATGACCCCAATGATTCTCACATTATAAAACTAGAAGTAAGCTTATCACTTTATAAGCTTATTGCTTTCACCAAACTCCTCAAAGAATACAAAAACATATTCACTTGGTTGTACATCGATATGCCTAGCCTTTACCCCTCTCTTGTGGTCCATAATATCACACTTGATAATAACATAAAACCAATTAAAAACTTTGAAAGATGCACCCTAACATGGCCCTAATGTTCAAATATAAATTACAAAAACTCTTGGATGTAGGCTTCATTCAACCATTCAATTATTTTGAATGAATATCTTTTATGGTACCTATTGGAAAGACCAAAGGGAGGATTCATATCTACACTAACTTTTATGATCTAAACAAATCATATCCCAAGGATAGTTTATCCTTGCAAAATATTGACACACTCATCGATTCTATTATAGATCATGAAATGCTATCCCTCATGGATGTTTTTTTAGGATATAACTGAATTCACATTCATATTGATGATCAAAACAAAACATCCTTCATCACTCTTTGGGGGAAATTTTGTGACAAGGTCATTCCATTTAGCCTTAATAATATTGGAACCACATATAAATGTACCATGACCTATATCTTCCATGATTACATGCATAAAATATTGGAAGACTATGAGTATGGCTTATTGGTAAAATCCAAATAATGCCATCAACACATCGACATCCTACACCAAGTCTTTAATCATTTTATTGAGCATAACATTAGATTAAATCTAAAGAAATATGTCTTCAGTATAATTTCTAGAAAAATTTTAGGTTTCATTGTCTCTCAACAAGGCATTGAGGTGGACCTCCAAAAAATCAATGCCATAATTGACATGCCACCCCTTACAAATCTCAAATAGTTATGTAGCTTGTAGGGTAAAATCCAAATGATCTATCACTTTATTTCCAAACTCTCAAACAAGTACAAGCCATTCAATCATTTATTGTAAAATGGGATCATATTTGACTAGAATCAAGAATGCTAGAAAACTTTTATTGATATTAAAACCTATCTCATCCCCCCTCTAATTTTATCCCCACCACGACCAAGATTACATTTTCATTTGTATATATCAGACACCAATTTTACTTTGGGTACCATGTTGGCCTAGAAAAATGAAGTCAAACAAGAGCAGGCTATATATTACATTAGTGGAACCTTAATAAGCTATGAAATGTGCTATGAATGCATGGAGAATATATACCTTGTAGTAGTTTTAACCACTAAGAAACTTTATCATTACATGTTAAACCATACCACCTATATCATCACTCGCAAAAATAATTTATAGTTTATGATGGGTAGAACTTACCAAAATAGTCATACTATCAAATGGGTTATGCTCTTATTCAAATTTGACCTCAAGTTCATCAATAAAAAATCCAATAAAGTCTAGGTCATTGTTGACCAACTCATCAAAAATCCTCTCAATGATAACAAACCATTTATTATCGAGCTCTTGATGACTCAGTGTTCAACATCAAATAATACGTTGAACCTAAAATCAATGCTAACATGACCCTCTTCTTTTATGGATCAAAATACGAATGAGGGACAGGTGTGAGAATAGTCTTATTAATAATACAAGGTGTTCCACTCACCTTTTCCTTCAAACTAGACTTTATCTACACTAATACAATTCCAAATATGAAGCACTTATCCTCGATCTCAAAACTACCCTCACAAGATGCATCGAGTGACTGCACATCATTGGTTCCCTCTTAATTGTCAACCAAGTAAAAGAAATATACCAATGTCATTATCCTATTCTCAAACAATATAAAGTGATGGCAAGAATTTTTTTATCTCAATTCAAATGGTATGATCTAGAGATTTCACCAAGATTTACAAACCAATTTATGGATACCATGGCATCTCTCAACTTCCTCATTCTACAAAATATGCATGATCAGATAACCCATATCTATGTACAAACCCTCCATAGGCCTTCTATTTTATTAAAATATCTCCTAACACTATGGACAACAATATTATATAAGTAGAGCCTCACAAAATTTGGTTCACACAAATCAAAGAATACATCAAGCTAGGTATCCTTTCGGTAGACTTACCTCATCCTGAAAAATGCACTTTCAAATAGAAATCTACTAGATATACCATATTTGGCGATATATCCTATAATAATAGCTATGATGACATCCTCAATTGGTTAGAGCCACATGAAGCTAATCATGTCATATCTACCACCCATGATGGTACTTATGATGGCCACTACAGTGGAATGGCCATCACTAAGCATATCTTGTGCATGGGTTACTACTAGTCCACCATGGAATGTGATTGTTGTGCCTATATAAAGAAGTGCATCAAATACCAACAACATGATAACTTAACCCACTTACTATCCCAAGCATTATAGCCCATCCAATCAATCTAGCTATTTTCATAATGGAGCTTAGATCTAGTAGGCAAAATCAGTCCTGCATATTTAGAGAAGTACAAGTTTATCATAACTACAATGGAATACTTCACCAAGTGGGTTAAGGCTACTCCTTTAATTTAAATTATAGGACTTAAAATAATTGAGTTCATCACACACCACATCATATGTTGATTTGGTACTCCCTTTAAAATTACTTTCTATAATGGTACATGCTTCAAAAATAAAGTGGTTTGGGCAATGTGCAAAAAATACAACATATAACACAACTTCTTAATGCCCTACTACCCCTAAGGAAAAGGCCAATCCAAAGCCACAAATAAAACCATTTACGCCATCCTTAGCAAAATAGTTGTAAATTTACATCGAGATTGGTACACATAAATCTCCTTAGTAGTATGGATATACAAAACAAGCATTTAAATACCCATTGGGGCAACCCCATTTTCACTTGTCTATGGTTTTGAGGCCATCAAGCCCTTAGAATTATAAATTCCTTCTCTATAAATCTCATTGCAAGAGTTCATCAATATGAATCTACTCACCAAGCTCACCTAGAATAGCTTAATCTTCTCAACAAGCATCGAATAAATGCCATTGAATACCTGTGTATCTACCAAAGCTATGTTTTCCATGCACACAACAACAAAATCCATGAATTAGAATTCCAAATAAGGGAGCTTATTCTATAAGAGAACCAAAAAAACACAAACAAACCATATTTTCTAAGAGACATTCATACCCAATTGGTTGGGTCCATACATCATTACACATAAATATGGTTTAGGTGCTTATCGGCTTGCCAATATTGAGGGAGTAGAAAAAATTGAACCCCTCAACATCATTCATACACATGAATTATATGTCTTATATCACCAATAAAAATGATTCAATATATATATATATATATAAAATAAAAACATCAAAAACAACAAAAATCCAAAAGCAATCACACTACAAAACAACAACCTACATCTCCATCCATCTTCCTCTCCTTTCACATCTCCTTATTTACCCTATCCCTATTGTATGGTCACACTTTGAGTGGCTACATACCTTGTATACATTTCTTTTCTTCTTCTTCCTTCACATATCTTTCCTCTTTCCTCTATCCCTATTGTATGGTCACACTTTAAGTAGCTACATACCTTGAATAGGTTCTTCTTCTCCATATTCCTATTTATTAACATCTATTTTTTCTTCCCCCTATTCATGTTGTATGGTCATGCTTCGAGTGGTTACATACCTTGGATATGTTCTCCATATTCCTCTTTCTACACTTCTTATAAATCATTCATGTTGATACTGCCAAATCTTTGTAATCACTTACTCATCGCATCCAAACGTATATAACCTCATGACACTTCTATAGTCCTATATGATCACTTTTTGGATATGTGAATACACACTAACCAATAATTTTTTTTTCACTTAATAAATTACAAAGCTCATCACACATGTTCTTGTACATAGGCATTACATTTTCATGCATTTTATCAAGCATATTTATTTTCACATGATTATGTCCATTAGCTTGCACATAGGCCTCATTCATTTTATTTAAGACCATACACTAGTTATCACAACTATCATGATATCATGTTCAACCCCATGCTTAGGTTATTTGGTAATAGAAGTATTTTTTGCTAGTCAAGCATTTTAGTTGATACCATTAAACTTGATCAAATATTGTTTGATTATAATATAATTTTAGAATTCCCCTACCTGACTAAAGTTCTCTCATGAACCAAACACATCTCAAGCACTGAGTAAATTTTGTGTCTAGGGGATATAATAACTTGAGTACACTAGCCACCTAGCAAATGGTTTCCCTTGCTTTTCCTATTATTTGCATGATTCAACCCTAAGGATCCAAAGAGGACAAGCTACAAAAAAAAGAGAAAGAGAGCAAAAAAAAATTTCATACAAAAGAGCACTACCAAACAACTTGACTCCTTGATGTTCTTAGAAATTTTTATATGAATCCACTAGGGCTATAGATTCCTAGTTGGTAGTGGAGCAAAATTGACGAATCATGGGGATAACCTCCATCAAGGTTATAGATTCTTATCTAGAAGTGGAGTATGCCTTATGAGTTGTGACATATCTATCAAAATAGTGACCTTATTTTGTAAAAATCACTATGCACTTGAAGATAAGATAGTTTATATTCACTAAGTATACAATTGGTTAGTCCAACCTCACTCAAAATGGATAAATGAACATCATTGTACACACACTAGTTCATGATAGGCTTAACCTCTCTTAGGATGGTCTAGATTTTAGTAGAATATCACTTACCTAATATATGGGTTTGATGGGTAAAATCAGATGTTTGAATCTATATAACTTCTACCATATAAAAACCCTTAGCAAAAAAGGAAGAAACACACATCATTGTAGGCCCAAAATGGCTACATCCTTAGAAAACATTGAAAATTTTATTCTAAAGCATGAAATATCTATTTCGTTGAGGTCATAGAGTATTTTGAAGTGGATCCACGACAAGATATCTCCAATATTCTCAAAACTTAGTGTTTTTTGCCATAACAAGCTAAAAACTTGATTTTGCTCGATATCTAATGTAATTGGCAGTGGATTTTAGTGAGGTTTCCAATCTAATTTTTTTTTGAGCTTTGATGATGTCATCACATTCCAAAGTGTGGAATAGTAATTCTTCTTTCTTCTATGTGATCTAGCTACTAAGTGTTGATAAGATGTATTCTACTGAGTTCCAAGACTAAGGTGGAGTGAAATGATAACAAGAAGGTCAAAAGGGTTGTAAATGTAGCAAAATGGTGACAAGGGCTATTTACACTACTTCTAGTGCCTATTGGTGATTTCGTAGTCAAGATGAGTCAAAGCTGGTGGCACGAGTTTTTAAGAGCGTATTTCAATAAGTTTTCAAAGCTAGGGATGCTAGAAGAACTTTAAAGGCTATGTGAATGGATTAACAAAAGACTCCATTCCGCTCATACTTCAATGTATTTTTTGTTGGAACTCGATTTCCATGGCCAAAGCCATCAAAGCTGATGTCAACATTGATAAAGTGTAAAATTGTGTTTTTTTTTTTTTGTTGCTTTACAAAGCATTTATGATATTTGATCATAGTCATCCATTAAGAGAATCGATGATTGAGATTTTGCTGATACTATTTCTATGTATAAAGGTAGAATATTTCCAAATTTAAGAACAATTAGTTTGAAGGTGAGAAGACAAAGTGTCAAAGGGTTTTCAAGATCAACCAGAGTGGTTGCAGATCTACGATGGAAAGAAGTTTCTAAGAACGATGAGTGATCTAGATCTATTTCATAGTGGCTTGAAGCCCAACTACCATCAATAAAATAGCAAGTTGCAGAGTTGAGCTACCATGGTGGATTACTCCTAGCAAATTTCTTGAACTTCACCAGTAAATGAGATAATGCCAACAAAGCTCTCTGCTAATTTGTCAAAGTTTTAATCTATGTAATGTCTCTTTCAATTCTTTCAATTGTAAATTATAAATAGAGGTCGAACCCTCATTTTTAGGGTCAGATCTAGTGCATTTTATTATCCTACTATGTAAATACATTTTGTAAACTAATGGAAGGAGCATTAATCTGATTTTTGACTCAAGATGTGTTATCTTTGCTATATTTCGATTAAGAGGTTTGAAGCTATGAATTGCATTTCGATCAATGCTATAACGGTTAGTTCATTCTATTTCCACTAAATTACTAGTTGTGAATGTAGTTGAAATTTGTTCATAGTTAGATCTATGTTGGTAGGAAGTTAATTTATGCTAAATATGAATATTGGTCTATTTTGCTAAATTGGATTATCAATATATTGGATATTGGAATTGCTTCTTGCAACACATCTCTATTTTTTGTTTTAATGTATAAATATTTATGGTTTTGGATACTGCTAATTTTGAGTGTGGGACACTAGAAATAGTTTGTATGAGGTTTCTACTATAGATGCCTATGTTGTTAGCCTATCCATCCACTGCTAATGTATATTTCTCTAACCCTAGATCTTTTTCTAACCCTATTATTTAAACCCTTATTGAGCATTAATTGAGTCAACATATTACTAATTTGAAAAGGAACCAACCTACTCTAGAGGTTGGATTGAAGTTATATTTGGTCCATCCAATGTTGAGTGTTGAGCTATGACTATTAGGTGCAAGCTTGGATAGAGAATTGGAATATAGATAGTTGTAATGTCAAGTAAAACTTGATTTCAATTCAATACCCAATAGTTTTTGGCACACCCGGTGGGACCTATTTGCAAGAAACACTAAAACACATCATATGATTTTTGTTTTATCTTTACCTGAAGGAATCAATATTTGGTGAATTGTCTTGACCTTGCTAAGCAGTGATTAGAAAATTCACATGGTGACTCCCTGATTTTTTAACCCAGAACAAAGTGTTATCCATGTAGATCATAATTTTTTATGTCTACCAGGTCATTCAAGAGAAATAACCCAGAATTATTTTTATACTATGAGCTACCTTATATAGGGTCTACTGTTATAAGAAATTTAAACCAAGATTTTTATTCAAAAGAAAATCCTCCTGAAGAGAATCCTGCAGTTAATCCAACAACCCCTCCAAAAAGAGCTACACTTGAAAACATGGCACCAAATGTAGTTCCAAATCAGCCCTTGTAGAAGTACCCCAGCTGGAATACAATTGGTCCCCTTAGACTAGCCCAAATTCATGACATTCCTAAAGCTATGTCTAAGGCTATTCCCACCTATGTTGGCTCTAGAAAAATTGTATATGAGCACTACCAAGATATTCTAAATCTGACAACAATTCACAATATAAAAAATGAAGATGTTATTGTCAGAATATTAGTCCTGTCTTTTAGAGGAAAGATTCTACACTGGTTTAAAAAACTTGAAGACAATACCATAACCTCATGGATAACATTGGATGAGCCCTTTGTGGAGGAATTTAATGAGTCTACTAATCCTTTTTCCCTCCTTAATCAGTTCACATCTATGTAGAAACATCAACAAGAAACTGTTTCAAATTTTAATTTAAGGTTCAAAAATACCTAGAAGAGAATTCCCCCTATAACTAGACCAACTACAAGCCTTGCTTACATGTATTATATTAGATATTTTGGATCAGATCTAGGCCTGGAAACCCAATAATCTAGAGTTAAAATATTTCCACAGGTCTATAATACGGTTGTTCATGTAGAGAATGTCCTTATTAATGTGGGAAGATTACCTCCAAAAGTTGTGTTGACCTACAATTTAGAAATCACTAATGTCCAAAGTTAAACTTTTACTTCATATTATATGGACCCTCCTTCTTTGTCATCCCCATTCCCATAGATGACTCCCATTATTTAGTCAAAATCACCATCTACTATAAATCCTTTCCCTCCACTTCCTTCTCAGATTCCACAAGAATTTTTTTGTCATCCTTGATATACATAATACTTTGAAAAATCTTAGCAACAAGATGAATTCAATGGAAAAGAGAGAGATGGATAGGTCTCAAAAAAGGAGATTTCCTTGTGTGAATAAATATCAAAGACCTGGTCCTAGCAATAGTATTGGGGTTAGAGTAAATGCAACATATGAAGAGCCTAAATTTTCTTCAGAAACAAGTCTAGGGAATGTATGGTTCTTAGTGTGCAATGATCCTCATGATTCATAATATTGTGTTATGTACCAACACCATGTACAATAGGCTATGGAGAAAGTAGAAAGGAAGAGTGAATATGCTCTAGAATCCAGAACAAATCATGATTAGAAAATAGCTTGATGAGGATGGACCTATTGCTATTATGACAAGGTCAGGAAAGAAAACACTGCAAGTTGATCCATAGAAGATGGGTCAATTTTAGGTTCCCTCTTAGAGGAAGAGTGATCCACCTCCCCAAAGCAGTGATACTTTCCCTATTACCCATGCTAAAGAAACAGAGGTCAGTATTCCCAAGAGAGTTGAGAAAGAAACTAAGGGAGATAGGATGAGGTCTAAGAATGAAGCCCAAGAGAGGCTTAGGTTACCTTATATTACCAAAAGATAGAAAATCGAAGCCACTCAACTGTATAAGAGAAAATATGGTGAGCCTAAGAGAAGGCCTGAGAGACCTACTTCTTTTTGATTTGAATACAATATTATGGAATAAATGAAGAAGATACCATATAAAGCTAGTCTATATAATACTCTCTTCATTCCTGGCCAAATAGAACTGCTAAAAGATTCCTTTAACAAATATCTGCAAGAAAACTAGGCCACCATAATACTTAGCATACCCTCTGAAAAGAAATAAATATCTCATACGATTTTAAAGTATAAACCCCCTCCTTTATATATATACCTAAGTATGGAAGGTTGGGTGGTCCACAATTATATGATTGACTCAAGGGCATCCACCATAGTTATGCATAAAGTAGTTTACGAGGAAATGGGTATGGAATACACCAGATCTTGCCTTGGAGTTCTAAAATTGGATGGAACACCTATGAAAATAGTGGGAGTGATAAAAGATATCTTGATAAGGCTACATAGAGCACCTGAGGTAACTATAGTACAATAAATAGTAGTGGTGGATCTAGAGCCCTATTTTGGCTTAGGCCTTTCAAGAGAATTCAATACAAAGTTGGGTGGATGCATGTATATGGACTATTCCAGTATGGTTATTCCTTTCAAGGGAAAGAGGATAAGAATAATACCTATGAAGCCTGTGTCTTACCATATTGAAAAAATTGGAGAGGACATGTGCAATCTCACTCCTCTAGAGGAATTTGAACTTGTGGATAACTTTGAGGAGTTGGAAATTGAAGATGAACTACCTTTTAGGGAGAATTATAGCCAGTTTGGGATAGGTATGGGCACATACAATATTTTTGCAAAGATAGTGAAAAAAGGTTCCTGCTATATCTAATCAGCCTCTAAGAGAAAAAGAAATATGGACCATGCACTTTGATGGTACCAAATGTAGAGATGGTGCTGGTGCTGGTGTAGTGTTATAATCTCAATAAAAAGGGACAAAGAGTTTTGTCTATAGGCTAACATGGTCATGCACTAACAATACTACTGAATATGAGGCTCTATGCCTTGGATTTATGCAAGCCAAAAGCATAGGCATTAAGATATTAAACATATATGGTGAATTTGAATTGATAGTAAATCAGGTGAGGAAAAGGTGTAGTAGTAAGCACCATTACTTGAAAGCATATAGAAATAGGGTATAGGATTTGATGGAATTCTTTCATGCCCTAAACATTAATTTTATTCCTATAGGAAAGAATACCTTGGAAGATTCCTTGGCAGGGAGATAAATTCAACCCTTCTATAGACAGGGGTCAAGAAATACAAAGGGATAAAAATTATTTTTAGACCTGCAGTGCCAGATAAGTATTTGATGACCAGAGTTTCTAGTTTGAGGCTCGTCCTCCTTATATGTCAATTGTGCCAATAATTCCATTGTTTTCTATGCCACGTCTGTTACCTATTGTGCACTGAGCCTTTTCTCATCCAATTTACTCTATTCAACTAGCTGAATCATCATGTTCTGCTGATCCCCCAGCTTGTTCTCCATGGCTATCTGCAATTAGGAACCAATATCTCCATAGGGACTACTATCTCCTACCTGCACGAGTTAAAAATAAGTACATTATGATCTTACAACTGTAATTAATGTAACGTTTAACTGAAAAAGAGCTGAATTGCGGTATTTCCTTGAATTTCAAATTGAACTTCTGTGAATGCTGCAAAACTTACAAAATTTCAAATCTGAAAGCGAATTGAAATAAAATTGAAAATCTCTTTTTGAAAGATAACTTTATGGTCTTTCAAAACACATTTTCGATCAGTACATAACATAAAGATACTCTCTTGAGAAGGTATTGATGCTCACTTACCCTGAAAAGTCTCCAAGGATCATATGGGTTGTGCTTTGGGTACACTATATGTAAAGCATACTCTCCAAAAAGCACCCTTGTTCTAAGGATTTAAAAAAAATTTAGGTGTGGGGATGAGAGATGCTTGTAGAATGCATTGTAACTCCCTATTGGTACCTAAAATGCTTTGTAAGTCCCTAATTATTTTTTGCAACTTTCTAGGACACCTATGATTCTCTGTAGCTTTGTCATCACCGTTTGTAACTCCTACAAAAATTCCTTAGTGCCTGTTCATGAGATCTTCACAACATAACTTGCTCCTATGACATTGTTTATTACAAATAAATGTGTGCTCTATGACTAAAATATTTGGATACATTTCACTACAGATTGATAAAGATTTTATTTCTCATCCTAAATACAACTTAGGATTATATTAAGGTGTGTCCCTTCTTTGGTTGATAGGTTATTCCTTTATGCCCACTGTATGACAGGAAGTATTGTAGTTGATACTCCCAATCATTTCCTTGATCACCCATGGCTTCTAAATGATGGGCACCAATACTTTTCTAGAAGCCTCTGCTCCTCAATATGACACGATTTCTGAATGACAGGAACGAAAACTTTGCAAGTAGCTTTTGCGTGATCATTCTTCCCTGGGGCTTAGGGACTTGACAGTGAATGAGAAATCATGAATTCATTAGTCATGTGCGGAAATATTTGTCTTACAATGTGTCTTCCTCTGTTGTTTGTTAAGTAAAAGAGCATTCCAAAGTGGGTGATAATCTGCTCGTAAAAATAATCCTAAGATTCATTCATAGACAAAGCATATAGAAGTCTGGTTGAGAGCAGAATTATCAGTAGTTGTTTTGTTAAGCAAGACATGTTTGTCGATGCATTAATAAAGGTGCTACCAAATAACAACATTTCTTCTTTCGGGGATGAATTCAATATGACAGTTGAGACATCATTCGGGTCTTGTATAAGTAAAAAAGATTTATTAAGTGTGGATTCTAACGAAATGAAGTCAGAAAGTTTACAATGTAAGATTTTAGAGTTCATATTGTTTAATGGTTGGTTCCAGTATCTGGGCAAGAGAGTGTAACTGACATAAATATTACTGCATTATAAGTTTAGCAACATGGTGGCATCAACAGGGTCTTGATGTCATTACAGATACTATTTTATAGTCAGTGCCCTGAGTAGTTGATGTTGCAGAATAAGAAGGGTCATGTAACTGAAAGTTGTGATTCAGAGAATATTGTATCTGTGATGGGTTGAATAGGATCTGATTCATTTTCAGAACTATTCGATTGGTTTGAGGTGATTTCTATTTCACTTTCAGTATCTGATTCTACATCACTAGGAACTAGAGTTTGAAAATTATGTAGGGGCCTGGTTGTGACCAAGGATAAAGTTGTGTCAGATTTTTGTAAATCATGATTAGATAAATGTTCGCTAATAGTTCCTACATATCGGGTAGGAGGAGGAACATTATGATGCTCAATTTGATTGGCCACCTCTTTACCATGTCTTGGTAAAGGATGTTGAAATATGTCTAATGATTGATTAGCATTTTGATTTTGATTTTGGGGAATGTTATTTTGAGGATTATTAGGAGTATTTTGTTTAGGTTGGAAAGCTTGCACCTCAATTTCATTATTATCAATAAGATCTTGTATTTTATGCTTTAACCTTTTACAAGTGTTGGTAGAGTGTCTAGGTCCTCTATGGAAATCGCAGTGTAAGTCAGCTCTGTATCCGGGTATGGTTGGATCAGGTTCCCGGATAGCTGGTAATTGAATCAAACCTCTTTCAAGTAATTGAGGTAAAATAGTTGATAATGGTTGATTCAATCTAGTAAATTCTTAAGGAGGTTTATCAGGAGGTTTCAATATAATTTTTTTTGTTGTCTTCGTTGCATTGATATTAGCAACATTTTTACTGTCAGTGACTCCGTCACCTATGAATTGTTTGTTTTTATATTGATTTCTGGAGGTTTTCTCATCATCCTTCTTCCTAAGTTGGCCTCTCCTAATGAGGGCATCTTCTACTCTTTGAGCTAAATCTATAGCCTGATCGAAGGTAGTTAAAGTAGCAGTTGATAACTCATAAGATATTTGTTCTTGCAAATTATTGATAAAAATGTCCAAAATTTCCCTATAAGGTAGCACAAAGTGCAGTTTTCCTATCAACTACCTCCATATAGCTAAGAAATCAGCAAAACATTCATCTTTGTCTTGTTTTAAGTTGTATAAATCTTTAATGGTTACATGCCTCTCGATGTAGGCACTAAATTGATGGACAAACGATTCAGTTGTTTCTTCAAAATTTCTCAAAGAATGAGTGGGTAGTTGATAGTACCACTCTAATGCCATTCCACCTAAAATTTTTGGGAACATTTTTAGTAATAGCAAGTCATCATGTGATATATCATGACATGATATCCTAAACATGCGAAGATGCTCTATGGGATCTTCGGTTCCTTTATATATAGGTAGGATGGGCATGGGAAAATGTTTAAGGTATGGTTGCGCTACAACTATGGGATCCAAAGGTTGACTACATATCTCTCGATAATTGTACAAGGGACGATAGGGATCTATCTGGTCCATGCGGGAAGCTAACTGCTTCACCATGGCTTCCAGATTACTAGTTTGCCCACCATATTGGTTTGGTAGGGCATTAATATGAGATTTGTGAACATATGGAGGGACATGAAGATTAGATGCTATGTTGCTATTGTGTAAATTGTTGGTAGGAAAGGTGTTATGAAGAAATTTTGAAGTTGTGTTACGTTGTATTCCAGATTGTTGAAAATTGGTGTTTGGCTTCATTTTAGGTTTTTGTTTACTTGAAGCATATTGATCAATAGTTTGGCGAAGTAAAGCAATGAAGGGAGTTTTCTTTTGTGTGGGAATAATTTTAGGCTCAATAACAGGTTCCTTAGGAGGTTGGGTAACCTGTTGTTTTGGCATGTTTTGAATCATAGTGACCATATCTCTATTTTATGGTCTAGCTTTATCACTTTCTTGATCAATGAAAGACAAGGGATTGGTGTGTACGTCAAACATATGTTCCATGGCTGCTTGAGTGTCACTAATTTGTACTTTATCAATACGAACTGCCATATTAAGAGCACCTATGTTATTATTGAAAAATTTCCAAAAATGATCTAAGTTATCAAAAGCAATAGTTCCATTTGGAGCTACTCTAGGGGATGAGGATCCATCCTCTTTAACATTTTCTTCTTGTTCATTTTATTCAGCTAGGTCATCTTCTGGATGTTCTAGAGTTTCTCCTTCTGGAATTGATTCCTCAAGAAGGAAATTTGGGTTTCTTGTTTTGTCTTCTAACCAATCTTCTTCTTCTCCTTCAGTTTGTTTACCATTCCTAAGTTTAGGCATTGTGCTTAGCTTAGATTTCAGCAAATATATATATATATATATATATATATATATACTATAAGCTTAAGAGGTATATATTAATTATATACCTACTATAATATTTAAAATGAAATATTTTGGTTTTTGTTATGTTTTTTTTGGTTTTTCTTGTTTTTGTAATAATATTGTAAAGATAACAAACAACACAATAAATGCAAGAAATAATAATGAAAGCAATGATCTAGTTTTCTATAAATAATTTATAAATGTCATTAATGGGCTCAAGTTATTCAAGAGTCATGAAGTGTTCTTCTTCAAATTGAAAATTTTCTTTCAAGAATTTAATGAAAAGGGCTATAGTGATATTATTTGTCTCAGATTCTGGTTGATAGAAGTAAAGCTCATGGCAATACTCTTGATATAACATAGCTCGAGGAACTCTATTCCATCATTCCCTATCCGTAAGAATGACCTCTTGGTCTTCTACACGACCTAGGAACTGGTGTATAGTGGTTGTGTTCTCGAGGTATTCCTCGAAGGTGAACAATTCTGAAGACACAAGAGCTCTCCTATAAGCTAACCATCTATGGCAGGCTCTCTAAAGTTCATGATAAAAGACAAGTTGATGAGGATCCAGGATTCTATCTAGGACAAGCCTCTTGATTTGTTTAAGTTTTGTTGACCTAGATGAAATGACACCTAGTCTTCTATCAAGTTCTTCCCATAGAAGTTGATTTCTATCTGTTTCAGGCACACTAAGCACAAAATTGATTTCTATGGCTGCTAATTGGTTTTCAACATTTATAGTAACTGCTAATATTTTCTTAGGAGCTACCATCTAGACATGATATGCAACTTATTAGTTTTAAATGATTTGAAATGCATCTATGTTTTTGGTTTTTTTTTTTTGTTTTGTTTTCAAAAGGTTTTAAATGCATTCATGTCGGGTTCACCAAAATGTATCGCTCCAAATTTTTCGCATCCTTACCTTTAGGCTATAGGATCCATGCCCGAAAGGAGGATGGGAAAAGGATGGCATGGTACCTTGGACTGAGAGGCCTTGTGAAGGTCCCGCCTCTCGAGGAAGGTGTATTATGGTGATTTTTTGATGGATGGTGGGTTCACCAGGAAACGTTTGAATGGCAGTTTCCATGCCTAGGTTAGGAATGTGTTTAATGTGTTCAGTTTTATCTTTAAACATTCGAGTCCTAGGTTTGGCCAAATGAATCTAAGTTGTTCTATTATGAAAATGCAAGCTAAATGAAATACAAAAAACATATTTTAAATAGAAAATAGAGAGAAAAGGCTAAATTACAGAGCCATACCTGATCCGGATGTCTGATGGAGATTATAATTTTTGAAGCAAATAGGATCGTATGGAATTTAACAGTATCGTCTCCGACCTACAGGATTGTCTGAGATCTAACGAATTCGTCAGAGACCTGCAAACAGAGAAATAGGCATAGAATACAAAAAATACAATAATACTAATATAGGACAAAGATGTGAAACAATAATAGGAATGTTAATAAGATAATCCTAAATAAGAATGCAAGAAAATTACAATGTTTTAATAGTTAATCATGATTTCATTATGCAATTAAACTACATGGGTGAACTCCAAGATGCAGAATAACAAAAAATAATGAACAAACTAACTAGATGCAGAATAAAATAGTAGATGAGAAGAGAAAATTGCAAACTCTGGGCATTTATTTCCTCCAATGTTGATTGCAGTCGAAATCATCTTGGATTGGTACGAAATCGTCTCGAATTGAACAGGATCATCCACGACGAACTGAGCTTGCTCCGATTGAAAAATACTAAGGTTCCTGCAACAAAATTTGGATAGGACAAGTGCGGATGATAATTTAGGATGTTTTAGTGGGTGTAAAGTCAAGTTACAAGAAATATCAGCCAGGGGTAGGTTAAGGGGAGGGCCTAAGTTTAAATAGGCTTAGGAGGGAGGTTAGGAGGTTGGAGATCATCCCAATTTGGGAGATCTCCAATGGGGATGGTCTCTAATGGTGCAAACACGCTTCTACCTAGATTAGAGACACCGTTGGAATAAAGGCTAATTGAGAAAAATTAGTTTTGGGACAAGATTGTTTGGACGTCCTAGTCCAGACGAAATCATCCGATCTGAGGCGATATCGTTTGATCGACGACGATATCGTCAAACGGTCAAAACAAACTCTAAAAATGGCATGGGAAAGGAGGAAATGGGTTAAACGATGATTTGGAAGCAGTTTTGGGGGTTGAAATTTGAATTTGAATATTTACTAGAGTAATTGTAATTATTTAAGGTTTTACTGCACCAATTTTAGGGTGCTACAGGGAACATCATGTGAAACAAATTGAGATAGAACCTAATAAAATATTAAACATTAATTGCGCACTTACCGTTGTCCAAGAAGAAAATTTGAAAGCAATATTAAAAAAATATAAAACTAATTTTGCCTAGGATTATAGAGATATGAGGGGTATTGCACTTGAAGTGTGCACTCATAGAATTTACTTGGAAGACAATGTGAGACCAATAAGGCAACCCCAAAGGCAAATGAACATGGCCATGAAAGAGAGTGAAAATTGAATTACAAAATCTCCTATAAACTGTATTTATATACCCCATTTTAGATAGTCAATGGGTATCACCTTTGGTGGTAGTACCCAAGAAAAATGGTAAATGGAGGATCTATGTGGATTACAGGATGTTGAACAAGGCCATCAAAAAATACCATTTTGCCCTACCTTTCATAGCTAGATACCCTGGTAGGATGAAAGCACTTTTTATTCCTCAATGGATATAATCATATTTAAATAGAGGAAGAGGACTACGAAAAGACCACATTTACCTATCCTTGGTAAAACTTTGCCCACCATGTTTTACCTTTTGGGTTATGTAACACACCTGCAACTTTCAAGTCATAAGTCATCAATATATTTCAGACATGGTAGGAGAAACTATAGAAGTTTACATGGATGATTTCATCATTTATGGTGAAAGTTTTGAGGAAGCTACAAAACATATGGAAAGAGTACTCCAACATTGTCGATAGACTAACCTATCCTTGAGTAATGAAAATACTTTATGTTAATGACATAAGGGATAGTTCTAGGACATCACATATCTAAGGGGATCAAGATAGATAAAAATAAGATAAAAGTTATAAAGGAACTACTACCCCCCAAAAGTAGAGAAATATATAGAGTTTCTTAGGCTCTGCTAGATACTACCAATGTTTTATCAAATAATTTAGTAGAATTACCAAACCACATAACACCTTGTTAATAAAAGAAGTTGAGTTTATCTAGATAAATGAGTGTGAAGAAGTGTTCCAAGTATTAAAAGAAAAACTAACAACTGCTCTCATGTTTAGAGGTTCAAATTTGGATCTCCCCTTCCACATTTACAAAGATGAATCTAACAATCCTATAGGATAAAAACTAGAGCATAAGGAAGAAAACAAAGCATATGCCATTTATTATGTTAGTAAAAACCTTTTGGGCACTGAGTTAAATTATCCTATCACCAAAAATAATTTTCTTGCAGTTATACATGCTATAAATAAAATTTGCCATTATATCATGGGCTATAAAATATTTGTGCATATTTATCATGCCACCATTATATATCTAATGAACAAGATGATGGTAAGTGGTAGGGTTATTTAATGAATTTTACTCTTGCAGGAATTTGATGTTACTATTGTAGACAAACTTGAAAGGGATAATATGGTTGTAGATTTTCTATCCATATTAGTTTCTCAAAATAACAATGTAATTGAGGATAAATTTATGGATGGACATCTCTTTGCTCTAGCTAACTAGATACCATGGTATGCCGATATGACCAATTATCTAGAAACCAGTAAAGTATCCCCTACACTCATCCCTCGAGAAGCTTAAAAATTAATTGAAAAGAGTGCAACATTCTCATGGATTGATGGTTTCTTGTTTAAAATTGACCTTGATAAAATCATGCCAATATGTATGGAAAAAAATGAAATCCTAAACATTTTAAAAGCTTGTCATGATGAACCATGCAATGGTTATTTTGCAATAAAAATATATGCATTTAAAATCTTACAAATAGGGTATTATTGGCCCTCACTATTTAAATATGTAGTTTAACATACCAACCATTGTGATCAATATCAAAGAATGGGTCGACCAACTACAAGATATGAAATACCCCTTCAGCTGCATTTGCACATTGAACCATTTAATAAATGAGGGATGAATTTTGTTGGACCTATCAATCCATAATTTAATGGTAAGAGGTATATTTTAGTGTGCACTAATTATGTTACTATGTGGATTGAAGTACAGGTATTACAAATCACCAAGGAGGAGAATAATAGATATCTGGTACTTATGTCAAAATTACTCTAGGATAAAAGGTAAACCCACATTTCGAGGGATGAAAACAACAACCTCAATAATGAAAGCAAAAATAGGCACCTTGCTAGAAGATATGAAGAGTGATATATTATCATATCTTGTGATCCAATTAGATACATTTCAACTTTAGAAAAAGAAACAAGAAACTAAGGCAACATTGGAATTTTTCTACCCATGATGTAGGAAGAAGCACCCAAAGAACGAATATCCAAATACAAGGTCTGAGTTTGTGCAATTTGTCAATTGGACCATAAAATAAAGTTGTGCCCAAAATTAGCAACCATAAAAGAGGAGCCAGAAGTAGCTTAAACATATTTTATGGGTAATAGGAGGAATTGGAAACAACCCTCTATGGAAGGCAAAATGCCAAAATTAGCAGCACTATATGGTAGGTCTAATTTTATGAACCAAGGGTAGGCCCAAACACCCAATATGGGGTGGTGGGGACAACACCTTGTATGAACACCACCTAAGGTCCTACTCCCTATACACAATACCCATGGATATCATACCAACAATATGGAACATAGTGGTGGAATTTTAATGTGTACTTCACTTCCATAAACAATAACACGACTTCTATTATAGCCCAGTTTCCAACACCACCTACTTCTAGGCCATAAAAAATACCAACACAACTAACCCCAAATCCTAGAAATAACAAGATAAATCAAAATTATCAAGTAGACATGTGGATGTATCCTATATACCATATTAGCATAGAACATGTAGATTGTAATCCAATCCATCTTATATCAGGTAAAGAAATAAGAGTAGAACAAACACCTCTGATAGTGGAGGAAGTAGAAGTAGAAGTAGGAGTTAAAAAAACACCTTTGATAGAGGAGGGTGAAGTAGAAGAAAACCCAACTATTGAACACACAAAAATGAAGGGATCCCACCTTTTCCTAAAATTTTACAGGAAACCAAGAAGAAAATGCAACCAGAATTTGACACAATGGAAGGGTTGAAAAACCTTACTATCATAATTACCCTCTATTAGGCTATTCAATATGTGCCTATTTATACAAAATCCATTAGAGAATTATGTCTCAAAAGATAAATATGAAGATAAAAATCAAAGGTAGTACAAGTGGTAGTATAGTTAGATGATTTGATGTTAGGAAACACCTACCACCCAAAATATTCTGATCCAAGAAGCTTGGTCTTAATAGTTAAAATTGCAGGCTTAAAGCTACCTACTATATTGGTATATCTAGGTGCAACCATAAATGTTATGCCTAAAGAAACCATGCATAATATATATTTATCAAACATGATGCCAAAAAAAATAGTTTTACAACTAGAAAATAGGTCCACAGTACTCCCACAGGGAATGCTGGAGGATGTGGTTGTAACTATAGATGCATGGCAATACCCAAAAAACTTTCTAGTCCTAAAGTAAAATTCAGGATTGGGTGGTTATCCATTCATACTAGGATATCCTTGGATGAAAACAACTGATGCATACGTTGGTTTCAAGACTAAAAAAATGATGATATCATATGGTAGGAGTGTTAAAAATATAATCATGTATCCACCTATACAATCTACCGATGAATTGAGAGAGTCCAATTTGGAAATCATAAATGATGATGCCCTTCTTATGTTATAATAAGTTATGGCTCTTGATGAAGTGGGGAATGAAGTAGATGAATACTTGATCTTAATAAATTTTCTATAAGGAGAGTCCTCACATCCTCCCATGGATTACCCACTTGTTGGTAGAAGGGAACATCATGTTAAACAAATTGAGATAGAACATGATAAGATATTAAAAATTGATAGCACACTTATCATTGTTCAAGAAGAAAATTTGAAAGTAATATTAAACAAATATAAAACTACCTTTACATAAAAATTATAGAGATATAAGGGGTATTGCACTTGAAGTATGCAATCATAGAATTTACCTAGAAGACAATATGAGACCAGTAAGGCAACCCCAAAGGCAAATGAACCTGACTATAAAAGAGACAGTGAAAACTGAATTGCAAAAGATCCTATCTACATATTCAGTTACCCCATTTTAGATAGTCAATGGGTATAAAATTTGGTGGTAGTACCCAAGAAAAATAGAAAATGTAAGATCTATGTGGATTACATGATGTTGAACAAGACCACCAAAAAAGACCATTTCCCCCTACCTTTCGTAGCTCAAGTCCTAGATACCCTGGTAGGATGAAATTACTTTTTGGTCCTTGATGGATACAATGGATACAATCAAATTGAAATAGGGAAAGAGGAACGGGAAAAAACCACATTTACCTATCCTTGGGGAACCTTTTCCTACCACATTTTATCTTTTGGGTTATGTAATGTACCTACAACTTTCCAATGAGTAGTCCTCAATATTTTTTAAGAAATGATAGGAGAAATTATAGAAGTTTACATGGATGATTTCACTATTTATGGTGAAAGTTCAAGGAAGCTACAACAAGTCTAGAAAGAGTACTCCAACATTGCCAAGAGACTAACCTATCCTTGAGTAACAATAAAAACTTCATGTTAATGACAAAAGGGATAGTTTTAGGACATCACATATCCACTGAGTGGATAAAGGTAGATAAAAGGAAGATAGAAGTTATCAAAAAATTTCCTACCCCCCAAAAGTAGAGAGATTTCCAAAGTTTATTAGGCTCTACTAGATACTATTGATGTTTTGACAAATATTTTAGTAGAATTGCCAAACCACATCACACATTGTTAACCAAAGAAGCTAAGTTTATCTAGATAAATGAGTGTGAACAAGTATTCCAAGTATTAAAAGAAAAATTAAAAATTGCTCCTATGCTTAGAGGTCCAAATTGGAACCTCCCCTTCCACATATTTATGGATGCATTTAACAATGCTATAGGGGCAACATTAGGATAGAAGGAAGAAAATAAAGTATATACCATTTATTATGTTAGTAAAAACCTTTTGGAAACTGAGTTAAATTACATTATCATCGAAAAGGAATTCCTTGCAGTTATACATGCTATAAATAAATTTTGCTATTATATCATGGGCTATAAAATATTTGTGCATATTGATCATGCCACCATAGAATATCTAATGAACAAGCTGATGATAAGTGGTAGGGTTATTAGATGGCTTTTACTCTTGTAAGAATTTGATGTTACTATTATAAACAAACATAGAAGGGATAATGTAGTTGCATATTTTCTATCCAGATTAGTTTCTCAAGATAACACTACAAATGAGGATAAATTTATGGATGAGCACCTCTTTTATCTAGATAACTAGACACCATGGCATGTTGATATGACCAATAATATAGCAACTAGTAAAGTATCCCCTACAATCACCCATCAAGAAGCTTCAAAACTAATTGAAAATAGTGCAACCTTCTCATGGATTGATGGTTGCTTGTTTAAAACTGGCCTGATCAAATCATGAGAAGATGTCTGGCAAAAAATGAAATTCTAAACATTTTAAAAGCCTATCATAATGAACCATGCAATGGGCATTTTGTAGGAAAAAGAAATAAATTTAAAATCTTACAAACATGGTATTATTGGCTCTCACTATTTAAAGATGCATTTAAACATGCCAACCATTGCGATCAATGTCAAAGAATGGGTTGACCAACCACAAGAGATGAAATACCCCTTTAGTTACATTTACACATTGAACCATTTGATAAATATGGGATGGATTTTGTTGGGCCTATCAATCCATAATCTAATGGTAAGAGGTATATTTTAGTGTGTACTAATTATGTTACTAAGTGGGTTTAAGTATAGGCATTATAGAGTTCCAAGGAGGAGAATGTGGTATGATTATTATATGATTTTATCTTCACCAGATAGAAATGTTCCCAAGGAGATTACCACTAACTAGGGAACTCAGTTTACTTTGAAGATGATACAAGAACTAATGCAAAAATTCCAAAACTAGTATAACAAAACCATCCCATATCATCTGCAAGCTAATGGCTAGATCGAAGTTACCAATCATGAGTTGGAGAACATTATGATAAATATAGTTTAGCAACATAAAAAGAATTAGAAATATATTCCAGAAGCAGTATGGGCCTATCACACTATATGGAAGACAACCATGGGATTTACACCATTCCCGTTGGTGTATAGAAAAATGTGATGATGCCCATCAAATTTAAAATAAAAACTTTGCAATCTACTATAGAACTTAATTTGAACCTAGATATTTCATGATAAGAACATATTCACCAATTGAATCAGTTGGATGAATACAAGAAAAATGTGCTGTAGGGCACAAAAAAAATACAAAAATAGAGATAAATGTGGCATGACTACCACATCAAGACAAAATAATTTAAATAAGAAGAATGGAAATTATTATATGACTCTATATTTCAAGAGAGAAAGGGAAAGTGCACCTAGAGGTGGTTGGGCCTGTATGAGGTAGTTGAAATAATAACAATGGAGTTGTTCACATAAAAACAAATGATGATAGTGGAATAATATTTATGGTCAATGAACACTGCTTATGGTGCTACCATGCACCTCAAATTCATGAAATCAAATCAAATGTAGGTATGGGAGAGACCCTAATTTTAGAAACAATTTTTGCAGTTTGATGAATGCTCATGCGTTTGTCATTATATATATTTAATAATAATAAATAAGATTATATGTTTTATTAATGCTTTACAATAGGTTTTATTTTATTTTTTGTTTTCATTTTGTAGGGCTACGTGGAATCCATTGTAGACTGTAGGTCACTGCGCCTATCAGGAAAGAGCTACGTCACTTTATTTTTCTTGCTTTCTAGGAGTATAGTGATGTGGAGATGGTGCCTACTTCCCACCAAGAGGGAGATACCTATATCTAGGCTAGTATATAGGTGATTACTTTCTACCAAAATAATTATGCTTATATTTGGGACAACACAAAGGCATCTACTTCCCACTAGGAGAGTGATACCTATGCTCATATAAAAATAGAGGTGCCTACCTCCCACCAAGAGAGCGATATCTATATTCATACTAGCATAGAGGTGCCTAGTTCCCACTAAGAGGATGGTTCTTATATCTAGGAGTAGCATTAACAATGCCCACTTTCATATATGATAGTGGTGCCTACTTTTATGTCAGTAGTAGAACCAAAGGTGCCTACTATCCACCATGGAGGCGGTGCCTACATCTGAGTAAACACAAAGATACCTACTTTTTGATGGAGGAGTATGCCTACTTACCGATTGATGACATTGGAATATATCTACTTCCTAGCTTTAATTAATGGAGCATGCTTATTCCCAATGATAGAAGTATGCCTACTCCTAAGATGTTAATATTAGGGTATATCTACTTCTAATTCCTAACAAGGAAGTGTGTCTACTCTCATTTTATTTTCAGCATGAGATCTCAAAAATCATAAATTTGTAGTACCCAATAAAACCACATTCACAAGATCACATCGCATGAGGGAAAGCACAAGTCACAGATTTATTGATACACCATAATCAACATATTGACCAGTCATGTTGCACCATCAGACGTCATACACATATTATTCTATGAAATACACCCAGGTATGTATCAAGTTTTCTATTAAAATGTGTATGGTTATCCAAAAAATATTTTTGTGTCAAGTGCCAATACATGCTCCACAAATTGTTTACCCATTCATGCAAATCCATGTTAATAGTTCACCACATGGCACCAATTAGGCATGGGGGAGAAGTTGCACATAATCCAATTACATCCAGGCACATGAATCAAAATTAATTATGAGGATATCATAATTATCACTAAAAATGGGGGTATAGTTGCCTTTATTAGCCCACTATAGGTGAGAACATAGTCACATGCTTTGACATGTTATTAATATAGGTGTAGTCACTATTTAAACACCAAAAAATAGAGATTAAGAGCATGGTAACCATGGGAGAACCATCAAAGAATCACACATAGAGGAATAATAAACCCATAGATCTCACAACCATCATAAGGAGTAGTCTGAGAATAGTTTAAAGCCACTGGTTGGGTGAACTATTATAGTTTGGTTAGCTAGGACCAAGACCTAGCTATCAAGCATGAATTTATAGTGTCCTTGGAGAATTTTACTATGGACATGAGGGGTCTAGTTATACTGGTGATAGAAGAACATATCACAACCATAAATGGCCTACCATGCACAGGGGAATGAATATATAAGGATTACCATATTAAGCAGTGTGCCTAGAATTTCTTTGGATAGCCGATGATGTATTTGATGTGTTCTAGGGTGCCAAAGCAATATTTCCTAGATGCATGGAAGCTTGTGCTCAAGTAGTTGGCTTAATTTTTAACCTGCACTAGGAGATATTTGTTCATCATTATGAACCATTTATACTTTTTGAATCATTTTTTGCATGGTGATAAGATCAATGTCCCATTTTATATTATGAGTGACCTATAGGATGAATAAAGAAAATAACAGGTAGGCACATAAATGGTGTTGGCTTACCACAAGCTTATTTTAGCCCTAATATAGCATTTAGATGGACAACAAGTTGTGTTTCCACCATCAGCTACTGCTAAAGACCAAACTACATCATCAAGAGAATGGAGTGAGGATACCCTAGATAGAGAGGTAGAGGTGCCTATCTACTAACAAAGAAATTTATAAGGGGATCTAGAGTAGCTTGAATTGATCCCATTATTGACAATGTCACCACCTACATCCATGGTTGAGGTGGAAGTAGGTACTTTTATGAACTACAGTTCATCTTAAAAAGAAGAGGACCACACCTTAGAAGATGAATAAGCTATCCAAGTATTACAAAATTTAGTTTCTATTGAGGTACCCTATAGTAGGTCTTTTGAGGAAGATATCCAAGAAAAATTGAAGGAGGTTCAAGCATAGGCCTTGAATTTAGAGGAAAAATGCAAGGCTATACAGGTAAATTTTTAGGATTTTTAGCAAGTTAGCATAGATAAACAACAACAATCAAAGCATACTATGCAAAAATTAGAAAATATTGTGTAGCAATTGCAGAAATTGCTCAATGAGAAGGAGAAAAAAATGGATAGTGTTCTTTAGATAGATTGGTCCATGGACCAAGAAATTTCTTCCATTGATTTTGAGGAAAAGGTGGCCTCTAAAGGGGCATACTAGTCCAATTCCAGGAGGATAAAATTAGATAGCTAGTAATATGATGTAGGGGTACAACAAGAGGCATATGTGGTAAAATATTCTAAGGTGTAGGGGACCTGTATTACAAGAAGAACCCATATTTGTTGACATCTCTAATAGTGAGAAGATTCAGGCTACCTAGTCTATTGGTAAGTTAGCTGGTCAGCCAACCAAACACTCTATGGCTACCTAGTCAACTGGTTAGCTAGTTATTGAACATTATATAGCTATATAGTTTTCTAAAAATATTATTATAGAACCACCAATAGTAGAGCAGCAAGCATCAGACAAGTCGACCAAAAATTTAGTGAAAATCCACCCTACCGCTACGTCACTTGAGTATTTTATGGGGAAAGACTAAAAATTTCCATCGTAGGGAGAATATTTGGTGCTCACTCTTAAAGAACCTACAACCATAAGTTATAAGAAAGAAATAGGGAAAAAGAGTTAAAAAAATCCCCCGTAAACAATGTTGTAAGATCAAAAGGAAAACATAGTATATAACATTGTCTGATGAAGAGTGGGATGCATCAATGCAAGTGTTTGTAGCTCATCAAAAACTAGTGGTCAATATCAAGGAGCACCTAAAGCAAGAAAAAGAGGCTAGATGGTCTAGAAAATGCATATAGGGGGAACCAGACATCAACATCCATCTATCAACTAGAAAATATATAGAAGCACTACACCATCCTATCGATGGACACCCTTCTCTACTCTCTAGTTGCACCAGCAATAATTGAATATTTTTTATCAAGTGGGACTATTCAGAATAGAGCCTATGTGGTTACCACTAGAGAGGATAGAATAAAATCTATCCCTAGACCATGAGGAGAGTGAAAAATATACTAAGGGGTTGATGTAGAAGAAGAAGTACAAGCACAAGATTTATAGATGCCAATTTTACCTGAAGCTTGATTGTTTGACATGTCAAAATATAAACCGTCGGAAACTCTAGAAGTTGTAGATGTGAAGCATATACCTAAGCACCATTTCCTATGGTAACAGGTAGAGCCAATGCTTCAATGAGGGATGGTCGAAATTATTGGATAACCATTGTTGAAAGCTCCTAGCCAACCCAATAGATAACCAACTAGATAGAGACAACAATCCATAAAAAGAGAAAGAAATAATGATAGAATTTTGGAACAACATCCTTGAACCAAAGCATACTGGTAACATATTAACGAAATAGGGAACACCAAAAAAAGGTGACATGAGGATATATCATAAAGTAGGTATGGATGTATGATGAGTACCAAAAATGCTCATTTTAGTCATCTTTGTAAGGGTATTGTATGGGCATATTTAACACTAGAAATGTATTTTTGTATGCTTATTGCATGTATTTAATATAAAATGAAGTACTTATGCTTGACTAGTGTTTTTAGTTGGATATGTGTGTAGCCATAGGTTTTTGTTAAGTTCTTTTACTTTTTTTAGTTGAGGTCCCATATGAACCTAGCATTATGTCGAATATATAATATTTTTTACACAAACAACTTAAAGAGAACCACGCTGAATGAAGGAGGTGCCTACATCTTGATAAGAGTAGACTGACTACTTTCCATAAGGAATAAGGTGCCTACATCCCAGATGTAGGAATGTACCTACGTACCAAATGTAGGAAGGTGCCTACGTACCAGATGTAGGAAGGTGCCTATGTCCCAGATGTAGGAAGGCACCTACATACCGAATGCATGAAGGAACCTACATCCTAGATGTAAGAAGGTGCCTACATTTAGTGAGCATATAGCATCTATATTCTGCACATGACTATTGATTCAAATATCATGTGATTTTTAGAAATAAGTTGTGAATAATAGGGAAGTGCCTTCCTCATCCATCAATGATTGGATTTGAGGAATGATCACTCTTTCAATAGGAAAATAATAGCTATGCACAGACCCATCATAGCAAATATTAATTAATGATTACATTAGGAATTTTAAATATGCTATTATTGTAACAAAAATCAATCGTGTTCTCTATAAGAATGTAGGCCATTTTTGAAAATATAATACGCAAATTCTTAATATTTTGTACTGCATTTTTATCAATTGATTTTTCAAGTGTTTTAAATTTTACGTGGATCTAAGGGAAACATTTCTAGTAAAAATTTAGGCAGACTATATGTGGGAGCTTAGGCCTACTCCAGGTAGTAATTCTCCCGTATTTCTTTTTATTTTTGTTATTTCCAATTTTCAATGTGTGTATGTTTTATTTATTTCTTGCATTTTATTTTAGTTGTATGCTTTATTTACCTTCAACAAATTTAATTCAGTTTTCTTTTTGCAAGTATGGATTTTATTTATTTATTTTAGTTATTTTAATTTTGCAAGTGTGGATTTTATTTATTTCTTGTATGCATTTATTTTATTGCATTATCTACTTTGTTTAATTTATTAGTATTACTAGGTTTGGGTTAAACTAAAAATACACAAATAAAAAACCACCCCATCAAACAAACAGATATATAGGAAATCATCTCCTACACTATAGACATATATTGTGCATAGGTACTCTCAAGTTTACAAAATTCTAAATTGACATGAGTGGATAGACTTAGTCCTTTTACAAGACACCATTTCTACTCACCAATCCCCCTATGCACATAATAATGCATGTCAATGACATCACCTATAAACATGTTTTGATTGACATCAAATTCTCCATTAATATCATCACCACATCCACCTCAACATTCCACCCAACCACCGTGCCACCCCCACCATAGACCTACAGGACTTTAGTGGCACTCTATGCTCCACCTTGGGTATGATAGTCCTACCTATTAAGGTAGGGTTCAAGACCATACCTACCCTATACCATATCATTGAAGGGGAAATACAGTATAAACTCCTCTTAGAGAGACCATGGATCCAAGATAGGCAATGTATCCCTTACAAACTACCTCATTGTCTAAAATATTTACATGAAAGGCAAGTGAAACATATCACCACTAATGAAGATCCCTTTCAATATTGCAACATGGTTATCCTCTTGCTAGTGCCTACACTTCCATACACACACCTTACAACTACACCAGTAACATCTCTCACAACTACTCAACCAATAAGTATACCTACAACTCAAACAACACCACTTGTCACATGCTCTTCCTCTCCCCCATAACATAATGCTTAATCATAAACAAAAATGTCCTCACCCTCTTCCTATGCTACCCATAACCCTCCCCACACATCATAATCTAATAACTCCACTTCTTGTCCTTATAGAACAAGAAAATTACCCCCACTTATTTCTTCTTGGCCTATTAATATTCCACTTGATGCCCAACCATCCACATCTTATTCTATGCCATTCAGAAACATGATATCATTAATGTCACAAATCTATCTTGAGATGCAACATGTGTTCATCCTTATAAAAAATATAGGACCAAAGGAATATGCTTTGCACAATGCTCATATCTCCTCTCCCAACATTTAGACAACACAAGATTTTGGTCAACCTTAAAATATACCATTGACTATAGGTGCTATTATTCCAATGAGGGTGCCCAAAAACCAAATAAATTTTATATACAGAGGCATCAAAACCTCCTCAAAAGCAATAATATTTCTAGAGCTTAAAGCCCAATTATGTGCCAACCTAGATTATCTATCCAAACCATAATTTACCTTATGCTACTTTCAAACTTATGATTTACATGGCTTTGGCCTAGGCCATAATAAGTAGGGATTTCAAGACATCATCACTCATCCTTACCAACAACCAAGGGATAAATCTAGTTTAGGCTACTATAATGGACCTAAGGATGTGTTAGAACATGAACTACAACACCTTGACATCATGTCTAATATTGATGAATAAGACAACCCCACTGACACAGAGTGCAATTTCCCTATCAAAATCCAATATCTCTAATCCCCAGTCAAAATCCCTTCACAATTATTCTATATATCCATGATTCACCTAGATTCCCTTGACACCTCTAACGATATTCTCGAACAATAATTCAATAATATTTTAGTCAATTCAGATAGCTTTGAAGATGTGTCATATCCTATCATTCCCATCATTGAACAACCTAATGAAGGCATCAACTTACTTTGTTTATTCCCTATTTGACTATCCATTATTCCCTTACTCCTCATATGGGAGCACCCATAACAACCACCACCTCTGCCTACATATCCCCCTCTAATTATTCACCAACTCTTATCATGACCATAAGACCAAATAATATTTGTTGTAGTTGATAGTAATGCATGAAACACATCAAACATACATCCTATGATTAATATGAGCTATGTCAACCTTTTTATCCCACTTTGCTATGTGGCTCACATTGAAAAAATCCTCAATATTAATATTGACTATATCGAATTCGATCACCTTTCCCCAAATCCTTCCCCACATGATTTCCTCCCTTCCACACAAGTCATACACCATTTCAATGTTTATCTTCCCCCACCTCCTCTTCCTCCTTTCGTACACCAAGTTGAGGTCACCCATGAAGATGAAATCCATTGAAAAAATGTAGTTGATGACCTACATCTCATCCCCATGCCCACCCAACTTGAACATGGTTCCTACTTGCTTGTAGAAGACACCAATGATATCAATACTAGTGATGACCCCAATGATTCTCACATTATAAAACTAGAAGTAAGCTTATCACTTTATAAGCTTATTGCTTTCACCAAACTCCTCAAAGAATACAAAAACATATTCACTTGGTTGTACATCGATATGCCTAGCCTTTAACCCTCTCTTGTGGTCCATAATATCACACTTGATAATAACATAAAACCAATTAAAAACTTTGAAAGATGCACCCTAACATGGCCCTAATGTTCAAATATAAATTACAAAAACTCTTGGATGTAGGCTTCATTCAACCATTCAATTATTTTGAATGAATATCTTTTATGGTACCTATTGGAAAGACCAAAGGGAGGATTCATGTCTACACTAACTTTTATGATCTAAACAAATCATATCCCAAGGATAGTTTATCCTTGAAAAATATTGACACACTCATCGATTCTATTATAGATCATGAAATGCTATCCCTCATGGATGTTTTTTTAGGATATAACTGAATTCACATTCATATTGATGATCAAAACAAAACATCCTTCATCACTCTTTGGGGGAAATTTTGTGACAAGGTCATTCCATTTAGCCTTAATAATCTTGGAACCACATATAAATGTACCATGACCTATATCTTCCATGATTACATGCATAAAATATTGGAAGACTATGAGTATGGCTTATTGGTAAAATCCAAAGAATGCCATCAACACATCGACATCCTACACCAAGTCTTTAATCATTTTATTGAGCATAACATTAGATTAAATCTAAAGAAATATGTCTTCAGTATAATTTCTAGAAAAATTTTAGGTTTCATTGTCTCTCAACAAGGCATTGAGGTGGACCTCCAAAAAATCAATGCCATAATTGACATGCCACCCCTTACAAATCTCAAATAGTTATGTAGCTTGTAGGGTAAAATCCAAATGATCTATCACTTTATTTCCCAACTCTCAAACAAGTACAAGCCATTCAATCATTTATTGTAAAATGGGATCATATTTGACTAGAATCAAGAATGCTAGAAAACTTTTATTGATATTAAAACCTATCTCATCCCCCCTCTAATTTTATCCCCACCACGACCAAGATTACATTTTCATTTGTATATATCAGACACCAATTTTACTTTGGGTACCATGTTGGCCTAGAAAAATGAAGTCAAACAAGAGCAGGCTATATATTACATTAGTGGAACCTTAATAAGCTATGAAATGTGCTATGAATGCATGGAGAATATATACCTTGTAGTAGTTTTAACCACTAAGAAACTTTATCATAACATGTTAAACCATACCACCTATATCATCACTCGCAAAAATAATTTATAGTTTATGATGGGTAGAACTTACCAAAATAGTCATACTACCAAATGGGTTATGCTCTTATTCAAATTTGACCTCAAGTTCATCAATAAAAAATCCAATAAAGTCTAGGTCATTGCTGACCAACTCATCAAAAATCCTCTCAATGATAACAAACCATTTATTATCGAGCTTCTTGATGACTCAGTGTTCAACATCAAATAATACGTTGAACCTAAAATCAATGCTGACATGACCCTCTTCTTTGATGGATCAAAATACGAATGAGGGAGAGGTGTGAGAATAGTCTTATTAATAATACAAGGGGTTCCACTCACCTTTTCCTTCAAACTAGACTTTATCTACACTAATACAATTCCAAATATGAAGCACTTATCCTCGATCTCAAAACTACCCTCACAAGATGCATCGAGTGACTGCACATCATTGGTGATTCCCTCTTAATTGTCAACCAAGTAAAATAAATCTACCAATGTCATTATCCTATTCTCAAAAAATATAAAGTGATGGCAAGAATTTTTTTATCTCAATTCAAATGGTATGATCTAAAGATTTCACCAAGATTTACAAACAAATTTATGGATACCATGGCATCTCTCAACTTCCTCATTCTACAAAATATGCATGATCAGATAACTCATATCTATGTACAAACCCTCCATAGGCCTTCTATTTTATTAAAATATCTCCTAACACTGTGGACAACAATATTATATAAGTAGAGCCTCACAAAATTTGGTTCACACAAATCAAAGAATACATCAAGCTAGGTATCCTTTCGGTAGACTTACCTCATCCTGACAAATGCACTTTCAAATAGAAAAATACTAGATATACCATATTTGGCGATATATCCTATAATAATAGCTATGATGACATCCTCAATTGGTTAGAGCCACATGAAGCTAATCATGTCATATCTACCACCCATGATGGTACTTATGATGGCCACTACAGTGGAATGGCCATCACTAAGCATATCTTGTGCATGGGTTACTACTAGTCCACCATGGAATGTGATTGTTGTGCCTATATAAAGAAGTGCATCAAATACCAACAACATGATAACTTAACCCACTTACTATCCCAAGCATTATAGCCCATCCAATCAATCTAGCTATTTTCATAATGGAGCTTAGATCTAGTAGGCAAAATCAGTCCTGCATATTTAGAGAAGCACAAGTTTATCATAACTACAATGGAATACTTCACCAAGTGGGTTAAGGCTACTCCTTTAATTTAAATTATAGGACTTAAAATAATTGAGTTCATCACACACCACATCATATGTTGATTTGGTACTCCCTTTAAAATTACTTTCTATAATGGTACATGCTTCAAAAATAAAGTGGTTTGGGCAATGTGCAAAAAATACAACATATAACACAACTTCTTAATGCACTACTACCCCTAAGGAAAAGGCCAATCCAAAGCCACAAATAAAACCATTTGCGCCATCCTTAGCAAAATAGTTGTAAATTTACATCGAGATTGGTACACATAAATCTCCTTAGTAGTATGGATATACAAAACAAGCATTTAAATACCCATTGGGGCAACCCCATTTTCACTTGTCTATGGTTTTGAGGCCATCAAGCCCTTAGAATTATAAATCCATTCTCTATAAATATCATTGCAAGAGTTCATCAATGATGAATCTACTCACCAAGCTCACCTAGAATAGCTTAATCTTCTCAACAAGCATCGAATAAATGCCATTGAATACCTGTGTATCTACCAAAACTATGTTTTCCATGCACACAACAACAAAATCCATGAATTAGAATTCCAAATAAGGGAGCTTATTCTACAAGAGAACCAAAAAAACACAAACAAACCATATTTTCTAAGAGACATTCATACCCAATTGGTTGGGTCCATACATCATTACACATAAATATGGTTTAGGTGCTTATCGGCTTGCCAATATTGAGGGAGTAGAAAAAATTGAACCCCTCAACATCATTCATACACATGAATTATATGTCTTATATCACCAATAAAAATGATTCAATATATATATATAAAATAAAAACATCAAAAACAACAAAAATCCAAAAGCAATCACACTACAAAACAACAACCTACATCTCCATCCATCTTCCTCTCCTTTCACATCTCCTTATTTACCCTATCCCTATTGTATGGTCACACTTTGAGTGGCTACATACCTTGTATACGTTTCTTTTCTTCTTCTTCCTTCACATATCTTTCCTCTTTCCTCTATCCCTATTGTATGGTCACACTTTGAGTAGCTACATACCTTGGATAGGTTCTTCTTCTCCATATTCCTATTTCTTCACATCTATTTCTTCTTCCCCCTATTCATGTTGTATGGTCATGCTTCGAGTGGTTACATACCTTGGATAGGTTCTCCATATTCCTCTTTCTACACTTCTCATCAATCATTCATGTTGATACTGCCAAATCTTTGTAATCACTTCACTCATCACATCCATACATATATCACCTCATGACACTTCTATGGTGCTATTTGATCACTTTTTGGATATGTGAATACACACTAACCAATAATTTTTTTTTCACTTAATAAATTACAAAGCTCATCACACATGTTCTTGTACATAGGCATTACATTTTCATGCATTTTATCAAGCATATTTATTGTCACATGATTATGTCCATTAGCTTGCACATAGGCCTCATTCATTTTATTTAAGACCATACACTAGTTATCACAACTATCATGATATCATGTTCAACCCCATGCTTAGGTTATTTGGTAATAGAAGTCTTTTTTGCTAGTCAAGCATTTTAGTTGATACCATTAAACTTGATCAAATATTGTTTGATTATAATATAATTTTAGAATTCCCCTACCTGACTAAAGTTCTCTCATGAACCAAACACATCTCAAGCACTGAGTAAATTTTGTGTCTAGGGGATATAATAACTTGAGTACACTAGCCACCTAGCAAATGGTTTCCCTTGCTTATCCTATTATTTGCATGATCCAACCCTAAGGATCCAAAGAGGACAAGCTACAAAAAAAAGAGAAAGAGAGCAAAAAAAAATTTCATACAAAAGAGCACTACCAAACAACTTGACTCCTTGATGTTCTTAGAAATTTTTATATGAATCCACTAGGGCTATAGATTCCTAGTTGGTAGTGGAGCAAAATTGATGAATCATGGGGATAACCTCCATCAAGGTTATAGATTCTTATCTAGAAGTGGAGTATGCCTTACGAGTTGTGACATATCTATCAAAATAGTGACCTTATTTTGTAAAAATCACTATGCACTTGAAGATAAGATAGTTTATATTCACTAAGTATACAATTGGTTAGTCCAACCTCACTCAAAATGGATAAATGAACATCATTGTACACACACTAGTTCATGATAGGCTTAACCTCTCTTAGGATGGTCTAGATTTTAGTAGAATATCACTTACCTAATATATGGGTTTGATGGGTAAACTCAGATGTTTGAATCTATATAACTTCTACCATATAAAAACCCTTAGCAAAAAAGGAAGAAACACACATCATTGTAGGCCCAAAATGGCTACATCCTTAGAAAACATTGAAAATTTTATTCTAAAGCATGAAATATCTATTTCGTTGAGGTCATAGAGTATTTTGAAGTGGATCCACGACAAGATATCTCCAATATTCTCAAAACTTAGTGTTTTTTGCCATAACAAGCTAAAAACTTGATTTTGCTCGATATCTAATGTAATTGGCAGTGGATTTTAGTGAGGTTTCCAATCTAATTTTTTTTTGAGCTTTGATGATGTCATCACATTCCAAAGTGTGGAATAGTAATTCTTCTTTCTTCTATGTGATCTAGCGACTAAGTGTTGATAAGATGTATTCTACTGAGTTCCAAGACTAAGGTGGAGTGAAATGATAACAAGAAGGTCAAAAGGGTTGTAAATGTAGCAAAATGGTGACAAGGGCTATTTACACTACTTCTAGTGCCTATTGGTGATTTCGTAGTCAAGATGAGTCAAAGCTGGTGGCACGAGTTTTTAAGAGCGTATTTCAATAAGTTTTCAAAGCTAGGGATGCTAGAAGAACTTTAAATGCTATGTGAATGGATTAACAAAAGACTTCATTCCGCTCATACTTCAATGTATTTTTTGTTGGAACTCGATTTCCATGGCCAAAGCCATCAAAGCTGATGTCAACATTGATAAAGTGTAAAATTGTGTTTTTTTTTTTTTGTTGCTTTACAAAGCATTTATGATATTTGATCATAGTCATCCATTAAGAGAATCGATGATTGAGATTTTGCTGATACTATTTCTATGTATAAAGGTAGAATATTTCCAAATTTAAGAACAATTAGTTTGAAGGTGAGAAGACAAAGTGTCAAAGGGTTTTCAAGATCAAGAACCAGAGCGGTTGCAGATCTACGATGGAAAGAAGTTTCTAAGAACGATGAGTGATCTAGATCTATTTCATAGTGGCTTGAAGCCCAACTACCATCAATAAACTAGCAAGTTGCAGAGTTGAGCTACCATGGTGGATTACTCCTAGCAAATTTCTTGAACTTCACCAGTAAATGAGATAATGCCAACAAAGCTCTCTGCTAATTTGTCAAAGTTTTAATCTATGTAATGTCTCTTTCAATTCTTTCAATTGTAAACTATAAATAGAGGTCGAACCCTCATTTTTAGGGTCAGATCTAGTGCATTTTATTATCCTACTATGTAAATACATTTTGTAAACTAATGGAAGGAGCATTACTCTGATTTTTGACTCAAGATGTGTTATCTTTGCTATATTTCGATTAAGAGGTTTGAAGCTATGAATTGCATTTCTATCAATGCTATAACGGTTAGTTCATTCTATTTCCACTAGATTACTAGTTGTGAAGGTAGTTGAAATTTGTTCATAGTTAGATCTATGTTGGTAGGAAGTTTATTTATGCTAAATATGATTATTGGTCTATTTTGCTAAATTGGATTATCAATATATTGGATATTGGAATTGCTTCTTGCAACACATCTCTATTTTTTGTTTTAATGTATAAATATTTCATGGTTTTGGATACTGCTAATTTTGAGTGTGGGACACTAGAAATAGTCAACATATTACTAATTTGAAAAGGAACCAACCTACTCTAGAGTTTGGATTGAAGTTATATTTGGTCCATCCAATGTTGAGTGTTGAGCTATGACTATTAGGTGCAAGCTTGGATAGAGAATTGGAATATAGATAGTTGTAATGTCAAGTAAAACTTGATTTCAATTCAATACCCAATAGTTTTTGGCACACCCGGTGGGACCTATTTGCAAGAAACACTAAAACACATCATATGATTTTTGTTTTATCTTTACCTGAAGGAATCAATATTTGGTGAATTGTCTTGACCTTGCTAAGCAGTGATTAGAAAATTCACATGGTGACTCCCTGATTTTTTAACCCAGAACAAAGTGTTATCCATGTAGATCATAATTTTTTATGTCTACCAGGTCATTCAAGAGAAATAACCCAGAATTATTTTTATACTATGAGCTACCTTATATAGGGTCTACTGTTATAAGAAATTTAAACCAAGATTTTTATTCAAAAGAAAATCCTCCTGAAGAGAATCTTGCAGTTAATCCAACAACCCCTCAAAAAAGAGCTACACTTGAAAACATGGCACCAAATGTAGTTCCAAATCAGCCCTTGTAGAAGTACCCCAGCTGGAATACAATTGGTCCCCTTAGACTAGCCAAAATTCATGACATTCCTAAAGCTATGTCTAAGGCTATTCCCACCTATGATGGCTCTAGAAAAATTGTATATGAGCACTACCAAGATATTCTAAATCTGACAACAATTCACAATATAAAAAATGAAGATGTTATTGTCAGAATATTAGTCCTGTCTTTTAGAGGAAAGATTCTACACTGGTTTAAAAAACTTGAAGACAATACCATAACCTCATGGATAACATTGGATGAGCCCTTTGTGGAGGAATTTAATGAGTCTACGGATCCTTTTTCCCTCCTTAATCAGTTTACATCTATGTAGAAACATCAACAAGAAACTGTTTCAAATTTTAATTTAAGGTTCAAAAATACCTAGAAGAGAATTCCCCCTATAACTAGACCAACTACAAGCCTTGCTTACATGTATTATATTAGATATTTTGGATCAGATCTAGGCCTGGAAACCCAATAATCTAGAGTTAAAATATTTCCACAGGTCTATAATACGGTTGTTCATGTAGAGAATGTCCTTATTAATGTGGGAAGATTACCTCCAAAAGTTGTGTTGCCCTACAATTTAGAAATCACTAATGTCCAAAGTTAAAATTTTACTTCATATTATATGGACCCTCATTCTTTGTCATCCCCATTCCCATAGATGACTCCCATTATTTAGTCAAAATTGCCATCTACTATAAATCCTTTCCCTCCACTTCCTTCTCAGATTCCACAAGAATTTTTTTGTCATCCTTGATATACATAATACTTTGAAAAATCTTAGCAACAAGATGAATTCAATGGAAAAGAGAGAGATGGATAGGTCTCAAAAAAGGAGATTTCCTTATGTGAATAAATATCAAAGACCTGGTCCTAGCAATAGTATCTGGGGTTAGAGTAAATGCAACATATGAAGAGCCTAAATTTTCTTCAGAAACAAGTCTAGGGAATGTATGGTTCTTAGTGTGCAATGATCCTCATGATTCATAATATTGTGTTATGTACCAACACCATGTACAATAGGCTATGGAGAAAGTAGAAAGGAAGAGTGAATATGCTCTAGAATCCAGAACAAATCATGATTAGAAAATAGCTTGATGAGGATGGACCTATTGCTATTATGACAAGGTCAGGAAAGAAAACACTGCAAGTTGATCCATAGAAGATGGGTCAATTTTAGGTTCCCTCTTAGAGGAAGAGTGATCCACCTCCCCAAAGCAGTGATACTTTCCCTATTACCCATGCTAAAGAAAAAGAGGTTAGTATTCCCAAGAGAGTTGAGAAAGAAACTAAGGGAGATAGGATGAGGTCTAAGAATGAAGCCCAAGAGAGGCTTAGGTTACCTTATATTACCAAAAGATAGAAAATCGAAGCCACTCAACAGTATAAGAGAAAATATGGTGAGCCTAAGAGAAGGCCTGAGAGACCTACTTCTTTTTGATCTGAATACAATATTATGGAATAAATGAAGAAGATACCATATAAAGCTAGTATATATAATACTCTCTTCATTCCTGGCCAAATAGAACTGCTAAAAGCTTCCTTTAACAAATATCTGCAAGAAAACTAGGCCACCATAATACTTAGCATACCCTCTGAAAAGAAATAAATATCTCATACGATTTTAAAGTATAAACCCCCTCCTTTATATATATACCTAAGTATGGAAGGTTGGGTGGTCCACAATTATATGATTGACTCAAGGGCATCCACCACAGTTATGCATAAAGTAGTTTACGAGGAAATGGGTATGGAATACACCAGATCTTGCCTTGGAGTTCTAAAATTAGATGGAACACCTATGAAAATAGTGGAAGTGATAAAAGATATCTTGATAAGGCTACATAGAGCACCCGAGGTAACTATAGTACAATAAATAGTAGTGGTGGATCTAGAGCCCTATTTTGGCTTAGGCCTTTCAAGAGAATTCAATACAAAGTTGGGTGGATGCATGTGTATGGACTATTCTAGTATGGTTATTCCTTTCAAGGGAAAGAGGATAAGAATAATACCTAAGAAGCCTGTGTCTTACCATATTGGAAAAATTGGAGAGGACATGTGCAATCTCACTCCTCTAGAGGAATTTGAACTTGTGGATAACTTTGAGGAGTTGGAAATTGAAGATGAACTACCTTTTAGGGAGAATTATAGCCAGTTTGGGATAGGTATGGGCACATACAATATTTTTGCAGAGATAGAGAAAAAATGTTCCTTCTATATCTAATCAGTCTCTAAGAGAAAAAGAAATATGGACCATGCACTTTGATGGTGCCAAATGTAGAGATGGTGCTGGTGCTGGTGAAGTGTTATAATCTCAATAAAAAGGGACAAAGAGTTTTGTCTATAGGCTAACATGGTCATGCACTAACAATACTACTGAATATGAGGCTCTATGCCTTGGATTTATGCAAGCCAAAAGCATAGGCATTAAGATATTAAACATATATGGTGACTTTGAATTGATAGTAAATCAGGTGAGGAAAAGGTGTAGTAGTAAGCACCATTACTTGAAAGCATATAGAAATAGGGTATAGGATTTGATGGAATTCTTTCATGCCCTAAACATTAATTTTATTCCTATAGGAAAGAATACCTTGGAAGATTCCTTGGCAGGGAGATAAATTCAACCCTTCTATAGACAGGGGTCAAGAAATACAAAGGGATAAAAATTATTTTTAGACCTACAGTGCCAGATAAGTATTTGATGACCAGAGTTTCTAGTTTGAGGCTCGTCCTCCTTATATGTCAATTGTGCCAATAATTCCATTGTTTTCTATGCCACGTCTGTTACCTATTGTGCACTGAGCCTTTTCTCATCCAATTTACTCTATTCAACTAGCTGAATCATCATGTTCTGCTGATCCCCCAGCTTGTTCTCCATGGCTATCTGCAATTAGGAACCAATATCTCCATAGGGACTACTATCTCCTACCTGCACGAGTTAAAAATAAGTACATTATGATCTTACAACTGTAATTAATGTAACGTTTAACTGAAAAAGAGCTGAATTGCGGTATTTCCTTGAATTTCAAATTGAACTTCTGTGAATGCTGCAAAACTTACAAAATTTCAAATCTGAAAGCGAATTGAAATAAAATTGAAAATCTCTTTTTGAAAGATAACTTTATGGTCTTTCAAAAAACATTTTCGATCAGTACATAACATAAAGATACTCTCTTGAGAAGGTATTGATGCTCACTTACCCTGAAAAGTCTCCAAGGATCATATGGGTTGTGCTTTGGGTACACTATATGTAAAGCATACTCTCCAAAAAGCACCCTTGTTCTAAGGATTTAAAAAACATTTAGGTGTGGGGATGAGAGATGCTTGTAGAATGCATTGTAACTCCCTATTGGTACCTAAAATGCTTTGTAACTCCCTAATTATTTTTTGCAACTTGCTAGGACACCTATGATTCTCTGTAGCTTTGTCATCACCGTTTGTAACTCCTACAAAAATTCTTTAGTGCCTGTTCATGAGATCTTCACAACATAACTAGCTCCTATGACATTGTTCATTACAAATAAATGTGTGCTCTATGACTAAAATATTTGGATACATTTCACTACAGATTGATAAAGATTTTATTTCTCATCTTAAATACAACTTAGGATTATATTAAGGTGTGTCCTTTCTTTGGTTGATAGGTTATTCCTTTATGCCCACTGTATGACAGGAAGTATTGTAGTTGATACTCCCAATCATTTCCTTGATCACCCATGGCTTCTGAAAGATGGGCACCAATACTTTTCTAGAAGCCTCTGCTCCTCAATATGACACGACTTCTGAATGACAGGAACGAAAACTTTGCAAGTAGCTTTTGCGTGATCATTCTTCCCTGGGGCTTAGGGACTTGACAGTGAATGAGAAATCATGAATTCCTTAGTCATGTGCGAAAATATTTGTCTTACAATGTGTCTTCCTCTGTTGTTTGTTAAGTAAAAGAGCATTCCAAAGTGGGTGATAATCTGCTCGTAAAAATAATCCTAAGATTCATTCATAGACAAAGCATATAGAAGTCTGGTTGAGAGCAGAATTATCAGTAGTTGTTTTGTTAAGCAAGACATGTTTGTCGATGCATTAATAAAGGTGCTACCAAATAACAACATTTCTTCTTTCGGGGATGAATTCAATATGACAGTTGAGACATCATTTGGGTCTTGTATAAGTAATAAAGATTTATTAAGTGTGGATTCTAACGAAATGAAGTCAGAAAGTTTACAATGTAAGATTTTAGAGTTCATATTGTTTAATGGTTGGTTCCAGTATCTGGGCAAGAGAGTGTAACTGACATAAATATTACTGCATTATAAGTTTAGCAACATGGTGGCATCAACAGGGTCTTGATGTCATTACAGATACTATTTTATAGTCAGTGCCCTGAGTAGTTGATGTTGCAGAATAAGAAGGGTCATGTAACTGAAAGTTGTGATTCAGAGAATATTTAAGAGGCAGATTAACTTCAAGGCATATGTATACTATCAAGGTTGGATGCTCTTCTTGGTGATTGGACACCATTTGCGGCATTATTTTTTGGTCAATAGTAAGTTACTATTCCCATGTTTCTTGTCTGTAATATGTTATGCTTTATGTTGGATTCTTAATTATGCATTTAACATGGTTTTCAGGGCATGAAGTGTGCTATCCTTTGATCTTCTAACAGCTGGCACTAAAAATCTTGGAGATTTATGTTCTATGTTTGGTGCAATTTCAATAAGTTGATCCTCTTTTCCACTTTTTAGGGAAAATGCCTTTTACATTTTCTCAAAATAAAAATGACTATTGCTTGTTTGCGATACAAATTTATGCAAAGGACATTTTAGTTGTGCTTACTGAGAGAAAATTATATGACTATTGCTTGTTTGTGATACAAATTTATGCAAAGGACATTTTAGTTGTGCTTACTGAGAGAAAATTATATGACGTTTACGCTTCAATTGTAAAACATTACCAAACTAGGATCTTTACTTATTTTTAAGGTGGCAGTAGCCTAGATTTTCATGTAAAGTTGTTTCAGAAAGTGTCCTTATAATCATATTAGTTGCATAGACGTATAAATTAACCATGCATTTTTTCTGATTGTTTTTGGACTGGAGCATGATATAGGAAATTTGTAAGATGGGGGTGCGGAAACATGCTGAGCGAGTTTTCAATTGGATGAAGAACCAAAAAAACTATAGAGCTCAAAATGACATATATAATATGCTGATTAGGTTGTATGCAAGATATAAAATAACTGACCAAGCACGTGGCCTATTTTTTGAAATGCAAGAATGGAGGTATGCTTTTTTTTTTTTTAATTTTAAATTTTATAACTGGTGAGAAACTTAAATGAGCATATATGACTATGCCATTCTTGATATTAATATTTTCAAATAAATTGTGTTTTTGAATATCAGTTTATGTGCTAGCAATAAAATTTTGTATTAAATTTTAAAATGCAGTGATATGTTCACCATCCTTGAATTCATTGAGACACAAAATGCAGGTTTTTGTCATTCTAAATGGTGAAAGTATCCAAAAGCATTCAATAATCATACCAATAAAGATTTAGTACACTTCTGTGATCTAATGAACCCATAATAAATGCTTAATAGCTAAAACAGTCTAATTAATAGTGATGTCATGCTTCTTCTTGCTATCCATCTCATTAATTGCTGCTTCTATGGTGGGTGCATCATCATCATCATCACCCTCCAAGTCACTCCTAAAATCAAGATGTGACTTCTCAATTAGGACTGCCACCACACATACTCATCCTCGTAAATCTATAACATCCTTAGGATGAACATCCCATTATGTCGATGGAATTTGCCAACCCTGAAGAGGTAATGGACTATTTACTGCAACGAGCTTCTCCACTCATTTAGAGGTAAGCCTATTACTCTTATTAGAGTGGATGAAGTTGTAGGTGGACCAATTGCTATCTGCAGTTGAGGAACCATCTCCCTAAATCCTAAGAATTTATTATTTAAAATCCATGAGGGAAAGTTTCTAGGCCATGTGGTCTCCAAGGAAGGTATGGCCATTGGTAGAGATAGAATCAAATCCATTCTTGCTATTCCACTACCTATGAACAAGAAAGCCTTGCAATCCTTCTTTGGTTAGATAAAATTTGTTAAGAAATTCATCTCTGACTTTGCTTAGAAGGTGAGGCCTATATCTGAATTGCTAAAGAAAGATGTAAATTTCAAATGGATTGAATTAAGAAAGCAAGCCTTTGAAACCATCAAGCAATCCATTGCTATATCTCCAACACTAGTAAATCTAGATTTTAGCAAATATTTCATCCTTTATGCTTATGGAGCTGAGGAAAGCTATGCATCAGTGCTCACCCAAAATAATGATGAAGGATAGGAACACCCTATATTATTTTATATATAGACTCTTCATGAATATCATGTTAAGTATAATTTCATTGAGAAAAAATTATTTGCTGTAATGAAATCTTTGAAAACATTTAGGTAATATTTGGTTCAAAGCAAGACCTTGGTTTAAGTTGTTCATTCGGATGTAAGAAGTTTTATTATACAAGGTGAATTGGGAGATAAGAGAGCTAGTTAGATCATTAATATCCAAGAATATAATGTGGAAATCCATCCTACCAAGATGGTAAGAGGTAGAGCCCTATTCCAAGGTACGATAGAAGCAATAGTTTTAGTAGAAGTGGCAACTTGTCAATCCATAGTAGATGATCATATTGAAGAATTATAATCAAATGAATCAGACTGGGTAGATAAGATGACTAAATACTTTCAAATTGGGGTATTGCCTCCTTATATTAATGCATCACTGAGAAGATATAGACTATAGGCTTTGAAGTATGTCTTATTTCCATAGGGACTGTACAAAATAAACCTTGATGGAGTTCTCCTTAGGTGCTTAAAATATGATAAAAAACAAAAGGTCATAGAGGAGTTCCATGGAGGACTATCTAGAGGACACTTCTCAAGAAGAGTAACAACTTTGAAGATTATTAGAGTAGGCTATTAATAGCCTACCATATTTTTAGATACCTTCAAAGTCACTAGAGCCTATGATAAGTGCCAGTAGCATGTGGGAAGAACAAAGAATGCATCATTTCCCCTTAAGACAATTCAAGTGGAATAACCCTTTCAATAATGGGGGTTGGATTTTATAGGAGTTATTAATCCACATTCCTTAGTTGACCATAATTACATTCTAACTACTATAGAATACCTTACCAAATGGGTAGAAGCTATTCCTATAAAGAAATTGGACCAAGAAGTGGTGATTAATTTTATGGAAAGCTTGATTTCAATATTTGGTGTTCCAAAAGCCTTGGTGAGTGATAATGGATCAGCATTCATTGGAACCAAATATATTGAGTTTGCTAGCAAGTATGGCATTACCATAAAGAATACTTCAAAATACTACCCCCAAGGAAATGGACTTGCAAAATCAACTAACAAAAAATTGTTGAGGATTTTGAGAAGATCTGTTAAGTGGTAATTTTGCCCTATTGCAAAACCACAGTCTTAGTTAGGATTTTCATTAGCAAAACCTTCTATTGCAAAGAAATATTATATTTCTCCAAGGTTCTTTAAAATTTAGTCTACGAGATGGAATTATGAATATCCCACTAATCCACAAATGACCATTAACAAGGGGCCTACTGGTTATATTGATTTTTTTGTCTTAAATAAATGAAAGGGCTTGAGTTTCCTTATATGCAGAAATAAAAATTTGAAATACTTGAAAATAAATCCCAGTACTTTTTACTTCTATTTTATTAGTATAATTTACCCATAAACCTGTTAGCAATTCCATTTTATCTTTTTTTTAGGAGCGTTCTGTTAGTTAGTAATATGGAATAACCACTTCCTTTTATATTCAGTTTAAAAATGAAGTTAGTGTTAACATTTGTTGTTAGTTGGTTTGTTTTACTTTGGAATTTAGATGTAGAGTTAGCAAGTGCTATGGGAAACCCACTTCATTTTATCTATGCTTTAATGTGACACTTGCAAATCAATAAATCCCTCCTTGACTTACAAATTTATTTTATCTTGAGTATAAATGATAAAAGAAAATGCTTGAAAAGTAAACACACATTAATAAGAAAAAATGAGAAAAGGTAGGGTTAGAAGAAATTGAAAAATAGAAATCTAGAAAAAAGGACTAGATGCTTGAAAATTTTGGAAAATGACCAGAAGTTAATAGTTCTGGAAAAGGACCAAAAATTTACAAGTTCTAGAAAGGACCAAAAATTAACAGATATTTTTTTTTGGAGAATGACCAGAAATATGACAACCTCTAGAGAAATGGACCAGATGATTAAAAATAATAATGCAAAACTAAAGAAATAACACTATAGTAGTTTCAAAAATAAAATGCTACATAGAATGAGTCAGATTTGAATGATACATAAATAGGTTAGACCTACAAGAGCACAATCCCAACACTATTTATGGCGAGAGTCAAAGGTTTAAATGTATACTAAAATATTATTTCCTAATGTAACCACTTAGTGCATAACACATCAAGTAAAACTTCAATATATTAGAAGATAGAAAAAAGATAGGATTATGAACATATATATTCTATTATATTCAAAACTGAACTCTTGAATACAAAATATGCAAACCAGAATGAACAGGTGTTAGCCTTCCTTCTTCTGATCTCTCTCTCCTTGGTCTCCTTTATCGAATTTTCTAGCCCACTCTCCATATTTTCTAGAGGTATTTATTTCTTTGTGCTATCACTTTCCCTCTTCCATGATAGATTATTTACTTGTAACACCCCCTTTCTATTGGTAATGTCTCCTTGTGCTCGACCTAAATTATAACCAACTAATATTTATCATTATTGTCTGCTTTGAAATTTCCTTCTTTAATAACACCTTTGTCTTGGTTCCTCATTCCACTAAGGCTTTGTTTTAGATAAACATCCATACTAAACATGAAATTTACACTCCATTTTCATCCGTTTTAGAAAAATATTGCGATGGTGCTTATAAAAATATGATCATTCTTGTAATTATCACATCCTAGCTCCATCTATTAGAATGTTCCCCATAACACTTTAACCTAGTGTCACACTTTACATTCACTGTCACCCTTAGCTACCCAAATTTTATCATTTAAAGCAACCTGCCACATCACATATGTATGCATTTGGATTTTTCCTACCATCATCATCATTTTGGAAGTCACCGATCATGTCTGCATATTGATCCCAATCATTGGTTTGTTGATCCAAGCCCATTGTTGTGTGTCACAACCACTAGAATCGACCAAGCTCTGGTGCATCACCCTTATGATGATTTATATATTATTATCAGTTAGTCATTCATCATCTAGAGTAGACCCAAAATCATTGCTCATCTTCAATAGTATTCTCTCCAATCGCTAAAAAATGTAAATCCCTGAGTGGGGCTTTGTGCACTCCATCTAGTTTGCTTGATGGAACACAAAACCAAAACCTTTTTGATGCTAGCATTTCATTTTTGAGTGCTTATATTGCTGCTAAATTATCATTGTATGTCCTAGTTCACACATGGTTTGTTATACATAAATGCTATCAAATTCCTACACAACCTAACTTGCCATGTCATCTTGCATCGGTCTTAATATTTTTGTAGTGATTTTAGCCTAGTCAATCCCCACTGTATAGGTTGGGTATCCACAAAGTAAAATTTATGTCCACACATCCTAGAAAGTTGATGTTTACATACTCGATCTGCTATCTCTATCCAAGATCCATCCATTTATACCACTATATCTACATTTGGCATATCTAAATATTCACCTCTCACATGAGTGTCCCTCCTCTACACTGAATGCGTATGCACATTATTCCCCTGTAGGCCAAGTGGTTGCTTCATGAGTTGCCCATGAGAATGCAAAGGATAGAGAATACCGATTACAATTATGTGATTGTGACCATTATCCATCTGCTATTACTACTGATGAGTTCAACACAACCATATGTTAACCACCAGGTAATATTTCCTTCGACGAAGACACGATCAGGTCTAATTTAGAATATTTCCATTATACACTGTAGCTTTTGTCCTTTCACCTCACTACATCCATTAATCACCAAACTATTCCTAATAATCCATGTTGGAGTTAAATTGCCCATGTCAGAGTGAATTTATCCATGAGATCAATCCTCATCTACACAACACTTCTCCACTATGAATCCAATCCCTACCATACCATTGCCAAAATGCAACCAAAAAATCCATTGTCAAGCCCAATCAATGACATTCCCACTGGTGAACTTTAGAATATTGTGTGTAGCGTCCACACTACACATTTTTCTATGCTTGATGCATTGAGCCATCACCAAATCCTCCTCTGTGTCTTCATAGATTTTGTCATGCCAGCTCATCAAGGATATCCCAATCCACCATAATGATTGCCTCTTCATCACCGTGAGTCCATGTTGTCATGAGCTTCACACTAGGTTTTGTCCAAAACATACATCCACATTGTCTATCCACTTCCACGTTTGCTATTTCTTCGCTTTCTAATGTTAGACAAGCATTGCCAAGCTATTTGGGCTGCCTCACCTTGTATCCATATTGCACGTCCAAACAACATCTCCATCGTCATGTTGATGCCAAGTGTGGGTCCATGTGGCTTCCCTGCTTTATCACCTACACAAAAAAGAAACGTAATATAAGATTAAAAATAAATAATAAAATAAAACCTATTACTAGTGAAGAAAAGAAAAATTCTTTTCAAATTAAAATTTCACAAAGTATGGGGATTATTGTATATATATATTTTGTATGTATATAGATTTTTTTTAATTTAATTTTATCTATTTTTTTATTACATTTGTTATTATTATATGTATGAAATACACAATAATATACATATTTATATTTATATTTTTTATTTTACTACAAAATCATTATATATATATATATATATGTATGTATGTATGTATGTATATATATATATATATATATATATATATATATATATATATATATATATATATATATAACTTCTATTTTTGTTTTGTTTTGTTTTGTTTTTTTTTTCATTTAACAAGAAATCCAATTTAACTCATTTTTAATCTTTCAATTAATTGGCTCCAAAGGTATGATGGTTGCATTTAAAACCTTAAAATCCATTCATGCATTATGAATCTCATAGAACCTCATCAGTGGCTTTACAAAAAAATAAAGGATGCATTGATCAATCTTGCAAACCTTAACACCTTCATTACAACCTTATGAAAAAGAAAAAAAACACTCAAAGATAGCAAAAATTCTAAAATTTAAAGGTGGGTCCCCAAACTTGTGGCTAGTTGTGGAATAGCCACAAAAAATAATGACTATGCTAGGAAATGCTCCTGAGCATTTCGGATAAAGAACATAACCTGAAACCAAGAAAACCAAGATCAACAAATGAGAATCTGTACCATGCAAAAGACTAACACATAATGCTATAATCATTGAACATTATGTTTAATTGGGTATGCACATATGAATCAACAAGAAATGATGCAAAAGTAAAATAAATGCTTCTCTTATTAATATTTCAAATCAATACAAATTGCATATCCATCCCTCTTAGGGATACCCTTTTGATACAACAATTACAACATGATAAATTCCCTTTCGAGGTAGGTGTAATCCGAATGTCTTCCACAAAGACACAAACTACTCCAAGGTGTCGATGACCTTATTCTCCATGATTAGAGGCATTTGATGCCTTGCATCCCAAAACCCTATTGACCCTGTGTGTAATAAACAAAAAGAAGCATTAGATACAAAGGAGGCCTCTATTGATGAGGATTTTAGGAGAATATTGCATAAAGGATGATGTAATTAACATGAAATAAAGAAAGTGCAAGAAACATATTAAACCTATGTTAAGTATGAAATAGCACCATAGAACATGTAAAGGAAAAGCAAATGCATCTATCTAATGGTGTAATTGCAGAATTGAAAGCATAAAAGCATGAAAAGATCCATTAGTAGCATAATTGCCATAATGAAAGGAAATGACTAAAAACCCTAATTGCATCGGTCAGTCTCTAATAAAGCTAATTAACATGAGATATAGCTAATATAATAATAGTAAGCAAATCCTATGGTTAGAAAACAAGGAAACTAAATATGACAACCTAACTACGGGTCTAATTCACGGTGAGCACTGTCCACCATGGTTGATAGTCGCGACTAAGCTTGAACTATTTTTGCCCTCCCAATTTGGTGTCCAATATCCAATTCTCCTTGAGGAATTGATGATCAAGGGTTACCTCTGTGTCCTCTGATAGATTTTGTGGTTGAATTACTCAGTTTGGTGATGGAATGGGCTCAATTTATTTTCTTTATTCTTACTAGCGCTCCATAGCCTCCTTGACTCCAAATGCCATGTGATCTCCAATTGGGCAGCTAAAGTGTTCCTCTCAATGCACCTAGGTGAGTATGCAATTTGATGGGGCTTCAGTGCATTTCAATTTGAGATTCATCTATATCATTCCCCAATTTGAAGGGGGGTTAAATAGCATTGGTCAAGGGCTAGGGGTGGCTTCCTAAGGAAGCCAAGAAAAATATTGGGTAGTTGAGTTTGTTGGATGGAAGGATCTAGAATCTTCCTTGCTCAAACCACTCCAATCCACAACCAATTGGCCATTGCAACCAATTTTGGGTCGAATGAAGGCAATAGTGGCTAGAATTGACTAGGCAAAGGTGCCCAAATTGAGTGGTAAAAACCACTGCTATACCTTGGAATTTGTCTAAGGTCTTCCATATGGTCTTCTAGTATGTCCCATATGAGTAGTCACCTTGGCATGATGCATTTGTAGCATAGGGATGGAGTATTACTAGTAGGGAGGTATTTTACAAGACTGAGAATGATCAATATGCTAATCCCAACTCAATTACCAAATCATACAGTCTTAAGACCATTCAAACTACCCTTGTATGAACTATAATCACCTTGTACAAATATCAAATGCCTACACTGTATGATCTAAAATAATATAGTGTCATAGATGGTATGATATTACACTCAAAAAAATTGATAGATTCATTTTTGGAGGCTGCCGTACACAGTTTTGTAATCGCTCAAGTCAATTCCCAAAAATGCCAAATCGGGTAAGTTTCTCTCAATCACTTGTTTTACCAAATCGGGTAAAAGTGCTTTGTACGATTTGTAAGGGTGATGATGTACGATTTGTATGAACCAACGATACAGTCAGATGCTAGTTTAGATGTTCCATTGCTCCAATCTCTCTCCTGGATGTTTTTTAAGGGTCTGATAAACCAATCAATACAATCTCCACAATAGGAAAAACATCTTAACATGATTGTTGAGAGATTCTATGTGCATGAGTATAGCCAAAAATTGTACAATGCATTTCAATACATGTTCCTTGATATTTCCATGCTCATATATAATTCTCTAGGTTTCACCAGTACTAGATTCTACTACAGGGTTGCAACAATGCACAAAACTAACCTATAACATTCCATAAAAACACACACACATCAGAATTCATCCTTAAATCACCATCCATCATTACCAGAATTGTACACAATCATCCAAAATCATCACTATGATCATTGATGTATATGGATTCAATTACAGTGTGGAAAATCTATCAATGTAATTGCAATAACTTAGAGAATCAACAACTAACTAGTACTAGCTATTCACTCTAGCAACCAAACCTATAAATTTGAAAATGAGGCCTTATATAACGTTTCCCAAGCCATTCCAAAGCAGTTCCTGAGGCAATTTGTTAGATACAACTTCCAATATACAACTGAATACATTAATTTGGTTTTTTACTAATTTTAACACCTTAGTTAGCAAATCTATGCACCATTTCACTTTGAAATTATATTTCCCTTGTATTTGGGTGAATTTGGTGCACCTTGTATGATTTGCCATTGCCCTGTACAATTTGCCATTCTAGTTGTATGGTTTTACCCCTTACTATATGATTTACAAAACTTGAGCAAACTGTCACTTGTGTCAAAACTATCAAAATTGAGCAAATCCCTTTGATCATTTCTTCTTCTTCTAGGAGGTGGATTTGCTGCCTATAGCATTTTAGGTGTCTAAAAATACCCCTTTTGGGATGCGTTGTGAGATTGAACAATGCTGAGAAAGAATAGACCTCCTAAAATGATGTCATAGATTGCATGATGATCATTAGTCTGATCAACATTAGATTCCCAAGGTCCTACAAAGAGGACACGCATCCTAGAATCATTGATTCCAACTAGATGGAAGGCTTAATTTTGAAAGAGTTTGCACTCATCATCAGACATTTGGGTAGCTTTGGTGCTACAATATGAGTTAGACCTATATAACCGAAAGGAGGAGAGATACAAACTAACTGTCATATTTGCTTTTTTCCCTAGTAGAGGGTAAGCTTATGATAGTCTTTGGCAATGATTCATAAGATGAATGCAATTTTGACAAGATCAAGGGATATTTTGTTGAATTTTATTATGATGATTGATATTATGACTACCCTCTCAAGTGACGAGTTGATGATGGTAATGACAATTAAATAAAGCGACGATGTCGTTTGACCACTATGAAATATTTGAACAAATTAAGATTTAGCATTTGAATATTGGCATGACCTAATCAACTATGATTGCAACTATTAATAGTAATTACCTATTTATATCCCATGGAGAGGTCCAACCATGAAGGCCTTCTTAGCGAATCAAAATGAAAGCAATTCCAATTAGGCACGTGTTGAATCATATTGTCGATGATCTAATAAAAATATCATAGGAGAATTGTGATGAATATCTCGCTCCCTTGGAGTATACCGGCCGTCAAGGCCTTCTTAGGGATTGAAATGAAGTATATAATTCAACAATGATTAATTTACCCCAATTTCCTTATGGTAATTTACTCATATTTCCAGATTGTATGGATCACAAGTCGTTGCAACCACCAAGTGTATAGGGTAAATAACTAGATACAAGGTGCATTTGGCTTTTAAATTTATTTGAATTTTTTTGTTAATTTTGAAGATTTTGAATTATTTGGTCTGGTGGGTATTTTTAAGTTGTTATCTGACAACTCTCCATAGTTGGAATTTGGAGCATTTATTGCAGTTTACTGACCATGCCTATCAGAAGCGGTTAAGAAAGTCAAATTCCTTGACCGCAACTCAAACCTGCGGGTGGAAAACCCTAATTCAGGGACCGCAGTTGTCAGCTGTGGTTCAAACTGCATTCAAAAAATATATAAGGTTTTTCCTCTTTGAAAAATTTCATTATTTACCTAAAATTTCCAGTGAAACTAAGAGCTCTAAGAGGTAAAAAGTAAATTCTAACACGGAACGCTGTCACAAACTAAACTGATTCTCTTCTATCCACACCGATGGCCGACCAGCTGAAAGCTTCGACCAACGGGGGAGCTGGTGCTTCTAAGGTAAAATACAAACTAAGACCATGTTTATAAATTACCAGATTTAAAAATTAACCACACTAAATAATGGGTTAAATGAACCACATTAAACTGTGAGTAATGAACCTCACCCTAGATAGATTTAGCATAGGTTAGGTTAGAGGGGAGGGTTTAAGTTTGGGGTAGTTTTGGGAGGGAAATGACCCTAAAAAGGTCATGTTCCCTAGATTTGGGTGGCAGATGCGGTCCCAAATTTGTAAATTGGGGACCACAGTTGTCAGAAATGGTGGGATTTAAATCCCAACGATCACATTTTTTACCGTTGCATTGATCGTGGTTCCGACCTGCGATGTGCAAAATTTAGGAAAATTTTCAATTTTTTTGGGTTTTCTTGGTAATTAATGCCATTTAATGCATTTTTGAAGTGCTTTTTTTTTATTATTTTTGAAATTTTTGATCATGTGTGTGCATGTTTTTTCTTTTTCATGAGATTTTTTGATTTTTTTCATTTTTTAGTTATTTTTAATTGTTTTTTTGTATTTATTTGATTGCTTTCACTCAAGCATTGACTAGTAGAGCGAGGGCAACTGATCTCCATTGGAAATTATACCACACTCTCACTGCCATGGAGTAGGGATGGTTTGCTACCGTGGGGTTTGGTTACATCATAAACTCCCCACCATCAGAGTAGATCAGTCATATATGACTACCTTGGCCCGTTGTTGGGATGTGCAAACCAAAATATTTCACCTATCGAAGGGTGATTTGACTATTACTTTGGAGGATGTCTATCGCATCTTCCACCTACCTATTGATGGTGAGCCCATCACCTCCTCTCCTACCATGGTGAGGAAGGCCATGTTTGATTCTATCTTTGGTAGACAGAGTATTGAGGCATAGGGACGCATTGACCATAGAGGCATCCACATTAAAAAGTGGTTCCAAGTTGGCTTCTTCTCACAACAGAAGGTAGTATTCATGCACCTGATTATTTAGATAGTCCTCTCTAAATAATTAGGCATGAGGTTCCCCTAGAATCTCTTGGCTAGGACCAGAGAGGTTATGGTTAGTTCAACCGCATGACCTCTTATTATGGCATGGGGGATAACTCTTCTAGCACAACTCTATCATGAGCTATATCAGATCACATGCTGCAATAGAGTGGGCATTGATTGTAGCATACTTCTATAGATTTGGGGTTGGTAGCACATTTTGATAGAGTGCCCTATTGATTTACCCTTAGATATTACTGCTATCCCTGCAGATACTCAGTACTATGCAGTCTGCTAACCCTGACAGTAGGAGGGTTTTAGGAGTAGGTCTCATGTAGGAGACCTCAACCACTATATCTCTATATTTACACAGATCTACCCTTAACACATACAGTGGCAACCATACAAGGGCTGCTCAACCTGGATAGAGGTTAATAGATACCTATGTTAAGCACATTGAGATAGGTGGATTATTGGATGGAAGGTCGACATACATGAGTATCAACACTTATCTCATACCCTGAGGTAGTTTGGGATTCGATAAGATATCCTAGAGGTGCCTACTATCTATAGATACTTGGTCTTAGAGAGGGACCTGACCTAGCCCCAAGTGACTCCACTAGGGGAGGCTGATTATGACTTCTAGGAGTCAGGCCTAGCAGATGTAGGTATGATTACTAATTATGATACATGGTGGTCTGGATTATAGTGGCATGGAAAGGAACCTCTAGCTCAACTAGTATATGGATTCATAGTAGAGGGTGCAGAGGTTGTAGAGGTGGATCCTCATGGGTGCAAGAACCGTTAGAGGATAGAGGGCACATGGGGTGCAGAGGCCACTACATAGGAGGGCCCATCGGTAGAGGTAGAGGAGGAGGAGGCATCTGAGGAGGGTGAGGCACCTCCTGATACTGAGGTAGGGTAGTTGAGGACATAGGTTGTCGACCTCCAGAGCTAGGTTAGGAGACTTCAGACTTAGCTCCTACATAGGGATAGTACTATCACCACTTTAAAGGTGAAGTTATCTCATAGCCAAAGTCAGTGGTGCGACTACGAGGGGGAGAGGTATACTCTATAGGTGAGGATTACCATGGTGAAGGTAGAGGTACAAAAGCTCACATGGTAGTACACTCTTTTGCAGTCCCAGGTGGATGCTTCTATAGTACTACTCATCACTTACCAAGTAGGGGGATCAAATATCCCATATTCATAGGTTGCTTTAGCACCCCCACCTATTCCAATAGTACCAGTAGTACCAATAACATAGGGAAAAACAAGTTTATATCAATGGGTAAATATCAAGAGGCTTCAAGCTTTGGTTAAATAGCACATTTAAGAGGCCTCACTCAGATCTTCTTACATTACCACCTTGAGAGGGTGGATTGGATTTCTTAGGGGTGAGATTCCAGATATGCCCATGGCTATAGGGTCTCAGAGGACTCACACTCGGGAGACAGGATAGTCTTTAGCTAGCTTAAGTCACAGGACTCACAGGTAGATCATATGGTTCTAGCTCATGGAGGACCCACTAGGAGGGTGGAGGTGATGGTAGTGCCTCATAGACTGGGGTGCAAGCCCTAGCTAGTACAAATCTTATAGATGCCATTGTACCATTTTTTGAGTGTAAGGTCAAGGACCTACACATATGTAGCCTGCGAGCATTTTTTACCATGTCGATATACTGCACATTATTTATTTTTGGTACATATATATATATATATATATATATATGATATGATATTTGAGACTCATTATATGTGTGGTTTATTATGATTTTTTATTGTTTATGTTTTATGAGATGCACATGGATGCAATGCTTATATGTTATGTTGATTTAATGCTATATTATGTGATGTATGGATGACATGCACTAGATAGCTATATGATGGATGTATGATTTAGATGCGATGATATACATGTGTAGATGGACTACTTATGATGAATGCATATGAATGCCATATTTTGATGTTAAATGCATGTATAATTTGCTTCACTTGTATGCATTTAATTTATACTGCTATGACATAATCTATGCCATGTATGTACTGCATGTATTTATTTGTTTCTTTGATAATGTGTTTGTGAAATGGACATGTATGCTTTAATCACTTAAAACATAATGTATGCAATATGAGTTTTAACAATCTAATGGATGACACCACCGAATGTATAACAATCATGTATTGTAGTTGCTTTATCTTTTTATGAAATATAGTACACCCATATGTGAGATGCAATTATGTATTGTTTTTTGTTCATAAGCTTTTATAAATTAAAATAATATGTATAACATAGTCAGTGGCCATCTAAACGTCATTTTTGACATCCATTCAGTATTTAACATATATTACAAATAGTTCTAATAAACAAAATCTCATAAAAGAAATTTATGTTTTGATGATTGCATTGAAAATTGGTTGTTGCTATTTGGAAAATTTTAAGGTTTTCCATGAGACTCAAACACCCTAGTTGACTTATCAAAAGTTGTATACTAATCATACTAGACTTCTGAAACATAAGGCTTTTGCAAGGATAGGTCCTAACTATTCATTATCCCCATGTGTGAAAATGAGTATATTTAGATAAGGCATAAGCATACCCCGATGTCAAGCGAGATTCTTTCAGCCCATTGCTAAGATTGAGAATCCTCAAATGTCTATCCAATCCTAGGTTTAGATTTTAGTTGGACTAAGCTACTAGGAAATACAGGACAGTTGAAGCTAGCTCTTCCACATTCAAACATTGGTCTGTACAAAAGCAAGATGCTATTGTATTAGATATATCGTTATGCATAAGGTACAATAGTGCTCACAATTCCAGGGATTCAAGTCCGCTCCCTCATTTTCTTTAATTTTTTAAGATACTTGCTCATATATAGTGAGAAAAATCACTGTTTATTTTGTATATACTTTTTTTTCTCTTTTTTTCTTTTTCTTTCTTTTCTCTTTTTTTTTTTCTTGAGAAAGGGATCTAAAACTGATTTTTATTTTATTTGTACAACTTGATCTTCATTTGATTTGACTTTCTGGGATTTACATTTTGTAATTTGATCCAAAAATTTCCTTTGGAGATTTTACTTTGGGGAACTATTTCTGGGATATTGATTTTGGATATCAATCTTAGGGTATCAATCTGGAGGATTTATCTGGGATATCACTCTGGAATATTGCTCATTTTAATGTAAGAAAGATATTATGGGTAGGGAATAAACCTATCCTTTTTCCAATTTCCAATATTTCCCATACCATTCGCACAGGGGGATAAGCAAGAATAAACTTTTCACCTTTGGATACCTGGTCCTGCTTCGTAGCTTTCATCTTCCCCTAGTCCTTATTAGGATTATTTAATTTTTTTATTAGTAATAGAATTCTGATATGTTAAGGGTTATACAAACTAGACCTTGTCTACAAAAGCAAAGCAAGCTTCCTATCAACTCTTGAGAAGACCTCTAGGTATGGTTGAATGACCTAAAAACCCTAGTATATTATTCATAGTAACAATTGGGGTTGTGTTGAAAAACATAATTACTCACAAGTGTGATAAATTGATGAAAAATATAGTGCATACATGCATGATTGAAACACAAATATGGTATCATTTATCATATTGTAAACACAATTCATCCTAATGCAAGTGCGATGGATGGATATGCCTAATGCAATGCAAAAATTAAATGCATGCGATGAATGAAATGCATGATGCAAATGGAATGCAAATGTTTTTTATTTTTTATATTTTTCCAATTTTTTTTATGGATTTTAACATTTTGACCAAGGGATTTAAAAAAAAAAACCATTGGAGCATTTTTTGCTTTGACCAAAGGGGTTATAGATGCCTTTGGGGCATTTTATGATTGACCAAAGGGCTTACAAATGCCTTTATATACTTTTTTGAATTTCCAAAGGGCTTACAAATGCCTTTGGAGCCTTTTCTGATTGACCAAAGGGCTTACAGATGCCTTTGGAGCCTTTTTTGAATGACCAAAGGGCTTACAGATGCCTTTGGAGCCTTTTTTGAATGACCAAAGGGCTTACAGATGCCTTTGGAGCCTTTTTATGGTTTAGGCATAAAACACTTTAAGATGAAGGATATTGAGAGGTTCAAGCTCTTCAACTCCTCCAAGCAATGTCAAGCAATAAGTCCCCGGTCCAATATTCTCTGAGATCATATAAGGACCTAACCAGTTAGCCATAAATTTGTAGAACATGTGCTTATACTGAAAAGGGGGGTGAATAGTATAATATAAAATTTTTCCCCAAATAGTAGCATCAAAATTAATAAAGTATTAAACATCACACAAAGCATCACACACATGAGAGACATCATTTTTAATGTGGTTCACCCAATGTGGGTTACCTCCATAGAAAACATTTCTTCTAAATATTTCTCAAATAATCTCTTGGGAATCCTTCCCAATTACAATATTTATGGACCTCTATCCAAAGGATATGTTGATTCCCGAAATCTCAAGTTCATGGATCTCTTCCACAGGAGAACTCTTTCCCCTTTTGCTCTGGCTAATGATCTTCTAGAAGACTCTGTCTCTCTACTGTACTGACTGGTGGATATCTCTTCACTTAAAGACTTCTCACTAAGATCTATCTTCAATTATCCTAGCTACTGGATCTCTATTCATTGAGACTCTATCCTTTGTACTCTATGATCTCCAAATATCTATTAATAGGTTCACTCAAAACCTCCTCAAATCTGCTCAATAGGCTCACTCAAAACCTGCTTAAATATTCTCAATAGGCTCACTTAGAACCTACTCAAATCTTCTCAATAGGCTCACTCAGAACCTACTCGAATATGCTCAACAAGATCACACAAAACTTGTCCCAATCTGCTCAATAAGTCCTCTCTAGGACTTTCTTAGATCTGCATAGCAAGATTTCTTGAAAGCTTACACAAAAATAATCCACAAGCCTTCTCAAAGACTTGCCTCAAATCAGCTCAAAAAAATCTCAACTCAATCTCATAGAAGCATAAAGAGAATTATTAGAGACACAATATGTTCTATACTCAAATCCCAATCTTAATTCAAATCAATATCATAGAAGCATAAAGAGAATTGTTAGAGACTCAATATGTTCTATACTTAAATCCTAATCTCAATTCAAAGCAATATCATAGAAGCATAAAGAGAATTGTTAGAGACTCAATATGTTATATTCTCAAACTCAATATCTTTCTCAACTCAATCTCAATTAAATCAGAATATAGAATAGTTTGTTTTATGGAACTTGAGCAACCACTCCACACATTCACTTGACTAGGCTCAAATAATTCTACTCAACCAATCACCATAAGGAACAAATCTTTCTCACAAACCCTAGTCCAAGCATGAATCAATCAACTCAAATTTTTTCCAACAATACTCAACAACAACTCTCACATAACAATTATACTCATGTTCTTTTACAACTCAAGTTCAAGTTCTTTGAAAAACAACTCACTTCAAAAATAATGCTTATAAAACGAGGTTTTAATCACAATTCTCAAACCAAAAAACTTTGAAGCATTAAACCAATCACTTTTGAAAAGGAAACCACAATCAATCCTTTTCACTCTAATGATATTTCAGAAATCAACCACCCAAATAAAATCAATGGAGAATATTGCTCATATCTTTTTGATGCTTTATGAGTTTTCCACTAAATCTGTCACACTCAACACACTTTCTTTTTCAACTCTCAAAAAGGGTTAGAGATCTTGAGTAATAACACAACAATAATATCCAAATTACACCTTATTACTCCTACTTTATTTTAATATCCACCAAAGTTATTTTTAAAAGAAAACCCTTACTCAAAATAACTTTCACTAAAAAGAACTTAATCAAAAACCCTTATTACTCCTAAAAATTTCAAAAATCATAATTAAAAATAATTCACAACTCAAACAGCCACCATGACCTTATTCCCTAAAATATGGATCCAATCTAGGTATATCCACATAGGATAATGCAAAGATATCACAATACTTAGTCAATATTTTTGTATAATTAATTTTCTCTTCCAATGTTCATATTTTCCATAAATTTATCATCCATAGATTGGTGCTTGATCCAATGTTTTACATCTATAGTTACTTTGATGAGAATAGTGGATTCATATTCATAATGCGAAGGGGTAGGTATGACCCCTATACTTTGTAGCTAATTAACCTCTAAAGTCTATTGTTCTATGATAAATTATTGTGAGGGTTGTATATCTAAAGGAATAATTTCCTCAATAAGGATACCACTAGAAGGAGATACATCATTATTGTCATCCCTATAAGGATATTGAGGTGAAATTTCCATCTCACAATTATTTATGTGCAATTGCAATACAAGGTTAGCCATCGAATGACATGAGGTGTCTTCCTCTATATTTATTGAATATTGATAGTATTTTCTATCAAAACTATCATGAGGATCCTGTATGATTTCATTAGTAGGTTTGATGCTTATGGTATAGAATCATTGATATTAGAAAAATAGATCAAAGTATGTAAAAGGGAGAGGTTCAACTTGTTCCTCTTCATCCCAATCCAAACCTTTTTCCCAAGGATCTTCTATTTGTTATTTGAATGAGGAGAACCATGCGTCATCATCATCAAAACATTCAAAAGGAGGAGGAGACATAAGTTTACTAGGGGCATGGAAATATCCCAATCCACAATATTTACACCACATTTCAATTTCTAAGAGTTTCTTGATCCCTTGTCCCAAAAGTCCTAAACCTTTTCTCGTATAACCAAAGTTAAAAATGATTTGTATGAGGATAGGGTAAAGGTCATGCTGTTCCAAAATATGCATATGGTTGGTTATTGTACCCAAGACATGGACACCATTGAATGAACAGTCAAATTACAAGGTTTAACTCATCCAATATCTAGAGTAGGCTATGTTGTGGAGTTTTTCTACTTACCCTTAGCTGATTTGTCATGTCACGAAAAACTCTAAAGATCACAACCAACACTATGGATTCTGGCTGATCCACCTCATTAACTTGGGAATAGACTACCTTAGACAACTCTAAACCAACTAGGTTGGGTAAGGAAACCCCAAGCAGTGGGTCCTTTTACTAATGCTTTATTATGCACATGCCCACTATGCTAGAAAAAATATTATTTAGTTGTTTTTGATATTTTTAGTGACCGAACCTATCAATATTAAATCCTATAAAACCCATACCAATGCCTTATCCATTACAAATTCATATTAGGTTGATAAATAACTTTAGAAAGATAAAAGCAAGGAGAACCAATTTGCTTCACTTCACTCAAATAATGTAATGTAAATAAAATGATTTAACCGACGAGAAAGAAAGCGTCATTCACAATTTTTGATTACAAGAACACATGAATGAGCATCACATAAACCATAAACACGTACAAATGCCAAGGGAAGAGTTGGAGCTTATATTTATATTCAAAATATTACATGAAACAGGCTCAACAGAGTGCTTGAGTCCTGTAATATTAATGAGTTACAACAAACCCAATTTGAATATTCATAACAAGGGGTATTCTCCCTACACCCTAATTGTAGTGATGTAAGGGCCTCCAAATCTGGTGCATCTATAAGAAATAATCTCGGTGAACAACACTCCTTAGCAATCCATGGAAATGGTAGAAGGAAGGGCGGTAAGAAACATTCATAGGAGATACAAGGGAAAATACGACTCAAACAAACAAAGATTATACCTAGTTTTTATCTCTCAAAGGTTCGATTAGAAAATGCTGTTGTAGTGTTCTTCTCTATACAGTGCAGGTTGCCTGACTATTATAACCACCTGCTCTACAGTAAGAATCCTACTATAACCAAAATAGAAATGCATTCAAAAATGGGCATATAGCCCATATTCACTTTCATTCAGGTGGCAACTTTGCATATCCACCGATACCACCATGTGTTGGTGGGTGTGGTTCTCCTGGTGCGTGTGTCACAGTAGCGGTGGGTCCCAATCCTACCTTATGATTTTGAATGGCTTGGTCAATGAACTCCCAAGCCTCATCGTAAAAGGTCAAGGAGAAGAGTAATAGGTTCAGATATTATGTGGCCTCGACTATATGGTCCTTGGCCCACTATACATTATTATTGGTAAATTCACATAGGCGGTCTACCATCTCCACCAAAGCCATGAAGCACTTGGACAACCTATCGCCAGATTCTAAATAAAAATTTTGGATCCTTTGAAAGACAAAATATTTAATGACTAGGGCCCACCCAAAGTCCTCAATGGAGAGGTTGTAGTCGGCCAACTCATCGTTGGACTCAATAAAAATCTGCCACCTCCTAGCTCCATTGGATCCAGTTCTTCTCATTTTGCAATAACATGGAGACCTTGATGTATTATTCTACAAATAAGCATAAAGAATCATCTGACGGAGTGGCTGATAACCCTGAGATAGGTACATAGTTATCTAGAACCTTTTATCGATTGACATGATGACATCTATTCTTTGTCTTCCTTGTTGTAGGTTGTTCTGGATGAGGCCTACTACATGTCTCACAACATATATATATATATATATATATATATATATATATATATATAGGTTAGAATAGACTCAAAATATCCCATATTTATTGGTATATTCTCCTTCATCTCTTGTTAAGTTCATCTACTAACCCGATCTAGACACTAGTCTGCATAGTAGAAGGGATGGGAATCCTTAGCCTATCAACTTTTTCTTGAAGTTGCTTGACATTGAGATGTAATGGCTCTACTTTTGTAGCCTTTGCTTTCCATTCCTCAAGTTATTTATCTATTACTTCTGACACCTGTGCTTGAGAGGCCATATGGGATTTCATCATTTCAACAGGTTTAGCGGATGCTCTTATGACACCCTTACTCACATCAATAGAGGCCTCTTTTATGCTAGGTGACAAAAGGATCTCAAAGGTTGCAGAAGATGTGTCAATGGCTATTTTCCCAACTATCTCCCTATGCCTGACTATCCCCTTGCTAGGATATATTTTCTCTTCTATGTCTTGGATATGATCCTCCTCATCAACTATAAATTAGTAGGTGTCAGTGACCCTTGCCATTGTCAAACTCTCCAACCCTTGACCCAAGGATTCAGTCCTAGCCTTCTTGTGAGTAGGGGACCATGTGGGGCTTTGTAGTTCATAACCTATTAGAATATTAGACAATCCCCCAACTTGAGTTATATTTTTATCACTCTGGAGCACACTTGGTGTTCTTCTTGATTGATTACCAAGGTGGCATAATACAATATGGGTTTCCTTTCTGCCAACTGGCCTTGCTCCCATGGGCTTATCAAAGTTAGAGCCGATGATGTGGTAGTCTGCTAAGATGGACCAATGGCCAACTCCTTCCATTTTGAAGTGGCAACGGGGGGATTAGAAGAAGAAGGGAATTTGGCATGTTCTTTTTGGGCCTCATAAACTATCTTCATCATAACCTTAAAGAGGTCAGAGTATTATTGAGCGATATGTAGAGTGGGGTATTCAAATTCTTTTAGAGGGGCTAATGGGACCAGTGGGGCCATCTTGTCGACTAACAAGCTACGATGCAACTTTAGCTGAGCACTATAATCACCCACAACCTCCAATGCTATATAAGGCCACTTCTACATTATCTACACCGGATCAAGGGTTTGATTGTTCTTGAAAGTATTCTACATCTCATCTTCGAAGTCATATTTACTGTGAGTAACTTCCAAAAGGGAAAGTTTATTTGTAACCTCAACTCGGTGATGGCCTTATGGGTCATAGGCCCTCTAAGTTACTTATGGGAAGTAGTAGGTGTCCATGTTTCAGATGGCCTGAAGTGCAATAGAATGGCCGAGATAAGTATAATGGCCCATTGAAAAAGGAATAGATAGCCACTTCATTAGTCCCTTCTTCCTCAGGTGCCTAATTTTAATTTCCTCGGCTATCTATCGGGTGATTTCCAGGATTGCAATGAAAGTTGGGCAATGTAGGGGGAGCAATTTTGGGGGAGTTTTGACCCATATATTCTGATGTATGAGAAATATTCTACATAGAAGTAGTCTCATGCCTTAGTATGATGTAGGAAATTTTGAACCCCCACTCCAATTCTATCTGGGAAATTTCCACATAATATGAAGTGCACCACAGGGAGGACCTTCTCGAAGAAGGTTGTGTAATTGGTGCAACCTTCCTGGATACATAATAATTGGTCCTGCATAGTTGGTGCCATTACTGCTCCTAGATGAGCCAACAAAGTTTTATCTAACTATTCTATGATTAAATGATAAAAATGAAATAGTATGAAAAGGTAGGCATCTCTTCCTTCTGGGCCAATATGACCTCCTATAATTTTTGTAATTATCTATCTAGATTATCACTGATGACATTCTCCCATATGTAGAGAGGAGTTTTGTTGGTCTTGTTGCACTGGAGAATCAAAAACATCACCTCCTTGGTGACTGGTTCTAAATATTTCACTCCCAATGCCAAATTTATCATATCGGTGTAGTCTTGTGCCCAGGGGTGAAGTAAGAATTTTTTGATGGGGAATTCGGCTGGCCTGTTTCTTCCTTTATTCAATAGGATCTGGGAGAAATTGGTGTTGAGCATATAATTGGCCTGTAGGGTCAACATCTGAAATTCTAATACCTAAGACGCAGTGACCAACCCAAAAATTTGCCTAATCCTATCTGTTGTCATTCGATCCACTGCTTGGTATTTGAAATCTTGAATTGTGCATGGCCTGGAATCATAGGAGACTGCAAGCCATGACAGTAAGTCTAAAGAGTGGTATAATTTTGGGCATGTCAATAATCCCAGGTTTGTGTTCCATTTATTACATACTAGGGGCGGTGAAGTGCTATCTCTATACACCTGGGTGTACAGACTTATCAAGAGGGTAGAATGATGTTGGTTGTCCTCTTTAGTGGGATCTAAGGCATAGATGGTGAACCCTTATACCTCCTTCTACTGCTCCTCAGTGATGTCTCTACTTATATCTGGCAGTTTATCAAACACCTTAGGATTTTTTGCTCTCTCAATTTTTCTCACCATGGGCCACACCCCTATAATTTTATCTATCCTTTGCCTAACAATGCATGCCTCCAAGGATGAAGAACTAGTGGGTGACATTGGACTCAGGCAGTCAGACTATGATTTTTCTCCTCACTCCTCTTCTACACTCAACCTCATCGATGGGTAATTCTGCATGCGTGGATGGCATAAAATAGGTCCACCACCTTCCTTTTAAAACATGTGCATTAAATTTGGTAGATGATCGCATGCATTTTTTCATGGGATGCTACTTTTTGATTGATTGGGCATGCCATATCATCTTCCACTTAATAGTTGGGGGCAACGGACTGGATGCATGGTGGTTTAGAAGTGGACAAGGTGGATGCTGATAGGTATGCATTTGTGTGAGGTGCACTATATTTAAATTTTAGTGCACATGCTCGATTGGGGAATGGGGCACACGAGTTTTGAGGTGGGCATATAGGGTTGTGCATCTGCTCAACCTTTGTGCACCCCAAGGGAGTGGGGTGCACTCAAATAAATGGAGCACATAGGATATGTGCCATTATAGACTTTGTGCACTCCACCATAGTGGAGTACTCAATCCGAAGGCAGGAACACAACCTGTGCACTTGACTTAGACACTCGCGTGTCTTGAAGGGAGGGGTTCATTGACTCAAGATGGGCATACCGCCTTGTGTGCCCTGGTGGAGATCCTGCACTCTGCTTTGAGAGTGGAGCATATCGGCTAGAGGAGGAGCGTATGGTTTGTGCACTCCAAGGGATTATGTACATTCCATTCTTTGGAGTGCATGGGATGCACAACCTGGTGCACCCCAAAGGGCTGATGCATGCTATCTTCAGATTACATGGGGTGCATGACCTTGTGTGCCCCAAAGGGCTAATTCAAACTCCCTTTAGAGCATGTGGGGTGCATGACATTATGCACCCCAAAGGGTTGATATGTGTTTCCTTCAGAGAACTTGTGCACCCCAAAGGGCTGATGTGTGTTTCCTTCAGAGCACTTATGCACCCCAAAGGGCTGATGTGTGTTTCCTTTAGAGCACACAGGGTGCATGACCTTGTGTGCCCCAAGGGGTTGTTGTGTGCTTCCTTTGAAGCACACATGATGTATGAAATTATGTGCCCTAAAGGGCTATTGTGTGCTCCACCTCCCTATGGAGTGCATAGAATTTTGGTGGGGTACACTACCTTGTGCACCCCTAAGGGGGATTGCACACCCCATTCCACAATGGGGCGAACGAGCTAGAGGTGGGTGCATGAACTTGTGTGCCCGATAGGGGTACTTTGTGCTCCATGATATGGAGCGCACAAATTTGGTTCGGGGCACACATCCTTTATGCCCAGGTGACTTTGAGTGCATTCCATTGGAGTGGAGTGCACAGGGCTAATTTGAGGTGCACCACCTTGTGCGCCCCAAGGAAAGGTGTGAATTTGAATCTCAAAAGGTGACTATATTTTTGGAAGTCAACACCGGCTCTAACTGGGACAAGAGGGTAGATGAAAGACATCGACTTGAGGACTCCAGACTCTCTGGGTAGACCAACACAAGACTAACACACAGACACTTTTTTTTAGCTAGTGAGGCCACAAATATTTAGATGCTGCCCATTGACTGGTATAGATAGCTTCTCTCCTTCCATGTCTTTCAGCCTATAAGTATGCTACCCTACTACTTTAGTGATCTGGTAGGGTCCCAGCCACTTAGGCTCAAAATTTTCCTTCTCCCTAGGCTTGTCATTTCTCAGGTCCCAATATAGTACCACATCATCTATAGCGAAAGTCTGCTCCTTGAAGGCAAAATCCATAGCCCTTTGAAAAGTAGCTCCAAAATTCATCAACCCAAATGGAATCCTTTGGTATTCGAAAGTACCCCAAGGTGTGGTGAAGGCAATTTTAAAGCGGTCCTCTGGATTGACTAGAATCTGGTTATATCCTGAGAAACCATCCAACAGGGATATTCGGGAGGATCCTACCACTGCTTGCAATAGCTGCTCCATATTGGGAAGGGGATAATTATCCTTGAGGGAGCTTTTATTTAAATTTCAAAAGTCAACACACAACCTTATCTCCCCATTCTTCTTCCTGACTGGCACCAAGTTTGCTATCCATGAGGAGAACCTCACTTTCTTGATTATCTTAGCATCCAACAACTTTTGTACTTCCTTTTGCATGATAGGGTGTAGTGTGGGGTTGAAATTTCTCTATTTCTACCTGAAAGGCTTGGCTCCTTCCTTTAGGGGAATCATGTGGGTCATCACTTTTGTATCAAATGTTCTTAACTCATCATACCCCCAAGAAAAAATATCTCTATTTTTTCTTAAATATTCTATGTATTGCTTCTTTTCTTTGGCTGGCAGTGATTTGGCAATTCTCACTATCCTAGGATTATCGACTATGCCCACATTGACTTCCTCACCTTCTGACTCACTTGGTGCGATCCTATGGGCTTTGTCAAAATCATCAAATAGAGATTCCAGAGCCACCAACCCCCTAGGGATTTTATTTTTTTTGAGTTGTATAACCTCAGTGGGAGTTCCTATCACATGCTGCAACCTTTCCTCATCCTCTTCATCATAGATTATCCCTGCAGATAACTGATTCTGTACTATCATGAAATCCCTTATATCTGTGTCATCTTGAAAAACCTATAGGTATACTACATTTTTTGGGATAGAGGGGTGATAAATAGAAATGGTGGGAAATCTATCCATGAACTCAGTGTCAATCTCAGGGTCATCTGCCCTAGAGGCATTTACAGCTAGTAGGTTGGCCACATGATTTTTCTCCCTCGAAATATGTGAGATATTGAAGGCCAAAAATCTGCTTATCTCATCCAAGACAACTTGTTTGTACTATTTTAATCTAGGATGTTTAGTTTGGTACTTCCCCCTTATCTACTGAATAATTAATTCTGCATCCCCATACATAGTTAGATAGTTGATTCCAAGTTCTTTTTCCTTCCTCAACCCCAATAGTAAGGCCTCATATTCTGCTACATTATTGGTACAGGGGAATTCCAATATATAGGGTACTCCCAGGTAGTTACCCTTTATGTCAGTTAAATTAATACCAGCCCTAGCCCCAACCTATGACTTGGCTCCATAAAATGTTAAAGTCCACATCTCAGTGGTGAGAACCCTATCCAATTCAACATCTACAACTGCTTTAAGTAAAGGATCCAATCCTTTAGCATCTGTTATTTTAGAAAAGGGGTGTGGCAAATGGAGGAAACCCTCAGTTCTTTCTCTTCTACAGAGCTAACCAAATTGACTATGGTGTTATCGGGATTCATCAGCTCTACTGATATTTTTTTGAAGGGCTCTCTTCTTAACATGGCTTGTTCTTTGGAAGAAAGGGGAATGGTAGCGAATGACCAATCTAATTGAATCGATCCTCCCAACTGCTCTGCCCAATGTCTAGATAATAATAGGGAGAAAAATGGGTCTACATCCACAACTGCCACATCCATGACAATCCCCTTCTTTGGATATTGGTCTAGGAAAACCAGGAGGCCCATAATTATCCCCACACAAGGCACTTGCCTATTGTCCATTACAGAAATAGGGGGGAATATTTGGTGCACATCAACCCCAACTGGTCAGCCACTTGCTTTGGCATTACATTGTGAGACGCCCCACTATCAAGCATGTAGTTATGGATTACATATCGGTCCCTGAAACTAGACGTATACCTGAGAGAGATGTAAAATGGCCTGATAGAGGTAGGAGTTCTGCTTGGTGGGTTTGAACTTGAGGCTACCAAAACATGATTGTCCCCTTGATCAGCCAGCCCAAAGGCCTTACATATTTTTTCTCTATACTTTGGGATGGTCATTAATTCCCCAAAAGTAATATTAGTTTTTTGCTTTGCCAATTCCATTCCTATGTCGAATTTTATCCCTTTAGGCCCCACAACAGTATTAACAGGCTCTGTTATTTCAGGGGGAGGAGGTGGATTAGTCTCTTGATTTTATTTTTTATTTGTAGGCTCCTCCTCATTTTTCTTATCAAATTTATCAGGAACAGTCCTATTACGTAACCGGGTAGCATGGAATCTCTCCAAAGTTTCAACTTCTTCAGTTGTGGGAGTCAATTTGCCCTTTCTAATTTGCTCAAAATGGTTATTTTGGGGTCTTCTCAAAATTTTTACATCATCATTGGCAAAGGTAGTGGGGCAACTATCAGGACATAATGACTGATTTGTAGCTTCTGGGATTGGGGGACTGTCAACAGTTTCTTCCCACGTCCAACAAGCATTTATTCTGATCTCTTCATCCGACTCTTCCTCCAGGTTGAATTTCGAATGTAGGCCATGGAAAACACCACAATTGGTAGGGTTATGAGGAGCATCATAGGATAGGTAGAAGAATGGGAAATCATATGCTACATTGACAGAGGCCATGGGATTTGGGACAACATCTGGATCCTTTGGGGTGTCTCTCCTTTTCTAGCTATTATTTGGATTTTTGCCCCCTCATTATTCCAAATTCTGTTAAAATTTCTCCTGAAGGGAGGTCTACTATTGTCCTGGTGCTGAGAGGGCTCACCACTATAATTTTTGTCTCTCTCGATTTTGGACAGCTAGTTATTTATTGATAAAAACATTTCAGTCACCTGGGAGGACAATTTTTCAATGGATTCTGGTTTTGATTTCTTTAATATCCCAAACCCCACCTTCTTGTTTTTCTTATCCGACTAGCTAGGACCGAGATCCATGGAGGTAGAATTCATTTTTCCACTGTCTATCATGTCTCTCTATCACAATGGCCCTCTCCATACAGGCATCAATAGTAAGTGTTGGTTGTTGTCTCAGCTCATAGTTGAAATCTCTCGAGAAGGCATTCTTATAAAAATAGATAGATTGGTTATCATTGGGTCTGAGGGTAGCGAGGATTCAATTTCTGAGCTTAGTGAACCATCTATTAAAATCATCCACTATCTCATTCTCTTTTTTCTTCATAGTGGCCAGCTTAGTTAAGAGGGACTGTTCATTTTTCTTTTCCCCGTATTTCCTAAGGAAAGTTTCTTCCAGGTCATGGAAAGTTCCAATAGTGTTTGCTGGGAGGTTATTAAACCATTCTCTAGCATCCCTCTCTAAGGTTTGCAAAAATAGTCGAAGGATGACATCTTCATGTTCTACCTCCAAACTATCCATGGCGTACAAAAAATATTTCACGTGATCCTTCCCAATCACAGTATTGTCTCCTAGGAACTTAGGTAGGTACTTATGAGCCTTAGGGGGTAGGGGGTTTAATACTTGAGGCAAGACAAAGGGTCTATACCTATTCAATCACTAGTTATTCAAAGGTGGATTTGCCATTGGTGGAACTGGGCCCCTCGGGATAGTAGATATAACAGGTGAAGTACTATTTTGGGGATTTTGAGGAATATGTGGGGGACTATTACTACTTTGACTACTGGAAGGAACAAAAATCAAAGAGTGCTTTTGATTTTTACTTATTCAAAAAAGTACCTGTGGGTCTGGTATTTTGGGGTAGAGCTCCTCGTTACTTTGTCTTGTGGCCATCAGATCAGCTTCCTCATTTTCAGAGTCACCAACACTGGGTGCAAAATGGAATACTCTCTCCGGCTAAGATTGCTCAGCCCAAAAACTTATAACCTCACAGGGAAACAAAAATAAAAATATATGTCGCAAAGGGGAGTAAAATGACAAAAAGAAATTAAAAAGGCCCTCCCCAGCAATGATGCCAAAAACTATTGTGGAGTTTTTTCGCTTACCCTTAGCAGATTTGTCACGTCACGAAAAACTCTGAAGGTCACAACCAACACTATGGATTCTGGTTGATCCACCTCATTAACCTAGGAATAGACTACCTTAGACAGCTCTAAACTGACCAGGTTGGGTAAGGAAACCCCAAGCAGTGGGTCCTTTTACTAATGCTTTATTATGCACATGCCCACTATGCCAGACAAAATGTTGTTTAGTTGTTTTTGATATTTTTAGTGATCGAACCTATCAATATTAAATCCTATAAAACCCAGATCGATGCCTTATCCATTACAGAGTCGTAGCAGGTTGATAAATGACTTTAGAAAGATAAAATCAAGGAGAACCAGTTTGCTTCACTTCATTCAAATAATGTAATGTAAATAAAATGATTTAACTGGTGAGAAAGAAAGCATCATTCATAGGTTTTGATTACAAGAACACATGAATGAGCATCACACAAACCATAAACACATAAGAATTCCAAGGGAAGAGTTGGAGCTTATATTTATATTCAAAATATTACATGAAATAGGCTCAATAGAGTGCTTGAGTCCTATAATGTCAATGAGTTACAATAACCCCCGATTTGAATATTCATAACAAGGGGTGATCTCCCTCTGTCCTGATTGCAGTGACGTAAGGGCCTCCAACTCTGGTGCATCCACAAGAAATAATCTCAATGAACAACACTCCTTAGAAATCCTTGGAAATGGTAGAAGGAAGGGTGGTAAGAAACATACATAGGAGATACAAGGGAAAATATGACTCAAACAATAGACAAAGCTATACCTGGTTTTTATCTCTCAGAGGTTTGATAAGGAAAATGCTACTGTAGTGTTCTCCTCTATATAGTGTAGGTTTCTTGACTGTTGTAACTGCCTACTCCATTTTAAGAACCCTGCTATACCTAAATATGGAATTAATTAAAAAATGGGTACGTAGCCCATGTTCCCTTTCATGCAGGTGATGACTATGCATCTCCATAGATACCGCCTTGTGTTGGTGGGTGTGGTTCTCCTGGTGCGTGTGTCACAGTAGCGGTGGGCCCCACTCCTACCTTATGATTTTGAATGGCTTGGTCAATGAACTCCCAAGCCTCATCATGAAAGGTCAAGGAGAAGAGTAGCAGGTTTAAATCTTGCATGGCCTCGACTATACGGTCCTTGGCCCACTATACATTATTATTGGTAAATTCACATAGGCGGTCTACCATCTCCACCAAAGCCATGAAGCACTTGGACAACCTGTCACCAGATTCTAAATCAAAATTTTGGATCCTTTGAAAGACAAAATATTTAATGACTGGGGCCCACCCAAAGTCCTCAATGGAGAGGTTGCAGTTGGCCAACTCATCGTTGGCCTCATACTCAGAATATGCCACCTCCTGGTTCCATTGGAGCCAATTCTGCTCATTTTGCAAGAACATGGAGACCTTAATGTATTCTTCTACAAAGAAGCATAAAGAATCATCTGACAGAGTGGTCGATAACCCCGAGATAGGCACATAGTTCTCTTGGAACCTTTTGTAGATTGGCATGATGGCATCTATTCTCTATCTTCCTTATCGTAGGTTATTTTGGATGAGGACTACTGCATGTCTCACAACATATATATCTATTAGAATGGACTCCAAATCTCCCATATTTTCTTGGATATTCTCCTTCATCTCTTTATTAAGTTCATTTGCTGACCCTAGCTAGACACTAGTCTACACAATGGAAGGGGTGGGTATTCTTAGCCTATCAAATTCTCCCTGAAGTTGCTTGACCTTGAGTTGTAATGTCTCTACTTTTGTAGCCTTAGCTTTCCATTCCTTGAGTTCTTTCTCTATTGCTTCTACCACCTATGCTTGAGAGGCCATATGGGATTTCATCATTTCAATAGGTGCAACGGATGCTCTTATGACACCCTTACTCACATCAATAGTGGCCTCTTTCATGCTAGGTGGCAAGGGGATCTCAAAGGTGGCAATAGATGTGTCAGTGGCTATTTGCCCAACTGTCTCCCTATGCTTGACTATCCCCTTTCTAGGAGATATTTGCTCTTCTATGTCTTGGATCTGATCCTCCTCATCAGCTATAAACTGGCAGGTGTCAGTGACCCTTGCCATTGTCAAACTCTCCACCCCTTGACCTGAGGATTTAGTCCTAGCCTTTTTGTGAGTAGGGGACTGCGTGGGGATTTGCACTTCATAACCTCTTAGAATATTAGACAATCCCCCAACTTGAGTTATCTTTTTTATCACTCTGGGGTGCACTTGACGTTCTTCTTGATTGATTACCAAGGTGGCAGAATACAAAGTGGGTTGACCTTCCACCAACTGGCCTTGCTCCCATGGGCTTATAAAATTTAGAGCCGATGATGTGGCAGTCTACTAAGATGGACCAATGACCAACTCCTTCCCTTTTGAAGTGGCAATAGGGGAATTGGAAGAAGAAGGGAGTTTGGCCTATTCTTGTTGGGCCTCATCAACTATCTTCATCATGACCTCGAAGAGGTCAGAGTCTTGCTGAGTGATTTGTAGAGTGGGGTCTTCAAATTCTTTTGGAGGGGCCACCGGGACCAGTGGGGCCATCTTGTTGACTAACAAGCTGCGATGCAACTTTAGCTGAGCACTATAATCACCAACAACCTCCAATTTGTTGTAAGGCCGCTTATCCATTCTCCACACCAAATCAAGGGTCTGATTGTTCTTGAAAGCCTTTTGCATCTCATATTCAAAGTCATATTTACTATGAGTAACTTGCAAAAGGATGAGTTTATTTACAACCTCGACTCGATGATGGCCTTCTGGTTCATAGGCCTTCTAGTGACTTCTGGTAAGCAATAGGTTTCCATATTACAGATGGTCTGAAGCACAACAAAATGGCCAAGATAAGTATAATGAACCATTGAAAAAGGAATAGGTAGCCACTTCACTGGTCCCTTTTTCATCAGGTTCCTAATTTTAATTTCCTCGGCTATCTGTCAGGTGATTTACAGGATTGCAATGGAAGTCGGGTAATGTAGAGGAGCACTTTTGGGGGAAATTTTGACCCATTTATTATGATGTATGAGAAATATTCTATGTAGAAGTTGTCTCCTACCTTAGTCTGATGTAGGAAATTTTTAATCCCTACTCCAATCCTATCTGGGAAATTTCCACATAATCTGAAGTGCACCATGGGGAGGACCTTCTCGAAGAAGGTTGTGTAACTGGTGCAACCTTCCTGGATACATAATAATCGGTCCTGCATAGTTGGTGTTGTTACTGCTCCCAGCTGAGCCAACAAATTTTTATCTAACTGTGCTATGAAAAAATGGATAAAAAAGGAATAGTAAGAAAATGGAGGCATCTCCTCCTTCTGGGCCAATATGGCCTCCTACAATTTCTGCAATTCTCTATCCAGATTATCACTGATGACATCCTCCCATCTGTAGAGAGGAGTTTTTTCGGTCCTATTGCACTCGAGAATTAAAAACATCACCTCCTTGGTGTCTGGTTCTAAATATTTCACTCCCAATGCCAAATTTATCATATCGGCGTAGTCTTGTGCCCAGGGGCAAAGTAAGAATTTTTTGATGGGGAATTCAGCTAGCCTGTTTCTTCCTTTCTTCAACAGGCTCTAGGGGAAAGTGGTGTTGAGCATATAATTGGCCTGTAGGGCCAACGTATGAAAGTATACTACCCGAGACATAGTGGCCAACCCAAAGATTTGCCTAATCCTGTCTGTTGTCATTCGGGCCACCGCCTGGCCTTTGAAATCTTGAATTGTGCATGCCTTGGAATCATAGGAGACCACAAGCCATGACAGTAAGTCTAAAGAGTGGTATACTTTTGGGCATGTCAATCACCCTAGGTTCGTGTTCCATTTATTATAGACTGGGGGTGGTGAGGCACTATCTCTATATGCCTGGGTGTATAGACTTCTCAGGAGGGTAGGATGACACTGGTTGTCCTCTTCAGTGGGATCAAAGGCATAGATGGTGACCCCTTCTACCTCCTTCTGCTACTCCTCAGTGATATCTCTACTTATATCTAGTAGGTTATCGAATGCCTTAGGATTTTATGCTCTCCTAATTTTCTCACCACAGGCCATGCCCCTATAATGTTACCTATCCTTTGCCTAACAATGGATTCCTCTAAAGTTGAAGAACTAGTGGATGCCATTGGACTCAGGCAGTCGGATTATGATTTTTCTCCTCACTTCCCTTCTATGCTCGACCTCGTCGATGTGTAATTTTGCATATGTGGATGTCATAAAATAGGTCTACCACCTTCCTTTTAAAACATGTGCATTAAATTTGGTAGATGAGTGCATGTGATTTTTCAGGGGATGTTTCTTTTTGATTGATCAGGCATGCCATGTCATCTTCCACTTAATGGTTGGGGGAAATGGGCTGGATGTGTGGTGGTTCATAAGTGGACAAGGTGGATACTGGTAGGTATGCATCACGTGAGGCACACTATATTTAAATTTTAGTACATGCGCTCCATTGGGGAGTAGGGTGTGTAGCTTTCGAGGAGGGTGCATATGGTTGTGCACTCGATTGAACTTTATGCATACCAAGGGAGTGGAGTGCACTCAACTCAATAGGGTGCATAAGCTATGTGCCCTTATAGAATTCATGCACTCCACCATAGTGGAGTGCTCAACCTAGATGTGGGCGCATAACCTGTGTGCTTAACTTAAACACTCGTGTGCTTCAAAGGGAGGGGCATGCTAACTCAGGATGGGGCATGCTATCTTGCACATCCTAGCAAAGATCATGCACTTCACTTTGAGAGTAGAGAACACTAGCTAGAGGAGGAGTGCATAGTTTGTGCACTCCAGGGGATTATGTGCACTCCATTATTTGGAGCACATGGGGTGCACAACCTAGTGTGCCCCCAAAGGGCTGATGCATCCTCCGCTCGAAGTGTGTAGGGTGCATGACCTTGTGTGCCCAAAATGGCTGATGTGCGCTCCCTTCAGAGTGTGTGGGGTGCACAAACTTGTGTGTCCCAAAGGGTTGATGTGTACTTTATTTGGAGCACGTGAGGCACACAACCTTGTGCATCCCAAAGGGCTATTGTGCACTTCCTTCAGAGTGTGCAGGGCACATGACCTTGTGCATCCCAAAGGGCTATTATGTGCTCCACATTCTCATGGAGCACACAAAATTTTGGTAGGGTGCACTACCTTGTGCACCTCTAAGGGGGATTGCGTACCCCATTCCATAATGGGGCATGCAAGCTGGAGGCGGATGCATGACCTTGTGTGCCCGATCGGGGTACTTTGCACTCCATGATATGGAGCGCACAACTTTGGTTTGGGGTGCACATCCTTTGCACCCGGGTGACTTTGAGTGTGCTCCATTGGAGTGGAGTGCACAGGGCTAATTCAGGGTGCACCACCTTATGCGCCCCAAGGAAAGGTGTGAATTTGGCTCCCAAAAGGTGACTATATTTTTGAAAGTCAACAGGTTGGTTTTTTTGGGAAGTTCTAACTATCTTGAAAGTTATTAAGGGAAATGAAAGAGTGTTGGAAAGGAATTTAAATGTATCCAAAGCTAGAACTTGATATGGTATAGATTAAGCAATAGCAATAAATGAACAAAACCATGAAAGGGAGCATCTACTATGACCTATTAATAGACAAACCAGTTACTTATCATACACAAAACATAGTTAATCAATATTTAGATTCACAAATTAGCAGTTCTAGGACTAAGAAATAAATGTGAACAAGAATTTAAAAATAAGAATTGATATCATGTACATTTACTCAGCTAAATCAAAAACATCCATCCATTCATACATACTTGTTCTATAAGATATTTGAACTAGAGGTTAAACAAATATCTTTATAGTATTTGCTCCTTCCAAAAGTTAAGTCCATACAACTTGTAAATGCCTAAGAGCTGACCCTTTAACAAGAGATTGATACTCTTATTTATAATCTCTCGATGGTTCAATATTTCAAAATACAAAAATAGTTTATTTAAAAATTTTTGCAACAATAAGCCAGGTGGCCAATCTGGTACAAGCACTCTACAGTGTCATTGGTTTGGAGATGAACAAATAATTTAATATTTAAATACAATATGATTGCTCCATGTGCACCGATGGGTAGTGGAGGTGGTATGGAACTCTAATTCATCCATCTTTCCCTCAGTGTGTCTATCTCCCTTGATCTAGAAATGACCATATTAAATTGAAAATGTTGTTGTCCTTGCTCATAGCTAATAATGACCAAGCAACATATTTACAACTTGTCATGGATCCATGATACTTTTTTGTGTTTGATCCTCCTCAGTATTTGTTACCAGCAAAAACTTGACACATCACAAAATTACAATGCTTGTCAACCCTTGGTCTTTTTCTTGCTCTTCATCAATGAAAACCCAACATGTTGCAGAATCATGACATCTTTCAGCTCTTGGTCCTTTTATTGCTTGTCATCGGTAAAAACCTAACATGTCACAAAATTATGATGCTTTTTGACCCTTGGTCTTTTTCTTGCTCTTCACCAGTGGAAAATTGACATGGCATGAAATCGCAACACTTTTCAGAAACTTTAAAATTTTGGGAGTTGATCATCACCTTATTTCTCCTGATATAGTCTTTTTGACCTATGTTATTGGTGCCTCCCGAGGTAGTTTGCTAGCAAAATTTTAGAACCTAGAGCCTTTATCCATTGGGTGAGTAGAGTCCCTTAAAAACAAAAGGATAAATGGGGGGTGATGTATAGATACAAAAATTTTAGATGAAGAAAGGGATGGATGAGATGGCAAAAAAGGATATCCTTATGACCTTCTCATTTGGTCCTTTGATTATCCGAGGAATTTTCTCCTGCATCTTCATCCTCCTCTACTTCTGTGTCTCCTCCAACTTTATCTTCTATTTCCTCCTCAAATATATATTTCGTTCTTCCTTCAATCTCTTCATTTTCTTGTGTTCTACTATCAGTTATTTGGTCTTGCAACCTTGTGGTCAATTTGTTGTAAGCCTTAAAAATTACTCCCAGGTTTCCCTATTGGGATCAGATACCTCTATGAACTGGTGATGGATAAATTCTAGTTTAGAGACATTATCATAGAATATGGCTTTAGACCTCAAGATCAAATCATAAAGGTAATATTTGATCAGAGTATGATCTTGTATGAGCTTGAAAACCTATTTATTTTGTGTAGGATTTGGCCATTCGATTATGATGGATTCATATTCTGACTACCTTCAAGGTAGTTTTGAGTTCTTCCTCTCCTAAGAGGTTGGACTCCTCATACCAAAATCCATAGAACCCACACTTCTCAGTCAGGCTCAGATGTTTCAGTATCTCTTTAGTATCATATTTGAGATCTTAAATGAGCTACCAAACTTGGTTCATGAGAATATACCTTTTGAAGAAGGATCTAGCTATAATATTGGTTTTGGACCACTCTTGTTTAGGGGTAGCCATTTGTCCATATCTAGTTTTAACTAGAGCTTGGATATTTATGGCTATAGAAAATCTAGGCCATATGAAGCATTCAAATTCTTTGAATTCATCTTTTGCCATCCCTAATACCCTTTTTAATTCACTCATATAGAGTATTACGGGTCGTGCTTTAAGGCTTATCTCTATGATATCTTAAAAAATTTCTCTTCTTCTTGTTTAGCTCTATCCTTTGAGAAACCTATGGCTTTGATTCTTTCTTCTTGAAGCTACTGCTGGAGATTTTTGACTTCTTCGACCAGGGCCTAATTTTTCTTGTGGGCATCTTCTACCTCTTGTTTATATCTGACCATCTCTTGGAACCTATCTTACCACTTCTTGGCTTCATTATTCAATGCCTTTTCAACATTGTTATGTTCACTTGGCACTACTTCCAGTTCTTTGATTTTTTCTTCAACTTGTTTATACTTTTTTTTAAGTAGTCTCCATGAACATAGATGGCATCTAGATGAGCCATTGTATATCCGAATTCATCCTACATTATGAGCTGAGTGATGTCCTCTACCATCATTTTAAATTGGTAATATTCCATCATAGATTATTCTACCAGCTTATCCACTAGAGGTGTGATCTTCATTTTAGTCCTTTACATGGTGCTTGGATCCAGTGCCATAATTTTTGTGTAGTAGGTATACCTTTTGGTAAAATAAGTGCATTTCTCATTCCACTAGTTATATTCTTTCTTGTTGGTTTCTTGAATTTCTTGATTTTTTCCACATTAGGATGAGCATCGATCACATCAATGGGAAGGGACTGTTATAGCAGGAAATGACCAACCAAGGAGAATGGAACTACCATAATTATGAAATATACACATATGGGTGATGTGATAGATGTTACTATGGAGGGGATGACGGTGACCTGAATTGGTACAGTGGATGGGAGTGATGGAGCGACCATCATTTTTGTTGAGGGTGGAAAAAAATGAACTATTTCAATTGAAACATTTGGTGGTGGCTGGAATGATGGTGATGAAGATGTATGCTATGGGGGTGAAGGTGGAAATTGTTGAGGAGGATATCGTACAATTTGTTGATAAAAAAAGGAGGGAAGTTCCTATTGGTCCGGCTTTCATGCACACCCCGGGAAAGGATGAGGCAAGGAAAGCTCCGGAGACACCCACGGGACGGATCCCACTCATCTTTAGGATCTAGCTGGTTATCCAAGGTGCGAGTTACAGAGTTGGGTCGAATGGCAATTCACTCTTTTCCGCTTCGGAATAGATTTCAATATGGACCGCTCTGTTACCTTACAGGGGGTTCTCGAACTTGTTCGATAGTTGCAAAAGTTGTTGACAATCAGATTTGACTTGAATTCTAGATCTAGCTCTCATGGGTCAGAGATTTAAATAAAAGACAAACAAAGAAAATAAAAATGGATCATTCACCGAAAGCAAAGAGAGGGTAGGGTAAGGCAAAAAAGAGAAGCTTATCAAACATCAATTGTAAAACCCTAAACTATCAATCTTATCTATGCTATCAGCTTCACAATAGAACAAATCAAAGAAGAAAGTGTCCAATCAGTCTAAGATCACTTTCAACTAAGAGCACAAGGCAGAGTGAAATAGATCTAGTAGAAAATTATAAATCCAAGGGCAGCTGGTTAAAACTGGTATCTTTCACCGGCAGCCTAGCTCACACAGTGAAGATAGAGCAATTAGAACAAACTTACACCTAAAATCCGTAATTTCCCCTAGCAGACAAAAGAACAACTGAAGCCTAACAGCATATTTAAACTTGATAACTCAGATTTACAGCATATATCTAATAAATTTTAAATGGAATGGATAACAAAAGAAAATACACTTATCACACTCTACAAAATATTAGGCTTCTGGCCATGCTATCACAGAAAAGCTAAAGCACATCAACTCCAAGTCCAGAAACAAAGGATTTCACAAAATTTGCAAGAAATTGCTTATAAGCCTTTATTTCTAAGTCTCCGCCTCCCGCGATTACATTTAGAATCTGTATTTATAGACTCAAGACAGACCCTGATATTTTCAAAATATCTTCTTCAAACCCTAAATCTTATCGCACTTAAACCCTAGGACCCGGGTTTTACAATAAAAATCCATCTTAAGACCAAAGTCCGGATAGAACTTAACCCTTCGGCAAATCTGTGTCGTCAACTACCATAAATGGAGAAGATAAAATCAAATGCAACTTGCATTCATCCGCAGCTGCAAATAAATGCCTCCATTAATTTTGCTGGTGAGCCGGATGAGTCACCACTTCTTCATCAATTTGATCTCCGCAAATCCATCTCTGAGTTGAAATGGTCTCCATGCTATCAATTCTGTAATAAATCTCCATTAAATGCATTTACTGGCTTCTTTTCCTCTAGCATGGCGGTCCTTGACTAAATCTGCACTTTATCTTCGCCTTTATGGTCTTTCCCGGTTGTCCCGCAAGTGCCAGGTGGAATCCTGCATGAAAGACAAAAAGATTATATTAGCACTTTAATAAACATTAGATCCAAGCTTAAAACATTTAAATCAGATTAAAACCACAAAATAAGCTTGCATGTCGGCTTCTGCATGTCTGCCTCATGCTTTGACACATGTCGCTACCCCAGGATGCCTTCTGTTTCCCGCCAGAATGCACTTTCAGGTCAACTTATGACTTTATCTCTCCTACCGCAATTCTGCGACATGTCGCGATTTCGTGACATGTCGTGAAATCGTGACCTCGCCATCGCATCGGCAACTTCCTCCCTCGTCGGCCATGAAAACGCGACATGTCATGATTTCGCGACATGTCGCAAAATCGCGACCCTTCCTGGCCTCCGTACGCTTCTTGATTTTCAGCCGCGATTCTAGAACACGTCGCGATATCGCGACAGTTCCCTTACCTGCATGCGTTGACTGCGTTGACCACGATTTTGGAACATATTTGCGACTTAGCCGATTTTTCATTCTGCAGCCCACTTTCTCTCTCCTATCGTGAAAATGCGACATGTCATGATTTCGCGACATGTCACAAAATCACGCCCTCCGTACAGCTTGCTTCTCTCCAAAAAACTGTCGCGATTTCACGACATGTCACGAAATCGTGACCTTTTTGGAACTTAGCCGCATTTTGACTTACCTGTCGCGATATCGCGACATTTCCAAGAATGGAAGTGTCGCGATATCGCAACACTACCAAAAATGAAAAGTTTGATTTTTCAGTGAATTATGCAACTGTTTTCTGGATTTTCTCGATACTGGTGCAAGATTTTGCTTGTGCATGAATGATTCTAGCATGTAAAAAGTGAATTCTTGGATAACACAGCTAGAATGCAAGAAAAATCACAACTTTAAAAAGGAGGCAAGCAAATTTGGATTTAAAACCTGAAAAGATCAAGAGGGTCCTTGCTGCAAAAAATGAAAGTTCAAAATTTTCTAAGGATGAAATCTCATTTTTCAGTGGGGGTGTGTTGCTTATCAACAGTTCCTTCGAGGGATTAGTGGAAGAAAGAAGAAGAGAGGAATAAATAACCATACTTGAAGCCTCCTAATGGGACCGTAGGATCTCCTCGATATTTGGTAATTGTTCATTTATCTCTTCTTCCTCAGGGGAACTTTTATCCAACTAATGAGGGGACTATCTTCTATCTTCTTGTTTGGGAGTGACTATTTCCTCTACAACTTCTTCTTGCTCTTTCTCCTTTTGTGCCTCCTCTGCAGATGCTTGTTCTGATTTTCTCTTGGTTATTTTGATTAGGGGGAGTTTATCAAAGTCTATATCTAATTATAATTATTGATCCTATACCTATGTTATCCTAGCGAAAGGGGTTATGCCTCCACCTAGTATTACAAATATTGGGGCCACTGATCGTGAACTCCTACTTCTAGTAGTTACTACTCCCAAGGCTAGACCTTTAATCTTGTTTGCACTTGGATGGATTTTGTCATTCCCTAGCCATGTCTCTCGAGACCTTCTCCTTCATAACCCATTCTTTACATTATGGCAGGTGCTTTTACATACCTTTCCACTTGATCTTGTGTGTAGACTTTTACCTTCCTCTTTTGAAAGAAGAGGGAGGTGTTGTAATTGGGGTGATATACAATAGAAATTGAGAAATTACATTCCTCTTTTTAGTGCTTATTTTCTCTTAAGTCCCCTCTAAGATGATTCCTTCTTTTTGAGTACTACAAAAGCTTAGGGCAATATTTTTCCCGATGGTTTTTATCTAGGTCTTAAACTATCTATCTTATCCGAGGGAGAATTATTCATCATTCTTGATACCATATCTTGAGGTGGTCATATTAGTTTTGCATCTCATGACCCACCACGCATGTATTTTGAATTTTGTCCAACCCTTACTTTTATACATCCTTCAAATAGTCTTTTCTTCTAGGATGTGGTCTTGATTATTATTGGGGTCAAAATCCATAATTTTTTCATAGAAATCATGCTAGGGGGTAATGGCTACATTTTATCTACATGTCATTCTAGTTCTTCATCTTCAGGGTTGTTCCTTTGCTTCTCTATGTACTCCTTGGTTATCTTATCAAATTTTTTGCTTTTACCACTATTAAAAATTTACAATATTTTTGAAAATTTATCGATGGTTTCATACCTCCATCATTGTGATAACTCTACTATATCTAAGTCCCTTAGAACTTGGGTGACTTGTTCATGGAACTAGTTCTTTGATAGGGTTATACCCTAAAAATTAAGTGTGAGGAGATAGGTTCCTTTTTTACCTATGCTTATGCCAAATTTATCATTTTTGTAAATGGTCTGCCTGCAGTTCTCGAGCATACAAAACTTGATTTGTAACATAATGAGGGAGAAAAATGGCTTCCAAGTGAACCCATATAATAGGATGACTACTCCTTACATAAACATGAACTAGTACTCTTCTTTTGCATGTGTGTTTTGTAAGATATTTCTTATCATTGAGGGTAATCTACCCATTTCTCTATCTACAAGCTTCAAAGTGGGTCCCAAGAACTCCCTATTGAAATTGTAGTAGGTTTTTGTAGTGGTAAGTACATAGGTCCACTCATACACTGGTATATTTATACCCTTCTCATATTCATCCATGAATGATATGAAAAACATTTCTTTACCATGAAGTAAAAGAAAATCTAGGCCATGTGGGAGTAATACCGAAAGGAAATTTGAGTCCCTTTTTTTATTTTGGTTAGCTATTCATGAATTGATGGTATATGAAGGTTGGCAAGTTAAAGAAAATGAACCTGGTTCCCTATTCCATTATGAAGATATCATAAAACTTAGGGTTAGAGATACATTGAGTGGTGTTTATTTGCTAGTCATAGACCTATTTGTCCAAAGTCATCCCCACTATGATTGCTAGCATTGAATATAATTCTAGGTTCTTGAACTTGGTGAGGGGGATGGGGGTTTTAGGCAAGTTCCTTTATGATGGTGATTTATTCAATTGTGACTCTAGAAAATACCTCATGGATTTGTTCAAGGTGTAATACATGGCCTGATCATCTAGGTAGAAGTCCTTGGGTGTGAAAGTGGGGGCATATCCCATAACAAACATGGCCAAAAAAGCTTTCAGGATAAGAGTAAAGAGGCATCTACATATTTTTCTTTGGATGATTTTCTCCTTTGAGTCATAATATTTGGTGATTGTATGCACCAGTTCAGGATAGGCATGCACTGGATTGCATATATAAAAGGAGAGTAGAAAAGTGAAAGTTGAGGGACTAGATGGAGTAATACCTATTCTAGATATTTCTTCCACATATATCCTCAACCTCATAACTTCTTTGGTCATGACCATTGTGTTCAAAATCCTTGTATATTTATCATGAAAAGGGATGCTCCTATTGTCTTTGTCATGCTATACAATTTTTATGGTCAAAGATGAAGTTTTCACTATAGTAATTTCACCTATATGAGATGGTGGCCAACAAGATTTTTTTGAGAGAACTTTGGTGAAAGGAAAAACTTGGTGAGAGAGAAATTTTACAAGAAATTTTTGGAAGAAATGGGATTTTTTAGGGTTTATCAGGTATAAGCATTTGCACAAAAACTAGGGAAACATGCAATAACTTTGGTAGTTGGTCATTCACATCGTTGAATCAACATGGATGTCGTATATATTCTAACTCATGCACCACCTTTTATCAATGAATAATTATTGGTGCTACATTTATAGCATCACACTTCCCTTTTTTCCTTAACATTTTAAAACTTGCTTTCTCGCTCATTGTGCAACTATGGTCTTCAAACACATTTGGACCATTAAGCCTGCTAAAAAAACTGATTAACATGGAACCACATCTACTTGTAATTCTTGGAGATTATTATTGACTAAAATTATAGAAATGAGACATATCATGAAATTATGAAATTTTTATTCCTTTTTTCTCACAACCTTAAGATATGTCACAAAATCGTAATAATTTTGAAAAAAAGAAAACTTAAAAGCTACATATAATACATAAAGTACAACAGGTAGGGAAACCTTTCAATGAAAATATAGTTTTAGATGGAAAATTTTTATAGGGATAGGTTGGATTATTCCCTATTCATATTGAATCTAAAAAGCATTATGCTATTTTTCTATGATTATCTCAAATTGTTCTTCCTAGAAGCAGTTGAAATTTTAATGATTTCCTAGTTTCACTTTATGTTCACTCTACCTTGAGACTAGGTCTCTAACCTTGAATTTCCTAAAGGTAGTATTTTTTTCAAACCATCCTTTGGTATCCCCTAGGTGCTTCTAGCACTGTACATAAGCCTAATTTATTTTTTCTTCTAACTGCAATAGTTGCATCAGTCTGTTTCCTACTGGGTCATTATTTTTTGTTTGATTTTGCTCGAGCAATCATAAATCTAATATCTCCATATGTATGGGGAGGATGGATTCTTTTCCATAAACTAGGGTATAAGGGTATGTGTTGATATATTTATTTATGGTGATCCTATCAACCCATAGTGCTTGATTAATCAAGGAATGCCAACTCCTTGTATTGTCTTTCAGGGTTCTTTTCAAAATCCTTAGTAAGTTCTTATTTTTTGACTTTGCCAAACCATTTACTTATGGGTAATAGTTGGAATAAGTATTTAGGTAAATATTACACTTTATAGAGAAATCAATAATATTTACCCCAACAAAGGATGAACCATTATCACTGACCAGTGCATCAGGTATACCGAACCTTGTAATTAGACTTTCAATAAATTTGATCACCACATCTTTATCAAATTTCTTTGTAGGTATTGCTTCTATCCATTTGGTGAATTAGTTTATTGCTATCAAAATATACTTATGTATAGATGATGAATTTGGATCTATTACTCCTATGAAGTCCAAACCCCATTGCTGAAAGGGTTGTTCTACATGGATAGACTTGAGAGGTAAGGAAGCAATTTTGTTTCTCCCTATGTACCTATGACATTCATCAAAGAAGATATTAGGCTAGTAACAACCTATCCTAAGTATTTTCAATGTTGTAGCATTCCTTGAATAGTGTCTCCCTAATAAACCTCCATGAAATTCTTCTAGGATCTTTTGCTTTTCTTCATATTTGATGCATCTCAAAAGGATGCCATCGAAGTTTTTCTTGTCCAGAAATTCAGGTAGTAAGACATATTTTAGGGCTTGTAACCTATACCTTCTTTTTTAAGTTTTCAATTTTTTTGGGCATTTTCCTATTAGGAGGTGTTTGGTGAATTCATCAACACAATCTAAATTTTCATCTAACTTTTGGATCTCTAGGATTGGTTTTAGAGCTTGGCAAATAACATAGTCTATTCTAGCCCTTCTTGCCAATTCTTGGCACAATGATCTACCCATTAATAACTTAGTGGAATGGATTTCCATATTGTATTCCTAGATTTTTGACATCCATCCAACTCTCTTTTCACCATCTCTTCCTAGATTATAAAATTTTTGACATTAGGATGTACTACGTACATCATGGTCTTACTTTGGGATAAAAAATATCTAATTTTATTTAAGAACTTCATGACAATGTACATTTTTTTCTCAATGAATTTATATATTTCTTAATATTCTTGCATAGTTTGGATTAGGAAAGCAATGATATTTCTTCCTTGTCTTCTCCCTTTTGGGTGAGGACTGTAGCAGAAATTTCTTGTTCACCAACTACATACAAGAAATCTCTTCAATAATTTGGGTTGATGACCATAGGTGCTTGGGAGATAGCTTCTTTAATACTTTTGAATACCTCTTTCCTCAAATATATCCATATAAAGTCAAAATTATTTTTAAGTAGTTTAGTCATGGGCTTTATTATCTATGCAAAATCTATGATGAATTTTCGTACAAATTTGATTTACCCAAAGAAAGTTTGCAAATATTTCTTGTTTAATGGTACATGGAGGTTTAAGAGAGTTGTTACTCTTTCAAGATTAATCACCAACCCCTTATTAGAATTAATATGTCCTAATAGGGTTCCTTATTCAATAGCAAATATTAAGTTCTTCGGGTTTAAGGAAATACCAAATTCTCTATATTTTTTAAAAACCATCCAGAGATGCCCAACGTGATCTTATTTTTTATGGGAGAACATTGTCATGTCATATAGGTAAATGACTATATTTTTATTGAGTAGTTCCCCAAATTCTACTCTCTGGAAGGTGGTATTAGCGTTAGATAAACCAAAGGGTATTTTTTGGTAAGAAAATGTTCCCCATTTGGTGGTGAATGTAGTCTTGTGTTGGTCTTCATCTTTGACCCAGACCTGATTTTAACTAGAGAATCCATCTAACAGTGAGAATCTCTTTACCCCTATGATTTTATGTAATATCTAATCTATCTGAGCCAAGGGGCAATGGTATTTTAGCGAGGCCCCATTCAGGTTCCTAAAATCTACACACAGCCTAATGTCACCATTATTTTTATTGAATGGTACAAGATTAGAAACCTATGTGGATTGCTTAATAGGGTAGATAATCCTGGCATTGAGTAGTTTTAACAAATCCTATTTCATTAGTGCCTCTATCTTGGGGTTATAGGTCATTGCTTTTGTCAAAAGTATTTTGATCTTGGTTTGATCTCAATAGTATGTTGTACCATTTCCTTACTATATACTTTGAGATCATCATATGTCCAAGCTACAATATCATTGAAATCTTCACATAATACTTCAAATTGGTTTTCTTCCTTTTATAAACATTTAGTTCCTACCTTGAGCACTCTACTTGGTCCTATCTGTATTTATTTGTACTTTTGTTTATTGTTTTTTATCTTGTGACCTGATGGTCAATCACTACTATCAAATAAAATTTCAAGAGTGATTAGGCCTTTGGGTATATAATTATTCTTAAGTTGGATCAACCCATCATATTCTTCATCTTCTAGGGCTCGGTCATTTGAACAATTCATATCATATATTAGGAAGTCTAATATTTGTTCATCATTTTTGAAAACTTGCTAGAAGATGTCTTTATCTAGGACCAAAGGTCTGTAAATTAGCCTTACTATTTTTGACTTCTGTATAATATTGGCTATGGGGTAATAGTTGGCTCCCATAGATGCTAGTAGATCAACATGAGTGTTGCATTCTCTAGGAATAGACTTAATTCTTAATGCTTCAAAATCCTCAAAAATATCTCATACCTTATTTTAATAAGCTTTCAAGTAATGCTACTTGTTGAAGCATTTATTTGTGACTTGGTTGACAATCAGCTCTGAGTCTCCATATATTTGTAGCTATTTGACCCCCATATTTTTGGTCTTTTTCAAGGTTAAACATAGTGCTTCATATTTTGTTACATTTTTAGTGTAGCTCCATGTCAATCTATATGAGAAGACCTTATCATCCCCTGTTTGTGAGATAAGTTCTATACTTGCCCTAGATCCGTTCTTAAATTTGGAACCATAAAAGAAGAGTTTCCATATATCTAGTCCCTAATATATTGACCCTAAAATAAGCTATAAATAGTTAATTAACCTTAGAATATAAAATAAATTAAATTGCATTCTTATAAAACATAAAGTTAAAATAGATAATTAAAACTAACTACACGAGGATCCTCAAAAATAGATCAACTCATCAATAGGTAATTACTATTAATTATCCTCAATAATAGATCAACTCATCAATAGATTAAATCATCAATAGGTAAATATCATATTTATTGCATAAATCATAAATTGCATTTTATTTTCATTCCTGCACAAATTAATTTTTGTTTACTGTTTTCTCTAGAAAACTTGAAACTAAAAGAGATCTGAATTAAGCTTAGAATTAATCCCCACGGTACAGTCTACACTAGATTCCTACTCTTTAAATCTAACCTTGATTACCCTTGTATTGATAAAATTGAATGTAAGCTATTACAGTCAATCATTTTGATGTCGTTGTTGAGGAGAGTAGCACCGTAGTGGTTAATCAGAAAAGCTATTTGGTAATGCAAAAATTCAAGGCTTACTTGTATGTGGAAAGAGGTACATATGAGTCCTTGGTGTGCATATGAGTCAGAGTGGCATGAGATGGTCCCAAAAATCCCCTTCGTTCGATGTTACTAGTTTATTTTCTTTTGAGGAAGTAGTTCTATTACTTTCTTAATTAAAATTTTATTTCCTACAAATTTTAATTTTTGTAAATTTTCCAGTTTTGGGTGATTAATATTGTTTAGTTTGACTTAGGACCTGTGAGAAAAATAGGAAATAGGTATGGCTAAGTAGCACAGTCATAGTGAAATACCCCTAAATACTTAGGACCTGTAAGAAGCAGGAAGTAGGTATGGTTGAGTGACACAACCATAGTGAAACCCTCCTAAACAATCAAACAAACAGTAATAATTTAACTTTTTATTTCCAGTTAACTTTGCTTTTCTAGCAACATTTCATTTTACTCCTAAATGTGCTAATATTGGTTGTCTAAATATTTATAGGAACGTGAGTCGAACCTAATTTTATCAAAATATTAGGATTGTTAAATTTTAATATTCTAGCAACATTTCATTTTACTCCTAGTGTGCTAAGATTGGCTATACAAAGATTCGTAGGAACGCGAGTTGCATCTAATTTTATCAAAATATTAGGATTATTTTGAAATTTTATTTCAATTCTTCCCTACTGTATTAAGGATGGTTATAAATTCATTTTCTATGATTTGTATCTAAACTTGATAATAGTAGGATTAAAATAGAAAATCAATTCAAAACCCAAATAAAACAAAAATCATAGAGAGAAAGGAAAACAAAATATAAGTTGCTAGATGGTGGAAAATAGTTTGAATCAGTATGCACTTATAGACCTTAGAGAACTACTGATAAAAAAAGAAGTTAAATTATTTTTAATCAATAGAACATATAGTAAGGAGTGGGAGTGTTTATATGAATACGTTGACATTATTAAAGAAACATCAGACGAGCTGAAGGAAATCAAAAGGATTGACATAGCAAAAAATCTAGGGATGAACTACCATTCATATTATCTAGATCTTGGAAGGAGTTGTGAGTGTTGGATTTGGGATAGAAGGGCAACAGTAAATCCAATAATTTACCCTTAGAATCAATATTTTGAAGGCTCCCTCCTCATTCATAAATTCCTTGCAGACCTAGAAAATAAAGAAGTAGCCCTAAAATATAGCAAGAAGTATCACAGGATACCTAGATCTATGTGCTTTAGGGAGCTATGTCAAGATTTATACCATGAGTTACAATTTGGAAATCTTTACCCCATTCCAACACAAGATTTTCTCATTCAATTGATTCATTTAGTGACAAACCACTTTAATTTTGAAGAAGAACACTTCATGATACCCGAACAACTTGATCCATTCAATGATATTCATAAACTATTCAAGGAAGATTAGACGTATTGCAAAAACAAGAGAAATTAGAAAATTCATGAGTAGACCTAGAGACTCTAAGGAAATATTTATAAATATCAACAAATCAGAAGGAAATTTCCAAAGAGACTTTAGCAGGCAACCTAGAATTTATAAGTTAGAAGAATTTGAAACAACAACATCAACCAATCAAGCTGAAATCCTAGAACAAGATCCCAACTCATATTTATTACCTAAACCAGAATTTGACAATCACATAGATCATTCTATTTTTATTGAACACATACCTGATCCAATTCTTGAAATATTACATTCAATTATGGATAACCAACAAAGTGGGCAGAGAGAAGTAGAAGAGAACCAAAGGGGGATGGAAAAATATAGAATAGAGACCAAAGAAGAAATGGGTAAATAAAGACATTTTCCTTCCCAATATTACTTATAGATGGGATAGCAAGAGAACCCAAGTTAATATCTATTTTTATATTGCCCACATTCCATGGGAAACCACACAAATATTTAGTTGCTTTTATTTTGGAAATTGAGGTGGTGTTCCAAGCTTACTTTTATTCCACCAATGAACAAAAGCTAAGGTTTTTTCCCTCTACTCTTAAAGATACAACTTTAAGATGGTTCATGGATCTAGGAGAAAATATTTTTAATCAATGGGATGGAGAACATGGATTAAAAGAGCTATTCCTTGAGTGATATCGGGATTACTGTAGAGTTAGGGATAAGAAAGTTGAGCTATTTTGCATGAATAAAAAATAAAAAGAATATTTGAAGGATTACCTTAAGAGATATCTATTTTTGGGTCTAGAGTAAAGATAGACCTTGATGAAGAAATCTTAAAAGAACACTTTCTAAAAGGAATAAAAGAGGATGTCCTTGAGGTTCTAAACCTTATGGAAAAAGGATATATCCATATTATGGTGTTTTAAGAGATTGTAAACCTTTGAAAAAATTATTCAAGAAACAAACATCTAAGGAGTAATAAATATACATCTACAAGAGGAGTGATAAGAGAAGAAATTGGACATGAATTATAGGTGATTATATGGCTAAATGGGAGATATGAGGAGTGGTGTAGGAAGCGAAGGAAGTGGAGGAGGAGAAAAAATGTCAGGCAGGAATTTTGAACCAATGAAAGGAGAAGATCCAGAGTCAGGGCAGAATGCTATAGCTAGAAAGGAAAAGGATTCCCTGTTAGCTCAGTTCAAAAAGGCTAAAGGTACAGATCCTCTAGATAAACCCTTAGACAAAGGGTCCCACTGGGGTTTGGGAGTTGGCAACAAGGGCCCAACCTTTTTGGAAATGCTGAAAGGGAAAAAGAAGGAGCTAGTCAATGAACTACCACCCCTAATACCAAACAATAACAGGTTAACTGCACCAGTGGATATTATGGAAAGATTCTTGGATATGGAGGCATCATCCTTAGTTGGCAAGTTTTTGGGAGGAAGGCCGAACATTGAGACTATTTGCTCATGGGCCACGACAAAGTGGAAAACTTTAGGAAGCTTAGAAATCGTAGCCATGTCAAGAGGTTTTTTTATGATAAGACTCAACAACAAAGATGATGCAGAGCGCATATTGACAGGAGGACCCTGGTTTCTAGGAAGGCGTAGCCTCTTTCTGAGGAAGTGGGGGGAGGATTTCAACCCTGAGAAGTAGAACATTAATATAGAACCCATTTGGGTCTACTTACCAAACCTCCCAGCCCAGTTTGTTAATGAGTACTAGCTTAGTGGCATAGCAAAGACGATAGGATAGCTCATGGTAATAGACCATTCAACCCGGGCAAGGACTAGACTGACACATGCTAGGATCTATGTAAATGCAAACTTGGATTCTGATCTACCTTCTCAGGTGGAACTAGCATATGGAGAGTTTCTAAGGATTCAGCCTGTGGAGTATGAGAACAAGCTAAAATTTTGTAGCATGTGCAAAACCCAGGGCCACCTTCAAGCCCAATGTCTGACAATAACTGCAAAAAAGGAAGCCACGAGCGAAGGTTTTCTGGGGAAAGCTAATGGGAGAGGGATCCCAAAGTTTCAAGGACCGCATCTTAACTTGGAAGGATACAGACAAGTTAAGAATAACCAAGCTGACCAAGCCAACATAGAACTGGAAAAAATCCAGGAGAAAGGAAAGCAACATAATGAGGGAGGCAAAAATCATAAGGTATATAATAAAGATCCCAGATTGAACATGTTTGATATCCTAGAAAATATAGAAGTTGAAAAAGAAAATAGTAAAGATGATACCATCAGTGTCAAGTTTCTTGAAACCCGAGACTCCCCATCCAAATTGGGACCATCCATAGCTATGACAAAAAGCCCCAAAATCTATGCTCAAAATGAAGAAAAATTGCCAGGTCATTTCAGTTTAAACTTGGAAAAAATAGAGTCAATAATCGAAGTTGTGGAAATAAGAGCCAGGAATGTAGCTCCTAATCTGGTAGTGGAGCAAATTATCCCTTATCAGATGAGCCCAACGGTAAAAGGTTCCTTGAAGGAAAGCCCCATGTTTAGGAACCAGATAGGAGAGGTGAACCAAAGCAAGGTTGAGGATAAAGAGGGAATTGAAAACCCCAAAAATGAGGAAGAAGGTTCAAGCCCTAGACTATCATAGTATATGCCCCCTCATTTCAATCCAAAATAGACTAGAAGCACTACCAAGCCTTCAATAGATTATGGAAGTGAAATAAAGAAAGGGAGAATATCTACAACAAAACACTATAGAATGAGAATCAATGAATAAATTGCAAATGATAAGCAAAGAACATTGTTACAGCAAGCTATTCCTGGCCAGGATAATAGCAAAATTAACAAAACCCCTTTGGATTAGGGAAGGAGGTGGAGAAAAAATATCAAACAGTATAAATGAAGGTTCTCTCATGGAATGTGAGAGGCCTAAATGACCCACCAAAACAAAGGATGGTGAAGTCTATAAGGAAGGATTGGAATCCTACTATCATTTTTCTTCAAGAAACCAAAATAGATGTAGCACAATCAACACTTATAGCTAGAAGGATTTGGAAGCAAGGGGAAGTGGCCTTTCAATAGGCGAGAGGAGCATCTGGGGGCCTCTGATCTTATGGGATCCTATTAAAATAGAAGGAAGTATTATTTAGGCAAATGAAAGAGTCTTAAGCATATTATTTCATGATTTTGATACTAATAAGAATTGGATTATGTCAAATGTTTATGCCCCCACCTCTGTCCAAGGGCGGTCTGAACTATGGGAGTTTTTGGGGCATTTGAGCCAAGCTTTTAAAGACATTCCTTGGGTGATTGGGGGAGATTTCAATACCCCAATTTACCCATATGATAAGAAGGGAGGATCTGGGTTACCCTCAAGGAGCATGGAGGACTTCAATGAATTCATTAACATAAATGAATTCATGGATGTAAGACTAAAAGGAGCCAAATTTACATGGAGTAACAAGAGGATAGGAAGTTAGCCGATTCAAGAAAGGTTGGACAGTTTTTTTTTATCCAAGGAAGCTACAACAATGTTTGGTGATTCAGCGTTACAAGCCCTTCCTAAATGCGCTTTAGACCATAATATTATTCTATGGGAGGCATTTCAGGCTAACTCCTTTAAAAAGCCATTCAAATTTTTGTCAATGTGGGTTAAACATCCGGACTTCAAGAAACGAATAGAGGAATGGTGGTAGCAGCCTATCCAGGGAAGTGCTTCCTTCAAACTATCTCAAAAACTTAAGATGGTGAAAACAACATTAGAATATGGAATAAAGAAGTCTTTGGAAATATTTTTGAGAATAAGAGAGCAGTGGGGGAAAAACTAAGAATAATAGAAAGAAAAATCCAAAATGGAACCTATGATGAGGTGACAAGGACTGAAGAGAAGGAAACCCTTTGTGAGTTTTATAATATTTTAGCTTGTGAAGAGATGTATTGGAGGTAGAAATAAAGGGCATTATGACTAAAGGAAGGGGAATCTAATTCAAAAATTTTCCATGTTACCACATTGAGCAATAGAAGCAACAATAATATTAGAAATTTAACTAAGGTGGATGGATCCTAAACTCAAAACATTCAGGAGATCAGGGATGAGGTTGTTAATTTTTTCAATTCATTATTGGGTGAAGAACGAGCCTGTAATGCCCAAGCAAAGGACTCTCTCCTTCAATTCATTCCACAACTCATTGATGAAATGATTAACGAGTCTCTTATAGCAACTTTTTTAGATGAAGAGATCAAGGAGGCTTTGTTTAACATGGATCTTGACAAAGCTCCTGGGCCGGATGGGTTTTCACCACGGTTTTTCCAAGTTTGTTGGGATATTGTTGGAGTAGAAGTTATTGCTGCAATCAAGGAGTTCCAAAGTTCAAATCATATTCCAAGGGGTTTCAATTCAACTTTCATTGCTTTGATCCCTAAAGGCACCAAACCCAATACTATGGCTGACTTTAGGCCGGTTAGCCTATGTAATATATCCTATAAAATTCTATCCAAAGTTCTAGCCAACCATTTGAAGAAAGTTCTACCAGTTATCATTGATCCAAGTCAAGGAAGTTCTATACAAGGAATATCAATATTAAATGGAGTTATTACTATTCATGAGGCTCTTCATACAGCCGCTTAGACCAAACAAGCAATCATGACTTTAAATTTAGACATGAACAAAGCTTATGACAGGATAAATTGGGAATTTCTAGAGGCATTTTTATTAAAATTTTGCTTTAACATGAAATGGGTCAAGTTAATAAGAGAGTGTATTTCTAAGCCTTGTTTTTTAGTTTTGGTTAATGGGTCTACTGTAGCTTTTTTTCAAAGAAAATATGGTCTAAGACAAGGAGATCCCATAAGTCCTATGTTGTTCATCATTGTAGCTGAGGCCTTGGGAAGAACCATTAAGGAAACAACGATAGTTGGACTCATATCAGGTATCAAGGCCACATCGCTAACTACCCCGGTGACACATCAACAATTTGTTGATGATACATTGCTATTGACTTTGGCTTCTATGGTTGAGGCAATAAGGATTAAAAATATTCTCATAATGTATGAAGAAGTGGCTGGACAGAAAGTGAATTTTGATAAGAGCAAACTTTATTTCATCAATACCCCCATTCCTAGGCAAGACAACATAGCAAGGATCACAAAATTTCAGATTGCATTCCTTCCCACCTCCTATTTAGGTCTTTCCCTATTTACAGAGAAACCTAAAGGATCAATGTGGAACATAGTTTTGGAGAATATCCAAAAAAAGCTAGCAGGTTGGAAAGGACATCTGTTATCTCAAGCAGGCAAAGTAGTTTTAACTATGGCTTCACTTCAAAGTATACCCGTTTACTTCCTATCAGTCTTCAGAGCTCCCAGCAAGGTGTATCACAAAATTGAGTAGCTTCAAATTTTTTTCTTTGGTCAGGGACTGAGGATAAGAAAAGGATCCATTTAGTAGGTTGGAACAAGGTTTGCAAACCTAAAGCTGATGGGGGGTTAGGATTGAGGAGAGTTGCTCATCTCAATACAGCTCTGTTAGCCAAACAAGTGTGGCAGTTATTGACTAAGGTCGATAATGAATGGACTGCCATAGTTAGGAGGAAATACCTCCAAGGTGTGAACTTCCTTAATGACAACTTAGCAAGTAGGGGGTCTGCTTTTTGGAAGGCAATCCTCACGAGCAAGGATCTTGTTAAGAAAGGTCTTAGATGGATTCTAGGAAATGGGCAAACAGTAGACTTTTGGAAGGATCGGTGGGTGAGAGCTGAGGAGTTATTCCAAAATCCTCGTTTGGCTAGGATTCAAGAGCATATGGAGTAGCATATTGGGAAGAAGGTTGCAAATTATATGTGGCATGATATAAATATCAACAGGTGGAAACACATCAGAGTATAGGGTTTTGAAGCAGAGTCTGAAGAGCTTTATAACATTTTAACTTAGAAAATTATTCCCTCTAGAGAGGACGAAGATCACATTGTTTGGGCTGAGACTGAAAGTGGTGACTTCACAGTTAAGTCTGCCTATAATTTGCTTCTCAATATGGAAGGTCAACAATTTCAACCGAGTTTGGTTTGGATCAAAGGCTTAATTCCTAAAATATCCTTTTTTTCATGGCTGGTGATTCAAGGAAAAATCCTCACTATGGAAAATATGTTATCCAAAGGTATGGTTATTGCTAACCATTGCTACATGTGCAGGGCAGGATGGGAGACAACCCAACACTTGTTTTTGGAGTGTCCGATAGTGAAGTCCATCCTGGATGAACTTTTCCAAGCCTTTAGGATCTTGTGGGTTAAGCCTGCTCTTATATCCAAAGTGTTCCATCAATGGCCTCAACCCTTTGTTAGCATAAAACTTAAGAACCTATGGAAAATATATTGGCATCATTTTCTCTGGTAGATTTGTCTAGAAAGGAACCATAGAGCCTTTAAGGATACCATTCACAACCCAAAAACCATCCTCAACAAGATTATTGTCCTTGCAAAAGAAAACCTTAGCACCTTAGTGGATGAGAACTACTCAATTCTTCCCTAAGAAAAACAATTAGCTTGGGACTTAGGTATTGAGGACAAACCTTCCATTCCTTTGCCCAATCCCAAAAATGGGATTTCTTGGGAGCCACCCCCCAGGGTTGGTTTAAACTAAATTTTGATGGTGCAGCCAAGGAGAACCCGGGAAGAGCTGGAGCTGGAGGAATAATCAGGGATCATCAAGGAAATTTGGTCAAGGCCTTTGCTAAACCATGGGAATCAAAACTAATAATGAAGTAGAAGCTAGAGCCCTTTGGATAGGGTTGCAAGTAGCCCAAGAAAATCAAGGTAACTTGATGATTGAAGGTGATTCTATGAACATTATCAACCTGTTAACCAATGGTAAAAAACCTCCATGGAGAATCGAGGGAGTCATCCATGAAGTGAGGATACTTTTTGCGGTAAGACAGAATAGGAGGGATCGTCAGGTGTACTATGAGGCCAACAGGTCAGTTGACAAATTAGCCAACATAGGTGTTGATGTTGGTAGTTTGGTGACATGGACACAAGGTGTGACACGTGAAGTGGAAAACATTATTAGTCATGAAAAGAAACCTACCCATTAAGGAGAAATATGAATGGGTGTTCTTTCCCCATGGAGTCGGTAATAACTATGGGGTTTCCCTCTAAATCATACCAAATTGGAAATGAAGGTAATAGGGTGTAAGCCTTGGAATATTCCGACAGAGAATAGGAAATGGGCAAGCAATAGGTTTCACAAGTGCAAAGTTCCAAACTTCAATTCCTATCAATGTAAGTAATGTTTATAGTTATGTTTAGGTATGGGTGTGTTTTGTTAGTGTAGCACCCTAAAATTGGCGCAGTTAAACCCTTAGTAAAAAGATAAAAATTTGAATTTTAACCTCAAAAATGCTCGTTAACCGCTCCCCCTATTTTTTGCATCATTTTTAGGAGTTGTTTTGACCGTTGGACGATATCGTCGTCGATCAGATGAAATCGTCCCAGATCGAACGAATTCATCTGGAACAGAACGTCTAGATGATTTCGTCCCAAAACCAAATTTTCATAATTAGATTCTATTTCAACAACCTCTCCAACTTGGGCAGAAGTGTGTCTGCATAGTTGGAGATTCCTCCGTTGGAGATCTCCCAGATTGGGATGATCCCCAACCTCCTAACCTCCCCCTAATTCTATATAATCTAGGATTTTCTCAGTTTATCCCCCTAGCTCTTCTCCTGACTCTCTCTCCCTGGTTGATTTTCCTTGCCATTTAGCTTTGATGTGTTAAGAGTTCCTATCTACCATTGTTTGCACTCGTAGTTTTAAGTTTTCATTACAGGATTTCACTGTGCTTCAGCTGGAGGAAGCTCGAATCGTCGCAGGCGATTCCACATGATTTCAGATGATCCTATCGAAGATCAACGATGATTTCATACGATTGGAGGCAATATCAACTGTAGTTCAAATTGGGGGCAATCACAACACTGAGTTTGCATTTCTCATCTTTCTTCCTTATTTTATTATTCATTAGCTTGATTATTTTTCATTATGCATCCTGGAGTTCACCTCATTTAGCATAAATGCATGATAAAGTTAAAATAAGTTATTAAAACAATGCATTTTCTTTAATATGCTATATAGAGTTATCAGTTAAGCATTTATACTATCATTTTTATCATTCTACATTATTCTTGTAGTTGCATTTTTAGTTTTTGGTGTCTATTTCTATGATTGTAGGTTTCTGACGAATTCATCTGACGAATTCGTCAGATCGACGATGATCTTGTCTGATCTCAGATGATCACCTATGATCTAGGATGATTCTATACAATTGTAGATGATCCTATCATATTCGGGATGATCTGGACTCCTACAAGCTTTAGAATCTTCATCAAACATCCGGAATCAAGCACATTCTTTCTCATTTAACATATTATTGGTATTTAGGATTTATTCATGCTTTCTGTATTCATATAAATCTGCATTTTCATATAGAATAGCTTAGATTCATTTTTTCCAACCTAGGATATCAATGATCAAGTATAAAATGAACACATCAAACCCATTCTCAACCTAGACATGGAAACTGCCACTCAAAGTTTCCTGGTGAACCCCACCATCCGTCAAAAATTCACCCTTATACCCCTCCCCTAAGAGATGCGACCTTCAAAGGGCCTCTCAGTCCGAGGTATTGTCCCATCCTTCTCGCATCCCCATTTCGGGCATGGATCCTATAGCCTGAAGGTAAGGGTGTGAAAAATTTGGGTCAGTACATTTTGGTGAACCCGACGTGAAACTAAAAGCCTTTTGAAAAAAAAAAAAAACAAAACAAAAACAAAAAACAAAAACATTTCCCTTTTAAGTATTATAGTAGGTATATAATTAAAATATATACCTCTCAAACCTATCACACACACACACACACACACACACACACACATATATATATATATATATATATAAGTATATATATTTGCTGAAATATAAGTTTAAGCACAATGCCTAGACTTAGGAATGGAAAACAGACTGAAGAAGAATAAGATTGGTTAGGAAAACCATTAAATAACCTAGATGTCCTTCCTGAAGATCAAGTTTAGGAAGAAGAAATCCTAGACCAGCAAGAAGAAGAGCTTGCTGTAAGAAATGAACATGAATAAAATGTTAGAGAGGAAGGATCCTCATCCCCTAAAATGTCTCCGGGAGGAGCTGTTACTTTTGAAAACATGGAACAATTCTAGAAGTTCATTAATCCTAATATTGGTGTTCTTAATAGAGCAGTCCATATGGACAAGGATCAAATTAGTGACACTCAAGAAACTCTAGAATACGTATTTCACACACGCAATAATCCCTTGTACTTTATTGATCAAGAAAGTGATCAAGCTGGACCATCCAATTTGGATATGGCCACTATAATCTAGAACATGCAACAACAACAGGTTACCCAACCATCTAAAGTGCCTATTAGCAAGCCTAGGGTTATTCCCACACAAAAGAAACCATCATTTACTGCTCTATTTTGCCAAGTTATTGAGCAACATACTTCAAATCAACAAAAGCCCAAAACAAAACCAAACACCAATTACCAACAATTTGGGATACAACATAATACTATTACAAATCCCCTTCATAATGCTCTTCCTACCAACACTTTGCATAATAGCAATATAGCATCTAATCCTTATGTCACACCGTCATACACTCATAAATCCCATGCCTATGTCCCACCAAACCAATATGGTGGAAAAACTAGTAATCTTGAAGCCATGGTGAAACAGTTAGTTTCCCACATGGACCAGATAGATCCCTACCGTCCCTCGTACAATTATCAAGAGATGTGTAGTCAGCAATTAGATCCTATAGTCGTAGCACAGCCATATCCTAAACATTTTCTTATGCCTGTCCTGCCCATATATAAAGGAATGAAAGATCCTATAGACCATATTTGTATGTTTAGGATAGCATGTCATGATATATCACATGATGACTTATTATTGCTAAAAATGTTCCTAAAAAGTTTAGGAGGAATGGCATTAGAGTGGTATTATCAATTACCCACTAATTATTTGAGGAATTTCGAAGAAACAGTTGAGTCTTTTGTTCATCAATTTAGTGCCTATATCGGAAGGCATGTGACCATTAAGGACTTGTACAACTTAAAACAAGACAAAGATGAATTCTTTGCTGATTTCCTAGCCAGGTGGAGACAGTTGATAGAAAAATTGCACTTTGTGTTACCTTATATGGAGATGTTGAACATCTTTATTAATAATTTGTAAGAGCAACTATCTTACAAATTATCAACTACTACCTTGACCACCTTCGATCAGGCTATAGACTTAGCCAGACGAGTGGAAGATGCTCTCATTAGGAGAGGTCAACTTAAAAAGAAAGATGATGAGAAAACATCCAGAAATCAATATAAGAATAAACAAGTTGTGGGTGATGGAGTCACCGATAGTAGAAATATTGCTACTATTAATGCTATGAAGACAACGGAGAAGTTTATACTGAAACCTCCTAATAAACCTCCTTGAGAATTTACTAGGTTAAATCAACATTTATAAACCATTCTATCACAATTATTAGAACGAGGTTTGATTCAATTACCAAATATCCAGGAACCTGATCCAACTATACCCAAATACAAAGCAGATTTACATTGTGACTTCCATAGTGGACCTGGACACACTATGAACTCTTGTAAAATATTAAAACATAAAATATAGGACTTGATTGATAAAAATGAGATGGAGGTACAAGCCTTTCAACCTAAGCAAAATCCTCCTAATAATGCTCAAAATAACATCCCCCAAAACCAAAATCAGAATGCCAACCAGTCATTGGACATCTTTCAACATCCTTTACCAAAACTTGGTAAGGAAGTGGCTAATCAAATTGAACATCATAATGTTCCCCCTCCTACCCGATATGTAGGGACTATTAGTGGGCATTTCCCTACTCATGAGATGGAAATATTTGACACAACCTTATCCATGGTTACGACCAGGCCTCTACATAATATTTGGACACTTGATCTTAGTGATACAGAATATGAGACTAAGAGTGATATGGAAATCACATCAAATCAATCGAATAGCTCTAAATATGAATCGGATCCTATTCTCCCTATCACAAGTTATATGGTTCTAGAAGAACCATTTCCAAGAAGAGTCATTACTAGACCATCGTCTCACCAATTACTTTCTAATGAGCAAGCCATAAATGCTAGACCGAGACCCATTCATCATCCGTAGAATAATATTGTGGGTACCATTGGAGCTATTACTAGAAAACAGGCTCAAAAATCTCAACAAGATCAAATGCAGAATGATAGATCAGCTCCATTTGTTTTTAAAGTTCCTAATAAAGGGAATTAGGCACCTAATGTCCAACCTAAACCTCCTTACAATATTAATGAACAACTATCAAATATTACAGCTAGAATTTCTCTTTTGGACCTTTTAAGATCTTCTCCTACACATAGAGATGAATTAATACTTACATTAATCCAGATGATGGTACCAAAAGACATTCAACCCGAAGCCATGGCCAATACTATAATAACTCATGAAGTTGATTGTATTGAATTTCGAGATAGAGACATACCGCAACATAGTTTACATAAGGATAACCCCTTATATATTACTACCTTAATTGGAGATGTAGCAGTTAAATGAGTCTTGATTGATAATGGTTCATATTTAAACATTTGCACTTTTGACTTCTACCAAATATTTGGGTTTAGAAGTGATGAAATGAAAAGAACTGATATGATCATAAAAGCCTTCAATGACGAAACACAAGAAACGTGTGGAGTTATTACCATCCCATTGCAAGTTGGTTCGAGAACCTTGGATATGACCGTATTTATTGTACATTGCCCTGCATCTTACAATGTACTCTTGGGTTGCCCTTGGATATATGCGATGCAAGCCGTTCCCTTAACTTTACATCAATGTGTTAAATTCAAATTTAAGAATCAGTTGGTTACCATTCATGGTGATCCTCGACCCTTTGATATGTGTGCTTTGGCAAAACCTTTTGGAGTTCAATTTTGCCCTACTCTGTCATCCACACATCCTAATTATCATTATCCATCTAAACATGTGAAAATCACACGCCCAATGTCATCTACTTCTTCTCCATTAGTTCCACCCCTACATATAGCTCAACCATCCTCTAAAAAAACCGCATTAGGACCTAAGAAAGATCCTAATATCACAACCAAGGTTTCTTGTTCTACTCCTATAACTTCTATACCTATAATAGACCCATCCATCGACATCTCTACAACATCTACATCCACCAAAGGCATAGTTTATGCATCAGAAGATGTAGGAAATATTCCTTCTACCTCTTATGCTCTTACTGACGAGTTCTTACCTGATTTAACTAAAATTCTTATATCAAAGAAAACAAATGCTTCTATGCAAGATTCCCTTGTTTTAAATAAATTGCCACCATCTCCTCATACCTTGGGCCTCCCACAGCCTATGGTAAGTATTTATCAAGTCGGGAGCTGTGCTTTTATTTATAAGGGATATGACTGGGGTAGAATACCCAGAAACATCAAGACTCATTATGATGGATATACTTGATGTTATTTTACTAATGAGTATGTTAAAGCCAAAGCTATAATGCTTAAATTGGGATATAAAGGGAAAGGTTTAGGACATTTCCAAAATGGTATGAAAGAACCCTTTGAGGTAGAGCCGTGGCCTGCCCGATGTGGTGTGGGCCTATTTCCTAGTAAGGGTCAGCCCTTCCCATTTGAGGATAATTATGATCTCATATGTTACCAAGATTATTTGAATGAATGCGATACTTTGCATTTAATGAATAAGCCATTTACATGTAATATGATCTCCATAGATTACCCTGAGATGATCGTTGAATTCGACAATGAGTTGGAGGGAGATATCTTCCATGATGTCTCTGTCGAGGAATTATTACATAATGAATTTTATTTTGATGGCTCTATATCTAGTATAGCCTAGCTTGAGGCCACGACTCCTCAAGACGAATTATCCAAGCTAACCTTGGAAGAATTACAAGAATTGGGCGTTTCACCCGCCCCACCTAATTTTGAGAAAGATCTACACATGGAAGTAGAAAATGTCATGAAAATTAACATTGGAATTGAGGATAATCCTCACATAATCAACATTGGATCAGAATTGAGTCAAGAAAAATAGGATAAATACATTGCATTTCTTAAAGAATATGAAGATGTCTTTGCTTGGACATATGAAGATATGCCGGTCTAGACCCTTCTGTAGTTATGCATCACCTAGTAGTCCATCCGGATGCTAAACCTGTTAAACAAAAACTTAGAAAAATGCATCCTAAAGTGGCCTTACTAGTCAAAGGGGAGTTAGAAAAACTATTGAATGTTATTTTTATACAAGCCATTGATTATGTTGAATGGATCTCTAATGTAGTTTCAGTAACTAAGAAAGAAGCTACCAAAGTTAGGGTTTGCACAGACTTTAGAGATATTAATGTTGCATGCCCTAAAGATGATTTTCCTCTTCCCAATATGGATCAAATCATTGATTTTACTACTAGGAGTGGAATGATATCCTTAATGGATGGATTTTATGGTTATAATCAGATCAGGAGAGCTCCTGAAGATCAGACTAAAACAACATTTATTACCCCTTGGGGGACATTTTGTTGGAAAGTGATGCCATTTGGTTTGAAGAATGCAGATGCAACCTATCAATGAGCCATGACTTATATATTTCATGATATGATGCATGATATACTACATGATTATGTAGACAACATTATAGCTTGTTCTATTAATGAAGATGACCATTTAGATGACTTGAGAAAAGTATTTGATCGGTTAAGGGAATATCTTATCCGATTGAATCCAGCCAAATGTATACTCGGAGTTAAGTCCAATAAATTATTGGGGGTTATAGTTTTTTACGTGGCATTGAAATTGACCCTCTCAATATTGTGGCTATCATTGATATGCCCATGCCCACAAATATATTTGAATTACAAAGTTTACAAGGTAAGCTTCAAGCTCTCTGTCGCTTCATCGATAAGCTAGTGGATAAAATTGGGCCCTTTATTAAGCTTATTAAGAAGGATGTCTCTTTCCATTGGGATGACGAATGTTAGGAAGCATTTGAACTCCTCAAACAATATCTTCTTAACTCTCCTGTGCTTTCACCGCCTACCTGATCGCCCATTTATCTTGTATATTTTTGCTTCTGATGTTGATTTAGGAGCTATGTTAGCTCAACTGGATGATGAGAAACTAAAGTGTGCCAATTATTACATTAGCAGAACATTAATAAGTTATGAAACCCACTACACACCATTAGAAAAGTTATGTCTAGCAGTCATATTTTCTACACAGAAACTATGCCACTATATGCTCAGTAAGAAAACACATGTTATTGCTAAATATGATCCTTTGTTGTATCTCATGAGTTGACCTTATTTATCTGGTCGCACAACAAAGTGGGTTATTGCTCTAAGTGAGTTTAAACTCATTTTTAAAGGATAGAAGTCTGTTAATGGTTAAATCATAGCAGATCAATTAGCTACTGCACCCTTAGAGTCTACCCATCCCCTCATCATTGAGTTTCCTAACGAATGCCTCAAAGTAGAGGTAGACCATCCAAAGCAATGGTTCTTATACTTTGATAGAGCCTGATGCATGAGTGGGGCTGGTGTAGGTATTATTCTAATATCTCCACAGAAACATCTTATACCTCTATCCTTTAAATTAATGTTTGCTTGTACTAATAACACTGCTAAATATGAGGCTCTAATCCTTGGCTTATGAGCTGCCTTGGCACTGAAAATTAAAAATCTATTAGTTTTCAATGATTCTTAACTTGTTATAAATCAAATTAATGATGTTTATCAGACTAGAGATGATAAATTGTGCCCATATAAAGCATATGTATTACAATTAATATATTTATTTGATCAAGTTACCTTGGAAGCTATTCCTAGAAATAATAATCGTGTGGCTGATGCTATGGTTGCAGTTGCATCTCTTTTACCCTTGGAGTTAGATGACAAATATGCTACCATCATTATTTGTCGACTCTAGGAACCCGCTTCAAATAAATCATTCTTAGAACCTTTGGATGTGTTTCTAATCAATGAAACTCCTCCTAAACTTTGGTACACTGATATATTCAATTTTATTCAAAATGGTACCTTCCCTGAAGGTTTTAATAGAAACCAGTGTCGATTATTGCATAGACAAGCAAGTCAATTCATAATAATTGGCAATACATTTTATAGGAGATCTTTTGAAGGTATCCTACTGAGATGTTTGAATCTAAAATAATCTAGATCAGCTTTGAGTGAAGCCCACGATGGATCTTATGGGTGACACTTTAGTGGTAGCACCATTGCTAAGAAGCTCCTAAGGATAGGATATTTTTGGCCTACCATGGAGAATGAAGCACATGATTATGTGCGCCATTGTGACAAGTGCCAGAAAAATGTTGACCTTGTCCATGCACCTACACAATAACTACAGGCTATTTCATCTCCTTGGCCCTTTTCAAAATGGGGCTTAGACATCATTGGAAAAATTAATCCTGTGTCATTTTATGGAAAAAAATTCATCATAACCACCACCGAGTATTTCATGAAGTGGGTTGAAGCTATACCCTTAGATTCTTGCACTAGAACCCAAGTTTCCAAATTTATTTTTAATCAAATTATTTGTAGGTTCAGAGTTCCTGCAAATCTCATCTCGGATAATGGAACTTGTTTCAAAAATAAATATGTCAAGAAATTATGTCAAAAATATAAAATTCAACATCGTTGATTCACTCCCTATTATCCTCAGGGTAATGGCCAAGCAGAAGCATCTAATAAAACATTAATTAAAATCCTCAAAATACTGGTCAATAAATCTGGCCAAGATTGGCACATTCAATTATATCTTGCTTTATGGGCTTATCGAACTAGCGTTCGTACCCCCACGGGAACTTCACCTTTTGTTTTGGTTTATGGCGTTGAAGCAGTTTTTCCCTTTGAATTAGAAGTTCCTTATTTGGCTCTACTACTTCAAGAATTTGAAGTAGGAGATGAATATCATGCTGGAAGATTTAGTCAGCTAGAACTCCTAGATGAGATGCACATCAATGCTTTGGAACATCTTTGAGCCTACCAAAACAAGCTTAAACGAGCATACCTCAAGAAAGTTCATCATCGATCCTTTGAGATCGATGACCTTGTCTTAAAAGAAAATAAAAAAAATACTAATGCAACTAAAGATCTTAAAGGTAAATTCGAGCCCAAATAGCTTGGACCATATATTATCACTGCAAAATTCGGCTCGGGAGAATACATATTAGCTACCTTATATGGTAAAGATCTTAAAGAACCTATGAACATTATGCATCTTAAATGCTATTATGCATAAATCTGGTCATTTCATTATTGTATATATTGTTATTTTGCATATTGTTTCATTTTAGTAATTCATATAAAAATTTCAAAAAAAAAAACAGTAATATTATTTATTCTTTCAATTCATAAATTAAAACCAAAATATAACAAACATCTAAATCATCAAAATCTTCAAAAAATTTTTCTCTTTTTGCACCTATCAATTCTTGAAGTATTGCAGTCATATTTTCAATTATTTTGGATAAATTAGCATTTATTTGGAATCCCACACTTTCACACTCACATGAATAAATATCTTGATTTTATTTGGTATGATTATTAATCTCTTTTATATCAAAGTCCACAGTTGAATTAAATAAATTTTTGAGCATAGAGAATTGATCTTGTTATTTACTTGAACCAAGTATTTCTCTTCACATTAAAATGATTTCATTGCAAATTCACAATGATGCTACATAGTAGACGTGGTTTCTTGAGCAAAAATTTTCCTTGCTATCCTATCATGCACATGGTCTAGAATCTTTGAGAATTGACAAAAGGACAAGCTCACCCCTACCCAAAATAAAAATCCCTTACTCTACAACCAATCCAAGCAAGTATCCCTAGTATAGGAAGAAAAAAAAAGTCAAAGAAAATGAGAAAAAGAAAAAATATCATTTTGTACCATCACAGCAATATTTTAGCATTATCTCAGTTTCAAGCAAAAATACAAAAAAAAAAAGAGAAAGAGAAAAGAAAAATCAAAATGCAATAAATCCCTTTCCCTACCCCTTGAAAAGAAAAGAAGGGTGAATGAGCTTGAATCCCTGGAATTCTCAATTATTTGAAAACCGTGAGGTAAGCCCCATAACAGGTGGTTTGTGCCCAACCCGCTTGGCCTTGGGTAACTCCTAGCGTGGTGATATGTCTGTCACATTATCGACCTTTTGTATAGACCTATGTCTGCTTATGTAAACATCAAAATGGGGCTTAGACATCATTGGAAAAATTAATCCTGTGTCATTTTATGGAAAAAAATTCATCATAACCACCACCGAGTATTTCATGAAGTGGGTTGAAGCTATACCCTTAGATTCTTGCACTAGAACCCAAGTTTCCAAATTTATTTTTAATCAAATTATTTGTAGGTTCAGAGTTCCTGCAAATCTCATCTCGGATAATGGAACTTGTTTCAAAAATAAAGATGTCAAGAAATTATGTCAAAAATATAAAATTCAACATCGTTGATTCACTCCCTATTATCCTCAGGGTAATGGACAAGCAGAAGCATCTAATAAAACATTAATTAAAATCCTCAAAATACTGGTCAATAAATCTGGCCAAGATTGGCACATTCAATTATATCTTGCTTTATGGGCTTATCGAACTAGCGTTCGTACCCCCACGGGCACTTCACCTTTTGTTTTGGTTTATGGCGTTGAAGCAGTTTTTCCCTTTGAATTAGAAGTTCCTTATTTGGCTCTACTACTTCAAGAATTTGAAGTAGGAGATGAATATCATGCTGGAAGATTTAGTCAGCTAGAACTCCTAGATGAGATGCACATCAATGCTTTGGAACATCTTAGTCATATAACAACAACAATGTCCTTGAAATTATCATATAGACCTATGTCTCCTGATGACCCAACTTAAATAGTAGTCTGGTACGATTACATGCATGTAAATCATGGTCATATAATTAGTCGACCTTTTGTATAGACCTATGTCTCCTGATGACCCAACTTAAATAGTAGTCTGGTACGATTACATGCATGTAAATCATGGTCAACGAACACTTATCATATAGACCTATGTCTCCTGATGACCCAACTTAAATAGTAGTCTGGTACGATTACATGCATGTAAATCATGGTCAACGAACACTTATTTGGTTAATTCAAATTACTTGTATCAAATTATCTTGCTCAAAATTGGTAAATGAACAATACAATTGCACACACATTTGTATTTGAGAGATTTTGTATCATTATGATAAATCAAGATCGGCAATGAACTCACATATGCACATGAGGGTTACTTATAAATCTATATTTTTTCTTTGAGATAATTTAAAATATTTATGCAAATATTTTGGAATAATTTCATCTTCTTATTTGAGAAACATCTGCTTAGCGTAAAAACAATTAAATACATTTTTTTCAAAATCCAAATTTTCTTTCAAAACATGTTAAAAATCTAGCAATAAAGTCACGTTTATATATACTTTCAACTTCCACAACGATGGTATAGTTCCTAAAAACCTAAACTGGAATTTTATGCCTAGCGCAAGTCCTCATCTTATATATTTTCTGTTTATCTCAAAATCAAAAAATCAATTATGCAATAAACTTATTTTTGGATTTCGTGATGATGGTATAAGTCTACACCTATAATTCTATGCCTAGCGCAAACCATTGTTCTAATTTTATTTCCCCTTTATTTAATTCATAAAAACATATGGATTACATCATTATGTTACATAATTGTGCTTTAAAAATAACAAACACCTTTTTCTATTTTATTTCATTATGTCAACATTCAATTTTGCAACGATGGTATAATTCCTAAGGAATTGTTCAAAATTTTATCACACTTAGGAATTTTATGCCTAACAAAAATCATATTTTTTATATATTTCATGCATAATATTTTCATGAAAATCTGAAAATAAATCATCACCATCATCATTTTTCATCATCACAACACAAAGTCTTAAGATAGTCTCTTAAGCACTCTTTTACTTTTAGCAATATTTCTATACTGAGATTAGCTTGACGACCTAGCGAGCGACGACTCCATGAAATGGTCATATAACAATGTCAATGTCCTTTGAAATTATTGTCAGAAGTCCCTTTATTTTTCATCAAATCATACCACAACAACCAATTTTTTTACATTAGATTATTTCATTTAAATTTTACAGCATGACATAAAATTATACTATTTCCAATGACATAATTACATGAATAAACAATCAACAATTCAAAATTTAAAGCATCATAAAACATATGGACAATTCATATCACAAAAAGATCATATATATATATCAAAATTATGTACATCATATCAAAATCGGATTGGTATGCCATAATCTATACCTTGGCATACTCAATCCTCTCAAATATATAGTCTATAGTCAAAAGCAGCTAGTCTCGAGAAGCCCTCGAGCTCTCAACCTCATCTCCTCTCCCACCTTGGCGTGAAGGATGTGGTCCCATCGAGGTCCATGCTGTATTATAAGTCCTCGACATCGATCATGATGACGTCCTCGATTATCCCATCATGACTGGCTCTGTAATGCTAGTTGGCAGTGGTATCCTTTGCACCTCTAGAACCACATGATAGTACAATCCCTGGTATAACAAGATCTGAGCAATAGCCCATACCAGATCTTGAGTGCTCGCCCCTCTGCTCTAAACCCTAAGTCATGTAGCATCATCCTATAGTGTCTGCACCTGAGCCTGAAGGCAGGCATTCTTAGCCCAGAGAGCCATCATCTCGCTGCTCTCCCCCACCTCGACACCCTTGCCCTTATTGGGCAATGGTGGCATATCCCTCTGCTAAGAAGGGAGTCCCTCCTCCCTCCTATCTAGATGCTATGGTCCCTCTAGAGCCTGTGGCACTCTCTGAAGTATCTCCTGAGGAGGATGTCATTACTCCCTCCCTTTGTGACTCCTCGCTGCATCGATGGTAGCCTAGCACTGCCTCCCCATCCATCGTACCATAGTGTGCATTGGACCCTATGCCCTCGTCATCCAAGGAGGGCGAATGCCTATGTACCAGGCATTGTATCCATCTGTGACCCCAACATCATCCCCATCCACTGGATGAATGGGGGCATCTTCAACATCCTCACTCCAAAATTGCTACATATCTGGAGCTCCACTTAGTGTAGTATTATCCCAAAAAATCCATGATTACTTGTAGTCTATGAGAGAAGGGATCCCCTGCTGTAGACCGAAATGCCTCAAAACTCGATCATAGCGGTGGATCCCTACCTCTCCCCACTCCATCCTCATCCAGAAGACTCGCCTGATGTGAGCCAATTCTTGTTCATTCTCTCCCCACCCCAGATGTTCTCTCCATGGCCTCTAGGTGATATGATCAGGGATGAGGTCGTATAGCAACCTCTGGGACATCGACAGATCTATCTGCCGCTGTGACCCTCTTTGGAGCCACAAATAGAAAACCTGGGGTCTCTCCCGATCAACCCCTATTAGTGGAATCCTTATCGACATCTGCATCAAAATGTGCTCCTAGAACCAAACCTGTAGTAGTGATGTTAGTACCAGACATCGACCTCCCTTGTATACGACCTTGTACATGATCCTATACAAGTGACATAGTACAAAACTACCCCAAGAAAACCTATAGCTATGGTCTCTCATATCATAGACCACATCTAAGAGTAGCCACGGTAACCTGCATCCGCTCTGGTGGCATAGCAGTAGGCCACCCACTACCCCTGCCAAAACCTGAGTCAATCGAGATGCCCTAGGCATCTGCCTCAATATCTCATTGTTCACTCCACCCTTCTCTAGGGCGAAGCTAGGGTCTTCACACAGTCGCATCATGGCATGGCCCTGATTGGCCATAGGAGTCATCAACCGCTCATGTATGGGGATCCTCAAGATCCTCAATACATCCTCTAGAGTGGGAGCCATCTCTCCTATCGGTAACCAAAAGTAGGACAACCCTGAATACCACCTCTCTGCTAGGGCTATTAGTAGCCCCATGTCTGTAGGTATTTGTGGCATCTCTGCCACATGCTGTAGCCCAACCTTTGATAGTCGATCTCACTCTACCTAGTCGAGTGTGACTACATCGTCTCTGAGCCCCCCGTATTTCCACTCTCAACTTTTTAGTAATCCCCTCTGCAAAATAAACAATAAAACAAAAAAAATCATTAATAGATAATCATTAAAATCAGTTAAATCAATTTCATCTTATAAAAAAATGAAATGGACGATATCATACTAAATTAGGTCAAATCGTCCTTGGTAGGACGAAATCATCTCCTATTTCTCAACTTGGGGATCGCCCCTTGTTGGACGGGATCGCCCCTATTTCACCAATTTTGCCCCTAGACAAAATCGACGATCTAGGGATGATTTCAACGAAATTGGGATGTTTTCATCCCGACGTCGTCGATGGCCTAAAAACGCCCCAAAAATAGTCAAAATTCAAATTAAAAATTACACAAATCAAATTAAAAATATAATTCATCAAGTTTAGATCCTTACCCGCAACCCGCATCGGACCTCTGTCGATCTGTATGCTGTTTCCACCATTTTGCCTATAGAGCTCTGAAACAACAAAAGTGAACAGTAACAATGAATTAGGGTTTTACCCTATTTTTTGTAATTTTATTCAAAAAACAACTTTTTTTATTTTTTATTTGTTTTTCCACGCTTTTACCTCAAACGTTCGATTTGGGTAAAAAATTAGAGGGGGAACCATAGCCAACAGTTGTACGATTCAACCTAGAATCGTCATCTAAAAAATGGAATAAATTTTTGCTTTCTCATAAATCAGGAAGAACTCGTATTTAATGTATTTTCTTCAGTAAATTCACTAAAGAGGGGGAAAAATGTAGCACCCTAAAATTGGTGTAGTTAAACCCTTAGTAAAAATATAAAAATTTGAATTTTAACCTCGAAATCGCCCGTTAACCGCTCCCTCCATTTTTCATGCCATTTTTAGGAGTTGTTTTGACCGTTGGACAATATTGTCGTCGATCAGAAAAAATTGTCCTAGATCGGACAAATTCATCTGGAACAGAATGTCCAAAAGATTTTGTCCCAAAATCGAATTTTCATAATTAGCTTCTGTTTCAACAGCCTCTCCAACTTTGGCAGAAGCGTGTCTGCACAGTTGGAGATTCTTGCATTGAAGATCTCCCAGATTGGGATAATCCCTAACCTCCTAACCTCCCCCTAATTCTATATAAACTAGGATTTTCTCAGTTTATCCCCCTGGCTCTTCTCTTGACTCTCTCTCCCTGGTTGATTTTCCCTGCCATTTAGCTTTGATGTGAAAAGAGTTCCTATCTACCATTTTTTGCACTCGTAGTTTTAAGTTTTCATTACAGGATTTCACTGTGCTTCAGTTGGAGGAAGATTGGATTATCGCAGGTGATTCCACATGATTTCAGATGATCCTATCGAATATCGGTGATGATTTTGTATGATTGGAGGTGATATCAACTACTGTTCAGATTGGGGGCAATCAGAGCCCTGAGTTTGCATTTATCATCTTTCTTCCTTATTTTATTATGCATTAGCTTGATTATTTTTCATTCTACATCCTAGATTTCACCTCATTTAGCATAAATGCATGATAAAGTTAAAATAAGTTATTAAAACAATGCATTTTCTTTAATATTCTATCTAGAGTTATCAGTTAAGCATTTATACTATCATTTTTATCATTCTGCATTATTCTTGCAGTCGCATTTTTGGTTTTTGGTGTCTGTTTCTGTGATTGCAGGTTTTTGATGAATTCATCTGATGAATTCATCAGATCAACGATGATATTATCTAATATCAGATGATTTCCTATGATCTAGGATGATTCTATACAATTGCAGATGATCTTGTCATATTCGGGATGATCTGGACTCCTACAAGCTTTAGAATCTTCATCAGACATCCGAAATCAGGTGCATTCTTTCTCATTTAACATATTCCTGGTATTTAGGATTTATTCATGCTTTATGTATTCATATAAATTAGCATTTTCATATAGAATAGCTTAGATTCATTTTGGCCAACCTAGGGATACGAATGATCGAGTATAAAATGAACACATCAAACCCATTCTCAACCTAGGCGTGGAAACTGCCATTCAAATTTTCTTGGTGAACCCCACCATCTATCAAAAATTCCCCCTTATACCCCTTCCCCAAGAGGCACGACCTTCAAAGGGCTTCTCAGTCCAAGGTATTGTCCTATCCTTCTCGCATCCCCATTTCGGGCACGGATCCTATAGCCTGAAGATAAGGGCACAAAAAATTTGGGTCAGTACAGTTAGTAAGGTGTTGCAGGGGATTCAACACAATTTTTGGTAAGAAAATTTCAAGGATGACTAGAATCTACAATCTCAGCAGAAGGCTGGATATTGTAATAGGTTTTGGGTTAACCTGCAAAACCCGATAATTAATGAAGACTTTTATTTACCAAAAAAAGATAAGAGAAGAAATTGGAAACATGTTTGAAGGTTTAAAAACTAATTTGTTAAGTACCTTGATTACATCTTTGGATTTAATGGATAGGAAGCCAAAATAATAGGACAATGAAGAAATGTATTATCATAGATGTAGAAAAAGTGCAACCTGAGAGAATGCCCTCTCAACATTACAAACGTTTCCAACATTGCTACTTGTAAAATTTGTGATAAAAATCACAAAACTGAAAACTATAAATATATCTCCATTTTTAAAGCTGCTATAAAGGAACCTAAAGTTGAAGAGGTAGAATATGTTTATTTTGTAGCTCAAATATAGAATGGTCCATTTAATGGACCACCAAATTGGTCAAACCCTAGTTATTCCAACTCGCAAAGGCCTAACAATGGTATAATGCACCAAACTAGGCAAATTGGAACTCTTATTCAAACAATCAAGACTAGAACATACCCCCATGGATCCACTTTATGGCCAATACCTATGGAAATCTACCTCCATGGAATCAAGGGATGTCAAGTCAAAAAAATTGGAATACTATTGGCCAATATAACTAGGGAGGATCTAGTTGGTCTCATAATCTATCGCAATAATAGAACTTTCAAAACCAATTTAGGGGACACACCCCTCAAAATATGCCTCAAAATAGACTTCTTCCACCTCCAGTTAATAATAATAATCCACCTAAGAAACCTACTCTTCTAGCTCAACTAGTCCCTAATCCTAACAACAATAATAATGTTCAACAAGCCTATGAAACCAGTGATAGGTGTTCTATATCTATAGAACCTTGTCAACAAATTCAATTGAGATCAAAAAAATATTGGAAAAAAATGTAACTCTCATAGATCTTGATAACCCCACTGCAAAATTGTTCAAAAAGGAGGATAACAATGAGAAGGAAATATAAAATTTTTCAAAAAACATTCCAATAAAATAGCAAGAGATCCAAATTCCTCAAAGGAAGGAAGTGGATGTACCATTTCCTAAAAGACTGGGAATACCAAAAGAACCATCCAAACCGACTTTTAACTTCCTTAAGGAATTAGAAAATATTACTATTAAGATCCCTTTGTTACAAGCTTTCAAGGATATAACCATCTGTTCCAAGCTCATTAAAAACATATGTACAAATTTAGGAAGTAAAAAAAGAACGAAGCCCAAACTATTCAAGTCATTGGACAATTTTCTAAGATAATAACATGAGGTAGGTTATTACCAAAATACACAAATCCTAGAATACCTATACTCATGGTACACATTGGTGATATAGCCTTGCAAAATGTTTTGGTTGATTTAGGATATGCTATTAATATTATGACTAAAGAGACAATGGAATATTTAGGGGTACATAAATTGCAATCAACATCTATTGTACTCCAACTCGTAGATAAATCTATTGTTAAGCCAGAAGGAAAACTAGAAGATGTTATAGTCTCTATCAGTTCATGGGAATACCTTGTAGAATTTATAGTCTTATAAACCAATAAAAAGTTAGGGGAAAATCCCTTAATTCTAGGGTGCCAATGGCTTGCAATGCTTACATTAGCTGTAGATCAGGAAATATGACTATTTATTATGGCAAAAATACTAAAGACCTTAGCCTATTCCTTGAATCAAAAATAGAAGATGAATTTACAAATCAATTATGGTATGATTTCCCTCATGATTTATATGAAATACAAACCTTATAAATCAATGTTCTAAGTGAACATCTTCAAAAAGAGGTTGAGGTACCATTACCATTACTGTTAGAAAATCAAAAAGAAAATCAAGGTTAGGACAATGATTGTTCATCTAAATCTACTATAGCTATTAATGAGGTAAGCACAAGTCAATATCAACAAATGATACCATATGAATATTAATTAAATATTATTGAATATGATATAATGGGGATAGATGCAAACATGGAAAAATGTAAGCAAATAGATATCACACCAAGAAGAACCTTGAATATTACTGATGATATCACAAGCATACAAGAATCACAATTAATGGACGTGCTTAAGAAATACCACTTAGTATTTGCATGGAACTATGAATATATGAAAGGTATACATCCAAATGTTTGTACCCATAATATTTTTATCCAAGAAGGATGTTATCCAGTAAGACAACCCCAAAGAAGATTGAATCCAGATATGAAATATGTGGTTCATGAAGAAATAATTAAACTCTTGAAGGTAGGATTTATATATTCAATTTTTGATAGTCAATGGGCGTAACCTCTTGTGATAGTCCCTAAAAAGAATGGTAAATGTATAATTTGTATGGACTATAGGGAATTAAACAAAGTAACAAAGAAAGACTACTTTCCCTTGTCATTCATTGATCAAGTTCTTGATACCTTGGCTGGAAATAAATATTTCTACTTTTTGGATGGGTTTAGTGGCTATAATCAAGTTTCCATAGCTAAAGAAGATTAGGAAAAGATAACCTTCACATGTTTAGTAGGCACCAATGCTTATAAAGTCTTAACTTTTGGATTATGCAATGCACCTACCACTTTTCAAAGAGTTGTTTTAGCTATCTTTGCTGATTTAATAAATGAATGTGTAGAAGTCTATATGGATGACTTCATAGTCTATGGTAATACCTTTGAAGAAACCTTGTAAAGCTTATAAATTTTTTTGGTTATATGCCAAGAGAAAAATCTCTCTTTGAGTCATGAAAAAGTTGTTAGTCTCACAATGACACTAAGAGGGGGGGTGAATCAGTGTGGCTCTTTAAAACTTAAAAAATTCAACTCTTAAAGCCAAAACAATGAAAGCTTAAAACCACATAAAGCAAATATAACAAGAGAGCATCACACAAAACAAGATGTACCAAGGTTCACCAGTTTTGGCTACTCCTCAAAAATTGATTGGACTCCCATCCAAATCCAGCCTTTGCAAAATATCAATTTTACAATTAATTTACCAGCACCCACTGGAAGGAGCACCAACCCCTGATTTATCTGCACCAACATAAAGGAGCACCAACCCCTAATTTATTTGCACCAATAGAAAGGAGCACCAACCCCTAATTTATTTGCACCAACAAAAAGGAGCACCAACCCCTAATTTATCTACACCAACAGAAAGGAGCACCAACCCCTAATTTATCTGCACCAACAAAAAGGAGCACCAACCCCTAATTCCAAGCACCAACTTGGTCTACAATTTTGAAGCTATAAGTTTGACATAAAAATGCCTACGCTTGTACAAGACCCTGACTGGTCTATTTCTAACCCAACCTCTCCCGCTATTCACCACAACACCACACACTCTTACGGCTCTACTTACTGCACTTTTATGGCCCTCTTATAGCCCTCTTGTTGTGCTTCTTACTGCATTCTTATGGCTCTCACGGCTCTGCTTAACGCTCTCTTACGACACTCTTCCAACCCTCCTTTTTGTAGCTCTTTTACTCTATACAACAGCACTTTAATTCTCTACGCAGACCTCCTTTTATAACAAAGTTTTGAATCTATTTTTAACTTCCATATTTTCGCATGCAACTTATTAATAGAAACTTTTATATGTAACTCCTTTATCACACAATATTCTCTCATGCATCCTATTAATAGTTGTAGCTCTTTGTTTGGTCTTCGACTGATGACTTTCAGTTTAACCGTCGCTCGATGCTTTCACTCCGTAATTGGCCCTGTAACTGTCGTTCTAACTTCAGTTCACTATTCTTATTTTAGTTGCATGATTTTTGTCTGTAACTACACCTGTAACTGATGTACTGACTTCAGTTAACTCTTCTTATTTTAGCTACACAATTTTCTTCTACAACAGCCCCTATAACTGCTGTATAACTTCAGTTAACTGTCACATATCTTATTTCGGATAGGTTCTCTTCTTAGCTCGCGCCAAAATGACCTATCGTGAAATTGCGACACTTTTGCCTCTTTGTCCTCTTCTCAAACTTGTACCCGCAAAAACACAACATGTCGTGATATTGCGACACTTTCGCCTCCTTGCTACTTTACTTGGTTTGAACCCATGAAAACACAACATGTCATGATATCGCGACACTTTTGCCTCCTTACTACTTTACTTGGTTTGAACCCGTGAAAACACAACATGTCGCGATATTGCGACACTTTTGCCTCCTTACTCTTCCTCTTTACTTTTGTCATGATATCGTGACACTTCTGCCTTCTTACTTTCTCTCTCCTCCTTTAGTCGCAAAAATGCGATATGTCGCGATATCATGACACTTTTTCTCATTTTCTCTTTCTATTGCCTTCGGGTCGTGAAAACATGACATGTTGCGATATTGTGACACTTTTCCTCCTTTGCTCTTTCTCTTGCCTTCGGGTCGCGAAAACCTAACATGTCATGATATCGCGACACTTTTTCTCCTTGGCTCTTTCTCTTGTCTTCGGGTCGCAAAAACTCGACATGTCGTGATATCGCGACACTTTTTCTTTTGGACTCTCTCTCCTGCAATATGTCATGAAATCATGAAACTTTTTCTTTCGTACAATCTCTCTTGTAATATGTCACGAAATCGTGAAACTTTTTCTTTCGGACTCTCTCTCCTGCAATATGTCACGAAATCGTGACACTTTTTCTTCCGTACAATCTCTCTTGCAATATGTCGTGAAATCACGATAGTTTTTCTTTTGAACTCTCTCTCTTGCAATATGTCATGAAATCATGACACTTTTTCTACTTGCCTTTCTCTCTTCCAACATGTCACGAAATCGTGATAGTTTTGCTTGCTTGCGCTTTCTCTCCGAACATGTCACGAAATCGCGATAGTTTTGCTTGCTTGCGCTTTCTCTTTGAACATGTCGTGAAATCACGATAGTTTTGCTTGCTTGCACTTTCTCTCCGAACATGTCATGAAATCATGACAGTTTTGCTTGCTTGCGCTTTCTCTCCGAACATGTCATGAAATCGCGATAGTTTTGCTTGCTTGCACTTTCTCTCCGAACATGTCATGAAATTGCAACAGTTTTGCTTGCTTGCGCTTTCTCTCTGAACATGTCACAAAATCGTGACAGTTTTTCTTGCTTGCACTTTCTCTCCGAACATGTCATGAAATTGTGACAGTTTTTCTTTCTTCTCAACATGTCGTGATATCGCGACAATTTTTCTTTCTTCTCAACATGTCGCGATATCGCGACAGTTTTTCTTTCTTGCTCAACATGTCGCGATATCGTGACAGTTTTCTTCCTTGTGATTTTATTTTGATTTTTAGCATTTGGGCCACTTCAATATTTTGGAGAATCACTGTACATACTCTGAATAACCTCTTAACTCCTATCCACTGCATCAACCGATCTGTCTGACTGTGTTGATAACAATGACAATACTATTCCTGCACCTTGCTCAACAAAAGTGTTTCATGATGATGAGAGGAGGCATTGTTCTAGGACATTACATATCAGAAGAGAGTATTAAAGTAGATCCTACAAAAATACAAGTTATTCAATCCATTCAACCTTCGAAAACACAAACAAAGGTGAGAAGTTTCTTAGGACATGCAAGATACTATCATAGATTCATTAAAGACTTTAGTAAAATTGCTGCTCCCATGCTTAATATTTTAACTAAAGAAAGCGAATTCAATTAGACTGAATCATTTCAAGAAGCCTTTGAAGTTATAAAAGATAAATTGATTACTACTCCAATCCTAATAGGACAAAATTAGGAATTACCATTCCACATACATTGTGATGCTTCGGGTTACACGATAGGGGTAGTATTGCAATAGGTTGAGAAAAAAATACCTCACACATCTATTATGTAAGTAAAAACTTGCATGGAGCCGAGCTTAATTACACTATTACTAAAAAATAAATTTTAGCTGTAGTCCATGCCATCAATAATTTTAAACATTACATAACAGGGTATGAAGTATTTGTTCACACTGATCACTCTGCCATTAAATACTTAATGAACAAAGCAATGGTAGAAGGTAGAGTGGTTAGATGGCTTCTTTTGCTACAAGAGTTCAATGTCACAATCATAGACAAGACAGGAAAATATAATGTCATTGCAAATCACCTATCTTGTATTCAAATATTTTATGATGATGAGTAAATTTCTAATAATTTCCTAGATGAATATTTGTTTGCTCTTTTTATTTTTGAGTTAATTTATAATAATTTCCTAGACAAATATTTGTTTGCTCTTTTTATTTTTACTCCTTGGTATGTTGATATTGTAAATTACTTAGTAATAGGAAAAATGCCTTAAAAATTTACACCGCATAAGCGTAGAAAACTAGTACATCAAAGCACTCCTTATATGTGTATCCATGGAGTCTTGTTTAGAAGATGTCCTAACCAAGTAATTAGGATATGTGTGCAAGAAGAGGATGCATATGATATCATTTGGGTAGCACATGAAGAACCCTATGGAGGCCATTATGCCACCTAAAGGATAGTTAGTAAAATACTTCAAACTGGTTACTTTTGGCCTACCATGAATAGAGATGTCCATAAATTTGTTGATAGATGTGATGCTTGTCAAAGAGCTAGCAAGCCTATCCCTTCAATGGAGATGCCTTTGGTTTCACAAATAATGTTTGAACCATTCAAGAAATGGGGAATTTAATTCATTGGATCAATAGACCCTCCAAGTGAAGGTAATAAATACATACTTATGTGTATAGATTATGTTACTAAGTGAGCTGAAGTTAAAGCTTTACCACAAACACAAGATGAGCCAGTTACTAATTTTCTTTAAGAAAACATTATGCAACACTTTGGAGCACCTAAGGGTTAGTTTTAGATCATGGAACCAAATTTCTCTCCAAAGTAATTGAAAATTTTGTTGACATATATCAAATAAAACATAGGAAAACCTCACCATATCACCCTCAAGCCAATGGACAAGTAGAATTTACAAATAGATAACTTGAAAAGATTATTACAAAAACTATAACTATTAATAGGGGTGATCATGGTTATGCATAAGGGGTCAACCCCAAAATGTATTTATAAAAATTTGACAAATTAATTTCAAAATCTAGGTGAATAGTGTCCAAACGCATGTAGAAGGTTCACTATTATTAGGAGCAATGTTGGAAATTTAAACTTAAAATGGTCAAATTATTATAAAATTGGGGTGAATCGACCCAAAAAAAATTTGCACCCAAAAATTTTTGGCTAATGGGTCTTGGTCAAGGGTCCCAAATATTAGCCAATTCCAAATTTCAAAAATCCTAATTTTAGCCAATTTGGTGATAAATAGTCGTTATGCATAACCTTGGGGGTGATTGAGCTGAGAGATTGAAAGAAGATATATGGGTATATAACACAAATTTGAAAACCACCATAGGATTATCACCTTATGAAATAGTATATGGAAAACAAACTATCATGCCCATCAAATTTGAGATAGAAACCCTTTGCACAATGGTACAAATTGACATGAATTTGGAAAAAGCACAAAAAGCTAGATTGGAAAAGTTAAACATTCTGGATGAAAGGAGACTAGAGGCATTACATAGGATTGAAATAACCCAACAAAAATTAAATAAATGGCATGATAAACATATTATACCATGCACATTCCAATCAAGAGATTGGTCCTTGTTGTTTGACTCTCATTACCAAGATTTTCAAGGTAAATTGAGTACAAGATGGCCTGGAACCTATGAAATTAAAGATATAATTGGGAATGGTACAATATGTATGATCCCAGGAAGCAATACACCTAATCTACTTGCAGCATAATATCAAGCATAAAACCATGAAAGCATAAAGAACAAAGAATTAACAAAACATAAGATCTCTTTTCATTAATTCATTTGGAACTTTGGTTATAGATAGGTCCCTCTTAGGGATACCAATTGCTTGATACAATGATTACAAATGGAATGAAATAGCCCCTGAATAGGGATGGTGCACTCCGTAGGCCTCTCGGATTCATACACGAATTTGCTCAAGGGCTTACTGATGCCTTCTTCTCACTTGCTCGGAGGGATCTGATGCCAAAGATGCTTTGAATTAGTCCAGGACCTGTGATCTACGTATAAGAAACAACATAGAATGATCAGTAGCATATGCGGCCTCTCATGATGAGGCTTCCTTTGAAGATCTACATGAAATGACATAGAAGCATGATGAAAGCATAATGATGCAAAGATAAGTAGAAATGCATTAATAACTTAGAAATTACCATGCAAATGCAATGGAAAAGATAGATCTATGCTAATATAATCTGATAAAGTAAAACAATAAGAAATCTATGCTAAAACTCAGGAAATGATGACTCAAACCCTAGGCTATGCTTGCAGGCCATTGTCAAGGACAATGGATGAACTGAAACTTTCTACCTCATGAACCAGGGGCTGCGACACTCAATCCTTCATCTAAATTGATGTTCAAGGGTCACCTTCATGTCTAGATATGGATTGGTGATGAAGCTTGTATGGAACTGAATGCTTGAATGGTGCATTGTCATTGCTCAATCGGACAACACTTCGTTACTCCTCAAGGGGATGTGAAATTGCTCTCCAATTTGCTAGGGCTTCGTTGCATAAAAACTTGGATGTTCTAGATGCTTTTCTTGTTCTTGGGAGGATGCATATGTAGACCTCCTAGATTCTAGATCTTGGCTTCTTGGAGAAGCCAAGATCCAGATCTGCATGTAACTGGCCATTGGAGGGGAAGGCTCAGTTCTAGATTTGCATGGAAGTGGCAGTCAGGAGGACCTCTAGGAGATCCATACCAAAAATCACTTGAATCCAATGCAAGTGTAGTCATACTATGTGATTTGGGCCCGCATTCATGGCTAGTTTGTATTTTAGTGCTAGTCATTGTCCAGAGTAGCGGCTAGCCATGGCCGCTCTTAGCTTCAATGGCCTGTGTTGGTGGTCGCTCTAGTCGATAGCGGTCATGCTTGAATGGGCTAGAACTACCCCTTGTGAGTGGTTAGGACCACTGTTGGCTCTTGGAAAGGTCCAAGATCAGTCATATGGTCTTTGGATGTGCCCATATGAGTAGTCTCCTAAACATGATGCATTTTAGGTGTCTATAGATACCCCTTTTTGGGATGCATTATGGGAAAACACAGCGCTGAGAAAAAATAGACCACCTAGGGCCATATTGTAGGGTGTGTGATGATCATTGATCTGATCAACATTAGATGCCCCAACCATGAGAAAGGTGCGCATCTTAGAATCATTGCTTCCAATAGGATGGAAGGCTTAAATTTGGTGCTTTGGCACTTCTAGGTATAATCGGGTAGGACCGATAGACAGAGTGACAAAGGCTTATCTCATCATATTTACTTTTTTCCCCAGCAAAGGGTAAGCTTATGATAGTTGTTGGCAATGATTCGTAGGATGAACGCAATTTGACATGATCGAGTGATCCTTTGTTGATTTTGATTATGATTGTTGATATTATGACTACCCCCTCAAGCGACGAGTCGATGAGGGAAGGACAATGAATAAAGCGATGAGTCACTTGACCAAGATGATTGATTTGGATGATTTAAGAGTTTTGCATTATTGTTATATGGTAGGTCCCATTTCAGGCGTGATTTCAACCATTAATAGTAATTGTATATCTCTATCCCATGTAGTCAGATTGCAATGGCCTTCTTAGGGAATCAAGATGATATCAATTCAATTTAACTTATGTTGAATCACTTTGATGATTTACTGAAATATCATGGAAGAATTGAAATGAATACCTCATTCCCGTGGGGTAGTCCGGTCGCCATGGCCTTCTTTGGGATTGAAGTGAAGCATTTCAATTCAACAATGACTAATTTACCCCAAATGGCCTTATGGTAATTTACTCATCTTTTCGGATTGCATGGAGCGCAAGTCACTGCAACCACCAAGTGTATAGAGTAAATAATTGAATACGAGGTGCATTTGAGATTTTGATGTTATTTGATTTTTTTTTTATTTTGCAATTTTTGAGAATTTTGGACTGATAGATATGCTTAATTGTCCATTTTGAGATTCCTCATGGTGAGAAATTGAGTGTTTTTATCTTTGTTTTCTAGTCGTTATTAATGAAAGTGGCCCCTATTTGTAATTTCATGGCCACTGTCAGTGTCAGTGGCTAGAAAGTGTGGGCCATTGATGCCAATAGTGATCAAAAAATTAGAAAATATAAAAGAAAATTTAGGGTTTTGACTTTCATTATTTCCAGTATCAATTTGTAATTTGAGCTCTGAGGTGAGAGAGAGTGATTTTGACCTGATAATGAATTCTAGACACCATGGTGGAGCAAGGTGAGGCATCTATGAGCGGAGGAGCTAGAGCTTCATGGGTATTTCTCTAAACCCTAACTTTTTATTTAATTGATAAAATGAACCACACTAATTAATCGGTAAATGAACCTCATTAAACTTATTGGTAATGAATCATCGTAGATAGGTTTAGGATTAGGTTAATTTAGGTGGGTTTTATTTAGTTTTTTTTTTTAATTTTTTTGGATTTTGGGGAGGGCGGACGCCGTTGGCGTGCCGCCTCATGGTCGTATCACTAGAGTGGCCCTAATTTGCAAAGAGGGGGCTGGGGAACGTTTGAATTCCAATGATTAATTTTTGACGTTGGTGTTTAGGAAATTTAGGAATTTTTAATTTTTTATTTTTTTATTAATTGATTTTTTTGAATTTTATAAGTGTAAATTTTGATTTTTTTGCATGTTTTGGTGCATTTGCTTAGAATGTTTGTACTTTGCTTGATTTTGAATTATGTTTGCACTATTTTTGGATTTTATTGTGTTTCTTTAGTTTAAGTGCATTTAATTAGGCATTTATTTTGCACTTTTAGCTCTTGTCTCGGCTTGAGACCCTAGTTTGCTCGTGCGACTTCTCCCTTTGATGGATGATGTAGATTGGGACTGGTTTGATGCTCGAGGGCTCATGTATGTGATGAGGCTATCGATGATTATGTCGTACCAAGCCTATCTTACTACCTTGGCTCATAGATGGGATTTCTAGATGAACACTTTTCATCTCCCTATTGGTGAGATGACTATCACTCTAGAGGATGTGTACAAGATCTTTAGGATCCCTTTTGATGGAGAGGCTATCATGTCTTCTCCCATTGATGCTAGAGATGTTGTGTTTGAGAGGGTCTTTGGAGATCAGGTAGCTATAGCATTGGTTGACACCTAGTATGGTGGAGTCTCCATGACTCGGTGGTATCGAGGAGGATGTCTTCACATGATGGTAGGTGATCTTGATGCATGTTATATGTAACATGCTTTTGCTAGATTCTTTAGGAGTGAGGTTCCCATGGAACCTCTTGGCTATGGTTTAGGACCTTTTGGATAGTGAGGAGCCTATCATTATGGCTTGGGGAGTGCATTGCTAGCTCAATGCTATGATGAGCTCTATAGGATTTAGTAGTGTGGATGGGCTAGTGTTGCTTGTAGCCTACTTCTTTAGATCTAGGGCTGGGAGCACATCAGGGTGGACCACTTGAGAGGATTACCTATTAGGATCACTACCATAGCCAAGGTGGCCTAGTGCTATGGATGTAGGTGGCCTTATGAGTGAGAGGAGCATAGGAGTCACTACCATGCAGGGGATTTGTCACACTATGCAACCTCCTTGACTGGCCTATAGGTGAGGGATATTATATGGAGACCTTATTTTGAGTGCCCTACATGGCTAGAGGTAGATAGATTTATGGCTTAGACTAGGTGTGATCGATGGGTGATCGATCATAAGGGAGGTATCAGAGAGTTCTTTTAGTACTCCTGGGTGCTCTACTAGTTTGGTATCCAGTAGGATGTCCCTTTTGAGCTAGTTTTGTATAGGTGGATCACTGTAGAGAGGGATATTCCACCACCTCGAGTTGTAGTAGTTTTAGAGGAGGAGGATCCTCCTATAGTTGATGTTGGTATAGATGATGTTGGGGTTATCAAGGCGTATACCCAGTGGTGGGTTACGTGGTTATGGTATGGTGGTGGTCACCTAGGGTAGACTGAGGATGAGGTAGTTATAGAGGAGGATCTTGATGCATACCAGGTGTGACCTAGGATTGAGGAGTGGGGCTAGGTAGTAGAGTAGTAGGTAGTAGAGGAGCAGGTAGCTCTAGAGGAGGAGGAGTTAGCTCTAGAGGAGTAGGAGTCTCCTCTCTAGGCTTAGTTACATAGTGTTGAGGTTAAGCTTTAGGTAGCTCGTATTTAGATTTTGTAGTGGGACTCTACTATTGCTATGTTCCAAATCTAGGTTAGGGGTTTTGAGGAGGAGAGGACCACTCTCTAGGCATAATTATTGAGTACTTAGGATAGAGTAGCTTACTATCGAGAGGGATGTTGTTAGGATAGGTTGTACCTATTGCTCATTTTAGGGACCTATAGGTTTGGATCTAGGGGTAGAGATTAGATGCCTATAGGGCCTATTAGAGGAGTATGAGGCATATATAGTGGGAGATGTTAGGTATATTGCATATTCTAAGGCTTTAGATTTGATGCTAGGTTGGCACTCCTTATGAGAAGACTATAGTAGGGGCTTAATGAATAGGTAGAGTAGATAGGGAGTCATAGTGTAGTTGAGCTAGAGGACCAGGATCTAGATAGAGTATACTGTAGGGACTAGCTCTAGATAGACTTCCAGGGATGGAGCAGAGGGTGGAGGTGAGCCTGGGGGTACAGGCCTGTATGATAGTATGATGGCTTGTATTATTTTTGAGTGTAAGGTCTGAGGACCTACACTATTGTAGCCTATGGGTATTTTGTACCTCTATGTACTTATTTGACACATATATATGATATTTATTTTAGACTCATTATGTGTATCATGTGATTGTTTTTATTGGATGCAATGCTTATGATGTTATGCTATATGATGTGATGTATTGATGACATGCACTAGCTAGATGATAGATGTATGCTTAGATGCTATGATCTAGATGTGTGGATGCACTATGATGATGGGTACATATATGGATGCACTGCTTTTTGTTAAATGCATGTTTAATTTGTTTAATTGTTTATGCATTTAATTTATGTGTTATGATATGATATATGATATGTGATGTAATGCATTATTTATATGATGATGATCTAATGTAAATGAACCTGTATGCTTTAATCACTTAAAACATAAGGAATGAATTTGATATGTGTTTAACAATCTAATGGATGACACCACAGAATGTATAAAAATCATGAATGTAAATAATAACTCTTATCATAAGAATTAATCATTTAAACATCCATATGTGAGATGAGATGATGTGATATGTATGTGCTTTCTTTATAAGCTTCTGTAAATTAAAATATATGTACAAAATAGTTAGTGGTCGTCTAAATATCATTGTTGATATTTATCCGGTATCTATCCTATTTCATAAACACCCTTTAATGAACAAAACCTCCTAAATAAAGTTGATGATTTGATTGATGACATGATTTGTTGCTATGAGGGGATTTTTGAGGTTTTCCATGAGACTCAAACACCCTAGTTGATTAATCAAAAGTTGTATAATGACCATACAAGACTTCTGAAAGATAAAGTTTTTGTTATGAAAGACCTAGATATTCATTATCCCTATGTGTGCAAATGAATATATTAGATGAGATATAAGCCTACCCCAATGCCATGCGGGATTCATTCAGCCCATTGTTGTATTGGGGATCATCAAATGCTCATCATGATCCTAAGTTGGACTCAGTTGGATTAGACCATTAGGCGATATAGGACACCTAAAGCTAGCTCTTTTTGCAAATTTCTTAGAACTACCCCAATGCCAGGTGGGATTCATTCAGCCCATTGTTGTATTGGGGATCACTCTATGGTTTCAAGTAGTGACCATTCTAGGGATTCAAGCTCTTCACCCCCTTATTTTCTTCACATTTATTTGGGATACTTGCTCATGCTTAGTGATGAAAATCACTTTTTATTTTTAATTTTTTTTTATTTTGAGCAAGGGATTTGTAAATATATTATTTTGCTTTGATTTTGGGATTTTCTCATTTTTATGAAAGCAAGGGATTTCTTTGGGTAGGGGGAGCTTGTCCTTTTGTCAATGATCAACACTCTAGACCATGCGCATCACAAGATGAGCAAGTAAAAACCTTTCACTTAGGATGCCTAGTACCACTTTGTAGTGTTCATATTTCCCTTGTTCCAACTAGGATTTTAGTGTTTTTATTAGTGATAGGATTTTGATATATGCTAGGTGCTATCAAAACTAGACCTCATCTACAAAAGTGAAGATAGCTTTCTATAAAATCTGAGAAGATCACTAGGTATGGTTGAATGACCGAAAAACCCTAGTATATTCCTTTATAGCAATAGGAAGGGTTGTGTTGAAAAACATAGTTACTCACATGGGTTATGGATGAATGATGGATAGATGCATGATTTAGATACAAATGTGGTGTCATTTGTAAGATTGCAAACATAACCTATTCTAATGCAAATGTAATGGATGCACCATGCCTAAATGCAATGCAATTACATGAATGTAAAATGCAAATGTTTTTGAGTTTTATTGCTTTTGATTTTTGATATTTTCCATTGTTTTTGGACTTTTGATTATTTTGGATGTTTTTGAATTTTTGATTTTAAATTGTTTTTGTGCTTTTGTGTTTTAATTTTGACCAAAGGGCTTAAATACCTTTGGAGCCTTTTGTGAGTTGACCAAAGGGCTTATGATGCCTTTGGAGCTTTTTGTGAGTTGACCAAAGGGCTTATGATGCCTTTGGAGCTTTTTGTGAGTTGACCAAAGGGCTTTATGATGCCTTTGGAGCTTTTTGTGAGTTGACCAAAGGGCTTATGATGCCTTTGGAGCTTTTTGTGAGTTGACCAAAGGGCTTTATGATGCCTTTGGAGCTTTTTGATTTTGATGTTTTCTGATTTGTTTGGATTTTGATGATTTTCTATTGTTTTTGTAATTTTGAATATTTTGAATGTTTTTGGATTTTGTTGGTTTTATGTGTAAAATACCTTTAGATGAAGAATGTTGAGAGGCTCAGGCTCTTCAACACCTTCTAATGATGTTAGGTGATATGTCCCTGGTCCAATATTCTCTGAGATGATATAAGGACCTATCTAATTGGCCATAAATTTGTCTCGTAGGTGCGGTGGTAGGTTTGAATTTTGTTGGTTCTCTTTGAGCATGAGATCCCCAACCTTAAAGTCTCTTAGGTGGACTTTATTGTTATAAGCTCATGTTAGATGATCTTGGTAAATATGAAGATGCTCAAGAGCATTGATGCGATGTTCATCAAGAAGGGTCAATTGATCAAGGTGAGCTTGTCGTGCAGTGTCATCATCGATGAATTCTTTCAATGTGATGCGTAATGTTGGAATTTCTAACTCCAAGGGCATAATGGCCTCAGTACCATATACAAGTAAAAATGGTGTTGCCCTAGTGGGCATCCACATGCTAGTTCTATAAGCCCATAATGCAAGAGGTAACTATAGATGCCAATCCTTATGATTTTCTTTTACTATCTTCTTTAATATGGCTACAATTATTTTGTTAGAGGCTTCTGCTTGCCCATTTTCTTGTGGATAATATGGTGTCGCAAAACTATGTTGAATGTTATATTTGGATGTTAGAGCCCACACATTTTTGTTCTTAAATGAAGGACCATTATCCAAAATTATTTTGAATGGGACCCCAAAGTGATAGATGATATTGTGAAGTATGAACTCCATAATTCGAGGTCCTATTATCGATGTTAAGGGGACCGCTTCCACCCATTTGGTGAAGTACTCAATGGCCATTAAGATAAATGTGTGTCAGCCCAAATATGGGGGAGAGATATTTCCAATTAGATCAAAACCCCACTGAGAAAATGGCCAAGCCACTTGAATGGGTTGTAAGGCCTGTGATGGTAGGTGCATCAGATTTGCATGATGTTGACACTTAGCGCACTTCCTGACATACTCATAGCAATCCTTTTCCATGGTGGGCCAATAATAACCCATTCGAAGGATGCACTTGATGATGGCCATGCCACTAAAATGGCCATCATAGGTACCATCATGAGCTTGTAAAATCACCCAAGCTGATTCTTGGGGCTCAAGACATTGAAGGAGGACTCCATCGAAGCTTCGATGATACAATATATTTCCTAGCAAGACATATTTGGTCACTTTTTGTTTTAATGCCTGTTTTATGGCTTGCGATAATCCTTGTGGTATGATTCCAAGCTTAAGGAAATCTTGTAATTGGCCTAGCCAATCTTGATAAGCTATAACCTCGATAGATAAGATGACTTGTTCTCCCTATGATTCGATATGCACAAATGCAGATTGAGAAATAACCTTGTGGTGAATGGTGATACCATTCCCCATAGGACCCTATGAGATCAAAGACCCCCAAGGTACCTTCTTTAGAAAGTCTCTAGCTTTGTAGAACCACTCATGATTTGGTTCTATATGAATCATGTTGACTGATTCTTTGTTGTCAAAAGCCTCATGTTGCATCATTGATTGCGAGAGCATCTTCACATGAATGGTAGTGAAATCAGTAGATGGATTCTGAGGGATCAAGGATCCCAAAGATGCCATAGTGTCTACAAATCTATTGGATGTGTGAGGGATTGCCTCGATGTCGTACCATTCTAGTTGGGCTAGGTAAGTGTCAACAAGCTCTTTGTAAGCTTTCAGGATTGGACACCTACATTGAAATAATCCCTTAACTTGGTTGACTATGAGAAGGGAGTCACCAAAGATATTTAGCCTTTTGATCTTCATAGTGATTGTTGTTTGGAGACCCAAGATTAGGGCCTCATATTCAACATTGTTATTTATGCAAGGGAAGTCTAGCTTAAATGACAAGGGCATTGGAGCACCTTGCAGCATGAAAAACACAATCCCTACACCACCCCCTTGCTCACACTTTGAACCATCAAAGAACAAAGTCATGTCAACTTTATTTTTAGGTTCTTCGGGTTTGGGTGCTTTCGATAATGCAAAGACTACATCATCGAGAAGTTCTATGGTGAGAGGCCTATTTTCCTGAAGAGGTGCCTCTACTAGTTGATCAACTATGACTTGTCCCTTGATGGACTTTTGGCTTATGAATTCTAAATCAAATTCTATCAGTAGCATGATCCACTTTGTAGTACATGTATTATGATATGTCTTGCTCATCATATACTACAAAGGATTTTGTTTTGATATCACATACATTGTATGGCTCAGCATGTAGTGGTACAACTTCTTAGTCGTAAAGACCACTGCTAAGCATAGCTTCTCTATGTATGCGTACCCTAGCTCATAACTCACCAAGGTGTGGTTGATATAGTATATCACTTGTTCTTTGTCTTGCACATTCTTTTGAGCCAACATGGTGCCCAAAGCAAAATTGGTAGCGGATATATAAAGCAAAAATGGCACATCTGCCTTGGTGGAGCTAGCACTGGTGGGGTTACTAGGTATTTCTTGATCTCAGCAAAGGCTTGCTGACATTCTTCATCCTAGTGGAATGGGACCCCCTTGTGTAGCAGTCGATTCATGGGTCGACATTTGTCCGATAGTTGTGCGATGAAACACTTTATGGATGCTACTTTGCCCTGTAGGCTTCTTAGCTCTTTGATGTTAGTGGGTGGGGCCATTTCTAGGATAGCCTTTACCTTTGTTGGGTCAACTTCGATCCCTCATTTAGAAATGATGAATCCCAAGAGTTTTCCTAAAGTTACACCAAAGATGCATTTCTTGGGATTCAACCTGACATTGTGCTCTATCAGGTGATCGAAGACCTTTCTTAGGACCTCGACATGCTCTTCACGTAGCAATGACTTGGCCAGTAAGTCATCGATATAATATTCTAAGATCTTATGCATGTAGTCATGGAAAATATATGTCATAGCCCATTGATATGTGGCACCAACATTTTTAAGACCAAATGGCATTACTTTGTAACAAAATGTCCCCCATGGAGTGGTGAATATGGTTTTGTGCTGGTCTTCGGGTTTAATCTAAATCTGATTGTAACCAAAAAATCATCCATGAGGGAGAGCATCTCATGACCTGCAGTTGCATCTACAAGAGCATCTATGTTGGGCAACGGGAATGAATCCTTTGGTGTTGCCTTATTGAGGTCTCTAAAATCCATGCAAATATGGATTCTTCCATCAGGTTTTCCTATAGGCACCATGTTTGATACCCATTTTGGATAGTCGATGGGTACAATAAAGACTACATCCAATAGCTTTTGTAACTCATTATTTACCATCAAGGTGATGGTTGGATGCATCTTCTTGAGCTTTTGCTTGATCGATTTCTTTGTGGGATCTAGTAAAAGGTTGTGGACAACCAATTTTGGATCTAGACCTGACATATCTTTGTAGGTCCAAGCAAAGATATTAGGTCTCTCTTTCAATAGAGGTATGATGATGGCCTGTTCTTCTGGAGATAAGCTTTCTCTGAACTTAACTTTCTTTGGATTAGAAGGATCATCGTTGATGTCCACTTCGAAAGTCTCCTCTATTGACATATGCGACCCATCCTCAAGCTGGTGAGGAGTGGGGATCAAGTGGATGTCATCTGCTGGGTTTAAAGGTTCAACTAAATCTTGGTCAAAACTAGTGTGATAAACATCATGTGTGCATCCTAGTGCAAAATGAAATGGTTGTAGCATTTCTTCATTGGGGAAGAAATCTTCAGGCTCTAAGGGTGAATCAGTGTGATCCCAATCAATAGCATCTAAGTTAAGACATAATGGTTTAGAAGGATCGGTTAGGTTTTGGAGTGGAGTGGTCAAATCAATGGAGATCATGTTGATGGATAGAATGGAATCTCCAGGACCATGTGGGTGTAACTCTGCATTGTTGTTTGCCTTCCATACCCAAGATGAGGCTCTAGGGGTATGGGGATCTCAGGATCTGGTCTATGGATAGATGAGAATATGGGATCATTTGGCTGAAGTAGCTCTCTAAATGTAGGTGGATCAGGGAAGACTATGTGATAGATCATATCTAAATTGGGTGGTCTTCCCCTAAGGTGAGGGCCAGGATATACTCTGGTACATCTCATCTATGTCAAAAGGCTCATTGCGATGATGTAAGTAGTGAGGTCCAAGATAGGCCATCTCAGTCTCATCTTCATAATCACTATCATCTATGAAGAATCCCTCATTCCTACCACTTAGAATTGGTGAACTAAGTCCCTAGGTAGGCCAAGTCATCTTCTTTAATGAGACTCATTATTTATGCTTACTTATGAGGTGATGTAAATGTCGAGGCCCAAGGTAGGCCATCTCAGTTGAATATTCTAACTCATAGTCACTCTCATCTATGATGTATCCACCCTCTGTGTTAATTGACTAAGCGAGGTGATGTAAATATCGAGGCCCATGATAGGCCAATCTAGTTTCATCCTTGGACTCACTTGTGATGTACTCATTCTCTTCTCACTCATAACCATAGCTTGGTTCATCCTCCCATAGGATGATTCTTGATGGGCTTGCTTCGAGAGAGAAATCTGGATGATACTCATCGGGTGGTCCTATATTGACCATAGCCACCCATCTATCACTCAAGTAGCTTATGTTCGGTTGATAAGGATTCCATTCAATGTCTTCCCTGAACCCTAAGCTCAGCCTATCTAGAGATGCTACCAATGAATCATCATAGCTTCGGATATGATATCCTAGGCTAGATCTATCAGTAGGTAACTGATATCGTGGTTCAAGTAGGTTTCATCACCCTTGCTCATATAGACCCAAACCATAGCCATGCCAATGGTTGCATTCAAAGTATCTTAGAGCAAACTCAAGATTAGACAAGTAATGAACATTCAAGGTGAATGACTCATCCTCATCCTCTTCAATATCTGAAGCATTATGGGCATAATCCAAACCAGCATAGATGAAGTTGGTTTGGTTAGGGGGATCCCTAATGGAACCACTATCCCTATTGGTAAGTTTGGGACTCTTGGTCATCCCATGTCTTGTGCAGACTCGATAATGGGTGTGAAAGTCACATTCTACATAAGATATTCACCTAATCCTGTGTTAGCTAGGTGAACTATCACCTATGGTGTAGATGATGTTGATGATGATGTAGGTGAGGTAGGTTGAGGTACCTCCTTGACTATGTCTTGGGGATCTTCCTCCTCCATGGGATTTGGAATTTTTGTTGTTGCTATGGTTGGAACTTCCTTAGGTATTTCCTCCACCAAGGGTGCTTTTAGCTTCTGAGAGTCTTTTGCTTTAGATGTTGTTGGTTTCTTAGAAGTGCTAGTAGCTTTAGAAGCTGGAGGTGGTGCCGATGTGGATGGGTCACCTCGCACTGATTTGGATTTGCTTCCTGGCTGTGTGGTAGGGGATGATGGCCTAATGTATAGGTGCATGGATGGAAGGACAAAATCCCCCGGTAAGTCAACCTGATGCACATATTTGAATGGCTCTTCATCCGATGGTACCACATATACTTGTCCCTCATGCACATACTTAATGCATTGGTGCAAGATCGAGGGAATGCATTGCATGTCCCTTATCTAGGGATGCCCTAGGAGGATATTATACTGCATAGCCCCCTCCAATACATGACACATCATAGGGATGGTCTTATGCCCTACCTTTATAGGTAGGATGATTGTACCCACTATGGAGCAAAGTGCATCATTGAAAGCTCTCAATGTGTAGGAGGTAGGGACGATGTTTGACCTAGGGATTTTCAAGTGCCCTATAGCTTTTGTTGTGATTATATTAATCGATGAGCCTGTGTCGATTAGAACCCGCTTGAAAGGTATGTCATTGATAGATGTGATGATATGCAGAGGTGGGTCTGCTATGGTAGTAGGGACTACCTTTATTTTATGATCATAAAAATGAATCATAGGCTCTTGACACTGTTGCACTTGCCCCACAAAGTTTGTAAATGCATCAAGGTTCTGGGGTTGTAGCTCAATTGATCTCAAGATTTCCATTAGAGTCTCCCTATGTCTGGGAGACTATTGAATGAGCTCATATATTGATAACTTGGTCGATGTCATTTGGAGATTCTACACAAGTCTACTCTGGATAGTTATCATAGGTCATGTTGGTGGACCTAGAGGATTATTCTACACCTACCTCTATCGAGGTGCAGTCGAGATATGAATAGGAGCTATTGGAGGCTCTAGTTGGTTGTATCATCGACTTCTTATCACCACGTTGACTATTTCAACCATTCCAATGAATCCCTGAGTGGGAGGTTCAACTTGGACTTGGTTTACTTGAGCACCCTGATCTCTAGGGGCTTCATGGTTTGGCAATGGGTTTCTGAATATGCCCATGTCTCTATTGTCGGGTGCTAGTGGATTATCAACTTTTAGCTCACCCTTCTCGATCATGTTTTGCACAACATTCTTGAAACTGATGCATGCTTCGATATCATGCCCCTGTTGTCGATGGTATGGGCAATAGTGATCTTCCCTATATCCCCTAGGCTTGGGATGGTTAGGGTCAAGAAGTTGTTCCTCAGGTAACCTGAGTCTCTATGCCTCACTTAGTTGATTGAATATCGATTGCATCGATTCTGATAAAGGCGTGTAGTAGCGAGGTGGTCGACGTTCCTTATTTCGACCTTGATTGTTATTTTGGTTGTAATTGGTCGGTGGGGGTTGAGCCTGATAATTCTATGGTTGTTGGCTATTTCCCCCCTTTGGTATGTTTAATACAACCTGATTGACTAGAGTAGGCTTGGCCTACTTTTGTTGATTTTTGTTATTACAGTTTTTGTTGTTCTAGTCCTTTTTGTTTCGAGCTTAAGATCTCCTTCTTCAACCTTGATGTCTTCTATCAGCTTGGCTTGAGCCAAGGCTTCCTCGAATGTTTCATATTATTGTAGTTGCAAGAGCAATGAGATGTGCTTAGTGCAACTCTTAGTAAACATTTGGGTGAGCTTAGTAGTGGGAACATAAAATGGTAGTTTTACCATTACTTTTCTCCATTTGTTCCCATAGTCCATGACTGGCTCATCATCGTATTGCTTTAGGTTTGCCAAGTCGGACAAGTTTACTTTCTTCTTGATGCCAAAAGAAAAGTGTTCAAGAAATGCATTCACCAGCTACTCAAAACTGATGATGTTGTGCTTAGGTAGTTGATTGAACCATTCAGTTGTTGCACCTGATAATGTCATGATGAATGTTCTTAGCATTAGGGCATCATTATGTTCAAGTTGGAAGCATATATTCATGAAATTGGTGACATGTTCTTGTGCATCTTCCTCTCCTTTGAATTTTTCTAACCTAGGCATCTCAAAGTGCCTAGGATATGCAGGACTCGGTACCAAAGGGCACAAAGGTTGATTGTGTATCTTACTCAAGGTTGGCTTTTGCCCAACCACATCTTATTTCTTGAGAGATTTGACTCTCTCAGTGAGTATCTTGTATGCCTTTAAAGAAATGATCTCTTGTTCTTGAAGGTTTACTCATGGTGGTCGGGAGGTAATCCTACGTCTACCTAGTTTGGGCATCTATATTCATCCCCCATGACTATGGATGAGGGTTCAGGATATGTCTACTCCTGATCCTCCATTCCCACCTATTCTTGATTATGTTGTGCCTATTCTAGATCTAGGTATTGTTGATGCTTCATAGCATGATGTGATGTGTGGTGAGTGCACTCATCTCCTTGTCTAGTGCATCTCTCATGCTGAGAATCAACACATCTATCCATATGTAAGTTGGCTTGAGCCAACCTATTGGCTTGTTCTTTATACTCTATTTGTTCCTCTCTCAAGCACTACTCATTTAGGTACAAATACCTCTTTCTTCATGTTTCCTCCTACTCAAGGATTTCTAAGCACTCTTGTTCTATGTGCAATGTTTCCTCTAACCTATGTACATGGTCAGATTGATCTACCACTAAAGGTCCATGACTCTGTAACTCTATATGAGGAGTCCTAATGGAGAGGCCCCTTTGAGAGGCTCCTACTATGCTTTTTCCCTTGTCTATCAGGGTGACCTAGTCTGTGTACAGTGACCTATGTTCCGTACCCCCATGCTCGGAGGTAGTGTGCATGCTACGGGGATGCTTTGAAGCTTCCCCTGGCTCATTAGTGTGCCTAGTTGTTTGATGGCTATGTGAACTTCCCAAAATGGAATGTGTAGTAGTGTTGGCATTTTTGCCACATTGGAATTTTGTTGTAGTGTGCCACATTGACATTTCGTTGTAATCATTGGTGCCACATTGAATTTTTTTTTTTAAAATTGTTTTTTCTTTTTAAGTGTTTTCACACATTGAACACTTTTCCTATGGATGTAATTTTGGGTGAAGTTTGGTGCAAATATTCCTTGAAAAGAGATTAATATTGATAAAGATAATTCTTGAGGTGATATGATCGCTGAAGCTACCAAGTTTAAGCATGTGCTCTTGATTCCAGTGCAATATTGTTCATTTTTGAGGCATCGACCACTTCGTGGGCATGCATTTCCAAGGCGCCACCATGGAGATTGAAACTGGACCGATGATTTGTCTTGAAGCTTGATATGCCATGTGATAAAATCATAGGTTATTTTATTTGGCATTTGCTCATTGGTTCATTGTTGTGGTCGAGGAGAAAGTTGTTGCTATTGGTGGGTGAGTGGCCGACACTTTGCCTCCACATGTATTTAATGAAAGAGGCGAAAACCTCTATAAATACTAATCAAATTCTTATTGTAAAGGGAGGTTAGATATTTTGCAAGAAAACTCTCTAAGTTCTCTGCATCAATAGAAGAGACTTGGCTTCTAAAATTTGCAAGCATTCTTATGTGTGTGATTTCCTTCTTTTTTTAAATCATTTATGTTTATGCTCATGCTCTTGTTGTTAAGTTTTGAATTCTGCATTCTGAATTCAAACGTTGTTGGTTAGTGAGTAGATTTTGAAATGCGATCCGGGGGTTATCTCTACAAAGGTGTGAGTTAAATTCTGCTGCTTTCCTTTTATTATATGCTGTTATAAAACTTGGTGGAATTTTTGTTGTTAGTCTACCCCAAATTCTACACTTCGACCTGTGGCTATATTTCCCTTTCTTTCAGTTATTTTTCAATTTCTTTCCTGCATCCCTAGTCTTCAAACAGTGTAGAATTTAGTAAGGGAGCCAGCCCTCTCTGGAGATCGGTTCGAAGGAATTTTCTTTTTCCCTCGGCCTTTCAATGTTGGCCGAGTCTAGGGCGCACAAGTGATGAAATCTTGTACTTAGGCAGATTTGTGACCAATAGTTTTTGGCACGCCGGTGGGACACTGAAAGTTTCACTTTCAATAGTATTGAGGTTTAATGTTCACCTTCATGCTGTATAGTTAGAACATTTGGTGACTCAGCACTACCCAGAAGCCTCCGAACGTGGAGACAGTGAGAGCTGTACTTCATGATCACAAGATCGAAGGCCAAAAATTTTGAAAATCCCATTGAGTTTTTGAACTTGACAACCAAAAATTAAGTGGACACCCTAAGTTGGTCTCCCCACCACTTACGTCCTCTGCAACATCCTCACAAATTGCTGGTGTATTTTCTGTTCCTTCAAGTTCATCTAGTCTGCTACTAGTTTTCCACCTCCTCAACCACACACACTAGTCCAAATGGCCCAGAATCCTCCACCAAGGCAGTTCTCGACATGGAATAGTTCGGGAGCCTTGAATTTATAGGCACAAAATCTAGTCCCTCAAGCTGCTTTGAAAGCTTTTCCGACCTATGATGGTACTGGTAAAACTGCTTATGAGCATATTCAAGATGTAGCCTCTTTGGCGACCATCCATGACATAATGGATGAAGACGTGATGATAAAATTGTTGGTGTTGTCATGAGAGGGAAATTGTTGTATTGGTACCGATCGTTGCAACCAGGCACTATTGCATCATGGGATCAATTAGGAGAGTTGTTAATCAAAAACTTTCATGAACAAGCTGATCCATTTTCCTTGTTGCATCAATTTAATGCAATTCAAAGGCATCCATAGGAGGAGATAGCGGACTTCAATGTCAGATTTACCAGAAGCTGGCAGAGAGTTCCTGAAGGTCTTCGACCCACTCATGAGCAAGTTGCATTCTATTATCTCAGAGCTTTTAACATAGACATTGGCTTGGCTATCCGGTAGTCCAACGTGACTACATTCCCAGAGTTATTCGAACAAGCGCAAAAGTAGAAGCAGACTTGATTGCCATAGGTAGGCTTCCCCCAAAGGTAACAATGCCTATCTTACCTGATCTTCCTCAGCATTTGTATTCAGGTTCATTTTCATAGCCTATGCCTTCCATGTATCCTATTCCATCATGGAGCTCAAGTGCGCCTCAGATCGCACCCATTCCAGTTCCCAGCTCCCTGCTCCAACTATTCCATAATTGCCTGCACCAAGCATTCGCAATTACCCAGCTCCCACTTCATTCCTAGCATTTCTTGCACTGCCAGCACCTCTACCTATACCGGCACCTCCTGCGCCCTCAAATCTTGATCCTTACACAATGCTATTACAAGAGGTAAAATCTGCTAATTCAGCTATAAGAGCAATGGGAAATAAAATCACAATTATTGAAAGAAAGTAGGCTGAGAGAGATTTCCAACCCAGGAGATTTCAACCTCCGTCGATCACTAGAGAACAAGCGGCTTCAACAAGCAAAGTTCCTGAGAAGAACCTGACTGTGTTGACGAATGAGGAAGTTGGCCCTGTAGAAAGAACATATTGGTGCTCTACATGTAATGATCCACACGGTGAGGAGACTTGTATGGTTCATTTGAACTATGTACAAACATTGGCCGCAAGCTCTTTCGGAGGACAAGTTAACATGATTACTGAGGTAGATCATAATTTTATGGTTCCATCTGAAGAACAAGTCTCAGTTCTCACGAGAACTAGGAAGAAGCCAATCATGGTAGATCCAGTAGAGATGGAACCATTAAGGGTACCAGCTGATCCGAAGATGCAAAATGAGAAGAAACAAGTACAAGTGAAAGCTCCTGCTTCAATACCAAAGCCAGATTCACCTGTTCTATTAAAATATCTTTTGCCACCATGAGCAAAGGAAATATTGCAAGAAAAAGCCTCAGCTTCATAGGCAAGAGCTGAAATAGAGGAACAAGCCAGAGAAAAGCTCAAGTACCCATATTTGACTAAAATACTGAGGGTAGAAGCCACTCAGCAATATCGGAGCAAATATGAAGCCACTATTGAAAAGAGGGAGTCGGTGCATCTACATACAATATTGTTGAAGAATTGAAGAAGATTCCAGCCAAGGTTAGTCTCTATGATGCATTACAATTACCTGGGCAAGTTGATTTGTTACAAGAATCATTGAAGTCTATGAAAGATAATGAGAAGAATCCTACCCAGACGATTTTTGCTCAAACATTAACTACTTCAGCCATTGGAAAAAATAGACCACCCCCATTTTATTTGTCACTCAGGATGGAGGGTTGGATAGTGCACAACTGCATGATTGATTATGGTGCTGCGACAACTGTCATGCCAAAGGCAGTTTGTGAAGTCATGGGTATGGAGTATACAAGAAGTAGCCCTGGTGTCTTGCAGGTTGGATGGGACTCCCATGAAAATAGTGGGTGTAATCAAGGATATTCCTATTGTTCTACATAGTATGCCTCAAATTACAGTAATTCAGGAGGTAGTTGTGGTTGATTTGGAACCATATTTCAGTATGTGTTTGTCGAGAGAATTCACTGCCAAGTTGGGAGGCTACCTTTCTCTGGATTATTCTCACTTGGAGATTCCTTTCAAAGGAAGAAGAATCCGGATCTACAATGAGAAGCCTTCTACTTTTCATATAGAGAATATGGAAGAAGAAGAAAAGTCCACACATTCTATCAACATGATAACTGAAGAATTGGAAAATCCTGATTTGATGGATGAAGTCCTGGATGAGCTTCGCTTAGAGGATGAGTTTTCAATGCTCGATTTTAATGCCATGATGGAAACTAAAATTGGTTGTTACTCCATTACAAAGCTTGAAGAGGTTGAAATAAAGATGCCTCTTGATCAAGATGATCAAGACTCTGTGCCCGATCAATTATGGAAGTTGTATTTTGATGGAGCAAGATGTAAAAATGGTGCGGGAGCAGGGATTGTTCTTATTTCTCCCTCTTGCCTATAGAAAACATATTCATATCGACTGACCTAGAGTTGTACTAACAATGCTGAGTATGAAGCGTTGTGCCTAGGTTTGAAGAAGGCAAAAAAATTGGGGATTGAACAATTGCAGATTTTTGGTGACTCTGAATTGATTGTGAATCAAGTAACGAACAAGTGCATCTCCAAGCAGCATTATCTCAAGGCGTACCACAACAAATTTTGGGACCTGTTTGAGGCTTTCACAACATTGAATATTCAATCCATTTCATGAGAGCTGAATAAGCATGTTGATCTTCTAGCATCTCTTGGAGCAAACTTCTCTCCGATTGAGCATGTAGTGAGGAAACCTAAGACCGTAAGGTTAGTTTACAGACCTTCGGTCCCGGACAAGAACATGTATTGGCAAGTATTCGAAAGTGATGAGCAGATTGTAAATTTTTTGATAAGAGAAGCGAGTATTGTGGAAGAGAGAACGCTTGATGAGGAGGAAGCCAAAGGGCTTATTCAACTAAGGAATAATCATATCCCAAAAGGATTGATTACACTTGAAAGCCTTTTTGATCAAAATGATAGGGCAGAGAAGCATAGGATCAAAGTAGATGAGAAGGAGTATATTGAGCTGGAGTTGAGTCCCCAAAAATTGATAAATATTGGGACAGATTGTACTCCCAAGGAGTTAGAACAAATCAGAGATTTATGTCATGAATTTCCTGACACGGTTGCTTGGAGTTACCATGATTTGAAGGGATATAACAAAGATGTAATACAACATACTATTGAGTTGCATGATGGGGTGAAACCCTTTAGATAAAAGTAGAGACCGATTAATCCCAAGATTGAAGTACTGATGAAGGTGGAGCTTCTTAAAATGTTGGATTCTAAAATCATTTACCCCATCAAGCATTCAACTTGGGTGGCAAATCTGGTCCCAGTACGGAAAAAGAATGGAGATATTCGCCTATGTGTTGATTTTTGAAATTTGAATCAAGCCTCGCTAAAAGATCATTATCCTCTGCCTCAGATTGACTAGATTCTTCATGTGGTTGCGGGAGCTCAGAGATTCTCTTTGTTGGATGGATTCTCTGGGTATAACTAGATTTGGGTCAGGGATGAGGACCAACATAAAACAACGTTCACCACAAAATGGGGAACCTTTGCTTACCAGCGAATGTCGTTTGGACTCTCAAATGCTGGCGCAACTTTTCAAAGGGCAATGGATGTGGCTTTTGGTGAGTTGTTAAATCACATTATTGTGATTTATTTGGATGATATGACTATTTTTCTCACAATAGGGAGGAGCACGGATCTCATTTAAGGCAGGTATTTGAAAAATGTCGAGAATTTGGCATATCTATTAATCCAAAAAAGTCAATTTTTTTTGTAAAGGAGGGAAAGCTCCTAGGACATGTAATTTCAGAAAATGGCCTAGCTATTGATCCAGCTAGGGCCCAAGCTCTTTTGAAGCTTCCATTGCCAGCCAATAAGAAGGATTTGCAATCTTTTTTTGGGCAAATTAATTTTGTTCGAAAGTTTGTTGCAGATTTCGCTCAAGTAATAAGGCCAATGACAGAGCTTTTAAAGAAAAATGCTGAATTTAAATGGACCGAGCAGAGGAAGCAATCATTTGAGGAGATCAAAGAAAGGATCACTCAAGCTCCGGTCCTGGTGAACCCTGATTATTCCAAGGATTTTATCCTTTATGTTGTTGGTGAACAAGAAGCTTATGCAGCGGTGCTTACACAGAAGGGAGATGATGAAAATGAACGTCTGATTGCTTTCCTAAGCCAAGTCATCCAACCACATCAAGAGAAGTATAACTTCATTGAGAAACAAGTGTATGCGGTAATGAAATCTCTGAAGAAGTTTCGGCACTTTGTTTCACGAGTAAAACAATAGTTTATGTTGTTCATCCAGATGTCCGAAATTTTATCATACAAGGAGAACTTGGAGATAGGAGAGCTGGCTGGGTTTCTAAAATTCAGGAATTTGATGTTGAGATCCGACCAACCAAACTTGTTCGAGGTCGAGCATTGTGCCAAGAGCTTGCAAAGAATGCTTCCTCTGGATCCACAATTCATGAGTATGAGGATGTAGTAGATAATTGTAATTTTGACAATCATTCTATAGTGGATCAAGATTGGAAATGTCCTTCACATCTGAATGCCTCACAGAGAAGAAGATTTAGACTGCAAGCCCTCAAGTATGTCTTGCTGCCAAATGGCTTGTTTCATAAGAATATTGATGGGGTTCTTCTTAGATGTGTCAAAGAATCAGAGAAGGAGAAAATTTTAGAAGAATTCCATTATGGATTATCAGGAGGTCATTATGGAGGTAGACCCATGGCATTAAATATTATTCGAGCAGGCTATTTTTGGCCTACTCTTTTTGCAGACGCCTTCAAAGTTAGTCAAAAATGTGATAAGTGCCAAAGATACATCGGTAGAACCAGGAATGCATCATTACCTCTTCACCCGATTCAAGTAGAAGTACCATTTCAGCAATGGGGCCTAGACTTTATCGGGGTCATTGATCCTAACTCATCTGCTGGTCACAAGTACATCTTGGCTGCAACCGACTATTTCACTAGATGGACTGAAGCAATTCCAACTAAAAAGTGGATCAAGCCACGGTCATCACTTTTCTTGAGGGGTTGATCACTCGCTTTGGTATCCCAGATGCGATTATAACAGATAATGGAACTCCTTTCATAGGTGCCAAAATCAGTGAATTTGCGGGTAAGTACGAAATTTATTTGAAAACTTCATCTAATTATTATCCACAAGGGAATGGCTTGGCCGAATCTACAAACAAGAATTTGCTTCGAATTTTGAAGAGGACCCTTGGCGACAATAAGCGGAGCTGGCACCTACTTTTGAATCAAGCATTGTGGGCTGATCGCATCTCGGTGAAAAAATCTATCAAGACATCCCCTTATTCATTGGTATACGACAAAGAAGCGGTTTTGCCAATTCATATTGAATTACCGGCCCTCCAGACTTGGCATTTGATTGATGATGAGGATGATGAACATGAGATTAGCTCAACTTTTACAGTTGGAAGAAGAACGGGAGAAATCATACCAGGATTTTATAGAACATGTTGAGATGACAAAGAAATGGTTCGGTAAAAAGGTCTCTGAAAGGACTTTTAAGGTTGGCGATCTTGTATTGAAGTGGAATGAAAAGAAATCAAAGCCTAGCAAACATCACAAGTTCGAGGCAATATGGGAAGGTCCATTTCAAATCACAGGTGCCAATCAAGTTAATTCTTTTTATTTGCAAGATATGGATGGTCATGCACTGTTAATTCCAGTTAATGGTCTTCATTTGAAGGCCTATTATCAGTAAAAAAAAAAAATGAAAAAGTGTGCGAGCCGGGACTTCCAGGAGGTCACCCATCCGAGTACTACTCTAGGAAGGTTATGCTTAACTAGGGAGTTCTTTAAAAACTTGAAAACCAAAAAAATCAAGTTGGATGAGGTGTTTAGGGGGTCCAAGGTTCTGGAGGTGTAAAAAAAAAAAAAAGGCTTGCATTTTCCCCGCTTTACGCTCTAAAACATGGCCTTACCTTGGAACCCTTGTTTTTGGGATTTTGGCTGCGTTTTTTTCCCAACTCCCCCATGCAAGAAATTAAAAAAAAAAAAAAACTCTCCACTCCCTCCATGCTCAATTCGAAATTCAAATTTTGAAATTTGAATTTTCCCTCCCAAACCCTTTTTTTTTAAATAAGAAAAGACATAACCCGAAATTCCTTTTTCGGGCCTTCGAAATACCCATTTCGGACTTCAAATAAAATATTATAAAAACTTCATTCCGTCCCTCCCATTCCTTCATGCCTGAAATGCCCTTTTCGGATCCTGAAATAGTGTTCTCGGGATCCCAAACCCTTCCCTCTCGCCCTTTGACTAGTCAACAAAAAAAAAAATTAATAAAAAATTGCATGCTTTGCTCTTTTCTCCCAAATACCCTTTTTGGGTCCCCCTTCCATTATTTAAAAAAAAAAAAAATAACGTGCTCATGCATGCCCGAAATTTCTTCATATTCCCCCCGAAATAGCCTTTTCGGGTCCCCGAAAACATTATTTCGAGTCCCGAAAAAGCCCTTTCGGACCTCCCAATATACATGTCTTCCACCACTCCCCGTCCGCAGTCTTCGTTATCCTTTCGAAATACTCATTTCGAACGCCTGAAAACACTATTTCGGGTCCCGAAATTCCCATTCCGTCCCCCGAATAAACCATTTCGGCCATTTAAAAAAAAAAAAAAAAAACAATGATACTAAAATAAGAAAAACCATTATGCATTTAAATCCTTTCGCTCGTCTTTTTCCCATGCACCCCCTTCTCCATGTTGCACTATCCGTAAATTCCGCTCATTAACATTTCTCACTCCGCTCACTCATTACACTTTCTAAAAAAAAAAAACTACCACTTCTCGCATTTCAAGAAGTGGTAAGAAGCATAAAAATAAAAAAATAAAAGCATCATTGGAATGCATGCGGTGCCCATGAAATTAGAAAGCTTTCCAACGGATGTGTATGGAAATTTATAAAAAGGAGGCCCATCCTTTTGTTTTCAATCAAAGCATTTGCAGGGTTCCTATATCGAAGTCTTGCGAATCCCTTTTGCTCCAGGGTTTGTTGTTCGTTGTGCATATTCAAAGGAAGCTGAAGATGGGGAGGAAAGCTGCGAGAGGCCAAGAAGGTGAATGTATAAAAAAGGCCTGAGATCGCGAAGAAGCCGCGAAGAGCTCGAGAAGAAAAGGTTGAAGATATGGAACTGAAACCTTATGATGATCGCTTGGGACAGATTAAAGATTGCAATATCACCAACAAGGGAGTAGAAATACTGCGTCTAGATGCTGAGTTTGCTGCACAACATATGTCTGTTGGGAGTCCCCGTACTATAGCATTTCATTCTCATCTCTCCTGGTACTTGTGTACACCTGTGCATCCATGTCCTGAGCTGATCTGGGCAATCGCACAATGCTACAACACTACTGCAAGAACTGTCCAAAATGCCCATGGAGAAGTATTGTTTAGTATCTCGGCTAGTTCCATACAGGATGCGTTTGCTTGCGGTGCACAACTTTCATCTTCTGCTACATTAAAAAATTTAGTTTTAAGGAGGAGGAGGAGAGGTATCAACCTACCATTCAGATGCGGCAGTTCATGGAGAGCCAGTTATTAAAGACCCCATGATTGGGAGAGTTGCCAAAAATGCCGACACCATTGAAAAGTTTCAAGAGCCCAGATTTGTATTCAATGATAGCATGGCTAACAGGATTATCTTCAGATTTTGCAGTACAAAAGTGGCAAGCATCGTTGGTGCAATTCATTTCACAGCCAGGGTTTTATGCTCCAACTGCCGCGACAACAACTCCAAATTCAATTTTCTTTGATTGGGCAAGTTTCTTAGAAATGAGGATACATTCACAATTGAGAAAGGTACAAAATGGAGAAGATCTTACCTTTAGGCATTGTTCCCTCTTGACATGGTATTTTTTCTACCATATGCACTCTCGTTTTGCTTTTGTAGCAATAAACAAGACAGATGAAGCGGGAAAAGCATTACCGGTATACTCATGGACTCGGAGTTTGTCCAAGAACGAGTCCTATTATAACTTCAACATAATGTTTTTAGGACACTGCTTTGGAGATAATGTATGGAGTATGCAACGAGTGCCTCGGGCCCTACAAGCGAAGTGGTTGATCAGAAAAAAGGTGATGTTTTCTTACTAACCCAAGGCGTGGTAGTTAGAGTGTATGGTTTCTTGGTAAACCTTTTTGCTACCATATTTTACAACTGAACATCTTTTTGCCTTGGAAGTAGCCCGACAAAGTGATTTTATAAATGATACCTATGGGTCAGGTAATAGAAAAAAAATACATGTGTTATGCCTTTCAAGTTTGGTGATATCACAGTTACTCAGTGTGGGCAGAATGAACTGATTGTTGAGACACTCTATGATCATGGATTGGTTGAGCTCCCCCAATGATGGAAGTATGATCCTTTGGGTATTTTTGCCAGTTTCATCAAGGCAAAAACATTTCATTGTTGCCCTAGAGAAGATATTGTGCGACAAAGGAACAATCCTGAAGGGCATGACATTGAATGGCATGTAGAGAAGATGATGTCACTTCCTCCTTGGCATGATTTTTATGAAATGGAGGTTGAATATGATCCTGCCAATCACTCAGAACAGGTTCCTCCTGAAGGTTTGTTTGAGCAAATGAAGACCAAATTGCCTGATTGGTCTGATGAAAAGATTGCCAATTGGTGGATCATGAGAGTTCATCAAAATAAGCTCAAAACAAAATATTCGATGGCTATAGATGATTCTTTTTCAAATATTTATGATGATAATTATGAGAAGTATCAGCCCCTCTCCTTTGCTGATTTGGTGCCTAAAAGTATTAGTAGTCCAGGTAAAGAACAAGAAATGATCGGACAAGTGGAGGTATTGGAAAAAGAGAGGATTGTTATTGAAGAGGAAGAGCAAGAGCAATTTCTACAAAATAAAAGGAGTGCAGCCATGGAAATTCCTTTCCCTCACATAGCGAAGAAGCCTAGGAGTGGAGCACATTCTATGTTGAGCATAAAATAGTCTTCATCACAAGCAATTGAGCCAACACACTCTGATTCAATGGTGACATCGGTTGATCTGAACATGGGGAAGGAACAATCTAAAGGAGAAGAAAATATTGTGATACAACAATGTTTACCATCGGCTCAAATGATCATAAGCACAAAAGGAGAGGAGCCCATAGGTATGCATTTTCCTTCTTCTTCTCTCATTAATAAGCATTTGGTGACCACTATTTTTTCATCCACAGTTCCTATGTCTACTTCACCTCCCGTCACATCCACCTCTCCCATTCCCACTTCTGTCCCATAGTCACAGGTCACTAGTGCTTCTTCAGTTTCACCCATTCCATCCTTTTCTCTTGCCTTCAGTTCATTTGCATCTGCCCCAAATCCATTTGCCCTTCCATTACCCTCTGTTTCATCTTCCATACCTTCACATTCTTCCATAAGCATGCAAGCACCTCTTCGAGTAAGCGTAGCTGAGATCCCCTCCACTTCCATTCCTATGGTTGAATCCAATCCCCAACAAGCTATTTTCTCTCTTCCCCAATTTTTGCCATGGAGGAGCCACTAGTCTCTGAGATAGAGTTGCTACCTGAGCGCTCAATAGCGGAAAAACTCAGCAAGGCACAACAAAGTTCATCTAGGTGGTGGAAGAATCGTAAGAGAAAGGATTCACTAGCCATGGCACAACTAGTAAAGAAAGTGACTTTTGATCCCATAGCAATGGAGAAGCACACGGTGACCATGATTCCTCGGGTTTCGAAACCTCAAAGAGAAATGACATCTAGTGACTATTCATACCAAGCTATCATTGAGGACCTCACAAAGAAGCATCCAGTTGAGCACATGGGCACCATACAGGAGGCATCAAGTTCCATGTATCTGCAAGCAGAACATTACAAGGATCTTCTCATTCAAGCTGAAGAGAAAATCAAAAAGCTCGAGGAAGCCTTAGAGGAACAACAGGCTAAATTTGATGCAGCACAATTTGAATCTCAACAGTGGCAGCAACAGGTGATGCATTTGGAAAGTGACATAGCGGAGAGCAAGCAGACAACTACACAGTTTCAGGCTTTTAGCAGAGCAGGAAGCACAACTAAAAATTCAAGCTTTGCAGGATCAGCTTAGAACTTGCAGAATCAATTGGCAGCAAAATCAATGCACTCTGTGTCCCTCACCAAGGACAAGATTAAGGAAGCTCATAGTCAGATGTTGACTAATTGTAAGAAAATGGTGACCAAGGCTACATTAGTGCTCTTGTTCCTTCAGGATGTTCAAGCAGCTGTTTCATATGGTGGACCTATAATAGACAACATGGAGCAAGATTTAGAGCCAAAATTGGAAATGGCCATGAAGATCCAAGCAATGACTCAAATAAATCTCAAGATGCGTCCAATGAGTGATATAGCCCATGCTTGGGCGAGTGCTAAAATCACATTACGTAGTTATTTCTCCAAGATGAATCTGATTAAAGAAGCTCGTCAGTTGCAAGAGACCTTTGAGCATGAAAGACGTATTTCATTGGTTTATTTTGAAACACTTGCAGATAATGGTTTTCCTAGTTTTGTTGATGATCAAGGAAATATTCTAGCAAAGAAAGACCTGGATACATTATGGGCTGTTTTCATGATGGATACTTCAGATATTGATAATTTGGAGGAGCCCATCATCGAAGAGCATGTGTTACCATTAATGAGAGAGTTCATTCGCATTGAATCTGGATTATTGGAGCTCAGTCAAAGGGCCAAACATCTTGATATAGAAAAGGTTGAGACTTTTCGATATCTTGTGGGTACTCTCAAAGCTCGGGAGGCGATTACCATAGATGGATGGGCTGAAGTAGTTGCGATATATGAATCCATCGTAGCACATCTCAAAAAGCAAGATGAAGCTGATACAAGTAGCTAACCATCAGATGCAGCTGCAAGTGGGAACTCTGTACCCAATGAATAAAGGCCTGGAATCGATTACATTCAGGTGAGTTGAATACCCCGTGAGCCACCAAAAATGTTGGCATTTTTGCCACATTGGAATTTTGTTGTAGTGTGCCACATTGACATTTCGTTGTAATCATTGGTGCCACATTGATTTTTGAAAATTGTTTTTCTTTTTTAAGTGTTTTCACACATTGAACACTTTTTCCTATGGATGTAATTTTGGGTGAAGTTTGGTGCAAATCTTCCTTGAAAAGAGATTAATATTGATAAAGATAATTCTTGAGGTGATATGATCGCTGAAGCTACCAAGTTTAAGCATGTGCTCTTGATTCCGATGTAATATTGTTCATTTTTGAGGCATCGACCACTTCGTGGGCATGCATTTCCAAGGCGCCACCATGGAGATTGAAACTAGGACCGATGATTTGTGCTTGAAGCTTGATATGCCATGTGATAAAATCAGCGGTTATTTTATTTGGCATTTGCTCATTGGTTCATTGTTGTGGTCGAGGAGAAAGTTGTTGCTATTGGTGGGTGAGTGGCCGACACTTTGCCTCCACATGTATTTAATGAAAGAGGCGAAAACCTCTATAAATACTAATCAAATTCTTATTGTAAAGGGAGGTTAGATATTTTGCAAGAAAACTCTCTAAGTTCTCTGCATCAATAGAAGAGACTTGGCTTCTAAAATTTGCAAGCATTCTTATGTGTGTGATTTCCTTCTTTTTTTTAAAATCATTTATGTTTATGCTCATGCTCTTGTTGTTAAGTTTTGAATTCTGCATTATGAATTCAAACGTTGTTTGGTTAGTGAGTAGATTTTGAAATGCGATCCGGGGTTATCTCTACAAAGGTGTGAGTTAAATTCTGTTGCTTTCCTTTTATTATATTTTGTTATAAAACTTGGTGGAATTTTTGTTGTTAGTCTGCCCCAAATTCTACACTTCGGCCTGTGGCTATATTTCCCTTTCTTTCGGTTATTTTTCAATTTCTTTCCTGCATCCCTAGTCTTCAAACAGTGTAGAATTTAGTAAGGGAGCCAGCCCTCTCTGGAGATCGGTTCGAAGGAATTTTCTTTTTCCCTCGGCCTTTCAATGTTGGCCGAGTCTAGGGCGCACAAGTGATGAAATCTTGTACTTAGGCAGATTTGTGACCAACAAGTAGCAATTATTCTTTGAGTTGATATCAATAGAACCCGATCCAACTCATCAAGCTATCTAAATTCCCATAACCAATCTCACGGGGTTCCATTGGCACCAATGACATTATAATCTATGATTATCCTCCCATCTTCAAGGAGGCCAAGAGATGCTACAACCCTATGACTATATGTATCCCTTGTGTCTTACCCCTTAGTGATTTGATCTAACCTAAGTCTATAATGTGAATATTGGGACCTTGAAGCCCCCTCACGTATGTGTGAATATTGTGGCCATGAAGCCTCCTCATGTATATGTGAATATTGGGGACTTGAATCCTCCTCATTTCTATGTGAATATTAAGGCCTTGAGGATCCCTCATGCCTATCATGAGAAGAACCTGGATATGGTTCTCTAGCTAGGATTTCTCGAGGAGTACCTCCATGGGTTGAGTTATCATCCCTAAGGCTCACTGAACTTAATCCAGTGACATTGTGTGTGGGTGGACCAAAATAATTGTTACTATGATTGTGATTGTATGGAGCATTAGTTTCTACCTCGGTGTTAGACCGAGGGTGGTTGATCTATGTAAAGACCATGATAATTATGAATTATCTCTTATGTAGTTTTTAGAACAGACAAAAAAAGTAGACAAGTGTTTATCTCTTTTAAATTTTCTTGGTGTTCCTAAATTAGTCTTGTGTGTTTTATATTTGTTGAATACTACAATCTAACTCTCATCATGTTTTGCATTGCATTTATGATATACTTAGATTTTTTAAGTGGATTTCACCTTTATGCTCATAGCTTGACAACTAGAAATGAAATTCACGATCACGTAAACCCACCAAAGTGTGGAGATGCAAATTTTTCAAGCTATATCAGATATTGGAGCCAACAGCCAATATAATAGGTTCATGGGATTTGAGCCAATAGGTGGAGAAGAATGCCACCATCGTTACACTCTACTAATTGTTGGTGATGAAGTCCAACTCACTAGAATTTATATGATGCATGGTGTGTGATTGTTCCTTTTAAATATTTGCACAAAGAAAAATATGCATCATGAAGCACTCATGCTCTTTCCTATATGCCTAAAAAGAAATGTTTCATTTTTAGAAAAATGCACATCTAACTGATTACATAATTTTCATAGAATGCATTGTTACTTTTTGAAGTAATGGCCTCTAGTTGGGCCCCAAGTAAGCAATATCTACAAGCAAACCTAGACCACTAGAGAATAGGGTGGATTTGAAATCAGAAGTCCACTATTCCTAGCAGTGGCTAGTGGAAAACTTAAGAAACTATGCATTTTTCCTTTAATATTCTCTATGTTTTCCTAATTAAATGATATTTCTCCTACTGTATTCTGGAAATAAAATATAGATAGAGAAAGAGAAAATAGCAGAGTTCCCCAACCTAAAATCCACATTTGATGAAGCACAAAGTGCCCTCTATTGTTGATTTTTTGCTGGCTATTGTTGACCAGAGCGGTTGTGATAGGCCATTGTCTTCAAAAGCGATCAAGCTCTACTGGTCGTTGTAACCCAGAGCGGCCACACCTACACATAGAAAACACATAAAATATCAGCCAATCAGCTAAAAAATAGAAAAATGGATGGGGGTACCACCATGATCACCATTTGTACAATCCTAGGAAGCAATACACCTAATCTACTTGCATCATTAAACCAAGCATAAAACCATGAAAGCATAAAGAACAAAGAATTAAAAAAACACAAGATATCTTTTCATTAATTCATTTAGAAATTTTGTTACAGATAGGTCTCTCTTAGGGATACCGATTTATTGATACAATGATTACAAATGGAATGAGATAGCCCTTGAATGGGGATGGTGCACTCTGTAGGCCTCTCAGATTTGTACATGAATTTTATTAAGGGCTTACTGATGCCTTCTTCTCACATTCTCAAAGGGATCTGATGTTGAAGATGCTTTACAATAATCTAAGACCTGTGATCTGCATATAAGAAACAACAAAGAATAATTAGTAGCATATGCATCCTCTCATGATGAGGCTTTCTTTAAATATCTGCAAGAAATGATGTAGAAGCATGATAAAAGCATAATGGTGCAAAGATAAGTAGATATGCATAAATAACTAAGAAATTACCATGCAAATGCAGTAGAAAATATAGATCTATGCTAATGTAATATGATAAAGTAAAAAACAATAAGAAATCTATGCTAAAGACTCAAGAAATGATGACTCAACCCTAGGCTATTCCTATAGGCTGCTATCGAGGAAAATGGCCATAAATTGAAACTTTATATCTTGTGAATTAGGGGCAATGACACTCAATCCTTCATCTGAATTGATGTTCAAGGGTCACCTTAGTGTCCAAATATGAATTTGTGGTGAAGCTTGTGTGGAACCAAATGATTGAATAACACATTGCCATTGCTCAATCAGATAAAATTTCATTACTCTTCAAGGGGATATGAAATTACTCTCCAATTCACTAGGGATTCATTGCATAAAAAATCAGATGTTCCCAAATTTTTTCTTGTTCATGGGAGGATGCATATGTAGGCCTCCAGATTTAGATCTAGATCTTGGCTTCTTAGAGAAGCCAAGATCCAAATATGCATGTAACTAGCCATTTGGAGGGTAAGGCTTAGTTCTATATTTGCATGGAAGTTACAATTAGGAGGACCTCTAGGAGATCTATGCTAAAAACTACTTGAATTTGATGCAAGTGTAGTTAGACTATGTGATCTAGGCCCACATTCATGACCAGTTTGTATTTTAGTGCTAGCCACTATCTAGAGCAGCAACTAGCCATGGCCGCTCTCAGCTTTAGTGGCCTATGTTGGTGGCCACTCTGGTCGATAGAAACTGAGCTTGAATGGGCTAAAACGACCCCTTATGAGTGGTTAGGACCATTATTGGCTCTTGGAAAGGTCCAATATTAGTCATATGGTCTTTGGATATGCCCATATGAGTAGTCTCCTAAACATGATGCTTTTTAGGTTTCTACACAGTCAAGATTAAGCCTATAGATGATTCAACAAGGAAACTACTAGTAAATGGTCATAGGCTTAAACTTTACAATAAGACATTATCTAAGGAAGAATTCATACACCACCTTAATAAGAAAACCGATTTGCAGTACATCTCTAAATTATAATCAGTCACTATTGAATAATAACTTCTCTCACAAAAAAAAAAAGACCTTATGCTTTCTTTGTTTCATCATGAAGTTTCTATATTTGTAGTATTTCTATCTTATTTTCATCAATTTTTAGTCTCAATATTTCAAAAATAGCCCAAGAGGATATTTTTTTAAAAAGCTTGTAGGAAAATGGCTATCACATATTGCATAATACCTTATTTTCTAGATAGAATCTAGGTGTTTTTCAATTACTCAAACAACACTAGTATTTTGAGCAAATTTTCATTGAAAATCAAGAAATATTCTGATGTTGTAAGTTATTCCTAGTCAATAAAATTTTATTTGGACTATGCACATTTTAACATATAAAAACATTGTGAGATTTGGAGAGATTAACTCATGAGTTACTATTGCCATAAAGTGAATAGTTTTCCTTGCTTATCCATCTATGCACACGGTTTAGAGTTCTAATGAATTGGCAAAAGGACAAGCTTGCCCTTCATTATTCAAAAAAAAAATCCTTGCTCCTCATCTAATCAAACAAGTATCCCAAAAATATCTTCTTGATTCCTCTAAAAATAAGCAAGAATCCCAAAAAGAAATAGCAATCCCTTGCTCTCTCTCAAAATGAACAAGTATCCCAAAAACAATATTCAAAATAAGGGTACAAGAGCTTGAATCTCTAGAATTATTAGTTTATCGAAAACCATGGTTTGATCCTCATTACAACAATGGGTTGAATGAAACCCACCTAGAAATAAGGTATCCTTATGGAGTAGCACTAAGTCTGTACAAGACCTATGGATGCTCATAGATAAGCTAGCTTGTTGGCATAAGTGACCTTTGTTTTACTCAATCCTTACTCATAATGGGAAATGAATACTCACTGCACACATTGTTGGTCCTTGAGAAGCTTGAAAACATTAGGATAACTTTAACACCATATTGATTTGTGAAATGAATAGATGAATTTATTTAAACTCACTAGGATGTTTGAAGTCTTTGAGAAATAAATCTAGAATATCATAAGCAGGCAAAAGTCAAAATCAAGATCTTATGGAAGTACTATAGTTCATTTTCTCCTACAAAAATGTGGCTTGTACCTCTCAAAACTTTATATCTCTTAGCAAAATCCATCATAACATCAGAGTATCTATTCCATTTTTAAGTGATTGAAAATATCCTAAGCCTTTGATAGAAATCTATTTTTACATACATTGATGACAAATATCAAGCTTTATAATCATTATTTTTCTTTCACTTAGATACTCCTTAATGAAATTTAGGAAGCACAATCACAAAAATTATAATAAATCCTGATAAATAAAACTTATTTTATACTATCCACCAATATAAATAAAACACCCTTTATCTTATTTTTGCTATATATCCAAAATTATAGTTTGGGGGGAGTAAATAGAGGCATACAAAGTTCACAATATAGTTTGGGGGGAAGAAATAGGTAAAGTATTTTCTCAACTTTAACAACTACAATTTTCGTAGATGTATTCCATAGGTATTTTCTTTATATGTCTTCCATGATGTCTTGTGTAGATGTATTCTATAGAGATCCTCCGTAGGTGTCTTGTATATATGTCTTCCATAGAGGTCTTTTGTAGATGTTTTCTGTAGATATCTTCCATAAATATTTTCCATAACAATCTTCTATAATAATCTTATGTAACAATCTTCTGTAATGATTTTCTATAACAATATTTTGTAGTAATATTTTGTAAGTGCCATCCATATATGTCATCCGTAACATATACCATGAAATGTTCTTAAGTGTCAAAACTCAAACTATCCCTAGGTATAAGAGACGTGGCAATTTAGAAAAATGACAAGATGAGTGATAAAGGCGTGTCAACAAAGATTATAAGGAAAATGTGGTAGTAATATTTTAGGAAGAATAAAAGGGAACAAAATAAATTTTTTTTTTTATTGGGGAAGGAAATGTTATATATATATATATATATATATATATATATATATATATATATATATTAATGAAAACCTTTCAAAGCGTGTCCACAAAGGCGTAAATGAGAAACCCTCATATGATGTGTACACCCAAAATGGTACCACGTGCCACTAATTTTTGAAACCCATTGAAAGTGGAGATGTTCTCAGGGGCTAAAAATAAAAGTTCAAAGATGATGGTCTTTTGGAACATGTGCACACAAAAGCAAACTAGCTAGGATGTGGACCAATCTAATTTACTGTAAAACATAGATATCAATGATGAACAACATAGATAAAACATGGGTAAGAAGATGACGAGGGCTAGTGACACGCTAGAGGACAAAAGATATGCCATAAATATAGTAAATGATTAGAAATTATTTTTTAGTCGTTGGGGTGATAAAAAGGTATTATAACACTTGGAAATAAAAATTCCACCCTTACCATGCAAGATGGTGGGTAAGTTTTGTGCCAAAGGAAGATCAAACACCCTAGAGCCTATGCTAATGGATGACAAGTGGACTCTTGCATCAATTACGAGAGACACTGCGGATGGACAATGTTAGTCATTGATCAAATCTTGAACAAAAGGTTATGATGGAAGGGAAGAAACTCATAATGAGTATAGAAACTTTGCCATGATAGCAGTGGATGGAGATGATCACTGATACATATTTTTACTAGCCAATAATACAATGGTGACACAAATATAAACCCTAAACTGTTGATTAAATTAAAATTGATGGACACGATTCACCGAGCTGTGATATTTTTTACCATTGATTAAGATCAAGCAGTCGCTACCATCGATGAGGGTTAAGTGGTCACTACCATTGGATAAGGATAATTAGACAACTTAGAACCTTTGCATGGCTAAAAATCCATGCAAAGGAAAATAAACCCTAAAAATTATTTTCCTTTCATAGAAGGCCATGTAAAACCACCAAAAATTCTCTACAAATTGAAATAGAGTGAAAAACTACCATATTTACCAACGAAGCAAGAACAAAATCTCAAAATTGTCAGAGGAAATATAGGTGAGGAATAAATTTCAAAGAATAACATCGTAGGGTGATAGAAGTTTAGCAAGGCAAAAAGTGAAAGTGACAAGTAACTTTTTTTTTACTATTTCAATTTTGTTTTTAGTCATAGAAGACCAAGTATTTTAAAAACCTTAATCATTTTGCTATATATGCAATTAATGAATATTTTTCAAAAGTTACGTAGAATGTTAGGTTAGAATTAAAACTATTTATGCTAATAAAAGAACCTATCAATATTTTATGAAAATTAATGTTAAACTATTTATGGAAATTACTCCTAAGTCTTACGTTTTTGCATAATCTTTTATGGAATTAATAAATTATTCTATTTTGCAAAAATTGTAAGATGTGTTTTTTTTCTATGTGCAATTGAAATACCTTTTGTAGGTCTCTCAACTACTAAAAACAAAATTTGAAATTTCTTACCAAATTTCTATCTACCCTTTACCCTAAAAGCCATACCCCATTCCATGTTTTAGAAATGAAGTGAGCCCCCATATTTCAAAACATAGAATCCTAGTGATTCTGTAATAGAGTTTTTTCAAAGATCTAGGTGGTGGGATGCCCTCACAAAATTTAGAGGGCACGACTAGGGGGTCACCAAACAATTTATTTTGAATTGTAACCCTACAAAGATGACCACCCGAGTCGGAGATATCTAGTTTGATCTTAACCCGAGTATTATTTTTAAAGTACTAGGTTTATCGAAAGTAGGGCTACCATATTATAAAAATCCCTCTAAAAGCATCACCCAACTAGTAGCAAAATTCGGTGAAAAATGCACCATTATTCGAGATAAAGAGGGATGGATTAAGGGTGTTGCTACTTCTTCACTTCCTCTTATGTGGTAGGAAGCCACCATCCTAATTATTAATTTTTTCACCTTGGAAGGTCGAATGTCTACCTATGTAGCCTACCATCTTTGAATGTTGATAAACTTGAAATTCTTGAAAAACAATGATTGTGTCATCAACCTACCGTATTTTCTATTTCAATCTCTAAAATCCACTATTGTTCGTGTTCAGCCTAAAAACTCTCAAGAAAAACCTAAACTACATTTAATTGCACACCATGGCCTTATCAAATTAATAGTCTTGAAAAAAGCACATGAAGTAAAAGTAGCCTAGAATAGAATAGTCGAAGAGTCTAACCTACCAGAATATTCTAAGTCTACCGAAAATGATCTTGAAGAAGAAAGTCCATCTAAGGAAGATCATGAGTCAGATAGTCAGGAGGAGGAACTTGAGTCCCCAAAATGTAAACACTAACCCACCAAAACTACTAAACCAACTCAACCTACATGAAAGGCTCGGTGTCAGAAACACACTCCTAAAACTCATGAGAAAGGAGATATATCAAGGCATGAATCTAACTTACCCACACCTGAACCAGCTACTGAAACCCTATCTCACCTTTGGGTAAAAAATAATGTTTTACAAATAAAAATTGATAAAATGAGGAGGATTTTGTAGAGCATTCAAAATTGATCCAACGAGCCCTTGCCCTCTAGATAGACATGATTAAGCAAATTTCAATGGATAAGGTGATGAAACTTGTTGATTCCATCAAATGATTACCACCTATTGATGCTTCTCCCAATAAAAGCTCCACCACTAGTAGAAAGTAGAAAAAGTCTATTAATTTTAGTAAAGCAACCTACACCAACAAGCCCTTTGACTTTTCCAAGCTTCTTGAGGAAGAAATATCCCAACCATTCACCAGTCTAACACAACAAAATCAACCAAAAATATTGGATCCTTCCACCAAGATAGGAACTACACCAGGGAATCTTGTCTTAAATGTTGGGATGCCTCCAAAAATTAATGCAGTCATTGACAACATAGTTGCATTAGTTGAGAAACCTTTGCCTTCTCAAACACAAGATACAGTGTAGAGAGAGGATTCCCTCAAGGTTGAGCACATCAAAATAGTCATGGTCAAAACATCGATCGATGAGTAGAAGGCCAAAGAGTAGGTACAAAAGGTGAAACAAGAATGCAAATTGCTTCTAGAAAGACCTCCATCATCAAGAATTTCCACCTGATGGTCACAAGTCAAATAAACTGATAAACTGTTTAAATATTTCATGATTTTTAGACTTAAAATTTATATATTATTATTATTTGTAAAATGTTTAATGTTTTATATCTGTAGATATTTTTGTGACATATATATCTCTAAAATAATATTGTAGATAGTATTTTATATTTGAACTTGTTCGTATATGTAGTGCTTGATGTTTTATGATCACAGTTTTAGCATATTATCGCAGTGAAATAATTTGGAGAACTCATTTTTTTGCTAGGAATTGTTATGTTATTGTGCTCTTGCAGGAACTATTCTCTAAAAACAATTGTAAAAATATATTTTCTATAGATGATCAGATATTCTATGTTTATTGATGAAATTATTTATGTTATAAGTAATTTCAAAAATCATTATTTTCTAATCCGCTTGATAGTTTTTGTAAAATTTGTATTGTCATAGAAATGATTTGTGACAACCTGGAATATTCTACTTTCAACTGCAGAAATATAATTGGGAATTGTGTGTTGTATTGTAATATGTTGGCTTATGTTTAAATTATCTCTAAAAATGTTCATTTCTTAGTGTTTCTACCAATGATTTTTGGAGATAATATCTGATAACCTATTTGCCTATTTTTGAAAAATAATTATGATGTCCTATTTCATGAACTTGCAAATGACTTTCTAAAGATAATGTAAATCTTGATTGATTTTAATATTTCATTTATTTGCAAAGATCTAGATGATGACATCTGATATATGTGTAATATTCGTAATATCTTTTTTATCTCATTTTCTTCACATGCATGAGGACATGCATATATTTCATTTTGGGGGAAATGATGAGTGATTATTTGGCATATATTTTTTGTATTAAGTTGTCTCATTTTTCTATTTAATTTGTGATTATAATATATTTTAAGTGAGTTATTTCTGCTTATTTATGTGATTTATCAGTTAAAATATGGATGCAGTTAATATGACAAATGTGTGCATTTCATGTAAAATATGTCCAAGTTGTGAGTGATTATGCAAGGAAATATTGAAGGATATTCTACAGGTGCACGATGTAGTAGCACAAGCTTCAGGATACACCTTGGATGTGAGAAGATGGACATAAGGATAATGGATTAAGAAGACTCTAGGTGCGGTGATAGAATAGTGGCTGAAGATTATTACAGAATATGGTAGCTAAAGTATGTTATGAAAGATAGTTACCAAAGTATGTTGCAGAAGGTAGCTACTGAATATTGTTACCGAAGAGAAATTTTACTAGCAATTACTTAAGAGAGTTGACCAAGTCAGTTGATCGACATTGCATGCCACATCAGTGACAACATGGCACTCTTACATGGCAATAAAGGATTACAGTCAACTTAGTTAGTTGACTTGTCACATATTCTTCACGAGGATATTGTGATTAATAAATTTGTTTATAAATTTATTTCGTAAAGTTATATAAATAGAATATTTTTAGGTTGATTAGATTCTGATGCAAGATTGTTATGTCCTTCCCATAATTGAAGGGGCATATAGTTATGTGTTATATCTTGTGAAATATCTAAGTTAGTATTATGTTGTTATGTTAGTTCATAAAGTGCCACTTGGACCACTTAGGCTATTTACTGAGTCCAAGTAGAATTAGGAATTGTGTTAGTTTAGATTATTCTTGTTAGTACATAGTTGTCACATTATCAAGTCCACAACTCCACATGGAAAAATACATGGAATAATATTACTTAGAATTGTCCAAGTCACAATATATATTACATAGGGAGACCTTTGAAAAGGTCTAATGGAGAAATATTGAGTGTTCAATGTGTCTTATAATTTTTGAATAAATGCGCCAGCATATACATTTGAATTTTTAGCAATAAAAGTAGTCCATTCTTCACATATGGTAACTGTGTCATTTGTATTTACTGCTTAATTTCTTTTATGTAGTTGTAATTGTAATTTTCCTGCATTTATAGAATAAGAATAATGTTAGTAGTAGTTATGCATCTTAGTTACTAAGATAAAGTAGTTTAGGGGAGAAAGACTTACATTTTCCTCTAGGAGGCAGGGCCCACTCCTACATCTAGTCCCTAATCTCTCGCCCCTAAAATAGGTTAGAAATAGTTAATTAACCTTAGAATATAAAATAAATTAAATTGCATTCTTATAAAACATAAAGTCAGAATAGATAATTAAAACTAACTACACGAGGATCCTCAACAATAGACCAACTCATTAGTAGGTAATTACTATTAGTTATCTTCAAAAATATATCAACTTATCAATAGAATAAATCATAAATAGGTAAATATCATATTTATTGCATAAATCATAAATTGCATTTTATTTTCATTCTTGCACAATTTAATTTTTGTTTATTGTTTTTCTACAAAACCTAAAACTAAAAGAGATCTTAATTAAGCTTAGAATTAATCCCCATGGTACAATCTATACTAGATTCCTACTCTTTAAATATAACCTTGATTACCCTCGGATTGATAAAATTAAATGTAAGCTATTACAGTCAATCATGGATATTTTAAATGCTAACATCCTCCTCCTTGCTCAGAAAATTTGGTCTAGGATGCTTCTTTCCTTCAACTTGTGCTAGGAGATGTTCTTCTTGTTTGATGTAAGATTTTCTTTAGGCAAATTTTTTTTAGAGGTTGATCTGATGTCATCATAAAAAATTTCTATCTTAATTTCTTTTGGACCTTCATGAGTAGCTTCTTTACTAGACTAGATATCTTGAAGCATGTTGTTTACATCATCCAAAAAATATGTCGACCTACTTGCCTTCCAAGTTTTTGAGTACTCTCTTCTTGCTAGATTGATGATTTTATAACACCTAGCTGATGTCATTCTAGAAAAGCTCTAACCATTGAGACTTTCCAAGTTTTGCATTAAAACATATGAAGTGAGTCCAAAATAAATATTTTAGCTTCAAATAATAAGCACATTTTAAGAAATTTCAATCTTAGAATTGATTCCTTAGGATCCAAAAGAAATAATTTGAAATAATTATGGTTTAATAAGGGTTCATAAAGATTAAGCAATAAATAATTTTAAGCAAATAAGTATAAGTGTTGTACTACATGAGCATGCTTAGAATTGTGAATGTATACAAAGAATCTATCTATAGAATCATTATTTCAAAACTCCCTATGATGACCAAATTATCCACATATACATTGATGATTACAATTCCCCCTTGCTCTTTATGATACAAACTTGGATCATATAGATTCCTCTTAAAGCCATGATTTTAAAAATTTTCATTTATTTTTGTATACCACTTGGGTATTTTTCATGTTTGATATGGCAAAGTAGATTGATCCACATATTTATTACTATATTCATCACAATTATGTCTAAAAATTTCCTCATTAGCAACTTTTTCATCTTCAACACTTTCAAGTATTACTAGAACTACGTTAGATGAGGATTCTTATGGGGAGGATGAGAGTGATTTTTCTTCTTTTTCAAAGATGAAATCATGACTAATATATAATTTCTTTATAGCTAGATCAAATAATCTATAGTACTTTGTGTAAACCAAGATCAAAAAACACCAATATAAAGATAAAGTAATCAAAAGCACATTAATTAACACAAGATTGTACAAAATAAATAAGCTTTTATTAACAAGGGTGGATATCAAAATTATATAATAAATGTTCCTCGATATGGGGTTTTACAATGCTTTTGTGATACAAATTTTACAAATAATAGGGTTCTCCAAAACCCTATGTTAATACACTATTGGTATCTTCTTGCTCGTTCTCGATCCAAACAAGGAGTGTGGGTGGGCTTGTGTATCCCTGTGGGGCCACCCTAGCTTCAAAAATTTCTAAAAATATGATCCCTATACTTGCAACTATAAAATAATAAAAATATATTAGAAGCACATGCGAGGGATCCACATTGTGAGGCGCTTAGAAAGATAAAGCTACTAAAACCCTAGATGCTACAATATAATAATATAAACATAAATTATAGGAATGTAAAATTAGTACAAATAACTTCTTACCTTTTCAACATGCTAATTTCTATCTCTACTTCTATCGTTGATGGTTGCAAGGATGCTTGAACTATTATTGATGGTTGTAGGACTGTATTTCTACTATGAGAAACATCCAAATGCATTCTACGATGGTTGTAAATGCACCAAAAGGTTCCAAAAATACCCAAATGCATTCTGTGGACTTTTGAGGGTGTTCAAGGGCTAAGGGAAGTGTCGTAGAACCTGATCTAGTTTACACGAGTTTGGTGATGATAGAAATAGGGGATGCAATGATGATAACAAACAACAAAAGTGATCATGAAGTGGCTAGAGAAGAAGGGCTTAAGGATATATTTTAATGCTGAGAGAGCTTAAGGGATTGAGGATGTAAGGATTTCTCCAGTGCTTAAGGATTATGGGTGCTTAGGGTTTTAAGATTCTAAATATTTAAGGGGTTTGATTAATCAAAATGACTCCTCTTTTATAATTTGCCCTTGAACATGTTAGGGTTTCAATGAAACAAAATGTGTGGCCAAGATTAAAACATGAGTAAGGGTGGAGATTAAGTTTGGGCAAGTGGTATGGATTGATATGGATTGATAGTTGAGATTAAAAATGGCAGATGGCTAGGATTAATTCATATAAATACACATATTTATTGAATATATATAAATATAATATATAAAATATTAATATCTATACATATATTAATTATATATTTAGATATAAATAATAGATGACTGTGATTGAAGGACATGGATGGATGACAAGTGGCTAGATTTTGGTGTCTACAAATACCTCTTTTTGTACCGCATTGCGTGAAACACAATGTGGTACAAAAATATAAGACACCTATTTTGGCATGATGAAGCAAATTTCTTTCCTTGGAATGTAAAGATGATTTTGAAGACAAAAGAATTTGTATGTGTAGATTACTCCCTCAATTGGTGAATGGGTGAAAAATGAATCTCATGAACCAATTGATAGAATTGTGTGGAATTATGTAGGTGAATGGTGTAAGTGCAAGTGTATGATGTAAGTACAAATGAATGATGTAAGTGAATGATATGAATGATGTAAATTGATTCCATTTTTGTCCCAATGGATGAAGGGATTGTTGTAAAATGCAATTGGTTGATTCTATTTTTATCCTAATAAAAAAAATGTTTTGCCAAGTGTATATGCCATGATCATGTAAGATGTATCCCATTGTGGGAAATCAAAATCAATTTTGGTTACCCCAAGTTTGGGGTGATTCCATGCTATTGAAGAAAGTACCTTTTGGCATCATTAAAATGCAAAGTGATGAAAATGTAGAATATCAAGAACCAATCATCCTAGGATCAAATGATTTCTAGGAGGCACCTCCTAGTGACTATGCACGAATTCTAAATTTGAAAGAGAATGTTGTAGTGTGAATTATCCATGTTTCAAGCCCCATAGACAAGGCCATCAATGATAGCTTTTGAGCAAATTAATCTGAGCATAGTCACAATAAAAAATGATGGATCAAATGTAATTTTATTTCAAACAAAGAGATATTAAAAAATGGCCAAGCGTCCTTATGGTAATTTATCCATCTTACCGAATTGCATGGACAACCAATCGATGCAATTGCTAAGGAGATAGAATAGACCACTAGATACAAGGTTCACTTGAAATTGTATGAGAACTTGTAAAATGTGCAAATGCAATGATTTATGGATGAAAATGATGTTGAAATGAACATGTGATGATGAAAAATGCATTGATGAATGGATTGCATGATTTTATGAATTTTTGTATTTTTTGGAGTGTTTTGAAGCAATTTTATGATTTTTGGGTTGCAAATAGAATTTAACCACCCAAATTAATCCATGTTATCACAAATATGAATGAAATAATGATGTGGATGATTATACTAATTAATGTGGTTGTTTTGTGAAATTTTAAACCATTTTGACATGTTTTGAAGCTTGTTAGGTGATTTTCCAACTTTTGGTCACAAGCAAAAATTAAATGCCCAAATCACTTTTTGTTTTCACAAAACATGGTATGATGATAAAATGAATGTATGGATGCAATTTAGATTGATTTTGTGGAGGTAAGATACCTTTTTGAATCATTTTTATATTTCTACAAATTTTGACACCAAACGTTAGCTAGCATCCAGAAAATGCGTAGATGCCAGTAAGAGTTTGATATTTTGTATATATTGGTTAGTGTTTCAATGTACCTGTGAATGCCCATGGGAATTCCAGTGCACCATAAATAGCTATAAATAGCCTACAAAGGTAAAATTAGATTTATTCTTGCATTTTCAAATTCCAGAAGCTGCATCTAAGGAATTGAGTGAAGTGAAGTGGAGTGAAGGAGTGAATTCGAGTGGAAGCTATGGAAATAGAGGGTGCAGATGTGGTAGTAGGAGCAAAGATGCATGTTTATAAGGTAAGTACCCTTGGTACTCTTTATTTGGACTTGTGCATTTTTTTTTGAAATTATGCAATGTATGTGGCATTAATGTGTTTTCATTGTACATGTGTTGTGTTGCAATTTAGGATCTTGGAGGCTCAACATTAGTTATTGCCTCTCATCATTGGGGTGAGAAAAGCATTCATGGATGAGTAGTGGGAAAAAGTGGGGTTTGCTGGGCATCTTGGATTGATGTGGTGAGGATGTATGAGGGCCATCTCTCTATATTTGTAGAGAGATGGGATCCAGATATAGGGACATTTTAGCTCCCTACTGGAGAGGTGATAGTGACACTTGAGGATGTATACCACATCCTCAAAGTACCAGTGGAGAGGCTATATTTTGAGGTTGGACACAATAAGAGGCATGATATGAGTTGGATCTTTGGAGATAGATGGTAGGGTGTGAGTGTGAAGGGTAGAGGGATAGGTACTTGGGATGTATTGGACTAGAATTTGGAGGCATTACCTACCTTGGTCATGTTTGTGTTGGGAAACATAGTAGCCCCAAACATCACTAGCTATAGGTTCCCATGAAATACGATCAGACTAGTGTATGGATTGATCAATGAGCCTTGGATGTATGTATGGGCACATGATTTGTTATCACAACTATACCAAGATTTATATGAGGTGAGTAGGTGGGGGTGAAAGGGACTAGGGTGTAGTGTGTTGCTATAGTGCTAGGGTTGGGAGTACTTTAGTGTGGCTTGGCTTGTGGGCTTACCTACTGAGGTGGAGGATGGGGAGCAGTCCTACAATTTGAGATGGTGATTGAATGAGGAGGTATAGTCGAGTTGTCCTATTTGGACTAGCTAGGAATACAAATATTTGTGGGCTAGGTTGACACCTACTCAGGTGCTTTAGAGGCCATGGTGAGGAGCCAGGTGGACTGATGATGGGGAGTAGCTACAAAGGATTTGATAGGCTAGGTGGGTGGTTGGGAGACATAGGAGTGATGTGGAGTTGATCCAGTTCTCATAGGTGCTATGGTAGTTTGGGCTAATATAGGGGGTTACTAAGGCACTAGTGATATATAGGAACCATCAGGATAAAATGAGTATACCTTTTATTGAGGATTGGAGGGTGAACTATGAGGATGACAAGGAGATATATCTCCTCTATGTGGATGATGTAGGGACTACTATCGAGTATGCTATATGGTTCACTATATAGCCACCATGGGTACTAAGTATAGCAATGTATGAGGGAAATATGGATTAGGATGAGGTGGAGGAGGCATATGAGGCTCCCAAACATCAAAGATACCTTAGATATAGCAATCGATGTAGACATGCTAGGGTTGTAGTAAAGAAACCTATAGGGATTGGAGGTGATGAATATGACATGGATGATATAGAGGAGGTTCTAGAGAGACCTCCAATTCAGAGTAAGGAGGATTGGATAAGGCTCGAGTAGCTGGTGGTAGAGTGAGATGCAGTGATAGTGGCTCATGATGTAAAGGTAGCTTGGTTGAAGATGGAGCTATAGGTATATATGGCTATATGTGGATGTGAGGATAGGATCACGAGACTCCAAGAAGAGCTACTTGAGAGGGACCATCATCAAAGAAATTATGAACTATACCTTCGGTCTTGAGATGGATACATATAGGATTTGGAGGATTCATTGATGTAGCACCACATTGGGCTATCAGATCCACCCTCCTCATCCATATCTAGGTCTGTTAGGCATAGTGAGTCTAGGTATAGTTGCTCTAGGTCTAGGGATCCTTCAAGATCATAAGGGTTCTGTTATAGGTTTTAGCTAGTGCTTAGATGCACTTTTTGTATATGAGCCTTGGTGCTCCATTGTGTATAGCCTTCAAGCATTCATTTTACATGCAATATATATATACATGGTTTTTACTTTTGTGTGAATATATGTGTATATGTGTGATGGATGATAATGCAATGAAAATGTATATGAATACAAATGAATTAATTATCTAATGATCATTTATAATTTAGATTTTACTTGACCATTGATAGAATTTTTGTTTAATCAAGTGTACCAAAATGGTGGCATGTGAAATGGAAGACTCATGTAATGATATTGATGTTAATATGGAAGAAGATATGGATTTTTATATTGAAGATATGAATGTTGATATGGAAAAATGATATGTTTTGTAGAGACTTGGAAATGCTAGTGATATCAAACAAACTCACTAAATACTGCCTAATTTCTCTAGGACCAAATATGTGTGCAGTGAATTCATTTACCCAATCAAGAGCATGTTAATGACTCGAGTCAATCAAGAACCAATGTGTGTACAAGTGAGTTTATTAACCCATACTGAGTAAATTTGGGTGAAACCTATTATGGAGAAGACCAAGAAGCTATCTTGTCCTTATGTGCGATCAGAGATCTCTTTAAAAGAGACGTGTCACCATGCATGAGTGTACTCCACTTCTAGTCAAGTGTCTATTGTAACAACCCCAATTTTTACTACTCATACACTAATTTTTCTTATACCTATATTCATATTTGTCCACCTTTCAATGAGTTAAGAATATAATAATGATCTAAGACAAAGATATCCCAAATGAAAAGTAAGTAATCCGAGCCACAAAAGATTAATTCAAAGTCACATTTAAGTAGAAGCACCAACTTCTACAATTTATCCAAATCCATTCATAAATAGGAGCACCAAATACTACAATTCCATAATGCCATAACCAAATGGTATGAGGATAATACAATGGCCATGTCCATCATGTCATCACCAAATGGCATGAGGACATCTCAATGGTAATACCATTTTAGGAGAACTATCCCTCACCAAAGAGAATCGTTCCTCATCCTCTCCTTACTATCCAAGAAGACTAGTAATTAGGAGAAATTCATTAATATATTATTCCTCATGAAAAATTACATATGACTTAGGATATTTGTCTTAAGCATCATTATAAAATTTACTCATTTACAAGGTGTTTATGGTTTGGTGATTGTTTGTCATCTTCCCAAATGTATTGAGTGCTTGGTTTGCTTCTAATTATCTTAGATTAATGGTATTATTTTATCTCATATTGTTGTGTAGGTCATCCATAAGTTTTATTCTACACTATTGTAATCAATAAGAGATAGAAATTATAAACATCCATTAATCATCATACATTTGATAAAATATACTAATCAAAGTATTTCCATTACTTGATCAATTTCCAAATCATATATCACCTAACATTTATTTGAGGTGAATACTACATTAGAAGTCTTCCTTTATAATATACATAAGCATGTAATCCAAAATACATCAAATATTACAAATCATGGCTGTTTATGCAACAATTATTTCAGCCATCCAAAATTACAATGAAACTATCTCAAAACAAGCTTATACAAAATGACTAGTAATAGTCTTCAATAATTATAATCCGATTCTTCTTTGGAAGGTTTTTAATTTTTCATGGTGTGAGAGATGATAGTGAAGGGATCAGGACAACTCAAATGTAAAATATTCCAAATGCATTACATGCAAACCATGCTTATCTTATGCAACCATGCATCAATTATTTGCCAAATGTATAACACATTTCAAGAAATCACCAAGCATGAATTTCCACAAATTCATCCATATTTAATATTTTTCATAATAAGGATTACTTGCTTAATATCCTTCATCATTCATTTGGATTATCACCAAACATATGGAAGAGTTCCATACCTCTTCCTAAGGAATGGACACCAATCCATTCCTCACAAAACTAGAAGATCTTCCATTCTTATAGTTGGTTATATTCCATTATGAAATTTAATATACAACATAGGATTTTTTATTGACATAAATATTTTATACAAAATCTATAATTTTTAGAAGTCTATTCAAGTTGTCTATCTTGATTTCACTAATTATTTTTCATTCTAATTTCATCATACGATAGTTTATAATCTAATTCTAATCATACAATAATTGATTTGGAATTTTCTTCACAATATTAAAATGCAGAGTGATTCCATAAAGTAAACAAGGCTACACTTCATTTGAAACTAAGCTACATATAATTTAACATATACATTCCAAGACATAAAGAAAATTTCTTTAAATTTAAACTTTAACAAATAACACAAAGACCCTTCCATTTAATCAAGGAGTGGTACTTAATCCTTTATACTAACAGATCATGATTCCACATAGTAACAATTATCAAAATGTTATTTTCATATTGAATGGCCTTTCAAGGGTTAATGAAACTACTAAATTGACCTTACATGATCCATGATAGTTTAGCCATATTGGTTTGATTGGTTTGTGTCAGACTTTCATCGACGGTTAGGTGATTAGGCCTGATTATTGCTTGGCTACTATGATTGTGGAGTTTTGGCTCCTTTATCACTCCCTTCCTTACACTACATATGTATGAAGTCTACCAAATAATGTAATATGGACCATACCAAAGAGATGAGAATGGATACAGGCTGAGATATCCAATTCAAACATCATGCTATGAGTAAAAAAGAAATACAATGACGATCTAAAAATAAGAGACCTATAGGTTCATTGTCCCAGTTACTACCTTAATATATGGTTAGGAAGACTATGTATAACAGTTTTGAGGATTAAATAGAGACTATATGCTAGAAATTATATGGAAGATAGTGGCAAACATCATACGGATTGCTTTTGGTTGACAATGAGACCTATATTATTTTGGGAGATCACCAAATTATAACATAACCCTTAGCAGAGTGGTATTGGATTATGTAAAGATTCATTTAGGTTAATGTCCATTCTAGTTGGTGTTATGCTGAACTCTACAAGGTAGTAGAGGTATTTGGATGGTTTATGACAAAATAAACCTTTTGATAGTCCTCAATAGAGCTCCATCATCAGATAGAGAGACTTAGGTTGGTGTCCATATTGGGATTTTTAGATCTATGGTATAGATGGCATAACACAAAGTCAGTGAAGGTGGGGATGGGATTCCAATTGGTTTTGATATACCAATCCAAATATTGGTAACTGATTGTCAATCATATGATGATATTGCAGTTACAATTTGAAATAGACAACTTCTGTGCAAGGTGATGTATATTAAGATTAATAGTAGGAAAGGATTTAGATATAAAAATTAGAATCCATGATTGATTATGGTAATCTATAGCCAACATATGTGATGTGAATACATTCACCCTAGTTTATGAGTTGGTGTTTGAATACTGCCTAACGAGTAAAATGTAGATAGAGAATATCCTTTAAATAAATACTCTTTAGAAGGTGTGAAAAATGCATTTGTGGCTCAATATTATAATTCATATGGTGCATTTATGCAATCATAATCTAAATTTTTAAACTATCATATAATGCATACATGCATTATCGTGTCAACAAGAAATTTCTAGATATAAAGTAAGGAGGATTAGCTACGAGATAATCAAGCATTCCAAATAGGGAATAGCTAGGAAAGTCTACGCAATTAGTAAATATACTATCTATATATGCAAAAATAAATAAAATAGGAGTGGAAAGCTCCCACATGAAACTTTATCCAGGTGGTGTCTCCTCTAGACTTGTATATCTCTCTCCTATATTTTCCAGCCTCCTCATAACATAACCTGACTTTTTATCAATCTTAATGGTAATTTATAGCTCCATTTTTTACAGACCAAGAAAGATAATTCTAAAAGTATATATTATTTTAATGGAAAGGGTGGCTCATTTTTTCTTGTGTCCCCCCATTTCTAGGCAGCTACTACTATTTTGTAGGTGGGTGTTACAGGGTTGAAACTGGATGAGTCTCACCTACCATTTTAGCCATTCTAAAGCAACCATGTGGAGTAATTCTTAGGTATCACCTACTAATTATGATGAGAACATGAGCTTTACCTATTGAGTTATCATTGTCATAATTTCCCTTCTCATATCTGGTGGTCAATCTTCCACCTATGAGAATACATGTTCCTACAATCAAGTAATGCAACGCAACATCATTTTATCTTGATAGAAACAAACATAATGTAAATATATCAAGCATTAAAATAAGCTATCATAACACAAATAGCATCTTAATAAGGTTCCTCCAAGGTGGGATGTGACATACTCCCCCCTTAGATTAAACACAATCCTCTATGTTTTCCTGCAATATTACATAAAAGTCAATAAAACATAGTTTTTGCATAGTCTTCACTTTTCATAAGTGGTATGTAGTTCAACCCATATTATTACATAACATCATAAAATAAATAAGGAAAGTGTCTTTTCATGTCTTCCACTTTTTTCCAAGTGGAGTTCTTTTTAGAATATTGGTCCCATTGGACCTTACATTGATCAATATTTATTTTTCTCATTGTCTTGGAACAAAATTCCAAGATCTTCATAGGTCTCACCTCAAAGGTTGTTGGATCTACCATCTGCAAATTAGAAACATCTAACACATGATCAAGATCAATAATATATCTCCTAAGTAGGGATACATGAAAAGTATTATGGATCTTTGATAGGTTAGGTGGATAAGTCAAGATGATAGGCTACTGAACTTATTTTCTCCACAATCTCAAATGGACCAACAAATCTAGGATCCAATTTTGTTGATTTAATAGCACTCTTCTTAGGTTTTACCCTTAGAAATACTCTATCACCCATAGAGAATTCTCTAGGTGTTCTTTTCAAATATGCATAACTCTTTTGTCTATCCATGGCTTCCTTGAGCCTTTGTCGGATTAGTCCTAGCTGCTCTTCCATTATTCTAACCATTTTTGGTCCAATGACAACCCAATCCTCTAGATTATCCCATGATAATGGAGTCCTACATCCTCTGCCATACAAGGCTTTTAAAGGGGCCATATTCAAGGAAGAATGATAGCTATTATTATAAGCAAACTCAACCAAATACAAATAGTCTTCCCAACGAGACTTCTGGTCCATGCAATACATGCATAACATATCTTCCAAAACTTGGTTAACCCTTTTTGTCTGTCCATCCATTTCAGGATGATATGCAGAACTGATATTCAAAGTTGTGCCAATTGCACGATGGAGAGCCTACCAAAACTCAAAAGTAAACCTAGAATCCCTATCAGAGATAATCATCTTCAAAAATCCATACAACCTAAAAATTTCTTTTGCAAATCTATTGGCAACAACTACATCATATGTAGTACTTCTTAGTATAAAATGTGCACCTTTGGTAAGTTTATATACTATAAAAAAAATGCATCATGTTGATATTTTATCTTAGTAAAATCGATAATAAAATCCATTGATATCACCAACCATTTTTGAGTGGGTATATTATGAGAAAACAATTTTCCTACTAGATGCTGATGTTCACATTTCACCTTCTAACACTACAAACATCGTGCCACAAATTCAATGATATATTTCTTCATGGTAAACCAATAAAAAGGTCTTTTTCATATTTTACCTCCTCTTGGATCCGAGATGATTGAAATAAGGAGAATTATGATCTTCATGCATAATCACTCTCCTTAAATTACCCATTGCAGGTATAACTACTCGATCTTTAAAGCATAAAAGTCCATCCTTTATGCTATAATATTGATTTTCATTAAGATTTTGTTCAACTTTATCCTAAATTTCACTACATTCTGGATCCTGGCACTGCATTTTTCTGACTTGCCCCATTAAATCCACATGACTACAAGTCAAAGCGGCTATATGCTTTCTTCTACTTAAGGCATCAGCGAATTTATTTTCCTTTCCTTTGATATATTCAATACCAAAATCATATTCTACTAGGAATTCTATCCATCTTCTTTGTCTAGCATTTAATAATGGTTGAGTAAAGATATAATTCAAACTCTGGTGATCAGTTCTTAACTCAAATGGTCTACCCACCAGATAGTGTCACCAAATTTTCAAAGCATGTACAACTGCAACAAGTTCTAAATCATGAGTAGCATAGTTAACTTCATGTTTTTTGAGTTTTCTAGACTCATATGCTACTACAAAATTATCTTGGGATAGGACTCCTCCAAGTCCTTCCAAAGAGGCATCAGTGCAAACAAAAAAATTTCTTGCGAGATCTAGGATCTTCAATATAGGAGCTGATGTAAGATTCTATTTAAGCAAATTGAATGTTGCTTCACATTTTTCTATCCACTTAAACTCCTTTCCTTTATTTTGAAGGTTGGTTATTGGATATGCAATCTTGGAGTAATATTTTACAAACCTCCTATAATAACCTGACAAACCCATGAAGCTTCTTACTTCTATCACATTTGTTGGAGGTGGCCAATTCAAAATGGCTTCTATCTTCTTTGGATCAACTGCGATCCCATCTATTGATATAATATGCCCCAAGTAATGCACTTGTGGGACATAGAATTCACATTTGGACAAATTCCCATAGAGTTAGTTTTTCCTTAAAAGATCTAGCACTATCCTCAAGTTCTTATCATGTTCCTCTCTATTACGATAATAAATCAAAATGTCATCCAAGAATATCAACACAAACCAATCCAACTATTTTCTAAACACACTATTCATCAAATTCATGAAAGTTTCTGGTGCATTAGTCAATCCAAATGGTAGGACTGTAAACTCATAGTGACCATATCTAGTCTTGAATGCGATTTTATGTGTGTCTTCTTCTCGGATTCTCAGTTGATGATATCCTGATTTTAGATCAATCTTTGTGAAAATGAAGGCATATTTCAATTGATCAAACAAATCTTCTATCCTTGGAAAAGGATATCTATTCTTGATAGTTGCCTTGTTTAACATTCTATAATATATGCATAATCTTAATGAACCATCTTTCTTCTTCACAAATAAAACAGGTGCTCCCCAAGGTGATACACTTGGTTTTATTAATCCCTTCTCTAGAAACTCCTGAAGTTGCACTTTCAATTCCTGCATCTCGATGGGATTCATTCTATAAGGAGCTCTATGGATAGGTTTTGTTCCTGGAATTAACTCAATAGTGAAATCAAATTCATGTTTAGGCGGTAATCCAAGTATTTCATCAACAAATACATCATGAAATTCTTGTAAAAGTGGAAATTTTCCAAACATTTATTCCTTTGAAGTTTCCTCTTTTTCCTTGAGCTTGACTACATAAACCAGTCCTCCTTTTCTAATAGTTTTCTTCAATTGCATTGCTGAAATTAGTATTGGTTGAAATTCTCTTGTTTCACTATACATCCTTTGCCTTTATTTGTCTTCATTGGTAAAATCAATCCATATCTCTTGGAAATTTACCAAGGCTTCGTGAGCCTTCAACCAATCTATTCCCAAGATGATGTCAAAATCATGTAGGGGTGCTACATATAAATACCACCTAGTAAAGCCATTGGGTAAGGTGATTTGAGTTGAGGAAAAACATTGATTAACATGATAAGTTTACCCTGATCCATACTCAACCTTCCACCCTTGTGCCAAAGATCCTAGGTTTTTCTGGCATATCCCTTACTAGGTTACTAGAAATAAAGCTATCGGTAGCCCCACTATCAATTAAAATTTTAACTTCTTTGTCAAAAATTTTACCATTTAGTAGTAGAGGTGTAGCTTGTCCATCCAAGTTTTGCATTTCTATTGTTGCATAAATATTGTGATTAGTCCTATCAGAACTAGTGCTTGCACATTGTGGACAATTAATGGTAAAATGTGAACCTCCACATTTGAAGCACTTTAAACTTGAATTTTAATCTCCTTCTTGAACCTGATTTCTTGTATCCACTTTTTGTAGTGAAATTGACTGCTTAGGAGTGGAAATATCTATTATTATTGTTGGAGTAATTGTTATTCTTGTGGCAAAATTCTTTCTTGAAATTCTTTTTACCACCATTTTTGTGCTTCTCAAATTTTGGATTTCCTTTGTTCTTTTGATTTTATCCATAATCCCACTTCCTCTTTTTTTGAAACTTCTATCCCTTGTTTGACCATTTTGTGGAACTGTTGTGAGTTTCAGTGGTTGTCTGAGTAGACTCTGTCCTTCAAGCCATATCATATGCTTCTTGTATAGTTTTGTGAACATGCACACATATCACATCTCTTATCCTAGGCTTCATTCCTAGGATGAATTTGTGTATCTTCATCTCATTATCCTAATTGTAATATGGCACATATTTAAGTAGTCTTACATATTGTTCAAAGTATTCCTCCATATATTTTGATCCTTGTTGAAGTGCAAAGAATTCCTTATATTTATTCAAATAGAATTGCTTTGTAAGGAATCTATCCTTGAAAGCTTCACAAAAAATTCCCATTTCAACTTGTTAGGTTTGATCTTAAATTCCTATTTATAAGTATTCCACCATTTAATACCTATATCTCCCAGATGAGCAAGAGCAAATATAGTTTTGGTTTCAAAGGAGTAATTTCTCATGGAAAAATGAAGTTCAAGTTCTTCTAACCATGACTCGGTTGCATCTTCTCCTCCTTTTCCAGTGAATTTAGTCACTTTAATATACTTTATGTCATTGCCCATTTCTCTCTTCATGCGAGCCTTTTTTTATTGCTCCTTGAGATATTCATCATCCTCATTCACATCATTAAGAGGATTTACAACTTTTGGAATTCCTATCTCATGGTTGTCATTGTTGTGTTGTGGACTAATAGTTTGCAAAATATGATTAATTTAACATTGCATTATAGAAATCATAGTAGTGAGGTTCTCCATATATTTTTTGGAATTCCTAGAACTTTCTCCTACTTGTCTGGGTTTGGAACTATTTGGACTAGTTTTTTTCAAGGTTACTTTCTTCTTACTTCTCAGTATTATTGCCATGTTATCCTAGAAGTAAAGAGTTGTATTAATTTTCATTCTTTTTCATTGTTGAAATTCTAGATAACTATATTTCATCATAAATTCTCAAATAATATATTATCACTAGGTTCATTCCCTAGTTTCATCTACTAACTCTTGTTGTTGTTCATACACACTTGAAAATAATAAGTCAAAAGACATATACATTGAGTAATTTCCCAAAAGAGTCTAAGGTACACCACTTAAAACCCATGGAAGGAGGGTTCACTTAGCTCTTCTCCTTTTGAATGACTATGGATCTATTCATGGGAGAAAGGAACTCAAACATCAATAATATCAAGTACTGACATGTCGCAATTTTGTGACCCGAAACAGAGAGACAAAGCAGAGAGCAAAGCTGTCACGATATCGTGACATGTCACGATTTCGTGACCCGAGAGGTGAGGAGGAGGCAGAAAGGAAATATGTCATGATATCGTGACATGTCACGATTTCGTGACTAAAAAGGAGAAATAAGAGCCGGAAAGGAAAGATGTCACGATATCGCGACATGTCGCATTATCGCGACCAAAAGCCGAGAGAAGGCTCAAGAGAGAAAAGTGTCATGATATCACGACATGTCGCATTATCACGACCAAAATCTGAGAGAATACACAAGAGAGAAAAGTGTCACGATATCGTGACATGTCACATTTTTGTAACCAGAAGACGAGAGGAGGCGCAAGAGAGAAAAGTGTTGTGATATCACGACATGTCGCATTTTCACGACCAGAAGATGAGAGGAGGCACAAGAGAGAAAAGTTTCACGATATCGTGACATGTCGCATTTTCGTGACCAAAGGATGAGAGAAGGCACAAAGGAGAAAAAGTGTTGCTGTATCACGACATGTCGCATTTTCATGACCAAAGGACGAGAGAAGGTGCAAGGGAGGAAAAGTGTCATGATATCATGACATGTCGCATTTTTGAGACCAAAATACGAGAGAAGGCATAGGAGAGAAAAAGTGTTGTGATATCGTGACATGTCGTATTATCATGACTAAAAGAGAAGAGGAAGAGGAAGGAGGAAAAAGTGTCGCGATGTCGCGACATGTTTGCAAAGAAGAGAAAAGTGTCGCGATATCGCGACATGTCACATTTTCATGACCAAACAAAAAAAAAGAAATGGTAGGCGATTACAGGGGCCGTTACAGAGGAAATTATCGAGCGGTGGGTATACCGAACGCCATCATTGGGTGACAGGTGGACAGAGTCTATAGTGGCAGCACTGGACAAGCACATGGCACCAAGGTGCAATGAAAGCAGGCGAAGATCAAGAGTCAAAAAGAAAGACATTTCAAAAGCCAAGACAACAAAGAGGCACGAGAGATGAAACGAAGGGTCAAAAAAGGGAGACGAAGAGTCATGCCAAAGATTTTAAAAGGGGAAGCAAAGGCATGCACAAGGGGTTGGAAATGGCTGAGACAGAGTTGCAGACATGAAGGCAAGAGGGCCATTCTAGACCTGTTTGAGCTGTTTTCTTCCAGGGTCGAAAAACTGTCGAGACAGTGTTGTAGACGTGAAGGCAAGAGGGCCATTCTGGACCTGTTTAGGCTGTTTTTCTTCCAGAGTTGGAAATGTTGTAATAGAAAAAAAATAAATAAACTATCTTTTAGGATAAAGGAGTTTATTTGGCAGACTGCTGCCATTATTGTAATCTTTTTTTGAGTTTAATGAATGAGATTTGAGTATTTGGGCTGAGCGATTTTGGCTCCCCCATCGGTTTTGGTTTCAAAGGAGTAATTTCTCATGGAAAAATGAAGTTCAAGTTCTTCTAACCATGAATCAGCTGCATCTTCTCCTCCTTTTCCAATGAATTTAGTCACTTTAATATACTTTATGTCATTGCCCATTTCTCTCTTCATGCAGGCCTTGTTTTCTCGCTCCTCAAGATCTTCATCTTCCTCATTCACATAATTAAGAGGATTTCCAACTTTTGGACTTCCTATCTCATGGTTGTCATTGTTGTGTTGTGGACTAATAGTTTGCAAAATATGATTAATTTAACATTGCATTATAGAAATCATAGTAGTGAGGTTCTCCATATATTTTTTGGAATTCCTAGAACTTTCTCCTACTTGTCTGGGTTTGGAACTATTTGGACTAGTTTTTTTCAAGGTTACTTTCTTCTTACTTCTCAGTATTATTGCCATGTTATCCTAGAAGTAAAGAGTTGCATTAATTTTCATTTTTTTTCATTGTTGAAATTCTAGATAACTATATTTCATCATAAATTCTCAAATAATATATTATCACTAGGTTCATTCCCTAGTTTCATCTACTAACTCTTGTTGTTTTTCATACACACTTGAAAATAATAAGTCAAAAGACATATACATCGAGTAATTTCCCAAAAGAGTCTAAGGTACACCGCTTAAAACCCATGGAAGGAGGGTTCACTTAGCTCTTCTCCAGTCGAATGACTATGGATCTATTCATGGGAGAAAGGAACTCAAACATCAATAATATCAAGTACTGACCTTGTCCTTACCAAGTGTGCATCATTTAGAGTTATGGAACTTATGTTTTGAGTTGCTTTGTTTCATGCCCAAATATTTTTCTAACCTAGATATAATTAGAATCCATTAGTTAGCTTGGGCTCTGATACCAACTGCAACAACCCCAATTGTTACTACTCATCCACTATTTTGTTTTATACCTATATTCATATTTGTCTACCTTTCAATGAGTTAAGAATATAATAATGATCTAAGACAAAGATATCCCAAATGAAAAGTAAGTAATCCGAGCCACAAAATATTAATTCAAAGTCACATTTAAGTAGAAGCACCAACTTCTACAATTTATCCAAAGCCATTAATAAATAGGAGCACCAAATCCTATAAGTCCGTCATGCCATCACCAAATGGTATGAGGATAATACAATGGCCATGTCCATCATGTCATCACCAAATGGCATGAAGACATATCAATGGTAATACCATTAATTTAGGAGAACTATCCCTCACCAAAGATAATCATTTCTCCTCCTCTCCTTACTATCCAAGAAGACTAGTAATTAGGAGAAATTCATCAATCTATTATTCCTCATGAATACTTACGTATGACTTGGGATATTTGTCTTAAATATCATTATAGAATTTACTCATCTACAAGATGTTGATGGTTTGGTGATTGTTTGTCATCTTCCCAAATGTATTGAGTGCTTGGTTTGCTTCTAATTCTCTTAGATTAATGGTATTGTTTTATCTCATATTTTTGTGTAGGTCATCCATAAGTTTCCTTCTACACTATTGTAATCAATAAGAGATAGAAATTATAAACATCCATTAATCATCATACATTTGAAAATATACTAATAAAAATATTTCCATTACTTGATCAATTTCCAAATCATATATCACCTAACATTTATTTTAGGTGAATACTACATTAGAAGTCTTATTTTCTAATATACATAAGCATGTAATCTAAAATACATCAAATATTACAAATCTTGGTTGTTTATACAACAATTATTTCAGCCATCCAAAATTACAATGAAACTATCTCAAAACAAGCTTATACAAAATGAATAGTATAATAGTCTTCAATAATTGTTGTTCGGTTCTTCTATGGAAGGTCTTAAATCTCCATGGTGTGAGAGATGATAGAAATAGTACCAAGACAATTCGGATGCAAAATATGCCAAATGCATTACATGTAAACCATGCTTATCATATACAACCATGCATCAGTTATTTTCCAAGTGTATAACACTATTGGGTAAAACATTGGTTAGTTTTTCTATGGTTCAATTAATTACCTCCATTTAATTGTCAACCTAGGGTAGCTCATAGTCTTGTGAGCAATCGTGCAAAATCTATGCTTGTAATTTCTCCTTCAAAGATGAGTCCCTTAGATTATGGTTTAGGGAGTATTTGGTATTCTTTGAAGTTTATATTTAAACCAATAATCTCATGCTAAGTCTAAGAAAATAGGACTGAAAAACATTTAAAATCTAAATGACTACCTTGCTAGAAATCACAGAAAATAGGAGAAATAATTGGAAATAAATTAATCTATGAAAATAAATACAAAAAATAGGGGAAATAGGGAAGAAATATATTGTAAGTGGGCCCATGCTTCCATAAGGTTCTACCCATGGTAAAATGATCACCGGATGCTTTTAGAAGAGTTTTACAGGAAAATGCTCAAAGAATTTATTAATAGTTGTAGCAGAAGAAAATTACAAGAAAGTCCAGGGGGTATTCTTCATGGGTGACTTGCATATTTAAAAGATATGCAGCCAACCCTATTAAAATTATTAGGATTAATTAGAAAATAATTTGTTGTTACAATTATTTACTTAAATTAAGGAATCAGGCAAAATATTGTGATATTTCAACGTATTCTATTTCCAAAATATGCCTAATATTTATTTACCCAATTTATATAAATAATTTATGTATCAATTGGAATATGGGTGATGAGTAACATTTTATGTTGTCCCATATTTGGTTTCAATACTGGAATTCCTTTCATGCTGGTTTCTAAAGTTTCACTCTGTTCTACCGACCACAGAGTCGTGCTGAAGTTTGGTGTTAGTGGAAATTAGGCATCATGTTTGAAGAAGTCAGGAAGCAGGCACCTTATATGCAGAAGTTGAGAAGTAGGTGCATTTCATCGTACAATAAGAAGTAGGCACATTTCACCATACAACAAGAAGTAGGTTTTTTTTGCCATATAATGGAAAGCAAGTGCCTTTCACCGTACAATGAGAAGCAGATGCCTAATGAAAAGCAGGTGTCTAACGAAAGTTAGGTGCTTAAAAGGAATTTGGGTACCTAAATTCGTACCTCTTTACTGATATTTCACAAATATTTTTTTCCTTCATTAAATTGCAAGTGCTAGGTCTGAGTTGGACCTCAATGAAAACATGCCAAAATGCAACAATTTCCACTAAATCTATACAAATTACACTTAAAGACAAATATTAGAAAACATGAAAAATAAACTATTAATTATATATATAACTTCCATAAAATATTTATATATACAAGAATATATGTCACACATTATGGGGAAAAGAGTATAAAAAATGAGCAATTCTATGGCTCATCATCCCCCCATGTTTAAGGGGTGGCATGTCCCTGTGCCACTTTAAACTGGTAATTACCAATTCTATTCACTTCATCCCAATAAGCCTTTTTGGTCTGTGTCCTATTATTCTTAGTGGCCTTGGCTTTTTATTTGTCCCAGATATTTTACCCCTTTGGTTCCTTGGGAGCGACTATCTCCTTACCCTACTACTTCTGGAATTTGTTGCACCAAATAGGTTCACTTGGCCCTACTCTCTTCTTAGATGGTTCTCTGGTCTAGGCCACCTTACCTTTATCAACATCCAGATAATAACTAGAGAAATTGGTGGTATCCTTTTGGAATGTAGGCTTAGCCATTTTCTAGTACTCATGGTGAAGTTGTAATTTTTCACCCATGGGCACTGATTCTTTATCACAAAATGGGATGCTTGATTCCTTAGCAACCTTGGTTGTGGTTAAATATGCCCTTGTTGGGTCAAGCTAAGGTTCAACTTGGACCTCTTTATTTGCCATAGGGGGATTTCTGCTGCTTGATACCATATTTTCCTATTGCACAAGGCCTAGAAATACCATCATTTTAAAATATACCTACATCCTTGAAGGTTTTTCATCCTCTGACCCATACAAGTACTAGAACTACTCAGGTTGGGCAACTAGAATTTTATTGCAAGGCCTACTAGATTACTCCCTTGCCTCATTTTATAATTCCTTGAGGGCTTTCATGGAGGTCTTCTTCCAATTCTTCTTGTCTGCCTTAATTTCTTCCTTAAGCTCCTCAAATTTTTGTTTTAAGTAGCAAACATATTCATTGCTACCTCCCATTCCTCATCAAAATCTATTTTTGATTCATTATAAGATTTGATTCCCAATGCCTTCAACTTGGCAACTCTTGCTCTGGTTCTGGATCATAATTGAGATGGCCTTATGGCTTTTTTATTTTGATCTTAGCTTGATTTGTTGTACCCTAGGGTGTGTTGGTGCAACCACTATTTCTTGGTGTATAGGGTATTCAAGCTACTAAGCCTCTTTTTCATTTGCAGTAGCTTGCTACACAATAGGGACTACTTCTTCCTCTTAATGCTGTCTAGCCCCTACATCAACTGGAGAGTGCTCTACATCTCCCTCCATACCTATCATTTGAGGCTCTTCAACCTCCATATATTTTTCTCCCTCATATCATTCCTTTGTGGGTTGTTCTATATTTTGAGGTTCCTCAACCTCAACTTCATCCTCTTGGAGTATATTCTCTACATAGAGAGACGTAGAACAGGGTTTCTCTACTTCCATTGCAGTAAAATATCTCTTTTCTATTTTTGTATTAGTAGGGGGTACTTTTTTTAACCCATCAGTCTTCACTCCTGCATTAACTATGGTCGACTGCTTAGCTCCTCCTAGTTCACCCTGCAACTGTAATTGTCTCTATAGTTTCTAAATTATTTGATATAATTTTTGCATTTTCAATGTAGCCTCCTTTTAGAACTCCTTAAATAGATCCTGTTCTTATTTAAATTTGGCTTCCCAAGTGGAAGCATATTATTTTAAAACCTACAGCTATTACTACAAATTCTCCACCTAGCCTTCTGGTGGTACATCTTCCATGGCCACCTCCTATTGAGGATTTGGCCCACTAGAAATGTCTTGTAAAATATGGGCCATATACTCCTCCCTATTGAGCTCATCGATTGGTGTCTCCTCGTCGGATGAGCTCGAAACCACCCTTGATGCTTTTGTTCTTCTACTTCACATCCTGGTGGAAATGCGTATGAAATCCTGCTCTACCTCATCTTCGAATTAAGGTGCAAAAGGAGACAGAGCCTGTCCTACTTACTCCTCAAATTGGGAAAAATTAGGGGATGAGGCCTATCCTTCTTACCCTATATTTCCTATAGGCTATGATGTAGGCACCATTTTTGCATGTTTTGTTACCCCTTGGACCAGTTGTTCATTCTAAATTAGCACCTCCTACTCTGCTTATGCCCTTGCCACTGCACTAGTGCCCATAACTTCCTCAATTGTTACATTTATACATGACTATGCATATCACACCAAGGTTGAAATTAGGCCATGGTGAGCCAGAGGAGAGGTGGTACCTACCTGGTATAACTTGGCCTCATATTTTAGGGTGCATGCAAGGTAATGGGGATGTTGATTTTATTCCCATGTAGGATGTTATTGAGAAAATAGAAGTGGTTGATGTTAAAATGAGAGTACCTACTAGAGCATGTAAATAAGCAGGTGATCTACTCAAAAATTATCTTCCAGAGCTTGGGAATGTACCATTTTAGCAAGCTAGTGTGCATCGGGTACTCATTTGGTGCCCCAAAAAATATTTGTGCATAGAGGGTAAGGTTATCCTCCTTGTACATTCACTCCCCTATAAGAGGGATACCTGTAGCTCTGGTGATGTAGTCTTCAATGATTTGGATCTCCAGCCCCTGCATGTGCATAACCCCATCTCTCATTGAAACCACAAATTTGTTTCCCACTGTCGTATCCTGGCCCTAACTGACTAGTTGATAGTAGTCCATTTTATTTTGTAACATCTAATTATGTTTGGATGTCTGTAGAAATGCCCGACCAGTTGGTCGGATCACTCTTCTTGAGGTCATGATTCTTTGACTTCCCCCCATGCTTTTATTTTAGCTCACAATTCACTCAGGGATGCTTCCAATTCCTCTTCAAATTGCTACTGTGCTATACTTATCTATTTTTTATTTCTTCTCTCTAAAGTTACCTTCATGATAGTTGGTAAATAGATTTTTAAAACAACTACATCCATGCATGCAGGCGGTTAATTATTGTAATCAACATCTACAGTAAATTTCCTTTAAGCATGTACCTGATTGTGCGAATATGATAACCATAAACTGTCGACCAATCAAAGGAATGCCATGTAGCACCATGCTAAATGGATTTGTTCAAGTGGTTAAGGTAATAATGGGGGGTTGTTCCGACACATTTCCATAGACACACATGTTCATGAAAATAATATAGACAAGAAACAAAAAATTTAAACATGCACCTAAATGTGTTTCGTGGGTGCATATGCATAGATATCTATGGTGCATCGCTATTGGCTAGTGTTTTATGATTGGGAAAATCATAATGGACAATTATGGCCATGGTTTCCATGCAATGAATTTTATTTGACATGATTAGTTCTTAGTGTCAGTTTCCTAAAAATTGGGAGTTGCTCATTCTCATGAAAAATTGGGAGTCAGGCATTGATCTTCTAGAAATGGGATGTAGGCACCATCTTGTAACATATTGGGATTCATACACCATAAAGCATATAACGGGAAGCAGGTGCCTTATACCATATAATAGAAAGTAGGTGCCTTCCACTGTACAATGGGAATTAGGCACCTTCCATCATATAATAGGAAGTAGGTGCCTTCCATTGTACAATGGGAAGTAAACACCTTATCTCATAACAAGAAGCAGATGCCTTCCAATCAAATAAAAAAAATGGCAATTTTCTTTTATTCAATGGGTGGTAACTTGTCCTTGTATATACATTGTTAGGTTGATCAGGACCTTCAGTGCTTTTGATTGAAAAATAGGAATGAATTTAAAATCTGCCCCTGAACCAGCAGTTGAGTTTTTTTATTGTCCAAAGAGACCAATCCAAACACTCTTGTGCAGGTTCAAGTTTAGTATTCCCTTTTGAGGGATGAGCTAGTCCTACTCCTAGAAAGCTAGAAATGTGCAGGTTCATGGATCTTGTGCCTGTTAGGTCTAGGATTCCCAAGCTACCTAAGGATTTCACAAAGGGCATTGTTCCTACAAAACAAAAATACAACTAAAAAAAAAGAAAAAAATTGAAATAATAATTATCTTTGGGACTATGTGGACTAGGTCCACATCTTACTAACTTATGATAAAATTAGAATCAACTGGGGTTTTCCCCATACCTAATCTAGACTCAATCATGTATGCTTCAAATACATGGTATGGACATAGGCTATAGCCATTGTCTATTAAGGTAATGTTGCTACTGTCTATTGTTTTGATTCTTATAGTCCCATTATTGATGACTTCAGTAAGTTCATATGGCCCCATCCAAAATTGCATGAGCTTGATCTTTCTTTCCTAGAATAGAGAATCATAGAATAATACCCATTCTTCCACTTTAAGCTACTTTGGCCTAGTGTGGTGGTCATGCCACTTGGACCTTTATTTATAAATGATCTCTATTTTTTGTAGAGCCTCAAGGCGGTATTCATCCAATAGATTAAGTTGTTGAATTATTTTTTTTTGTGCATCATCTAAATCTATATTCAATTCTATAGTAGTTCTAAGTATTTTGAATTCAAACTCTATAAGCATCATGGAAATTTTCCCATAGATTAACTAAAATGTTGTAAAACTAGTAGTAGTCTTCCAGGTAGTCTTGTAGGCCCACACTACTTCTGGTAATCTAGTAGCCTAGTATTTCCAATGTTGTTGTACCATATTCATCAAGATATTTTCCAACTCTTTGTTGGTCACCTCAACTTACCCATTCGCTTGTGGATGGTAGGAAGTGGTTTTTTTATACCTAATTTTATATTGTTGCATGAGTTCTTGGATCATCCTTGAAGTAAACTGAGGTCCTTGATCTGTTGTGATCTCCCTTGGGACCCCAAATCTTGTAAAAATTGATGAATACAAGAAATATGCTATATTTTTATCCTTTAAATCATGTAAATCTTGTACTTCAACCCACTTTATCACATAGTCAGTATAAAATAGGATATATATTTTACCTCCTGACTATGGATTAATAGTTCCTATGAAGTCCATACCCCATTTATCAAATGGTTCAATGTGAACATGTGGTTGGAGTGGAATCTCATCTCTGAGAGTAGGTCTACCCATCCTCTAAAATTGATCACACTGGCTTACATGATTGGCTACATCCTTGAATAATGAAGGCCAGTAATAACCAGCATGAAACACTTTATATGCAGTCCTTCCTATAAAATGGCAACAACAAGGTTCATCATGGCAAGCCTTCGATATTTCAATTATTTCATTCCTAGCAACACATCTTCTCATGATTTGATCAGGTCCTATTTTAAATAGGTACCCATCAATCCATGAAAAATCTACACTTTTCTCAATTAAAGTCTATTTTTCATAAGGTAAAAGTGTAGGGGATACTTTACCAGTGGCTAAATAATTAGCCATATATGCATACCAAGGTATCTAATCATTTAGAGCAAAAAAATGCTCATATGGAAATTGGTCTTCTATAGCTGCATAGTCTGGAGGTGTCAACCCAAACAAGAAATCAACTACTACATTATTCGTTCCTAGCTTGTCCACTATTGTCACATCAAATTCCTTCAAGAGCAAAAACCATATGATAATTTGACCACTAATCCTAGGTATTTTTGTCAAGTATCTGATCACTGAGTGGCCAGTGTTTACAAATACTTGGTAACATATAATGTAATGACAAAATTTGTTAAGAGTATGTATTACGGCAAGAAAATCCTTCTTTATGATAGTATAATTGAGTTCAACACTTACGAGATTTTTACTAACATAATATATGGTATAAAAATCATAACGATATTTATGTCTCAGTACTGAGCCTATTGCATTGTTAGATGCATCAACATATATGTGAAAAGGTATGGTCCAGTTTGGACCTCTCAGCACTGGAGTAGTAATTAGTTTTTCCTTTAAAGTGTTGAATTATGTTTTACATTCTTCAGTCTAGAAAAACTCTGCATCTTTAGTTAACAATGTGGTAAGATGTTTAGTAGTTTTTTTAAAGTTTGACATAAACATCCTATAGTAACCGGTTGATCCTAGGAAACTACGATATACTTTTGTGTTTTGGGAGTAGGTAGGGTTTGGATGACTTTAATTTTCTTTCTGTCTACTTTGATCCCATCTATAGAAAGGTTATGTCCTAAAACTATCCCTTCTTGCATCAACATATAACATTTCTCATTGCTTAAGGATAGGTTAGTTTCCTCACAATGTTTAAGTGTCTTTTCTAGATTTTATATGGTAATTTCAAAGGTTTCACCATATAAAATGAAATCATCCATGTATACCTCCATAGTATCTCTAATCATATCTAAAAAAATGATAAGAAATTCCCTTTGAAAGGTGGTAGGTGCGTTGCATAGGCCAAATGGTAAAACTTAGTGTAGACACCCAAAAGTTGCACACTGCTATACCTATGTACTTGTAGATCCTTCTGGACACTTGTAGGTTTACATAGGTTGTTCTAGGTACCCCTAGGCTATCGTAGACCAACATAGACTATTGTGTATAATCTTAGACATCCGTAGATTGTTGTAGTCATGCGTAGTCATACATAGATGGTTGTAGTCATGCATAAATCACCATAGATTGTCATAGCATCGTGTACACCCCCATATACTACTTCATCGGATTTTAGGTCCTAAAACCTCATAAGCCTTACAAATTACATCCGATGTATTGGGATATCATTTGATGGTCTATTCACACGCAATTAAGGCCCCCATGGGGTATTAGTTGGCCAAAATAATTAATAAGTCAATTACCAAATTCTAATTTAATGTTGACTTCACTTAAGTCACCTTTTAGGGTAAATTTGATTAAAAGAACCCTTAATATTTATTAGCACTAATCATATGCTCCCACATGTGTGAAATTAGGGTTTGTTGAGATATTTATTTAATGATGTTTAAATTGGCTTAAAAACCTCCTAATCAAGATTAGCCCTAATCCATCCTCACACATGTGTGAGTATGAGATATTTCTCATAAGGAATGTGATGTTGCCACATTGCATTTCTTAACCTAACCCTAGTCAGAATCAAACCTAGGTTTAGTCTATCTAACCCCCCCCTGCACCTTACCTTTTCCTATAAATAATGGGTCCCAAACCCCTAATTAAGTCTGATTCCCAAATTCAACAAAGCACAGTTACTCTACTGAAATGGAAAGCCAACATTGAACAATCACTTCCTGATGCACATAGTCAGATTTCAATAGTATACAGAGGCACCCTAGTTGCCTAGGAGTTGACCCATTGGAAGGATTTTGCAGAAGAGACATCACAGCTAAGATCACCCCTTACCCTAAGAATCCAGCCTCATTTTACCCTCTAGGTGGTGAATTGGGTCTACATGCCCCAAATAACTCCGAATTTGGGTGGTAAGCTTCCTTTTGCTATATTATTACTTTCTACATAGTTTATTTCATGTTTTGTTATGGTTTTATAGTGATTTTGTCTTTATAAATAGGGGCCTGACTAAGGCAAGCCCCCCAACGTATTGACCCATTCTTGCAAGTTTCTTTTAGGTTATTCAATAGATTTAAAGGAAAATAACACCAAAAAATAACAACTTGACTATGGCCCACATAAAAAGAAGCCCATCTACACTAAGGGACATCAGAAGAAGGCATCAGGCCTATAGTGTATTCATGAAAAGAAAAAGGGAAATTCATCCTATTTGTAACCCATATCAAATTTATCATGAACAAAGCATATATTTATGAATGAATTGTGTTATTACTTGTTTTTAGATAAAATTTCAACTTATGGTCATTTCATTCTGGCACGCCCAGTGGGACCCCTATAACGGATAGTGCTAGATTCGTTTTCTTTGTAAATATGACATTATCCTCTGTTTTTGTGTATGTACCAAATATGTTGTTCATAGAGAACTTCAAAGCCCTAGGAACCATCCTAGACCATCAGATTTTTGATTTGAAGCCTCTGAACCTGATTTGTCCCTTGCCCCATGAACCAGTCCTAATTCACCCCCTAGGTCATGATTTGGGTCAAATTCACCCCTTAGGTGGTGATTTGAGCATAGAAGCCTCAAAAACCCCCAAATTAGCTAGGGTGATCTCTTTAGGGGCCAAGAAAACCCCCATTAGCATCAGAATGTAGGTATTTTCATTTTTGCTACCTTTGTTGCAAGTTTTGGAAGTAGAAATACATTGACTAGTTGAATGACCATTACTAGGCCTAGTTTTGGGTTCATTGCAAAGTGGTTAAAGAATTAGGGTTTCTAAAATTTTTAGGACCTGCAAATTTCTAGCAAGTGTAAAAAAAATTATTTCTCAAATAAATTTGCATTTGTCTTTTATTTTTGCATATGGCATAAGCCTAAGTTGTTCTTCCTTCGTTCATAGCTTCCATTGCTAAAAGGAACTTTACATTCTAAAGTAAAATCAGGGTTTCTAATCCCCTCTTACATTTTTAAAATAATTTTGCATTCTAAAAGTCAAGTTAGGGTTTCATAATCCCCTTTACTCCACACACATTTGGATTGCATGTTTCTATGTTTTGCAAAGTAGATTAGTTTTCTTCATAAAGGCAATTAGGTTAGACCATTTCTTTACAAAAGTGTAAGCTATATAATAATTTTCTTTCAAAAAGGCATTAGAATTAGTTTTATTTTGAAAATGCAATTAGTTAGTTTCTTACCTTGCAAAAACCATTAGCAAAACACAAACCCACACACACTCACATGGTACCTTAAAAAAATGGTGAGATTGGACTTCATCCCCAATCCATCGCTCGAGACTAGTGTGGATCGAGTTGCACTCTCCATAAGCTCACCCCCCTAGACACTTAATAGCCCCACAGGAGTGGTTTTTTAGCTTTCATCACTATAAAATCCTCAAATTTTAATATTGGTCCCTATATTTCATCACCAGTGATTACCTGTGGAGTGGGACAGGATTAGCTCCTTCATCCATAAGGCTTGTATAATTTATGGAATTGGTAACTATCATTCTTGACTAAGCCTGCCTAAGGGTGAAGTGAAAGCATGGGTATGTTGGTAGTAGGTCTTAGACAGTTCCACATCTTCTCATGAGAGGATATTATGAACTTGCTTTAGCATAGTGAGTTCCACCCCTTTAGGATATCATTTTACTGCACCTTCCATACAGGTCACCATTTGCACATTGTGGTACCATTCTATCCTATGCATATTTGGGTGTTATAGGAGTTTTGATATTGATGAAATTATTGATTTGATAGAGTATTCACTCCATTACCCATGATTCTACATAGGGAGTATCAACATTACAACACACAAAATGAATAGAACACTTATTTTCTTAGCATTTAGAATTGATTTCGGTCTACCGTTGTTTGCATGATCACAGACCGGTCTCAACACACTGAAATATATATTATTTTGATACACACCGAATGCCACTTAATTCACACTCACATTATACACATTTGAGTCTACATCACATAGGGTTTATTCTTAAAAGTCCCTTTTACACATGCTACTATGCTTGTGGTCACCCGTAGTAGAGTGCGTGAGAAATCATGCTCTATGGAGGAATGGCCTCCCCCTTCCTCTAATCAATACACTATTGCTACTTCGATCATGAAGGAGAGGATTATAGACACATATAATTCATGCAAAGAATCCAATGTACAATTCACACACATGATTCCTCATGAGGAGATGCCAAATTTGAATGAAATTCTTGCCACTTCACTCATAGAATATTACCCGCTCCTTTCAGCCCCATCCTCACCTAATGCACCGACCAGGTTCTATGACCATGTGATCTACATAGCACTAGGACAATATACCCCATCCTTCACCATAGATGAGGAGGTAATACCTACTTCACCCACCTTTGCACATCCCTTCTTCCAGAATCTATCTCAATCCCTGTTTGAGAATGACTCCTCCCTCCTAAACCATACCCGTCTTGAGGTTGCATCATTCACCCCTACTATAGAAATGGTGTATGAACCATCCTCATCCACTATAGGAAGCCAGAATCCATACTTACAAAATTCACAACAAGTCCCTACCCAGTAGGAACCGCAAACATTCCCTCAAACCTCACACCCGTACTCCTCATAAGAGTACCAACCATCCTCTTCCCAAGATCCATTCTTCACCATATCTGAGGGTACCTCCTAGTAGCATCTTCAATAGTAAGAGGTGCAAACCTAAGTAGGAGTGTACACTTAGAATTTCCCCTCAACCCAAGATCCTACCTCAGTAGCTTATCCCACCTTTACAGTAGCTTTCCTGCCTATCTCCCAGGTATCTAGAGGGCATAACACCCAAACCTTGGAACCACCTTTGCCTACGATGAAATTTAGGATATCATCGCCTATTTCTTTTCAGGATGCCACTACCCATATCCATCCTACCTATGGACTGAAACTAGTGGCTTATGCACCCACTCAACAAAATTATTCCACACAATTTAGCTTCCCTAATTCCTACCATCTAGGGTAGAGACAAATCCCATATTTTGATATCTCATCTCAACAACCCCTAGCACTAGTAGCATCGACACCTACACTACCACCAGTGACACCTAGCTTCTTTACACCTCCTCTAGTTTGGTCATCACCACCCATGGTCCAACCAGTATAGTAGGCTCCAAACCAATAAGTACCCATGCTACAACCGCATGTTGCCCAGCCATAGTACTATTATCCTCAACAGATGCCTACCCCACAACCTAACATACCCATAGACATGACAACACATGTTGCCCAATACTCGCCTTATCATGATCAGGAATAAAAATATTCCCCATAGTATTGTGAAGAACAACAATACCAATATCCACCACATCCACAGGGTCATCCTACCATATCTCAACCCTCAACTCCTATGACACCCGAACTTCAAATTTTGTGAGATGAAGTAAAAATTTTGAACCTACGCACCTCTAGATATGGGCCACAAAAGCCTTGCTATGATGAACTATGCAAAATTCTAGTTCATCCATCAGTCCCTATTTGTCCTTATCCCTATCACTTCGAAATACCAAAATTTGACAAGTATAGAGGTGAGGAAGATCCTAGAGAACATGTGAGCAACTACCATTCATCCTGCTACTAGCTTCACAGTAGTAACCCCCTTATATTGCGTACCTTATCCTTGTACCTCACTGGTCCAACATTGGATTGGCACAACATGCTACCACGCCATAGCCTATATACCTTTGAGCAGTTGGCCAATTCCTTCTTAGAGCACTTTTCCATCAACATCAAGAAAAATACCACATTTTATGATGTATACGCCTTACAAAAAGTAGATGATGAATCCATTACTGAGTTTGTTGCCAAATGAAGAGAAATTATCCATGACCTCACCCATAGCCTCCCCACCTCAGAGCTTGTGACACTCTTATCCAAGAGTTGCCACAAAAACATTTCCACATACCTCTAGCTTCACCAAAGTCATACTTTTGAAGATGATATCTTACAAGCAGAAGTGATCAAAGATATTAAGGTCTAGTCTAGGAAGATTAATTTGAGAGCCAAATCCAATTATAACTCCAACTTTTGCTTTAATATACCCACACCGAATCAACCTTACCCATGACCATAGCAAACCAACCAAGTTGCAGTTACTACCCTAGCACTAGTACCGACTCCTCCACCCTATACACCGCAACTGCAAGCATCCAAGCTAATGCAGCTACCCAACCTCGACCACAACAATACCATAGCATGTGCCCACAGGGTCCACCACACAACTTTACACCCTTATCTAAACTGTTACCAACCTTGTTCCATAGATTGTATGAGGGTAAACATCTCGTTCTACCTGAGATTCATCCATTGGATCTAAATTCACCTAAGCCTCATGACTATAACAAGTAGCTCTTCTATTCCTTTCATAGACAGCATGGCCATAATATCTATTCATGTCGCTTCTTTCAGGGGCAAGTTCAAGACCTTATCGATAGGTGCACTATTCAGGTAGTAAACCCTTTAGCCCCACAGAATCAAAACCTAGGGATTTTCCAAAACCCTCTACTAGATCACAGAGTACCCAATACCCCTAGAACTCCAAAAAATCCTCCAATGCCACCTCACCAAGTCAACAATGTCCAACATGATCCTCCATCATGTGGAGTAGTAGGCATGATCAACCTTACTATGAGAAACCAATGGTACCCATAGCATCAGAAAACACCTATTGTTTCTCCCCCTATCTAGTTTATGTCCCTGTAAACACCCAAAATACCTAATATCGTACCACCACCATCTCAAAATATTATTACCATCCGTGGTAGTCTAACCCATCAGCTACATAATACCCCCACATGGCTATCTATCTTCGATCTCCTACAATAGTCTCAACCCCATCGTGAGGCATTGAATGACATCCTATGTTCCATTGAATTGGAGACACATGACATGAATGCTTTTGTCAATTTTGTAGGGAACATACCATGGTGTCTTCAACCTTCAATTAGTTTCCATGACCACAAGATAACGGAAATCGTTGGTGAAGGAGCCAACCCTCCCCTACACATACAAGCTAATATAAATGATATTACCTACAAGTAGGTACTCGTTGACATGGGCTCATATATCAGCATCATATCCACAGTAGCCCTTCATCACCTACACCTTCCCTAGACCTGCATGCTTTTGATGGTTCCATGAGACCTATCGTAGGATCTATAATTTTGTCCATTCATGTGGGAGTTCATACGATCCCCATCCTCTTTCACATTATTGAAGGAGAAATGTAATAAAATATTCTCTTTGGTCACCCTTAGATCAGAGACATGCAGTGTGTCCCATCCATATTGCACCATTACCTCAAGTATGTCCACAACGGACTCGTGCACTATGTCCCAGTCGATGGAGACCCCATTAAGTTTTGTAATGTTATAGACCTCCCCCCTGTGCCTTCATTCTCATATTTCCAACTATTCCTAGTATCCTCTCACCAGTAAGTAGGAGCATTAGTATCCTCCCTAATTTCCACCCCAACATCCCAGTGTTCATCAACAACACAAGCCTTAATATCTATACCATTAGCATCATCTGCTAGGGGACCTAAAACTGATACCATGCCTTCCTCACTGCCATTTTTATGGCATCCATAATCCTCTCAACCTCTACCATTCTAATTTCCACCCATGGTGTTGCAACCACCATTTAAACCCATCACACAACAAACTACATTACCTTCTCCACCCTTGCATATGGAAGCCCCTATCCTTCCTACACTATAGACACCACCTCTTCCTTTTTGACCAAAACCTAAGACATTCATATCTCCATGCATCCATGCACTTGCACCTATGCCATCCCCTACACATAAATAACAACTTGTTCAAGCCACAACAACCAAACATCATGAAATTGAATAACCAACACCCAGATCGAATGAATCTCCACATCCTTCAGCTGCCACCATTAGGGAATCCCAACTTTCTCCTTCCTTGTCTAACTCAAATATGCCACCCCAATTTCCAGAGTGTGCTATGCCATGCATATCCATATTCATGATAAAAAATGGTCTAGGAGACTATAACGTACACTGATGAGGGTCATTGATCATTCATCATTTAATCATTATGTGTGTCAATCCAGGGTGGTGTCCAAAGACTGTATACAATAGGAGGTGTTACAGTTGTAGGTTTAGTTTATCCAGGAATAGGTTTTATTGGTGGATCGGTTAGCATTTGGGGGTTTTGTTGTGACCTTTAACTCCTAAGAATTAACATGAACTCCTATTTACTTTTGCAGAAATAGAATTGTAGGAAATGAAATGATAGAATCTAAAAATTGAAAAAAATGAAATGTTGATAAATTGAAATGATAGAAAAGTAAAGTGCAGAATTTAAAACACACACTCTTGCATGAAAGTAAATCAACTGGAGAATGTCAAAATAGAATTTTAACTACTACAAAACTGAATCAACAAAAACTGCCAAATTGCAAAATGACAAGATATCTGGAAATTGTTGTGTAATGCAAAATTGAATCAATAATGACTGTAAAACTGCAAGATGACAAAATATCTGGGAATTTTTGTAAATACAAGGAAATGCTGTCCACTACTAAAAACTATATTTAAAACTACTTAAAGAAATACAAACTGGCAGAGTTCTGCTAACCTGCTGCAGCAAGAATTCAGCAAGAAATTCTGTCAGAAACTACCTTCCTCTGGCCTGTAAGTGGGCCCTTGCTTCTAGAACTAGAAGAAGGTGAGGAGTTATGCTAATAAGATCTAACTATTACTCATAAACCTCAACATGCCAATTGAAAACTGAAGATTGCACCTTTTTATTCAATCTAAAAATGCATTATAGTAATGCAGGAAAAACCTGCAAATTACTGTTCTGCTATAGGAAAACTTTACTCTATGCTAATTTTGGTACTCTCTTGCCTATTTATATATATTTCTATCTATCTCTATCTATATGCTCAACCATATAGGAGATTTATTATTTATAAGATAACACTGATATGCTTGGTTACTGCTTTGCAAGGATTTACAACTAATTACATAACTGTTTCCTAGACTGCAGGATTTTACTTTGTCAAAACTTTATCCATTCATTATTGCTGAGCTGCATCTATTGAGGAAATCATGTTAATATGAGTTGGGACAACCTCCTGGTCAATTTACAATACTTTTCTCCATTGGTTTATCACTTTTTGACCACCTTTAGTTGTTCCTGCGCTATTCCCTATTCTTACGTCGCTTATTCCTGCACTACTCTGAAACAATAGGCAGGTGACCATTTGTTGTTGATTTATGGTCCAAACGCGTAGGAAATAATGTTTTGACTTCTCCACTCTCTTGCACATCCTTCTACATTGGTGGCATGTGCTAGAGTGACTAATTCCAAGCCCTACTATATATGTACAGCTGGCTGGAACTGTCACAGTTACAGCTTGTTTTCCTGCATAGTCAGCTATAGTGGAAAAATTCTTGGTGCCCTTTTCCATTTGAATTAGTTTAACCAAAGGAACACAATATTACCAAGCATCAGATATTCAAACAAGTTTTGAATTGCTATAACACTACTGATTAATTAACTAAAAAACAGGTGAAATTGCAGTAAAAATAGTAAAACAGAGCATATGCACTTTGTCATTCCAGAATTTGCAAACATCATTATATAATGCATTTTTCCATAATTAACATAAAAATCATAGTAAAAAGGGTAATTCAAATAGTTAAAATGTGTCAAAAAGTGTTCATGGATGAGGCAATTCTTGGCCTCATCATTCCCCCCCAACTTATGGTAATGCATGTCCTCATGCATTTTGTACAGCGATAGCAGCACACAGATCTAGGTCTAGACATCTTTCATGAAATTTGAGTAATGCACCACCAATTTTATAGAATCCACTGACTGCCTTGATGGACTGAAACCACTATTGGAAGTGCCCATCAGGATGTGGATCAATATCAAAGAAGTATGGGATAGGAGTAATAATTATGGGCATCCTATATCTCAGACCTATCCAAAGCTCCTTGATTTTTGATATAATTAGGACAATGTCTTCTACCCTTTTCCTTGACCACAACAAATTGGTGGGAGAAATTGGTTCTCTTTTCTAGAGAGAGATAGATAACTCACCCCATCTATTTTTACAAGCTGCCACAGCATCATCAAAGAAATATGCACAAAAATTTTGAAACTGGATTATACATTTTTGAAGGTTCCTTAAATAGAGTTGTTTCATTCTGATATCCCTCATGAAATTATAATGAGCATTTGTACAATCTCTATGATTTAGGGGAGAAGGTATGATAAGCAAAAAATCCTGTGATTCCAATTCCTTGGTGAACTTCTTTTTTGTGTCCCAGTAAATCTGATTTTGTAGAGTGGACATGAAAGCTTTAAGCTATAAATCACCTGTATAAATGTGAGGCAAAAACATACTTTTTGTGGGTAAAAAGAAATTATGCAAAAATAACTCACATAACAGGTTTTTTTGCTATGTTGGACTCTGCATAAATGCCTTTATGAATTCTTCAAGAGTGTTTAACTGATGAGGCAGCTCAGAAGAAAGTCTCATGATTTGCCAGTGAAGGTATCTCTCCTTGAGTAGGAGGCTATAAAACTGAGGTGGTCTTCTGCACTGTATTGCATATTCTGCAATCTGACATACATCCTACACCTGTGTTTTTAACCTATTCACTTCTGTTTCCTTCTTTGCTACTTTGGCTACCTTAGAGTTTAAAGTGGCAATCTTGCCCTCTAAATGGTGACACTGAGTCATCCAATATGCCAGGTCTTCATTGTACTTAGTTAAAGGCACTGTGTCTAGGGGTCTTACAATAGGTTGCATTTGTGCCACTATATTCACTTGTACACCAATTTCTACAGTTGGTATTACAACAAGCAAATATGTTTGTGTTCCTTGTTCTATTGTAATTGTAATGAGAGGAGAGAGGGTGGATACCTGATCTTGTGCTACAACTTCTTGTTCCTCTTCAGAAGGTGTTTGTGTTTCCTACTGAAGTGCAGTATCATTTGTCAATAGAATTCTTGATGGACTCTCATTATCAGATATTGCGATTCCTGCTTCCTCTCTGTCAGGTTATCTTTATGCAGGTGCTATGTTTGCCTTAGAATGTTAAGCTAAATCTAAGAGAATCTGGGCCCATTCATCCTATGATGCTTTTGGTACCTATGTAGATTGATATTCCAGTTGAGACAATTGGTTCTGCAATTCTTGAATTTTCTGCTAAAGTAGATCAATTTGTTGATCCTTCTGTTTTATGGTCTCTTTAACTTGCTCAATCCATTGGTTTTGAGTTTTAACAACACTCTTTGCAGCATGCAATTGAGTGTGGATATCAATTTCCTCTTCAGAATCAGACTCAGAATACTGCTCAGAATCAACATGCATTAAAATATTCATATCATCCCCAACTGGTTTAGAATTAAATTTTAGCGGCTCCTCAGAATCAAAGTTAGAATAATCAACTAATGGACATATAGGGCTTATTGAAGTTTCATATATAGTTGTATCCAGCTCCATGGTCTATATACCTGTGTTTGTCATTTCTATTTCAATATTTGATTCCTGTTCATCCTCTGTTATGGTTTCTCCTTCACTTGGGTCTATGATATATATTAGGTCTTCTGGTAGGGTTTTAGTTTTCTAAAGTCTAGTAGACCTTCTTAACCCTGTAGACCCTGGATACTGATGAGCAAGGTGCAACCAAAGTATTGTCATTGTTGTCAACACAGTTAGGTTGATCAGTTGATGCAATGGACAAGAGTTCATTGATGAGCAAGGTGCATCCAAAGTGCAATGGATAGGAGTTAATTAATGAGCAAGGTGCAGCCAAAGTATTGTCATTATTGTCAAGACAGTCAGTTAGATCAGTTGGTGCAGTGGACAAGAAGTTCAGAAGCTCTCAGATGCAGTGGATAGGAGTTCAGAGATCATTCAGAGTATTTACAGTTTTTTCCAAGAAGACCAAAGTGGTCTACATGTAATAGCTCAAAGAAAAAGACAAAGGAAGAAAAGTGTCATGATATCATGACATGTCGAGCAAGAGTGAGAAACTGTCGCGATATCGCGACATGTTGGAAGCAAAGAAGGCAAGAAGAGAAATTGTCACGATATCATGACATGTTGGAAGCAAAGAAGGCAAGAAGAAAAACTATCTCGATATCGCGACATGTTGGAAGCAAAGAAGGCAAGAAGAAAAACTATCGTGATTTTGTGACATGTTGGCAGAGAAAAATCCAAGTGGAAAAACTGTCGCAATTTCACAACATGTTGGCAAAGAAAAATCCAAGTGGAAAAACTGTTGCCATTTTGTGATATGTTGGCAGAGAAGAAAGCAAGTGGAAAAACTGTCGTGATTTTGCGACATGTTTGAAGAAGAAGCGCATGCAGGGAAAACTGTCGTGATTTCATGACATGTTCAAAGAAGAAGAGCATGCAAGGAAAACTGTCATGATTTCGTGACATGTTCAAAGAAGAAGCACATGCAGGAAAAACTGTCATGATTTTGTGACATGTTTGAAGAGAAGGCGCAAGCAAAGAAAACTGTCACAATTTTGAGACATGTTCGGGGAGAAGGATCTTGTAAAGAAAAGTGTCACAATTTCACGATAGTCTGCAAGAAGGATTGTATGGACGAAAATGTGTCACAATTTCATGACATGTTTGAGAGAAGAAGCTCGCAAAGAAAAGTGTCATGATTTCACATCTATAAGAGAGGCAGTACGGATGAAAATATGTCACGATTTTGCAACATGTTTGAGAGAAATAGCTTACAAGGAAAAGTGTCACGATTTCGTGACATATTGCAAGAGAAAGAGGAGAGAGAAAAAGATGTCATGATTTCGTGACATGTTTCATTTTCGTGGTCCAAAGCGAAGAGAAAGAGGAGAGAGAAAAAGGTGTCACGATTTCGCAACATGTTGCATTTTCGTGGCCAGAAGAGAAGAGAAAATACAAGGAGAAAAAGTGTCGTGATATTGCGACATGTATTTTCGGACGCCAAAGCAAAGAGAAAGTGCAAGGAGAAAAAGTGTAGCGATATCGCTACATGTTGTATTATCACGGGCCGAAGCAAAGGTAAAGTGCAAGGAACAAAAGTGTAGCGATATCGCTACATGTTGGGTTTTCGTGACCTGAAGAGAAGAGAGAGAGTAAGGAAGCGAGAGTGTCGCAATTTCATGACATGTTCTATTTTCATGGGGTCAAGGCAAGAAAAGAGACAAGGTAGTGAAAGTGTCATGATTTCATGACATGTTCTATTTTTGCTAGTGCAAGCCAAGTAGAGTGTACGAAAGCGAAAAGTGTCATGATTTCATGACATGTCATGTTTTTGCTAGTGCTTGCAAAGAAGAGTGTACGGAAGAGAAAGGTGTTGCAATTTCATGACATGTCATGTTTTCGCTAGTGCTTGCAGAGAAGAGTGTACAGAAGCAAAAGGTGTTGTGATTTCACGACATGTCATGTTTTCGCTAGTGCAAGCAAAGAAGAGTGCAAGGAAGCAAAAGTGTCATGATTTCATGACATGTTTCATTTTCATGGGCAAGAGACAGAGAAGAGCTCAAGGCAGCGAAAGTGTCGTGATTTCACGACATGTTATGTTTTCATTGGTGCAATCCAAGAAGAGTGTACGGAGGCGAAAAGTGTCACAATATCGCGACATGTTGTGTTTTCGTAGGTGCAAGCTGAGAAAAGGACAAGGAGGTGGAAAGTGTCACGATATCACAACATGTCATGTTTTCATGGGTAAAAGGTGAGAAGATCACAAAGAGACAGAAGTGTCATGATTTCATGACAGGTCGCTTTGGTGCATTGAAAGAAGAAGAACCCAACTGAAATAAGATATGTGACAATTAACTTATAGTAGTTGCAAGGGACATTGCAAAGGAAAATCATGCAGCTAAAATAAGAAGAGTTAACAGATGTCATACAACAGTTACAGGGGCATTAAAAAAGAGTAATCATGTAGTTAAATAAGAATAGTTAACTGGAGTTAGAACTACAATTACAGGGGGCAGTTACAGATAGAAATCACGCAAGCTAAAATAAGAATAAAGCATTAAAGAAAAAATGATAGTTACAGGGCACGTGTCACAGTGAAACCATCGAGCAGCGGTTACTGTCAGTCTGAAATAGGAGACAAATCCATTAATAGGTTGCGTATAAGAATAGTGTGTCAGAAAGGAGTTACTCACAGGAGTAGTTATGAATAGGCTGCATGCAGGTTTATGGCAGTTACAGAAGACTTAGGGTTTCAATATGAAAATATTATTATAAAAGGGTAGTTGCATGCAGAAGAAAAAGAAGGGCTCAGAATTGAAAAGAGTGCCGCCAGAAAGAGTAAATGTGCCACGAGGGCAGTTGCATGCAGAAGTGAAAAGGCTGCTCAGAATTGAAAAGTGTGTCGCCATAAAGAGGGAAGGTGCCGCTGATGAAAGAATAAATGTGCTGAGAAAAGTAGGTGGAAAAAGTGTGCTATAAGAGAGTGTTGAGCTCTGTGCAAGAATAGAGAGCAGCGTGTTGCTGAATAGAGGGATAGTGCTGTGGGCTATTATAAAGCTGGAAGAATTCTACAAGAAGTACAGAGCTATGAGAGGTGCAAGAGTAAGCCATAATAAATGGCTATAAGTGTGCTGTAAGCAGAGCTGTAAAAGAGTGTATGCTTTGTGGACAGGGAGTTGAGATTGAGAGTTAGAAATAGAATAGATTGAGTCTCTAATAATTCTCCTTATGCTTCCATGAGATTGATTTGAGTTAAGATAGACCAGTGAGGGTCTTGTAACATAGAAGGCATTTTTATGTCAATCAAGATTTAAAATAGAAGTCCAAGTTGGTGCTTGGAATCAGGGGTTGGTGCTCCTTTCTATTGGTGCAGATAAATCAGGGGTTGGTGCTCCTTCTAGTGGGTGCTGGTAAACTGATTGTGAAGTTGGTGCTTTGCAAAGGCTGGATTTTGATGGGAGTCCAATCAGTCTATTTTTTAGGAGTAGCCAAAATTGGTGAACCTCGTTAAATATTGTGTTTTGTGTTGCTATCTTGTTACACTTGCTGCATCTGGTTTTAAGCATTCATTAGTTCTGAATTAAGAGATGAAGATTTAAGTTTTAATTAGCTGCACTGATTCACCCCCCCCCTCTCGGTGCCATTGTAAGACTAACAGATACTTCTTAGCAAGTGTAGGTTTGGATGTTCTACAACAACTATAGATGTTGCTACTATTTTAGGAGTAGTTTCTAGAGCATGTTCACTTGCACTTCCCATTTCTCTGTTGGATTGTACCATATCTACAAATGTTACCCTTTTTCTCTTTAACTAGGAACCAGATGTGGATGCCTACTATTTTTGAGTTCTTGAAGATGGGGGACCATCTGGAGAGGGGAAATTCTAATTTCATAGGGTTATGGTCTAGGGTTTCTTGCAGATTCTTCCTCTACTTCTTCTTCCTCTGCTTCCTCTTCCTCTGCTTCCCCTTCCTCTAATGCAGGATTAGAGTCATTTGTTTCTGCCCAAGGGGCAAAGAAGCGGTCAAAATTTCTAGGATTGCACCTAAAGTGATACTAAAAAATTAGTTTGATGAGCCCATGGTGCTTAGGGCTTCCATTACCTACTTGGTATTTGCTGGCCATAGACTTTAACTCCTGAAAAAGGTATAAGGGCACATTAACCCTACATTCTGGTTTAATTTCTCCATGGCGCAGATGGTTGAGGATACGAAGGTGTGGGCCAGATACAATAGGAAATTGGCTATCACAAGTGATGTACCTCATCACCCACATTGCAACTTAATTCCAAGGGACTGGCAAACTAAGTCTTTTGACCCCCTTACAAACATTTCTATATATTAAAAACTCAATTTTGCCATCCCCTTCTTCCATAAACTGATTAACTAGGTTATTCAAAATATTTCACCTAGTTTTTACAATCTACAAGCCTTGAAGAGGTAATTCAGTGACTTGGCTGAGTATTTCGAGAGTTACCTGGATAGTCATCCCATTAATGTGCACTCGATTGTTGTGGAAGGTGCATGCGAATTCTGCCGCCAAGCCCTTGGAATAGTCATCAAATTTTCGCAGGAACGATAGAAAACCTCCATCAACGAATATTTGTAGGGATGCAGGGTCACTTTATAGGTAACTAATGTTTTCAGGTTTGGCTCTAATTTTCTTTCCCCCCATGGCATAATTTCCTGCCTTCTATTCTATATTTTCTATAAATTGGCAAAAAATACAAGCGTGCATCTGGTTTAGGGTTTCAATCATCGTAGCAGGAATAATAGCAGCATAGGAACTACTTCGAAACTTGTAGCATAATGATGTGGCAGTGCATGTGAAGTTACCACCCATAATTTCACTCATTTTTGTTATGGACGCCAGCTATCACATGCAACCATGAGTCGGTGACCTATATTTTTCCTTTTAAACCAATTAAATCACCATAGGCCATGTGTCATAAACAATTTTTTACACATAATTTCATTCTTGCGCTTAGTGATTTCTTCCTGTGCTTAATCAATCATTCCTGCACTCTGGAATAGTTTATTCCTATGCTTGTTAAATCATTCTTGCACTCTGGGATATAAACAGTTTATTCCTGTGCTTTATGGATTATTCCTGCGCTTTGGAATATAACAGGTTATTCCTGCGCTTCCCTTTTTGATTCCAGCGCACTTCTATTTTTTTTTTTCATTCTAGAGAAAAATTAGGCAGAGGCATTACTAACAAGGACTTTCCATTTTTGATTCCCCCTTTTTATATGCTTTTATACTAATCAAGGATATATACACTATATACTAATGATTTACATTATTTAGAGAATGAAAAAGACACATACCTGTTATAACCATTTTATCTACATTTCGAGGTGCTCCTGCTGAGATTTCTAGCTAATCAATCTTGAAACTATGGTAGGTGCAATCTAAAAATAGATGAAACCATAGTCATGAGACAAGACTGAACAATGATAGTGAAACCAACTAGGTAAACATGTCGGAAAACCAGTTTTCATGTAAACCCAACTCAGGAGTGCCTCAAAGAGGTTTTCACTTCCTAAATTTTTTATTTGTTGTTTTTTTTTTTAATTATTTTTTCAAAATCAAATTCTTGTGTCAATCTGCTGAATTCAGTATGGAAGAAGTGTTTTCTTCCCAAATGTGTACATTCAAACTTTCCACTTTTTGGAGAAATTCTACCTTGTTATATGGTTTGTGGTACAAACGAAGATGATGTCCATTCACCACCAACTTGCATTGTGAATCATAAATAGGTGTAAGACGAATAGCTCCATTTTCAAACACTTCCTCAATTTGATATGGTCCAAGCCATCTGGTCTGCAACTTTCCAGGGAAATCCTTGTATTGTGAATCAAACAACAAGGCCTAGTCACCTTGCTGAAATTTTTGCTACTTTATGTGACTATCATGCCACATATTCTGCTGTGCTTGGATTATCTCTGTCTGATGTAGTGCATCCATGCATAGTTCATCCAATGCATCAAGTTGTAGAATATGCTCTTCTTGTTCCTGTGACAGATCAATACCTACTTCCAAAGTAGTTCAAAGAGTTAGTAATTCAAACTCAATAGGCAAAAGCGGTTTTTTTCTATAGACCAACTTATAGGGCGTAAATCCAATGGTAGATTTCCAAGTGGTATTATAAGCCCAAATAGCTTCTGGTAATTTTTCTAGCCAATTTATTTTATGGACTGCTATGGTTTTGGTCAGAATTCGTTCTAATTCCCTATTGGTTACTTCAACTTGGCCATTGGATTGTGGATGATAAGGTGAGGATTTTTTCTGTTTAACTTGATAAAGGTGAGTGAAGGCTTCAATAACCTTGGAAGTAAATTGGTGTCTGTGATATGTGGTGATTGATTGTGGGGCTCCAAAACGCAGAAAAATTTGTGAATACAAAAAATCAGCAACTTTTTCTTCTCTAGCATGCTTAAAGGCACGAGCTTCTACCCATTTGGTAACATAATTAGTACATACCAAGATATGTACTTTGCCTTGGGAAGGAGGATTAATGGGTCCTACAAAATATAAATCCCATATTTCAAATGGTTTTATTCCTATTTGAGGTTGTAATGGCATTTCATTAGTAAAGGTAGATTTTCCCATTCTCTGGTAGGCATCACAATGTCTAACGTACCTCTTTACATCTTTATGCAAAGATGGCCAATAATATTCGGTTCCCAAGATTTTGTGAATAGTGCTTTTTACTAAATAATGCCCTCCTGATGGTTCATCATGGCATGCCCGTAGGATATCATATACTTCATCTTGGCGGATACACCTACGTAAAACATGATTAGGACTGCACTTAACAATAAGCCCTCTATCCATTGAAAAGAAGAACTTTGCTTGATTAACTGTTTCTTTTGTTTGGGGGTAAAGTGAAGAGGAATCTTCCCTGTGGCCAAGTAATTAGCTATGTCTACAAACCATGGAGATTGTATAGAGACAAAAAACAACTTTTCATGTGGAAATGTATCTTCCACAACTTCCCCTGTATCTGCATTTGGTATTCTTGACAAGAAATCTACCACTATATTAGATTTCCCAGGCTTATTTATTATGGTAACATAAAATTCCTACAACAAAATCAACCAATGAATAATTCATGCACTAACCAATGGTTTATTCATCAAATATTTGATTGCAGTATGATCCGTATGGATGAATACTTGGTACCCCATGATATAGTGTCAAAATTTGTTAATAGCATAGATTACAGCCAAGAATTCCTTTTTAGTGGTAGTGTAGTTTTTATTAGCTCCTGTCAAGTTTTTACTGATATAGTAAATAGCATAATGTTCCCCATTTTCAATATGTCCTAACATAGCTCCAATAGCAGTATTGGAAGCATCAGTTTGAATATGAAAAGGTAACTCCCAATTAGGACCTCTTAATACAGGTGGAGTGGTTAATTTTTCTTTTAAGTTTTCAAAAGAAGTTTGACATTCAGAAGACCAAACAAATTTAGAATATTTCATGAGTAGAGAAAACATAGGATTTGCTATAGTACTAAAGTTAGCAATGAATCTGTGATAAAAACTAATGTTCCCTCAGAAACTGCATACATCAGTTTGAGTTTGTGGAGGAGGGAGGTTTTTGATACTTCAACCTTCTTAGGATCAACTTTGATTCCAAAAGAAGAGATATGATGTCCAAGGACAATTCCTTCCTCCATAATTAAGAAGCATTTCTCAGGATTCAAAGAGAGGTGGTATGTTTCATAGTGAATCAACACTTTTTCAAGCTGTTCTAATGCATATTTAAAACTATTTCCAAAAATCGTGAAATCATCCATATAAATTTCAACACTTTCATTGGTTAAATAAAAAAAAATTGCTAAAATAGCTCTCTGGAATGTTGCTGGAGCATTACATAAACCAAAGGGTAAGACCTTGTAAGCAAAGGTTCCCCAAGGACATGTAAAGGTAGTTTTCTCCTGATCTTCTGGCGCAACTTGTATCTGGTTATACCCACTAAAACCATCAAGAAAATGTAAAAATTTCTTTCCAGCAAGGGTATCTAATACTTGGTCTATGAATGGTAATGGGAAATGATCCTTATGTGTGGCCTTATTTAACTCCCTATAGTCCACATATACTCTCATTTTACCATTTTTCTTTGGAACAATGACCAGTGGTGAAACCCACTTACTGTTTGAAATTGGATAAATGAATCCAATATCTAAGATTTTTTCAATTTCTTCTTTCACAATTTCCTTTAGAGTAGGATTCAAGCATCTCTGAGGTTGCCTTACTGGTTTTACATTTTCTGTGTACATACATCAGGATGAATGCCAGTCATGTCTTTATAATTCCATGCAAAAGCCTGAACATGTCTTTGTAAGACAACAAATAATTTGGCTTCCTGGTCCTCAGTTAGCCAACTATTAATGTTCAAAAATTTACTTGGCTAGATTTCAATTTGTTTGATCCCTACATAGATAGAACTAGATGCTTCATAGTTACTGATTAATGCATTTAATGGACAATGATGTGGCTGTAGAGTATGAAACACTTTAGAATCTATCTCAAAAATGATACCTGGTGGAGTCAGAGGACAGTTGAAGGTGTTAAGGAGATGATGATGCCATCCATGTGGTAGAATGAATGATCTTTCCTGATTAGGCATGGATGACAAAGGTTCTAAATTTTGTTCCTCCTCTTGCCACAACAATCGATGAACAAGAGTTTGATCATCAGTTAGTCCTTTTGATTGTAATGTTTCAATTAGGATAGTTTCATTCTCGAATATTTCTCTCTCAGGTGTAGTGATTTCCTCAATATGTTCTTTAACTACAACTATAGCCAAAGTGGCAATGGTTTCCTGTTCTTCATCAGATTTAGGATACCAAATTTGTCCAAAAAATTTGGTTGATGGTTAGGCTGGTGGATACAAATAAATTTTCTTTAGGTCAACACCATTAGAAATGGTCATTTCTCCTGACCTGTAGTCTATAAAAGTAGCTATAGTAGCCAACCAAGGTCATCCTAGAATGATAGGGTATCCATTGATTGATTTTCTAGGCTGCAACACTAAGAAGTCTATAGGATATTCCCAAGAAGAGACTTCAATGGCTACATCTTCTAGGATACCTTCAGGTTTAGCAACGGACCTATCGTCCATTTCCAAAACTATGGTAGTAGGACTAAGATTCTTGAGCTGCAATTTTTGCATTGTGTCCTTAGTCATAACATTAATTGTAGCTCCAAGATCAATTAGCACATTAGTAATTTGCATTAATCTAATAGTAATTGTAACTATTGGACTATCGGGGTCACTATATTTGGGAGGAACTAGTTTCTCGGACAATAAATCAGCTAATTTGCCTTCTACTTGAATAGTTTTAGGAAAGGCCTTCTTTTTACCAGGTTTCTTGATACATAACTCCTGAATAGTTTTTTTGAGTGAAGGTACATCCCTTATTGCCTGCAATAAAGGGAGAGAAATTGACATCTTTTTAAGTTCTGTTACTAATTCTGATTCAGGGACAGTATCAATATGATCAAACCTTTTAGGGTATGGTAATGCTACTGGAGAATATTCCTACATTTTTTTTGTTACTTCATCTTTTTGTTTTTGTTGCACTGTCTCCTGATTTGGAGGTTCTTGTTTTTCACTTATTTCTTCAATGGTGGGTGGAACAAGTTCAGGTAAAACCTTCTCTGACCGTAGCTGGATGTTACTACAGTCAAGTACATGAACTACAGCAGAGTCTTCAAACTCAGCCTCATAAATAGGGGCTGTTTGTCTGGTATTATTCGAGTTAGTCACAGGTTGAGCTGGGAGTGGAGGTTGTTTCACTGGTTGCATTTGTTGATGTTGTGTTATTCCATAAAAATTTGGATTAGGAGCTGGCAGTAAGTTTTGAGCTTGCCCTTAATACCTTTGTTGTCCTTGATATGGTGGATATTGTTGTCCCCATCTTTGTCCTTGCTGTGTCCACTATGGATGAGTTGCATTCCAAGGTGGGTTCATCCATCCAGGATGTGACCAATCTGGTGGAGCTGTCCAAGGTTGTGCAGGGACTTCTGCATGTCCCTATGGCATGTTCATATTCAAGGAGATTTTCCCTATCTTGGAAACCGAGGAGCAATGGGATATTATGTATAGCCACCACCGGATCTCTACCCAATAGCATTAATTTCTTCTGTTTGGGTTCCTAAGACAGATTTTAGATGAGGCAAAAAAGGACATCTATCTGTTGAATGTTTCTTGGAACAAATTCCATAAATAGAAGTTTTTTTTAAAGGGCAATCTTGCAAGGCATGCTTATTCCTGCATCTCGGGCAATAAATTGCCAAAGGTGGTGTAGAATTGGATTTTATGTTTCTCTCACCTAATGCAGAATTGAGTTGAACAAGGATATCAGTTTTTAAATTAGCCATTTCCTCCATCAACTCCTTTATGTCATTATTGCCAAAATTCCTTTTCTTTCTCTGATGGTGAGTACGGGAATAGTTTCTACATAACTCCACAATATCTTCAAGATCAAGTTGATCTATGTCTCCTTTTCCCATTAAATCTAACACTTCCCTAGATTCATCCTGCAATCCTCTTAAGAAGATAGGTTTTAAGAAATCAGGTTCTACAGGACCACATCTCTTTTGGACAAAGGCAAAGCGATCAAGGTAATCCTCTAAACTTTCATCTTCTTCTTGCTTGATTCGAAAAAACTCATCTTATCTATTTCGTACTCGACAGTAATCCTGATATTTATGTAAGAATGCAGTATCCATATCATCCCAAGTATGGATTGAATTAGGTTCAATATTACTCATAAACCATCAGAGAGCAGCATCCTTAAGCATGGAAGGAAACAGTTTCAATTTTTTATTATCATTTATGTAGTCATGAGTTTGACATAACACTTTGAATTTAAACAGAAACTGATCAGGATCTTCTGAAACAGTCCCCTAAAAATTGGCAATATGGATGGAGAAATAGTTTTCATGGTAGCATTTAGAGCTGGATCCAACTGGATGGGATATTCAAAAGTCCTAGGAGGATCATCATCATACCCACCTGGTGGTGCTGCTACTGCCATAGTTATTTTATTTGAGTTTGATGTGGATGGTTCAGTATTAAGGGAATGTTTAGCAGAGAGTGCTGCCAAAAGTTCTTGTTCTAATCTATCCAAATATTTAGTTGGTGAAGAAGGTATTTCTTGCTCTGGAAATTCTTCATCTGATCATGAAGAATGCCTTGGTGGTTCAGAACTAGTTCTGATAAACCTCCCTCTTTTGTCTCTTGGCCTATGCATTCATGCCTATTCAATAAATAAATTGAAATACAATATTTCAAAAATTGTAACACAATTCTTGACCTGTGTCACGTTTCCTAACAACACCAATTGTTCCCTAGCAACGATGCCAAAAATGATGAGGGTTGTTGATCATTCATCATTTAATCATTGTGTGTCAATCCAGGGCAGTGTCTAGAGGTTGTATACGATAGGAGGTGTTACAGTTATAGGTTCAGTTTATCTAGGAACAGGTTTTATTGGTGGATCGGTTAGCATTTGGGGGTTTTGTTGTGACCTTTAATTCCTAAGAATTAATATGAACTCCTATTTACTTTTGTAGAAACAGAATTACAAGAAATGAAATGACAAAATCTAAAAATTACAGAAAATGAAATGTTGCTAAATTGAAATGATAGAAAATTAAAGTGTAGAATTTAAAACACACACACTCTTGCATGAAAGTAAATCAACTGGAGAATGTCAAAATAGAATTTTAACTACTGCAAAACTGAATAAAAAAAACTACCAAATTGCAAAATGACAAGATATCTAGAAATTGCTATGTAATGCAAAATTGAATCAATAATGATTGTAAAACTACAAGATGACAAAATATTTAGGAATTTTTGTAAATACAATGAAATGTTGTCCACTACTAAAAATAGTATTGAAAACTACTTAAAGAAATGCAAATTGGAAGAGTTCTGCTAACCTGCTGCAGCAAGAATTCAGCAAGAAATTCTGTCAAAAACTGCCTTCCTCTAGCCTGCAAGTGGGACCTTGCTTCCAGAACCATAAGAAGGTGAGGAGTTATGCTAAGAATATCTAAATATTACTCATAAATCTCAACATGCCAATTGAAAATTGAATATTACACCTTTTTATTCAATCTAAAAATGCATTACAGTAATGCAGGAAAAACCTGCAAATTACTGTTATGCTACAAGAAAAATTTACTCTATGCTAATTTTGGTACGCTCTTGCCTATTTATATATATTTATATCTATATCTATCTATATGCTCGACCATCTGGGAGCTTTATTATTTATAAGATAACACTGATATGCTTGGTTACTACTTTGTAGAGATTTACAACTAATTTCATAACTGTTTCCTAGACTGCAGGATTTTACTTTGTCAAAAATTTATCCATTCATTATTGCTGAGCTACATATATTAAGGAAATCACATTAATATGAGTTGGGACAACCTCCTATTCAATTTCCAATACTTTCCTCCATTGGTTTATTGCTTTTTGACCACCTTCAGTTGTTCCTGCGCTATTCCCTATTCCTGCGCCGCTTATTCCTGCAATGCTCTGAAACAAAAGGAAGGTGACCATTTGTTGCTAATTTGTGGTCCAAATGCATAGGAAATAATGTGTTGACTTCTACACTCTCTTGCACATCCTTTTGCATCGGTGGCATGTGCTGGAGTGACTAATTCCAAGCCCTGCTGTATATGTACAGCTGGCTGGAACTGTCACAGTTACAACCTATTTTCTTGCATAGTCAGCTACAGTGGACAAATTCTTAGTGCCCTTTTCCATTTGAATTAGTTTAACTAGAGGAACACAATATTACCAAGCATCAGATATTCAAACAAGTTCTGAATTGCTATAACACTACTGATTAATTAACTGAAAAACAGGTGAAATTGCAGTAAAAATAGTAAAATAGAGCATATGCACTTTGTCATTCTAGAATTTGCAAACATCATTATATAATGCATTTTTCCATAATTAACATAAAAATCATAGTAAAAAGGGTAATTCAAATAGTTAAAATGTGTCAAAAAGTGTTCATGGATGAGGCAATTCCTAGCCTCATCATACATGATTCTCATGTATGTAATACCCATATCCAATCTACCTGAGATTTTGGCCATCCCTCAGCATCAATGTTGACTATAAAAACTATCATACAGTTAGGAAGTCCTAAAAACCACACCAACTTTGTGTATGCAGGAGTAGACTCTTCGATCCCCTCACCAACTTCTTCACCACCACAATCTAGCTCTGGTGATGCAATTACACACCTAGCCAACCCTCAATTTGCCTTGTGCTACCTACAATGCTTTCATTGGCATGGGTTTGGGTTAGGCCATTATGAGAAAGGCCTACGTACACCCATTAAACCTCGTGTCTAATCACCTATCGACAAAACTAGCCTAGGTTATCACCCAACCGCCATCTATACATTAGAATATGAGATCCAAGATCTCTCCTTACATCCTCCTTCGCATCCAACACACACCTTGGAAGAGTACATTGATATGGACATGCTAGAAGACATACCTTCGCCCACATCAACCATCATCGTCCCCTATGATTTCTTCCAAGAATCTCCTACGCTCGATACATCCTTGTTCTATGATGTTCAGAGATTGGCAGAACACTTTGCTACCTTATCCCTGGCTACACCACCAATAGAGCTAGACACACTCCCGCCTGATCCACCACCGATAGAGCTGGACCCGGTTCCGCCTGACCCACCATCGATACACCTACCTGTATTCCCACCTATACATAGATAGTTACAGAGAGTAGCCTCTCATCCTCGTTCACCACCAGTCATCTTGCGACCTCCCTTGAGCCTCTTAGGATGTGCACAACCTATCCAACCTCCATCACTAGATTCTACCCCACCTACTTCACCTACAACATCGATTAACATGGTTGAGGTAGACTTACACTCTCCCCTTCGTTACAGCCACCAATAGATTCGAGATGATACCCCAAACCCAAAATTTATTGATCTTGCACACATCTCACACATACCAACACCTGGAGACTTTCTTCTCTCTCCTCACGTCTTACGGGTAGAAAATGCCCCTTCCTCATCCACGTCATCCCAAACCCCTCAGGTCCATCACACGGGCATTTACATAGACGATGAGTACGAGTTCAGTGAGGCCATTGATGACTTCAATCTCATTCCTATCCCTAAATAGTTGCATGATGGATCTCGCATGCTCATCGAGGACATGATCGATGTAGACATTGGTGACGATCCAAAAAATCCACACATCCTCAAATTAGCCACTAGCCTCTCACCCGAGGAGCGCATCGCCTTCACGAAATTCTTACGCAAGTATATAAAAGTGTTCGCATGGTCTTACAAAGACATGCTGAGACTTGACCCTGCCATAGTAGTGCATAATCTTATACTAGATCCCAATGCCAAACTAGTAAGATAGAAGTTGCGATGCATGCATCCAACTATCACATTGATAGTAAAATCCGAGCTCCAAAAGCTCCTAGACGTTGATTTCATAATACCCATCGACTATCCCGAGTGGGTATCCAACATGGTCCCTATCCCCAAACCATCCGATGACGTTCGCATTTGCACAGATTTTCATGACCTAAACAAAGCTTGTCCCAAAGACAACTTCCCTTTACCCAACATTGACTCCCTCATTGACTCCATCGTAGGTCATGAAATGATTTCCCTCATGGATGGATTTTTTGAATATAATCAAATTAGGATCAACCCAGCCGATCAACACAAAACTTCCTTCACAACACCCTAGGGGACCTTTTGCTACAAGGTCATGCCCTTTGGCCTTAAAAACACTGGGGCAACCTATCAATGAGCCATGACCTACATATTTCATGATCTAATGCACAAAAATGTGGAAGACTATGTAGATGACCTTATAGCCAAATCAAAGAAATGTGCCGACCATCTCGAAGATCTCCGTCAGATTTTTGATCGACTACTAGAACACAATGTGCACCTCAATCCAAAAAAGTGCGTGTTCGGTGTTACATCAAGAAAAATACTAGGATTCATTGTCTCCCAATGAGGCATTGAAGTAGATCCTAGTAAGGTGAAATCCATCATCGAGATGCCTCCTCCTACCACCCTAAAGCAATTGCACAGCCTCCAGGGCAAGATTACCTCTATTCACAGATTTATAGCACAATTATCGGACAAATGCCAACCATTCAATCATCTCCTACAAAAAGGAGTACACTTTAAATGGGATGATAACTGTCAAGCCGCATTCGATGCTATCAAAACTTACCTTACATCACCACCGGTCATGTCACCACCGCACCCACAATTACCACTGACTCTATACATCTCAGCCACAGAACTTGCGCTAGGTACACTCCTAGCCCAAAAGAATGCTCTCGACAAAGAGCAGGCTATCTACTACATCAGCCGCACACTAGTTAGTTATGAAATGAGATACGGATACATGGAGAAGCTATGCCTAGTAGTAGTATTCACCACCCATAAGTTAAGACACTACATGTTAAACCACACAACTTTTGTCATCACCTGAGATAATCCCCTTCGGTATATGATGAACAAGAGTTATCACAACTCATGCACAACCAAATGGATCATGCTCCTAACCAAGTTTGACCTAGAATTCATATCTCAAAAGTCTATCAAAGGGTAAGTCATTGCCGACCAACTGGTTGAAGCCCCTATAACTGATAATCAACCCCTACTCATCCAACTCCCCAATGATTCCATATTTCACATAACCAAATATGAGGAATACGTCAAACCAGAATTCATGGCTGACCTCACCATGTTCTTTGATGGTTCTAGGTGTCTCCACGCTGGGGGTGCAGGCATTGTCTTCTTTACACCTGAAGGAGAACCACTCCCATTTTCATTCAAACTTGATTTCCCTTGTACCAATAACAATGTAGAGTACGAAGCCCTAATCCTAGGACTGAAACAAGCACACTCTATGCACATCAAATGCCTCCACATCATAGGTGATTCACTTTTGATAGTCAATCAAGTGCAGGAACTTTGGCTATGCAATTGCCCAGTTCTCCAACAATACAAGAAAATCGCCCAACAACTCCTATCCCAATTTGAATGGTATTACCTCGAAGCCGCTCCATGCTCATCAAACCATTTTGTAGACACTATGGCCTCCTTAGGGTCCCTCATCCCACAAAACCCAATGTCCAACACAACATCTGTATCCATTCATACACTTACACAATCTACTATATCACCCAAGCCACCTACAGATGATGGTGGTGTGTGGTAAACATGAACCTCACGACCCATGGTTCTCACAGATCAAAGAGTACATCAAACTAGGTTTCCTACCATGTGATTTGCCCCATGCCCAATGCCAAACCTTTAAACAAAGAGTGATCCACTACACCTTGTTAGGGGACATCCTTTACCACCATAGCTATGATGGTATACTCTTGCATTGCCTAGAACCACAAGAATCACAATGGGTTGTACAAGAAACCCATGATGGTACTTGTGGTGGCCATTTTAGTGGCATGGCGATTACCAAATGCATCCTCCGTATGGGCTACTACTGGCCTAAAATGGAGCAAGACTACTATGAGTATGTCAAACATTGCATCAAATGCCAACAACATGCCAACCTAACACATTTACCATCCCAAGCACTTCAACCAATCCAGTCCATGTGGCCCTTCTCCCAATGGGGCCTGGATCTAATTGGAAAAATTACACCTGCTTCCTCTAGCAATCATAAATTTATCATTACAACAACAAAATATTTTACAAAGTGGGTCGAAGCCATCCCACTGGTCCAAACTATAGGAGCCAAAATTGTAGCATTCATCATGGAGCATATCATATGCCACTTTGGAATTCCCTCCCAAATTATTTTAGATAATGGGAAATATTTTAAAAACAAGATTTTCCGAGCCTTGTGTGATAGATTTCACATACACCATAGCTTTTTGACCCCATATTACCCTCAAGGAAATGGCTAGGTAGAAGCCACTAACAAAACCATCTATTCTATTCTTCATAAAACTATAGCGGAATCTCACCGAGACTGGCATAATCAAATACCCCTAGCCTTGTGGGCATATCGTATGAGCATCCATACTCCTACTGGGGCAACACCTTTTTCACTTGTCTATGGGGTAGAAGCTATCATGCCCCTTGAGCTTGAGATACCCTCCTTATGGATATCTATGAAATATTTCATTGATGATGACACTACTCTCCAAGCTCATCTAGATCAACTAACACTCCTCGATGAACGTCACATCCATGCCATCGAGCACACATGAGTATATCAAGATCACCTTCGCTGTGCCTACAATAGTAAGGTACATCAATGCAAATTTAATATTGGTGACTTGGTTCTCAAAGAGAACCAACAAATCACAAGTCAACCTCACCAACAGTATGATAAATTCACCCCAAACTGGTTGGGCCCATTTATTATCACACACAAATATGGTTTAGGAGCATATCATCTAGCCAATATTGAAGGCCTTAATGATCCTGAACCCATCAACATCTTGCACCTTCATGCATTCAATGCATGATGCATAAACACAATCACCATCACGAGTGTCACATAGTATTAGAAGTAAATCACCAAGCACATCACCATGTGAATCTATTATTTCTGCTTTATTATTTCTCTATACATGTACATTTCACCTTTCTACCATTTTTATGCTTGGGGTATCTATTTTTCCTTTTGTAGGACTCACATCATCAGTAGGAGAGCTCTACAATGGCCTCACCTACCACCATGCAGGACCATCTACAGCCACAACAAAAACCCATTACATCGACCGATCTCGCCCGACCACCAACCACCCTTCATACCAGGTGCTCCTCACATTCATCCCATTTAGGTCATCACACCTCACCTCGACACCATTCCCCTCACCAGTGAGGTTCATCCTATTCACCACACTCTGGTGATAGCCAGATCACCATGTCCTCTTTCGATGATAAAGAGGAATCCACCCAACCTCAAGCACAAGGATCATCCTCCCATCCGTCTGATGATCTCAGATATCACTATTCACCTACAAATCACCCCCATCATCCCATAGGATCCTACCACCCACCTAATAGGGAGTATACACCTCATCAACCTCACCCTACATTTCTACCCGCTCCCCTTCCCAATGGTGAGTCTACCTACGCCCAGGCTTTGCAAGCCCACACGGCCCAAGCTACTCAAGCTGGTCATGCAAACATCCCTCCTTCCCATTCACATCACCGCTTAGGGCCATCACCTATGCCATCGGTCCTCAAGACACCCCCTTCACCACTACGAGGCTTACCACCCCAACCAATTTTACAATCACCATAGTCATTTCACTCCATTGCCTCCTCATCGTAACCTCATCCTTTTTCTACCATGCATCGGGCCATTCCATTCACATTGGAATCTTGATCACCCCCTTCCCCAATACCATCACCACCACACCATGAGATACAACATCTCATCTCCCATATCAAAGCTCTGGAATTGTAGATGAGCCACTACCATTGCCATGTTCACCCATGGTAGTCTCCCATGACCCGTCCATCCTCACCACCACGTAGATCCCTTCCCCGACCCTAGACTCGACCCATGCTAAAACCTAGACCCATGCCTCCATTACCAGATCATCCTTCACCTAGACCTCACTCACCTCTAGTAGATCCATACGTCTATCCTATGCCTATTCCACACATGCCCCTTTTCAAAATGTTCCATCATCTCATGCATCAGGGTCTTATTGACCTACCCAAGATTCGACCTATTGATCCCTCTCATCCTAAACCATGCAACTACAATGAGAATCAATTTTGCATTTACCATCACCAGCCAGGTCATGATATCGAAGAGTGTAGATCATTCAAAACCCTGGTGCACAACATGTTGCACGATGAGCGTACCCCATCACCAGAGCATTCTTTTCCATTTAGCCGACTTGTCAGTCCTCCGTACCACACCACTCCCAGGACTTTACCACCCCATAGTACCCTAACAACGCCCACCCACTATATTCATAACATTTCCAACTATGGCTCCAACCGCAATTCTAGCCATGTCATCACTTCACCATCCCGCTCCCACCTGGATCTATGCCATTTTTCCCGATAGTAGTGTTAGTTACTCTTCTTCTTCTATCTCATTCTTCTACTTCTTACATACGTTGATTCATTTCTTCTCTTCTATCTTTGTCGGCTTTTGGTGATCCCCTTTCCTTGATTGGTTACCAAAGCCTACTTCTTCTCACTTCTTCCACCTGTACATTCCACTCTCACATCTTCCTTCTTCTTGGTGACTATTACATACACTTATACAGCTCACAACTTATACATCTACTACACACACACACCCCACATGCTGGGGCAACCATGATCATAGCATCACACTTTTTGTCATCATTACACACTTTACTCATCTGTAAATAGGTTCTTCTAAAATTCTCCTTCTACACAACATAACTTTCTTCTTGTAAATATCGCATTCCTCCACTTGCATCATTTACAGTTACATCCATTGCACATATTCATATGCTTTATAGTTAAAATTTTAATTCATGTTTGTACATTCTCCCCCAAAATGCGCCTCAGCAGGAATAATACATGCATTTGTTAGCATCACCACCTGGATGTCCATTCCCCCTTTTTAGGATCAGGGTATACATAGGTGTCATGTTTAATTTTGACTACTCTGTAGTTTAGGCAATCAAGTGTCACCCATAGCTACTGAGTCTTGTACATTCTTCTTATGGTCTTTTAGGTTGGTTCAACTTCTCTCATGGATCACTCACAACAGGTTACACATTAACAATTTTGAGCCTAGGAAAGAGGACATCTTGAGTAGATATCACCATCTAGCGAATGGTATCCCCTGCTCGTCCTATCACCTGCATGGTCAACATATGACCTAGGGATAAACAAAGGGATCAAGCATAAGAAAAATTAAATAATTGGGTAGAAAACAAACTTCATCGCCCATACAAAAAGAGCAAAAAAAAAAGAAAAATAAAAAGAAAAGAAAAGAAATGAAAAGAGCACTACCACAATCAGATAGGTTAACACTAGAACAAGGGCAGAAAACAAAAGGAAATACCTCTTGATATCACACATGTTATGCTTATCGCCTTTGGTCCTTAGGTTCAACATAACACCATGGGATGATTCCAAGAGCCTACCTACCAGTGGAATAGTCTTACAGGTGACAACACATCTCTCACATTAGCATCTCACTTTTGTAGAGATCACTATTGTGGATGGATGAGCTAGCTAGTCCGGTAGCATCTACAATGGGTTAATCCTACCTCCCTCAAAATGGATAAATGAACCTTACACATTCACACACATAGGTCCAAGATAGACTTTGAACCAGCCCGATCATGTTATAAGTTGCCACAAAACTTGTATAGCTAAGGGTTTGAGATTTGATTGTCATAACTATGTTAGTCAAAACCATTACACATGCCTTACATTATCCATAGTCCCTAAAATCATGGAATGGATCACATCCATACAGGTAAATGCCATGATACAAGTGCTTCCTTGGCGCATTTCAGTAAGTCCATACATGCACCTATGCATCTATGTCATATATGTTTGCTACACCTTATAGTTATGCATTTGTCTTACATACATTCACACAATTAACTTACATTATGCATTCATGCTACACACATTCCAAAATCAAATTATAACATTGCATTTATTCTATGTACATTCATTACAACATCACATTCGATATCACATCACACTACATTCGAAACATAATCATGCATAATATTCTACAATTCATCCATATGAAAGAACGATAATAGATCTAAACCATTCACACATATGTATCTACTAATCATACATACCTATGAATTATATTGTGCTATCTATGCAAATATAAACACAATACATTTCAAACCATCAAAACAACATATGTATATATAACAACCAAAATCAAGATGTATATATATATCATCATCCAAAAATACTCGAAGGCTACAACCTGGGACCATGCCCATCACATATAATATCCAAAATACTCATAGGCTACAACCAAAGATATAACTCCTAAATATCACCATGAGTCTCCCCACGCCCCTCTGGCTCGTGCGCCTCTCTGCTACCTGACTCGACTCTGCAAAGACCTCTAGAGCTAGATCTACTATAGGCTGCTCCATAGTAGGTGGATCCTACACCTCAACTCTAGCACCAACCTCTACTATCGGAGCAACACTATGCTGACTCTGATGAGAGGGTGCCCACACTCATGACTGTGTCCCAGACTATGACACCACCTATGTATAGTCAGGGAGAGGAATCTCGTGCACCGATAGGGAAGTCTCACATAATAACCTCCTAGTAGTCTCTGCACCCAGCTGACCAGTCAGGTTCATAATCATCTGAGCCTACCTCATCACCATGACCCTCAACTACTTTATCTCGGTCCCCTACTTGACCATATCAGCCCATAGCTGCTCCACCTCAGCCTCCAACTGATGGACTCTATCTTGTAGCGCCTGTGCCTCATCCACTGCATCCCCCTCATGGGGATATCAATAGGAATCTATTGTGCCACATCCATAAATACACCAATGTCAATGGTGTCATCTACATCACCCATAATAGTATCAACACCTCCCTCTACCTCAGCTCCAATGGCCTATCCCATACCACCATCTACATCCACCTCAACATCCTTGACACCTACTCCACCCTCACATCTTGGGTGCTCACTCCACCACCCAAGCGACATCATGAGCATCATAAAGGAACCTCCCCTGCATCGACAACCACATCCTCAGCCCGAGCTCTCCTACCCATCCTCCCCATTGATGGAGGTACCCCAACATTAGGTGCCACCCATCGATCAACCATGCCCCTACCAGGCACCCAACTCTACCAAGCCCACCATGCATCAAATGTTGGAGTCATCCCAACATCCCCTATAACTAGGATATCCATAGGAGGATCCCTCTCTCCAACCCATGGTGGCACCACAGGCCACTCTCCTCTATCACCCTACCACCTGAAGTAAGTTACAGGAGCCCTAGGGACATCCTACTGCAAACCAAACTACCTCCTCACTCGATCAAACTAAAAATACTCAGTCTATCGAGTATACCTCCCCACCAACCATCTACCCTATCTGATGGCTCATAGCTGCTCATCATCCTCATCCCAACTCACTCCACCCAACTAGGGTCTCCACCTAATATCATCAGGAGTAGCATCCCCAAACTTACCCCTCCAAAATAGTGGGTCACCCTCATGCGGCCTCTTAATACCCTGCTCAACCACTGTGCTCCATCTCAAAGCATAGGGCAAATACTCCTTGCCCTCAACATGCACAGTATGGGGCAATAGAGGTGGCCTCTCAATAGCAATGTGTTCCCATGCCCATACCTACAACAAAGGGATTACACTCAATCCTATCCTCCTACCCCGAACAACCTCGTACAACTCTCGATAGACTTGAGCCAACAATGCAGGCGCCCAAGCAAACACAACCCTATGCTCCACCATGTCACTAACCAAGTCTAACATATTCCAGGTAAACAGAAACCTAGAACTATCAGGTAGAGCATACATGGAGATCATCATCATAGCCACACACTATCGATCTGATATCTTATCTCGTACCCACAACCACTCATAATCCATCTTTGAGACATCAATATCTCTCCAATCAGCCCCAAAGAATCTCTCCAACATAACCTCCTTCCTATCATCTACGATGGCTCTCACAGGAACACCCTCGATCGACAGTCTATAAATCTGATACACATCCTCTAGTGTAACGGTCATTTCCCTAGTAGGAAAATGAAAAGTGTTTCGGTCTGCATCCCACCGCTCACACAATGCAGACATGTATGCTCTATTAGTGTGGATACTCTTACATTCCCATACACCTCAGAAATGTATGTCATCCAACCACTATAACTCATCTTCAGTCTTCATCAACTCCTCAAAACCCTCCTTAAACTTCCTCACCCGATGACGGGGTTCAAGCATCTTCACCTATCCAAAACACAATAAAACACACATCAATAATCCACATAACAATCCAATCAATCCAATCAAACAAAACTGCATCAATCATAATTTTCAAATTAAACCTATTTAATTTGGCACACATTTCAAAGCAAAACAATGCACAAAACACACGACAAAACACATCGACATAACAGTCACACATTTGGACACCCATTTTGACATTTCATGGCAAAATTTCGAACTGACATGACAAACAACATCATTTGGACTCCCAACAACCCAGTTCAAATTTACAACTACCTATTAATTGACACGCAAATCAAACATAAGCCAAACAACAACATCTACAAAAACAAATATCATTTTTGGATACCCATTTGCCCACTTATCGGTAAATGTGTTGATAAAATTCAAAAACAATTCACCAATCTACACAGATCTAACAATCAACTCTGTCATAAATACACCAAAATCGAACACACATCTAGACACACAATCTAAAAATAACAATCATATTTTTAGATACCCATTTGCCCACTTAGCGGTGAAAGTTCAAATAGACGTTGAGTACAGTCTAAATCGGGCTCTCTATAGCTCATTTTCAGTTTAACACTACTCTACACCTTGGCACACAAATCAAAGGTAGGCCAAACAAAGTCATTCATCAAAACAAATAACATTTTTGGACACCCATTTTGCCCTTCTACGATGAAAGTTTCATCGGTTTTCCAAAATTTTACGCCTAACATGTCAAATCTAATAGTCTAGGTTTGATATATTACTCCTTAAAGTGACAAATTCAAAACTCACATCAAACGAAGTCAAAAAAATATAACAGTCACATAACAAAATACCCATTTCCTACTTTAGCAGACAAAATGCAAAAACATGTTAATGTCAGTACACCGTTACTTCAAAAACTGACAGTCAAACTTCATATCGACTCTACCCATTACCCGATCAAATTAATGACAAAACAAGTCTAATTTTGAAATGGATCACATTTTTGGGTACCCATTTGGCTCGTCTACCACTATGTATTCAAATTTCCATTAAAAATTACAAAAATTTTAAATTGGGATGAAAACCTCCCCCCTTCATTCACATTTCCTAGGAAAATTAAAACAAAAACAAAAACAAAGCAAAAGAACACTTACCGGTGGGTCCCCACACCTGCTGCCAGCTACTCTGCATCCCCTCATCATTGTCACTCCCAAAGTCATCACTTTCATTCTCCTCATGTCATTGGATGCTTCCACAAATCACTTTTCACCATCGTGCAAAGTCAAAATGAGCCCATTCCAAGCAAATTAGGGCTTAAATATGCATTTATCACCGATTCACCCCTCAAGGGGTGAAATGAACCCAATTCTCCCCTGGGTGGTGATTTAGGTCAAATTCACCCCTGGTGGTGAATTCAGCCAAAACACCCCAAAACACCCCCAAAACCCTAGGAAAGTAGGCATTTGTCTCATAAAACCCTAGGAACCTTCCAAACTTGTCTTTTCACTTCATTTGCATTCATAATCATCATGCATTGATATTTATTTATCAATCGCTGCATCATCAATTCATCACACTTCATTCACCTCATTGTTGATTCCTCGTTTGAGGGGGTATTCATATCCAAAGTCAGCTTTGCATGCAACCACAACATCGAAAATCCAAAAGCGCGGTTAGCACATTTGTCTACGAAATTTTTTGCTGAATATTATCATACGATTATAATCTCAATCCCAAATAGACATGGGTTACATCATGAGAGTTACGCGTTACCATGGAGAAGTCAATCTAGCATTCATGTACGTCGAGTACATAATGGATGATACGTTTGATTAATCCTAGCGCAACATTTGGAAATGGACTTCATGACCACACTGATATGGTCATGAGTTGATGATCCAAATGTTAAACTAACTCAAATGGTTTGACACTTGTCACCATGTTCTCATCAATCAATCAACAACAAATATTTAGTTAGGCTTTTGTCCTAATCATACTTTTGGACCACGCTGATCTGGTCGCAAAAGCAAAGCAGTCAAAAGTTGTCATTCTCAAGCAACTGGTATGGCATTGAAAGATGTCATACGGACTCAAAAAAATCACATCATTGCATTCATAATCATTCATTTTCATTTACCAACATTGTTTTTATCTCTTTCCTCTTTTCCTTCTTTCCTTCCTCTCTTCTTCCCCTATGGACATCAAGTTGATGTTGTATGGTCATGCTTTGAGTGGCTACATACCTTTGATTAGATTCCATTATTTCTCTTCTTTTCCCTGGATACTCGATTGATGTTGTATGGTCACGCTTCGAGCGGCTACATACCCTTTGATTGGATTCCATTCCCCTTCTATCCCTTTTCCTTCTACACAAACCCTTCACATTTTTGTATTAAACTATGTTCTACATAGTATAGTACAAAAAGGGGCAAATGTAGACACCCAAAAGTTGCACACTGCTATACCTACGTACTTGTAGATCCTTCTGGACACTTGTAGGTTTACATAGGCCATCCTAGGTACCCCTAGGCTATCGTAGACTAGCGTAGACTATTGTAGATCATCCTAGACATGCGTAGATTGTTGTAGTCATGCGTAGTCATACGTAGATGGTTGTAGTCATGCGTAGATCACCATAGATTTTCATAGCATCGTGTAGACTCCCATATACTACTTCATCGACTTTTAGGTCCTAAACCCTCATAAGCCTTCCAAATTACATCTGATGCATTGGAATATCATTCGACGATCTATTCACATGCAATTGAGGCCCCCACAGGGTATTAGTTGACCAAAATAATTAATAAGTCAATAACCAAATTCTAATTTAATGTTGACTTCACTTAAGTCACCTTTTTAGGGTAAATTTGATTAAAAGAACCCTTAATCTTGATTAGCACTAATCACATCCTCCCACATGTGTGAGATTAGGGTTTGTTGAGATATTTCTTTAATCATGTCTTAAATTGGCTTAAGCACCTCCTAATCAGGATTAGCCCTAATCCATCCTCACACATGTGTGAGGATGAGATATTTCTCATAAGGAATGTGATGTTGCCACATTGCATTTCTTAACCTAACCCTAGTCAAAATCAAACCTAGGTTTAGTCTATCTAACCCCCCCTGCACCTTGCCTTTGCCTATAAATAATGGGTCCCAAACCCCTAATTAAGTCTGATTCCCAAATTCAACAAAGCACAGTTACTCTACTGAAATGGAAAGCCAATATTGAATAGTCACTTCCCGATGCACATAGTCAGATTTCAATGGTACATAGAGGCACCCCAACTGCCTAGGAGTCGACCCACTAGAAGGATTTTGTAGAAGAGGCATCACAACTCAGATCGCCCCTTGCCCCATGAATCCGGCCTCAGTTCACCCCTCGGGTGGCGAATTGGGTCTACAGGCCCCAAATCACTCCAGATTTGGGTGGTAAGCTCCCTTTTGCTATATTATTACTTTCTGCATAGTTTATTTCATGTTTTGTTATGATTTTATAGTCATTTCATCTTTATAAATATGGGGCCTGACTAAGGCAAGCCCCCCAACGTATTGACCCCTTCTTGCAAGTTTCTTTCAGGTTATTCAACAAATTTGAAGGAGAAGAACACCAACAAACAACAACCCGATGGTGGCCCACATACAAAGAAGCCCACCTACACTGAGGGACATCAGAAGAAGGCATCAGGCCTATAGTGTATTCATGAAAGGAAAAAGGGGAATTCACCCTATTTGTAACCCATATCAAATTTATCATGAATAAAGCATATATTTCTGAATGACTTGTGTTATTACTTGTTGTTAGATCAAATTTCAACTTCTGGTCATTTCACTTAGTAAGCAAATGTCCCCCATGGACAAGTGGAGGTGGTTTTATCTTGATATTCTTCCCCTATTTGTATCTGATTGTATCCACTAAATCCATACAGGAAATAAAATTACTTCTTGCCTACTAAGGTATCAAGGACCTGATATATAAAGCATAAAATGAACTGGTCCTTCTTGGTTGCTTTATTTAGCAATCTATAATCAACAAAAATTCTCCACTTTCCATTCTTCTTGGGCACCACTACCAATGGTGATACCCACTCACTACTGAAATGGGATAGATGAATCCAACTGTGGGAAGTTTTTATAATTCTTCTTTAACAATTTCTTTCATAGATGGGTTCATTCTCCTTTGTGGTTATCTTACTAGTCTAACCTGATCTTCTAGATATATCCTATGAGTACATGTCTTAGGAGCTATTGCTATCATGTCAAAATACTCCTAAGCAAAGACATCTTGGTGTTTTTCCAATGTTTGTTTTAGTTTGGTTTACTGTTCAGATGTCAACTAGCTATCTATGTTTAGCATTCTACCAAATGCAACTTCTATTTGTTGAATATGGTGGTATTTCATTAATGGCAACTCAAGAGGAGGATAGGAGGGTTATCCTTGAAAAAAGTGAGATATCATCTTATCCTCATCACTTTCATCTTCCAACTCCTCAAGTGTCATCACAGGTTGGATTATTGATAGACCACCAATATTTTGATTCTTATCCTTAGGTTCTTCCAACTAATCTATAGACTATGCAGGTGGATGTATGATCAATTTATTTATATTCAGACCATCTAAAATGGTCATTTTCCCATATCTACAACTTATTTAAGCATCATCTAGTTCCATCCAAGTTCTACCTAAGATTAATGGGTATCCACCTAGTCCAAATTTAGATTGTAGCACTAAGAAATCTTTTGGATACTCCCATGCATCTACTGCAGTAGTGATATCTTCTAGTATTTCTCTAGGGAGTACTATATATTTGTCTTCCAACTATAGCACAATTTTAGTGGGATTCATATTAGTCAATTTCAATTTTTGCATGGTTTCCTGGGGCATGGCATTGATGGCTACCCCAAAATCTACTAGTGTGTTGGGTAAAACATGACCTATTTTTACAGTCAACACAGGGCTTCTTGGATCTATGTACTTATGGCTATAGGTATTCCCTAACATAAGGTCAGCTTACTGACCTACCAAATTGTTTTTTTTATCTGGTTTTCTCCCTAGTTTCTTAAGGCACATATCTCTTATGGCCTTTCCATAAATAAGTATGTCTCTAATGGCCTAAAAGAGAGGTATTGTGACTGTTAAGTTTTTTAAACTAGAGAGGATATTAAACTCTATTTGTATTAGTTTCTTGGGTTCATACAACCTTTGTGGAAAAGGTCGAACCTCCTATTTTTTATGTACAAGAGTTGATTCTTCTTCTATCTCTTCTATAAGAGGTGATTCCCTTATCTCTATTTATATTGGTTCCTCTTCTTCTACAAGAGGAGTGACTTCTACACCTACTTACTTTCTTGACCTTAACTAGATAGGATTACAATCTACCTTAATATTATACATAGGGTACATCTCATTTTCCATATGATAGGCTAGTTGTTGCTTGTTGTTTGGGTTTGCTATTGGCTATGCTAGTAACTGATGAGTCCTTGGAGTAGGAATATTAGGTAGGCTTGGCTATGGTGGAGCTAGAACAGGATTTTGTGGAAACTAATTCCAAGCATTCTAATTTCTCCATAGCTGCCTAGGCTATTGGTATTGCATTCCTAGGTAAGGGTTGTAAGGATTTACCCCTTGGGGAAATGGATTCCAAGGTTGTTGACCATACCAAACCATATTGGGTGGTTGGGCTTGACCTTGGTTTTGGTAATTACTACCCCCATAGGATGACATTCCTAATTGCATATTGTTACCTAGAGGAGACTATTACTAGTTCCTCCTATTACCCATAAAGTATGCCTTTGCTACTTCAAGTTCCTATTTAGATTTCATTAACTATGGACACAATTTTTTTTTATGATCCTTCTTACAAACAATACATACACAAAATTTGTTTTTTGGGCACTCATTTTTGGGATTTTTGCATCTGCATTTAGGATAGAAGTAGGCCAATGCTACCTCATTCTCCTGCTTATTTCTTTGAAGTAGAAGGGTATCCATTTGAAGATCTAGATATGATAACATCTCGCTCTTAAGGTCCTATTGAATATTGCATTTTTTTATTTTAATGATAGTGGCTGACTACTTAACATTTCTAGGGGTTAAATTACCCTTTCTTCTTGAAAAGTTCTAACATAACTATCGAATATCATCCATTTGGTATTGGTATATATCTCCCTTAGACATCATGTTTAAAGCTTCCAAGGATTCATTTTTCAGTCCTTTCATAAAAAAGCTTCTGAGGGACCTATCTCCTAGTTTTGAATGGGGTGATCTTTGCATATTGAAGCTAAACCTATACTAGAATTATTCCATAGATTCCCCTTACTTTTGGGTTATGTTTAGGACTTCCTCTCTTGCATATCTTGCTCTACCAAAATATTGATACTAATCCAAGAAAAGTTTCTTCAACTGTTCCTAGGTAGTTATATGTTTATCCCCTAATCTGATGAATCAGTGTAAAGATGAATCAACAAGGGTGGAAGGGAATAATTTTAGTTTTTGAGCATCTGTGGTGTAATCTACAAATCTACATAAAACATATCTATATCTTTTGTTGGTATTCATCTAAAGGTTGGAAGGTGGGTAGGAGATATGTATTTCATCTTGTGATCTCCTCTATCTCTCCTAATGGAAAAATAAAACAAGTGGATGTTTCCTCTAGATATTCTACCATTCTATCCACTACTGGAATTTCTACCCTTGCTACTTTCAAAGCAGATGTCAATGCTTCTAATTCATTTATTTTATCCTTAAAAAGGATGGATAAGTTAGAATTCTATATAATTCCATCTAACACCGCTTTCCAATGATCAAAATTTAGTAGATCTTACTCATATTGAACTCTACTTATCTCCGATACTACTCTAAGATTCTACTAGATTGTTTCAAAAAGATCCTGTGCAAATAGTGGGTTTTGCCACCAATGCATAGGTGGAGATTGTTATGGTGAGAGTTCAATCTCAGGTTCAATTTCTATTGAAGTAGAATGATTCTGAGAAACAACTTATTTGTTTTTTATAAAATGACCATCTGGTCCCCTGTTCTTAGGTGGACTCATACAAAGTTTCAGATGAAGGTTTTTGAAGAAAACACTCTAAACTACTGTAACTATGCTTCCTTCAAAATAAGAAATTACAATGGCTACTCCCCAAAAATGGTGCCAAAATATTGGGCAAAACATTGGTTAGTTTTTCTATGGTTCAATTAATTGCCTCCATTTAATTGTCAACCTAGGGTTGCTCATAGTCTTGTGAGCAGCCTGCAAAATATATGCTTGTAATTTATCCTTTGGATATGAGTCCCTTGGATTATAGTTTACGGGATATTTGGTATTCATTGAATTTTATATTTAAACCAATAATCTCATGCTAAGTCTAAGAAAATAGGATTGAAAAACATTTAAAATCTAAATGACTACCTTGCTAGAAATCATAGAAAATAGGGGAAATAACTGGAAATAAATTAATCTATGAAAATAAATGCAAAAAATAGGGGAAATAGGGAATAAATCTATTGTAAGTGGGCCCACGCTTCCAACAGGTTTTGCCCACGGTAAAATGATCACCGAACGCTTTTAGAAGAGTTTTATAGGAAAATGCTCAAAGAATTTATTAATAGTTGCAGTAGAAGAAAATTACAAGAAAGTTTGAGGGGTCTTCTTCATGGGTGGCCTACATATTTATAAGATATGTGGCCAACCCTATTACAATTTTTAGGATGAATAAAAAAATGATTCACTATTACAACTGTTTACTTAATTGAAGGAATTGGGTAAAATATCATGATATTTTAGTGTATTCTATTTCCATAATATGCTTGATATATATTCTTGATTTACATAAATCATTTACGTATTAGTTGGAATATGGGTGATGAGTCATCTTTGATGTTTTTCCATATTTGGTTTCAATTCTAGAATTCCTTTCATGTTGGTTGCTAAAGTTTCACTCTATTCTGTCAACCACAGAGTTGTGTTGAAGTTTTGCATTAGTGGAAATCAGGTGTTGTGTTTGAAGAAGTCGAGAATTCAGTGCATTATATGCAAAATTTGGGAAGTAGGTGCCTTCCATCATACAATAGGAAGTAGGTACCTTTCGTTGTACAATGGGAAGTAGGCACCTTTTGCCATAAAATGGAAAGTAGGCACCTTTCATCGTACAATGTGAAGTAGGTGCCTAACGGAAAGCAGACGTCTAACTAAAGTCAGGAACTTCAAAGGAATTTGGGTGCCTAACTTTGTACCTCTTTACCGATATTCTGTAGATATTTTTTCCTTCATTAAATTTCTAGTGCTAGGTCTGAGTGGGACCTCGATGAAAAAGATGCCAAAATGCAATAAATTCCACTAAATCTACACAAATTACACTTAAAGACAAATATTAGAAAACATGCAAATTAAATTGTTAATTATATATATGATTTCCTTAAACTATTTATATCTACAATAGTATATGCCACACATTATGGGAAAAAAAGTACAAAAAAGAGCAATTTTTTGGCTCATCAAACACATTTCAAGAAATCACCAAGCATGAATTTCCACAAATTCATCCATCTTTAATATTTTTCATAATAAGGATTATTTCCTTAATCCCATTCATCATTCATTTGGATTATCACCAAACATATGGAAGAGTCCCATACCTCTTCTCAAGGAATGGACACCAATCCATTCCTCATAAAACTAGAAGATCTTCCATTCTTCTAGTTGGTTATATTCAATTATGAAATTTAATTTACAACATAGGATTGTTTAATGACATAAATATTTTATATAAAATCTATAATTTTCAATCAAGTTGTCTATCTTGATTTCACTAATTTTTTTTCAATCTAATTTCATCATATGATAGTTTATAATCTATTTCTAATCATCCAATAATTGATTAAGAATTTTATTCACAATATTAAAATGCAGAGCGATTCCATAAACTAAATAAGGCCACACTTCATTTAAAACTAATCTACATATAATTTAGCATATACATTCCAAGAAATAAAGAAAATTTCTTTAAATTTAAACTTTAAGAAACAACACAAAGACACTTCCATTCAATCTAGGAGTGGTACTTAACCCTTTATACTAATATATCATGATTCCACATAGTAAAAATTATCAAAATGTTGTTTTCATATTGAATGGCCTTTCAAGGGTTAATCAAACTACTAACTTGACCTTAGATGATCCATGATGGTTTGGCTATACTGGTTTTATTGGTTCACATCAGAGTTTCATCGATAGTTAGGCGATTAGGCCTGATTATTGCTTGGCTACTATGATTATGGAGTTTTGGCTCCTTTATCACTCTCTTCCTTACACTATATATGTATGAATTCTACCAAATAATAGAAGATAGACCATACCAAAGACCTAAGAATGGATATAGGCTAAGATATCCAATTCAAATAATGTGCACAATATTTCAATCTATGAGTCAAAAAGGAATACAAAAATGATCTAAAATAAGAGACCTACAGGTTTGCTATCCTAGTTACCGCCTTAATATATGATTATGAAGACTATGTCTGATAGTGTTTAGGATTAAATAGAGACCACTTTTTGGGAATTCTTTGAAAGACAGTGGTGGACATCATCCAGATTGCTTCTTGGTCAATAGTGAGACCTATATTGTTTTGGAAGATCATCGAATTACAATATAACCCTTAGTAGAGTGGTATTGGATGATGTAAAGATTCAATCAAATTAATGTCCATTCTCATCAGCGTTACGATGAAATTCAAAGGCTAGAAGAGGTATTTGGATTATTTGTGATAAAATCAACCTGTTGATAGTCCTCAACATAGATCCATATTTGGATAGAGAGACTTAGGTTGGTGTCCATATTAAGATTTTTAGATCTATGGTATATATGGTATAACACGAAGTTAGTTAAGGTGGGTATGGGAGTCTAATTGGTTTTGACATGTCAATCAAAATATTGATAACTAATTTTCAATCATCTGATGACATTGCTATTACAATTTGAAATAGGCAACTTTTGTGCAAGGTGATGTATATTAAGCTTCGTAGTAGGAAAGGATTTTGATATAAAATTTAGAATCCATGATTGATTATGGCAATCTACAACTAAACTATGTTATGTGAATACATTCACCCTAGTTTGTGAGTTGTCGTCTAGATACTGCTTGACGAGTAACATGCAGATAGAGAATATCCTTGAAGAAATAACAACATAGTCCGAAGACATTGGATGAATTTACAACTATGATAATCAGCCCTATAGTAATGTGTGGACACCTTTATCCACTAATTATTGTGGTCACTTAACATCATACAAATCCACTCATACAAAATTTAAACCTTTTTTTAATATAATTTTCTTAATCCAGGTTTAAATAAAGACTCTTTAGAAGGTGTGCGAAATGCATTTGTGGCTCAATATTATAATTCATCTAGTGTATTTATACCATTATAATTTAAATTTTTAAACTATCATATAATGCATATATGAATTATTGTGTCAACAAGAAATTTCTAGATATAAAGTAAGGAGGATTAGCTACGAGATAATCAAACATTCCAAATAGGGAATAACTAGGAAATTCTACACAATTAGTAAATATACTATCTATATGTGCAAAAATAAATAGAATAGGAGTGGAAAGCTCCCACCTAAAATTCTATAGGTAGCAAATCCTCCTCCCAAAATAAGAGAAAGTGATCAAGGGATTTGCTCAATTTTGATAGTTTTGGTAGTTTTCCCAAGTTTTATAAACCATATAGGTGGGGGTGACCTATACAACAAGAAAAGCAAACTGTACAATACAAGGGAAAACCATACAAGGCACACTAAAATACAATGAAATGCACAGGAAATAAAATTTTGGGATGAAATGGTACATAAGTTTGCTAATTAAGGTTTTAGACTTAGTAAAAGTCTAAATTTATGTATTTTCTTATGTATGGGAAGTTGTAAATAACTAATTTCCTCAAGAACCACTTTGGAATGGCCTGGAAAATGTTATATAAGGCCCCATTTTCAAATTCATAGGTCTGGTTGCTGGTGGAAATATATTGAGTATTTACTGGTTATAATCCAAGGAGATAGTTTGTTAACCTCTGAGTTATTGCAGTAGATTGATAGAAAAACCATATTGTAATTGCATTGATGACATAATGGAATATAAATATGTTTGTTACAGGTTGTGTATGATCCTGGCAATGATGGATGAGGATTTATGGTTGAATCTTGATGCATGTGTTTTCTGGTGAATGTTTGGGTTAGTTTTATGCATTGTTGCAACATACTGTAAGAATCTAGCATTGGTGGAGCTTGAGTATTTATATGTGAGCATGAAATTCCTTAGTAATATTTCATGAATCCTATTATATGATTTTTTAATGTAGCTAGTGGAAGTGAATCTCTCACAAAACCCATTTAGATGTTTTGCATGTTGCTAAAGATGGATTAATTGGCATATTAAACATTTACAAAATATACTTGAGAGAGATTGAACTAGTGGAGTATCTAATTTGGTATCTAGCTATACATTCAGTTCATACAAATCGTACATCAAATTTTATACAAATCATACAAAGAAAACTTACCCGATTTGGTAAACCAAGTGATGGAGATAAACTTACCCGATTTGGCAGTTTAAAGGAATCGACTTGAATTATTACAAAACTGTGTACAACAACCTCAAAAACTGAGTCTATCAGTTTGGTTCAGTGTAAAATCATACCATTCTTACCACTATATGATTTGGAATCGTACAGTGTGTACATTTGGCTTTTGTACAAGTTGTTCATTAGGCATAAAAGGGTAGTTTGGAGGACCGTACAGTTGTATGATTTAGCAATCAAGTGGGAAATTGCACATTGATCATTCCAAGACTTATAAAATCACCTAATCACTGGGAAAAATACACCCCTATACTACATTTTGTGTTGTTACCTTATCAAATTTGGCATTTTTATTAAAATGGGTCAAATTGATGTAGTGTGAATACTATAAAATTGGAGGTGAATGATAGACACTAGTGCACAAAACTTTAGGAAATGGGAAGTATGAGAGAAAATTATAGTAAGAAGGAGCATGAGGATTTATCATATATAAAACACAAGTAACTCAGACCGTAGTACTCAAGAACTAGAAATAGAGAAAGTTTGGACATCCAAAGGAGACTTTGAGGTATTGTTGATAGAGATAGAAGATGAGAAAATAGAACCATCGAGCGCAAGGGTTGACAAAAAAAAAGTGTAAGAGGACGGAGAGTGGATGGTGACACCTAAGAAAGTGATAGAAGGGTTGCAAGAGAGTTTAGAGTATAGGAGTCAAGTAATAAAGCAATAAGGTGTGAGATCTATGGAGGAAAGACCAAGACCATCTCCCTCACATCAGTGAAGGAGGTCGTGAAGTGAAGATGCATGAGATTTTGGTCAGTGAGTGGTGGGATAGAACAAGATACCTCAAATTGAAACTTCAAAAAAAAATGGGAGTAAGAAACCCCCAAGGAGGAATCAATCAGATATTCCATGAGATACCTCAAGTGATAGTGACGACTCTTCAAATATGGCTAACAAGGTAGCCAAACAAAGATGTCCACCATTTTTAGGTGAGGGTAAGGAAGACCCCATAAGGCACATTGGAACTTGCATAACCATTTGGAGAGAAAATGGTGTGGATGGACTAGATTATTGGGTAACTTTATTTCTTGCTACCTTGAGAGGATTGACAATTGATTGGTACCTTAAGAGAGAAAATACCATATATTTTCAGACGTGGAACCAGATAAAGGAGAAGTTCATTGAAGAATTTTGATCTTTGAAGGATGATGGAGACATCATTATGAAAATTTACATGACAAAGCAAAAATGTAATGAATATGTAAAATCCTATAATTGCAAATTAAAACAATTAGTCAATAAGATGCAGATGCCTTTGGCAGATATTCTAGTAAAGTAATGGTTTGTAGATGGATTGCTTCCAAAGTATAAGAAAAAGATGAAGGTACCATCAAAAACATATGAAGAAGTAGTGAAGCATACAAATAGTTTTGAGAGCGAATCAAAACAAACGTATACAAGAATTCTATCTCATCCCAAGTTGAATGATTCAGATAGTGGAGAATACGACACTATACAAAGGACAATAGCATCC